>CM077143.1:12458220-13687330 GCA_039645545.1 Dendrolimus houi | reverse complement strand
GACGCCCGCTGCCGCTCGCCCGTGGCATTACCGCCACGGGCATTACTCCTTGCCGCTATCCGCGGTGGCTGATGGTGTTGCCACCGCGGGAGCGGCCTTGTCCGGCGCCATCCGGCTGGCCTGGACTCTTCTCCTGGCGGGCTTGGTCCCACAGGACCTGGAGCCCACCTGGTGACCGGCCGGCCTGCCCGCGGCAGCGCACACAGGACAGTGCGGCTTCGCAGTGCAGGGGGCGGTCACCAGGTGACCGGCTTGTCCGCAGCGGTAACAATGTTTGCTGCGGTCCACCTCGGAGGTGCATGCCGCCGCCACGTGACCAGTCTCGTGGCAACGGAAGCACCTCTGGGTCCTGTGGGGCAGGGCCTTCACGGTCGCGGAAGACCAGCCCACCAGGAGTTTCGCACCTACTCCGAGGAGTTTCTTGGCGGCCGCCACCGGGCAGGCCACCACCGTCTGGCCCATCCCGTCTTGGCCGGGACGGACCTTTGACGCTTTGATGCCCCTAGGGGGCATCCCGTGGTCCGCGCGATGGCAGCGGCCACGTCCTCCTCGTGGACGTGATCATCCAGGCCCGAGACGCGAAGACACACAGTCTTCTCGGGCCTGAGACACGCACGTCCTCGGGGTAGAGGACGGTTCGAAGCTGTTCGGCGAGGGCGTCAGCTTTGGGGGCGGTGTCGGCGCCAGGAAGCACCAACATCCGCGCCCCAGTGCGCGCGCGCTTCAGCCGAACGCCGCCCTCTATCCCGAGGTCGGCCAGCCGGATGTTACTTTTCGCCTTGGAGAAGAGGTTCGCGTACGTGACCCCTCGTTCCGCCGCGCCTGGCTGTAGAGTCAGGACGACGGCGGCGGACTTCGGGGCGCGCAGGCGCGGCGACCTCTTCTCCTTGGCGACTGTCTTCTTTGCAGGGGGGGGGGGAGGAGGAGGGAGGGGCTGCGAGGCCGGAGCCTGCGCCACGTCCCCCTTGCCTTTCCCCCTGCGTCCTCTCCTTCCTCGCCGCTGAGCGCGGGTAGGCTGCGCTGCAGCGGCTGTCGTTGCCGGTTGTGTGCCGGACGACGGTGGGGCCTTGCTGGCCCTCTTATTACGGCCTACCGTCGTCCAGCCCTCGACCGCGGCTACGGCCGCGGGAGGGAGGGGCGCCGGACAGGCAGGCGGTGGCGGGGTGGACTTCGCCACCGCCTTCTTCTTACTGGCCCTCTGAGAGGGCAACGGAGGGTACTCCTCCACCACCGGTGGCCCGGGTGAGCTGGGCAGACTCGGTGGGGACGTGAATCTAGCTATGGGGGGAGGGGCAGGGCTCAAGGCGCGGGCTGGCGACTGTGCCATCGGTGCCGAGCGCAGCTGCTCCTCCATGGCTGCGAACCTGCTCTCCATTGCGAGAGTTATCCGTTCCAGGTTCGCAGCCAACGCCGTCTCCATATTTGGCGATGGGACTGGCGGCGCCACGGGAGCGCGCGGCCGCGTCACCTCCGCCTGGAGGCTCCTCAACTCGCTACGGAGGTCGGCGATCTCTGCCTCCATGCGGCTGTTCGCCGCACGGAGCAGGGCGACCTCCTCGCTGTTGGTGCGAGTGTTGAGCTCTTCTGAGGCCTCCTGGATGGCGGCCGCTGCTTCCTTGAGTGCCTTCTGAAGGGTCCCTTTCAGACCCTTCGACACTTTGGCGACTCCAGTCACCACCGCCAACGAGTCGGCGATCTGGCGCTGGAGGCCCTCGGCGTGAGCTACGCGAGCTTCGGGAGAGGCCTGGCTCGCGAGGGCGGGGCCGGTCTGCGACCTGGTCACCCTCGCGGTAGCCATAGCTGAGGCTCTCTCCACGATCTCCTTTTCCGTCTGGAGCTGTAGCTCCGCGCGTTGGGCCTCCACGAGCGCGCGCTTCGCGTCCGCTAGACCCACGTACTCCCCCGTGGTGGGGGGGCGGCCCCTGCCCCGTTTGGCTTCCGGCGCTTTAGCAGCAGCTGGAGGCCTAGGCGGGGGCTGACGAGGGGGCAGTATCCCCTCTTCGTCGGACGACGTAAGAGGGGATAGGTCGTCTAAGGCCAGAAACTGCCTCAACCGCGTGTTGCGGGAGGCAGTCTGGCTTTGGCCCTTCCCCTCCGGCGCGGATGCAGCCGGGGCCTTTGGTGGGGCCTTGTCAGGGGGGGCCGTTCTCTTCTCGCCCTCGGATGGATCGGACGAGAACTCATCATCATCGTCGAGTGGCTCGGACCGCAATTCGTGGGAGCCCGCTTTCTGGGAAGACTTTGGCGCTTCTGCTGGCACGGATATCGCCGAGAGAAAGCGCGAGTAGAAAGTCTTCTCAGTAGCTCCGCCCTTCTCGGGCCCTTTCGGGTGGTGGGGTAGGCCCTTCTCGGGCCTCTCGTCTGCGTCTGCTCCGCCCTTCTCGGGCACTGCGTCGGTAGGTTTGGATTTAAAACTTTTCATCTGGTTCCCACGAGTACAAACTTCTTATAAACAAAAACTGGGGTGTGGTTCGCAGTAGCGACCGGGTTTGCCCCCCCGGCCATTCACCTCTCGCCCTGCGCCGCAGCTTAGGTTAGGGGGATTTTTTATTGAGGTTGTCATCCTCTTGGGCCGGCCAATTAAGGCAGGCCCCGCGGTCCCGTGTGGCCGCGAGACGTGACCACGGCACCACACGGGATAACGCTCGGCGGTAGTGCCCATCTCTGGGCCCGCCGCCACTGTCCTTGTCCTACGGGCGCGCGGGGCAGAACCGCGCCGCCCTCTCCTCGACAGCCAGCGGAGCGGGGCTCAACGCTGACGGTCGCTTCGGATGGGAAAGGTGTTTGTGAGGGAGGTTTGGGAGGAAGGGAAGGAATACAAGGATTTGGAGTGGATAGGTGGGACACCACTGTCACGGAGTGAAGGGGGGATGTGACAGTGGCGGCTAAGGGCCCCGGGGACGCATCCCCTTGTACCGCTTCCTGGACGGAGACGTGTCCAGGGCGGCACCCCCTGGGGAAAACCTAACCTAACCTTTTTTTTTTTTTTTTTTTTTTACATGGGGAAATGCGTTGCCGCACCGTCAGCCGCGAGGGGGATGTCGCGGCCGGTGTGTGGGGCTCCCCCGACGCCGATTAATCAGTACGACCGGCGCCGGGTATACCCACTAAAACCCCATGGGAGCCTTCTTCCGCAAGAGTGCCGGGGTCACGGTATGTAGCGTGAGCCTTGATCCGCGACCCCGGCGAGCGGTGGGCCGCCTCGTAACCAGAGGCGGCCTCTCCTGTGTGCGGGCCGGGGAAGTGTTCCCCGGCCCTGAGAGGGTCGCGCGGCTACCTCTCGCGCCCTCTCGCGGCATAGTGCGGGCGGAGGCCTGACTGGGTCCCCCGTGGCCTCGACGCCCGCTGCCGCTCGCCCGTGGCCTTACCGCCACGGGCATTACTCCTTGCCGTTACCCGCGGCGGCTGGTGGTGTTGCCGCCGCGGCCGCGGCACTGTCCGGCGCCTTCCGGCTGGCCTGGGTTTTTCTCCTAGTGGGCTTGGCCCCGCAGGACCTGGAGCCCACCTGGTGACCGGCTGGCCTGCCCGCGGCAGCGCACACAGGACAGTGCGGCTTCGCTGAGCAGGGGCCGGTCACCAGGTGCCCGGTTTGTCCGCAGCGGTAGCAGTGCCCGCTGCGGTCCACCTCAGAGGTGCACGTCGCCGCCACGTGGCCAGCCTCGTGGCAGCGGCAACACCTCTGGGTCCTGTGGGGTAGGGCCTTCAGTGTTGCTGAAGACCAGCCCACTAGGAGTTTCGTCCCCTTCGCGAGAAGATTTTTGGCGGCCGCCACCGGGCAGGCCACCACTGTCTGTCCCAGCCCGTCTGGGCCGGGGCGGACTTTTGACGTCTTTATGCCCCCGAGGGGGCATCCGGTGGTCCGCGCGATGGCAGCGGCCACGTCTTCTCCGTGGACGTGATCATCCAGGCCCGAGACGCGAAGACACACAGTCTTCTCGGGCCTGGAGACACGCACGTCCTCGGGGTAGAGGACGGTCCGAAGCTGTTCGGCGAGCGCGTCAGCTTTGGGGGCGGTGTCGGCGCCAGGTAGCACCAGCATCCGCGCCCCAGTACGCGCGCGCTTCAGCCGAACGCCGCCCTCTATCCCGAGGTCGGCCAGCCGGATGTTGCTCTTCGCTTTGGAGAAGAGGTTCGCGTACGTGACCCCTCGTTCCGCCGCGCCTGGCTGTAGAGTCAGGACGACGGCGGCGGACTTCGGGGCGCGCAGGCGCGGGGACCTCTTCTCCTTGGCGGTTGTCTTCTTTGCAGGGGCAGGGGGAGGAGGAGGGGGGGGCTGCGAGGCCGGAGCCTGCGCCACGTCCCCCTTACCTTTCCCCCCGCGACCTCTTCTTCCTCGCCGCTGAGCGCGGATGGACTGCGCTGCAGCGGCGGTCGTGGCCGGTGGTATGCCGGACGACGGTGGGGCCTTGGTTTTGGCCCTCTTCTTGTGGCCTACCGTCGTCCATCCCTCGACCGCAGCTACGGCCGCGGGAGGGAGGGGCGCCGGACAGGCAGGCGGTGGCGGGGTGGACTTCGCCACCGCCTTCTTCTTACTGGCCCTCTGGGAGGGCAACGGAGGGTACTCCTCCACCACCGGTGGCCCGGGTGAGCTGGGCAAACTCGGTGGGGATGTGGGTCTAGCTTGAGGAGCAGGGCTCGAGGCGCGGGCTGGCGACTGTGCCAGCTGCGCCGAGCTCAGCTGCTCCTCCATGGCTGCGAACCTGCTCTCCATTGCGAGAGTTATGCGTTCCAGGTTCGCAGCCAGCGCCGTTTCCAGGTTTGGCGATGGGACTGGCGGCGCCACGGGGGCGCGCGGCCGCGTCACCTCCGCCTGGAGGCTCCTCAACTCGCTACGGAGGTCCGCGATCTCTGCCTCCATGCGGCTGTTCGCCGCACGGAGCAGGGCGACCTCCTCGCTGTTGGTGCGAGTGAGGAGCTCTTCTGAGGCCTCCTGGATGGCGGCCGCTGCCTCCTTGAGTGCCTTCTGAAGGGTCCCTTTCAGACCCTTCGACACTTTGGCGACTCCAGTCACCACCGCCAACGAATCGGCGATCTGGCGCTGGAGGCCCTCGGCGTGAGCTACGCGAGCTTCGGGAGAGGCCTGGCTCGCGAGGGTGGGGCCGGTCTGTGACCTGGTCACCCTGGCGGTAGCCATAGCTGAGGCTCTCTCCACGATCTCCTTTTCGGTTTGGAGCTGTAGCTCCGCACGTTGGGCCTCCACGAGCGCGCGCTTCGCGTCCGCTAGACCCACATACTCCCCCGTGGTGGGGGGGCGGCCTCTGCCCCGTTTGGCCTCCGGCGCTTTGGCAGCAGCCAGAGGCTTAGGCGGGGGCTTACGAGGGGGCAATATCCCCTCTTCGTCCGAAGACGTTAGAGGGGATAGGTCGTCGAGGGCCAAGAATTGCCTCAGCCGCTCGTTGCGGGGGGCAATCTGGCTTTTGCCCTTCCCCTCCGGCGCACGTGCAGCCGGGGCCTTTGGTGGGGCCTTGTCAGGGGGGGCCGTTCGACCCTCGTCCGCAGATGGTCCGGACGAGGAGAGGTCGTCTTCGTCGTCGTCAAGGGGCTGCGACCGCGTGGTGCGGGAGCCACCTTGACCACTCTTCGGTTCCTCGACCGGCAGCGAGATCACCGAGAGTAGAAAGTCTTTTCTCCGCCCTTCGCGGGCCCTTTCGCGTTGTTTTTACCCTTCACGGGTACGCCACCTTCATCTACTACGCCCTTCTCGGGCACTGCGTCGGGAGATGTTTTATTTGAGTCAGCCATATTTTGTTCCCACGAGTCGTAAACTTTTTTAAATGAAAAAACTGGGTGTGGTACGCAGTATCGACCGGGTTTGCCCCCCCGGCCTTAAAACAGCTCGACCTGCGCCGCATCTTAAGTTTAGGGGTTTTTTATTGAGGTTTTCTCCTCTTGGGCCAGCCACTGAAGGCAAGCCCCGCGGTCCCGTGTGGCCGCGAGACGTGACCACGGCACCACACGGGATAACGCTCGGCGGTAGTGCCCATCTCTGGGCCCGCCGCCATTGTCCTCGTCCTACGGGCGCGCGGGGCAGAACCGCGCCGCCCTCTCCTCGACAGCCAGCGGAGCGGAGCTCAACGCTGACGGTCGCTTCGGATGGGAAAGGTGTTTGTGAGGGAGGTTTGGGAGGAAGGGAAGGAATACAAGGATTTGGAGTGGATAGGTGGGACACCACTGTCACGGAGTGAAGGGGGGATGTGACAGTGGCGGCTAAGGGCCCCGGGGACGCATCCCCTTGTACCGCTTCCTGGACGGAGACGTGTCCAGGGCGGCACCCCCTGGGGGAAACCTAACCTTTTTTTTTTTTTTTTTTTTTTTTACATGGGGAAATGCATTGCCGCACCATCAGCCGCGCCGGGGAGATCGCGGCCGGTGTGTGGGGCTCCCCCGACGCCGATTAATCAGTACGACCGGCGCCGGGTATACCCACTAAAACCCCATGGGAGCCTTCTTCCGCCTGAGTGCCGGGGTCACGGTATGTAGCGTGAGCCTTGATCCGCGACCCCGGCGAGCGGTGGGCCGCCTCGTAAGCAGAGGCGGCCTCTCCTGTGTGCGGGCCGGGGATGGTGTTCCCCGGCCCTGAGAGGGTCGCGCGGCTACCTCTCGCGCCCTCTCGCGGCATAATGCAGGCGGAGGCCTGTCGAGCCCCCGAGGCCTCTACGCCCGCTGCCGCCCGCCCGTGGCTGAGGGAGCCACGGACGTTACTCCGGGCCGCTGGGCGCGGCGGCTGGTGTTGTTGCCGCCGCGGCCGCGGCGCTGTCCGGCGCCTTGTTCTGGCTGGCCTTCTTTCTCCTGGTGGGCTTCCGGGATCCGCAGGACCCGCCACCTATCTGGTGACTGGCCGGCCTGCCCGCGGCCTCGCACACTGAGCAGTGCGGTTTCGCGGTGCAGGGGCCAGTCACCAGATGACCACTTTTACCGCAGCGATAACATTGGTCGCTGCGGTTCACCTCGGAGGTGCATCCCGCCGCCACATGCCCAAGCTCATGGCAGCGGAAGCACCTCTGTGCGCGATGTGGGAGGGCCTCTACAGTGGCCGAGGCCCAGCCCACCAGGAGTTTCGTCCCTTCCTTCGTCAGAGACTTGGCAGTTGCCACCGGGCAGGCCACCACTGTCGTGCCCGCCCCGTCTGGACCGGGGCGGACTTTGGACGCCTTTATGCTTTCTACGGGGCATTTGGTGGTCCGCGCGATGGCAGCGGCCACGTCCTCTCCCTCTGTGGTGTCGTCCAGGCCCGAGACGCGGAGACACGCGGTCTTCTCAGGCCTGGACACACGTACGTCCTCGGCGTTGAGGACGGTGCGAAGGCTCGCGGCTAGGGCGTCGGCCTGGGGGGCACTGGAGGCGCCCGGCACCACCAGCATCCGCGCCCCAGTACGCGCCTTCTTTAGCCGGAGCCCGCCCTCAATGCCGAGGTCGGCCAGCCGAATATTGGCTTTTGCCCGGGTCAGAAGGCTGGCGTAAGTCACGCCTCTGTCCTCCGTGCCTGACTGGAGGGTCAGGACAACTGCGGAGGACTTCGGCAGCCTTAAACGCGGGGCTCTTCTTTCCCGGGCCGCTGTCTCCTTTTTGGCTGGGGGAGGAGGAGGGGGGGGCTGCGAGGTCTGAACCTGCGCCATCTCCCCCTTTCCTTTCCCCCTGCGTCCTCGCTGGCGTCGCCGCCTAGCGCGGGTGGTCTGCGCGTCGGCGGTGGCGGCAGCAGCCGTTTCGGCGCTGGCCGACGGTGTCTGGGCCTTTTTTCCGGCTCTCTTCTTGGTTACCGTCGTCCAGACCTCGGCCGCGGCTGCAGCTGGGGGGCGGGACGCCGGACGGGCGGGCGGTGGTGGCGCAGAAGCCAGCGACACCGCTGTCTCTGTTGAGTCCCTCTGAGAGGGAAGTGGGGGGAACTCCTTCGCCGAGGTCCCAGGGATGAGTGAGGGGCTTGGCGGGGGCGTTTTGTCGCCTTGAGGATCGGACCTTGGAGAGGCGACCGGCATAGATGGGGTGGCCGGTCGTACAGCGGCGAATCGCTGCTCCAAGGCCGCAAACTTATCCTCTAGGAGGAGAACTAGGTTCTCCTCTAGGGCCACAAACCTTTTTTGGTCGAGGTTTGTGGCCGTCATCGGTGGTGGTGTTTTGGGCTCTGGCGGGGGAGGCGCGGGGCGAGCGGAGTTCGCGCGGGCCGCAGCGAGCTCCTTTCGCACGATCGCCAGCTCATCGCGCAGGACCGTGATTTCCGTCTGCAGGCGGCGGTTATCCGCATGCAGTAGGGCGACTTCGTCGGTGGCGGTGCGTACGTAGAGTTCCTGTGAGGCCTCTCGGATCGCTAGCACCGCCTCTTTTAGGCTTTTGAGAGGTGCCCTTTAACCTTTGATATCCTGGACACAGTGGTCACTATGTCCAGGGCATCCTTGATTCGTCCTTTGAGATCCTCCGTGTGCTCGAACTCCGCGCCGGTCAGGGAAAGAGAGGGTGGCCGCTTCGCGGGGCTGGGGGCGGTCTTAGACCGTGTTGCCCGCGCGGCTGCTATGCCGCTGGTCATCTCTGCGATTTCCCTGTCGCACTGGAGTTCGAGCTCGGCGCGTTGGGCTTCGACGTACGCTTTTTTGGCGCTCGCCAGCCCAACGTATTCCCCGGTAGTGGGGGGTCTTCCTCTCCCCCGCTTCTGGTCCGGTTCTTTGGCAGAAACCGGAGGCTTGGGCGGGGGTTTGGTTGGGATCTCCTCGTCCTCAGATGGTGATGAGGAGGACGAGGATTCGGAGTCGTCCTCGTCAGTAGTGGTGTAGCGACTCAACCTTTTGTGTCGGGAGTCAGCGCCACCACTGGTCTTGTCCACGCTCTTCACGGGTTCCTTCCTCTTGAGGATTCCCTTCGCGGGTGTGTCATCCACTCCGCCCTTCGCGGGCCCTTTCGGGTAGGATTTGCCCTTCTCGGGCTCGCCACAAACATCGTCTCCGCCCTTCGCGGGCACTTCGTCGGGGGTTTTGGGTTTTGTTAAAAATTTCTTCATATTTGTTCCCACGAGTAAGATCTGGTGTGTCAACATAAAAAGCAGGTGGTCCGCAGTAACGGCCGGGTTTACCCCCCCGACCTCAAAGCCTCTCGCCCTGCGCCGCAGCTTAGGCATTAGGGGATTTTTTATTGAGGTGCTCATCCTCTTGGGCCAGCCGGTAAAGGCCAGCCCCGCGGTCCCGCGTGGCCGCGAGACGTGACCACGACACCACGCGGGATAACGCTCGACGTGATGCACAGCGACGAGACTCTCGCCCCGCCACTGTGCCGTCGCCACCGCGAACGTCGCGTCGGGTGCGTGAGCAGAACACGCACCCTCACCGTGCAGCGGTGCCAGCGGAGCAGGGTGCTCAACGCTGGCCCGATGCCGCCGCCCCGCCTCAGAAGGACTTCAACGGGACGGCCTCCTCCAAACGTCGGAAGGGAGGGGTGTTTGAGAAGGAGAAAGTTTGGAAGGAAGGGAAGGAATACAAGGATTTGGAGTGGATAGGTGGGACACCACTGTCACGGAGTGAAGGGGGGATGTGACAGTGGCGGCTAAGGGCCCCGGGGACGCATCCCCTTGTACCGCTTCCTGGACGGAGACGTGTCCAGGGCGGCACCCCCTGGGGGGGGGGAAACCTTTTTTTTTTTTTTTTTGATAACGCAGGGGGAATGTCTTTTCTTGTGACACTGCCTCGGGCCCGGGGGGGGGGTTGACCGAGGGGTGTGTGAGACTCCCAGCGGCGGGGATCTCCACGCATAACTACCGCCGGCGGCGGTAGTAGTCGCGAGATCCCGTCCGCCAGACTACCCACTAAACCTAACCTGCGCCTCTTTCCCACGCTTTTACGGGGCGCCACGAGAACTAGAGCGTTGCTACTGCATTCGTGACGCCCCTACGTCTGGCAATCTTCAGGACACCCCGAAGGCAAGGTGCCCTGCTTCATCAACAGGGGACGAAGTCCGCGGGTTACCCCCGGTCCCCGCGGCCCCCTGTGACGGCACTAAGGGAGGTGGAGTGCGTAGCGACGCCTCCGACCGCCAGTCCGCCGTCGTCGGATGGGTCTGCGTACGCATCCACCTCCCTGGTCCTCTCCGCGGCCTCCTTCAGGGACATTACCGTCTCGCTGAAGGAGGAAAGCGCTTTCCATCCGTCCTCGCTCGACAACATGGCTTCAACCAGATGTTGGAGCGAGGACACAGGACCCACAATGCTTTCCAGCTGATGACGCTGAGGTCCCCAGGCGGCGCACTCCACCAGCGTATGGTACGCCGTGTCGCTGGGTGCGCCACACTCTGCGCATTCTGGCGTTGGTTCACGCCCCGCTATCTGATGCAGATACTTACCGAAGCAGCCGTGCCCGGTAAGTATCTGCGTCAGCCTGTACGTTAGGGTCCCGTACTTCCTCGAGACCCAACGAGACAGGTGGGGGCGGACCGCCTCCACCGTCTCTCTTCCTGCTTCTGGGGACCTGAGGTCATCAGCCCAATCTTGGATCAGGGCCTCGGTCGCCAAGACCCTGATCCTCCTTACTACTGCCGGACACGGCCTGTCTCCTCTGTCTCTGGTGTCCTGTCGGTAGCGGTGCACTGCCGCGAGCACCTCCGCCTGGAGCTCCCAGGGCGGATCACTCGCGAGCAGTGTCGCCGCCGTCCACGACACTGTTCGGTAACCCCGTATGGCCCGCACCGCCAGGACCCTCTGAGAACGTCTCAGAAGGGTCCTGTTCTTGCGGTGGAGCGAATCGACCCATACGGGGGCACCGTACAGCGCCATGCTCCGCAGGACACCAGTGTACAATTTTCTACAGACCGTGCCCGGCCCTCCCACATTGGGTAAGAGTCTGGCCAGGGCGGCAGCGGCACCTAGCAGTCTCGGGGCCAGCTGGGTGAAATGGGCCCCGAAACTCCACTTTCCGTCTAGGACAAGGCCCAGGTACTTCATCTGGGCCTTTACCGCTACCGCCACTCCCTGGACAGCGACGTGCGTGCCCCGGGGCGGTTGTCTACGTCGTCCGTGGAACATGAGGGCCTCCGTCTTCTCCGGGAGACCCTCAAGCCTAAACGGCGCACTCGATCTACTACCAACGCCGTTGCGGCGTTGGCTAGTTCCACGGACTCCTCGTAGGTTCCGCCCCGGGCCGTGATGAGGGTGTCGTCGGCATAACAGATCACCCCCATCCCGGGCAGGACTGGCTCGCGGAGGAGCCAGTCGTAACCAATGTTCCACAGAATCGGGCCCAGCACCGAACCCTGTGGAACACCGCACACGACACGTCGCCTACCAGAAATCTGACCAAAACCGCCCTCCCAGAGGATATATCTGTCTTGGAGGTACGCCTCCAACAGTCTAACAAGGTACAGAGGCACTCCCTGAGACCGGAGTGCCTCTAGAATAGTTTCAAAGGGTAGACTGTTGAAGGCATTTTGGATATCCAAAGATACCACCAAGACAGACTCCTCTATGCTCTCCGCCTCTCTCGTGAGGCTCCTCAACGCGAACAGGGCGTCCAGGGTTGAACGCCCCGTCCTGAAACCATACTGAGCCTCCGAGAGTCCAGGCCCGTCGGAATCCAGGTGCTGGACGAGGCGGCTCGCCAAGATCTTCTCGAACACTTTTGCCACCTCGTCCAGCAGCACGATGGGCCTGTAGGCGGAGGGATCTTCGGAAGGGCGGCCCTCTTTACGGATGAGGCACAGCCGGCCCTCTTTCCACTGCTTCGGGAACTCACCTGTCCTGATGCAGGCGTCGAAGAGTTCCCGAAGCTGGCCGCCTAGGTGTTTGGCGGCCAGGAAGAGGACTCGGCCTGGGACCCCGTCCGGTCCCGGTGCCGTTTTCCGGCCCCGGAGTCTATCCAGGGCCGTTTCCAATTCCTCCTCGGAGACTGGGGGAGGATCAGTCTCCGAGGGTAATTCCAGAGGAGGACACATCCTGGGAGGGGAGAAAGCTCCCGGGTCCGGGAAGAGCCCGTCTATGATTCTATTCAGGACCCCATCTGGCAGGGACTCCGTAACCGGGGTGGAACAGGCGCGCATTTTCTTGCGCGCCACCCGGTAAGGACGTCCCCAGGGTCCCCGTCCAACGTCAATAGAATTTCTTCCCGAGCCCGGGTCTTCGCTTGGCAGATGGCCACCTGAAGAGCCTTCTTGGCAGCTCTGTACTCCTCCCAACGATGTTCCTCCTCACCTCTGTCCGGAGGATGTCGACGCCGGCAGTTCTTCAGAGATCGGCGAGCCCGAAGGGCTGCCTCCCTCAGACTGCCGATCTCCGCGGTCCACCAGTAAACCGCTGGTTTCTGCCGACGTCGACGCGACCGTGGCATCGAGGCATCGCAGACCCTCGTAAGGGTTCTGCGCATGCTCTCCGCCAGATCCTCCGGACAGGTGTTACTTTCTGTGTTGGTCCAGCCCTGGACGACGGCCATTTCCTCAGCCAGCTCGGGATCGAGCCGGCTGATGGCCCATCGAGGGAACTGGCCGTGATTGCGTGGGGGGTTTGACCCTGTTCTGGTAGGAGGAGGGGAGACCTCGAACCTTATGTAGAGGTGGTCCGACAGAGTCTTCACCTCCTCCTCCACTTTCCAATTCATCACCCTGCGTGAGATCGCGTGGGTGGCAAACGACAAATCAACGACGGAACCACCCCGCGCTCGCACGCAGGTGTGGACCGAACCACGGTTCAGAAGGGTCAAACCACTTTGAAGCGCCCACGTTTCCACAGCCAGTCCCCTCAATTCGGTGACAGTGTTTCCCCAGGAGCGGGATTTGGCGTTGAAGTCGCCGAGTACGAACGTCGCCCTCGGCGACTGTCTGCCCACGGCGGCCCTGACAGAATCCAAGAAAAGCTCGAACTCTGCCAGGGGTCGGTTGGGGGAAAAGTACACACCTATGAAGGTGTGCTCCCCCCACCCTGCCACCGCGTAACCCCGCCCCCTCTCGATCTCGATGAGTGGGGTGCCAGCGCCCGAACTGGCAACGACTGCCACCGTGTCGTCCAGGTCCCCAACCCAGTTACTCTGGGAGGGGACGTAATACGGCTCCGATATTACGGCCAGACCAACCTCCCACTCCGCCATGGACTGCAAGAGCAAATCCTGGGCCCCGGCGGAGTGGTTAACATTCCCTTGCAGGAGTCTAGTATGTCGTCCGGGCATTTTACTGAGACATATTAGACTCCTCCTGGTGTCTTCCTATTCCGACGTTCGCCGGAGGTACAAATTTGCCACGGACGTGCGGAGGGAGGCAGCCCCTCGACAGCGTCACGTGGTTTGCGTCGAGAGCCGACTCGGCGCAAACCACACAATGAGCATGTGGCTCCGTACATTGGGCGACCCTGTGTCCGCTTTTGCCGCAGCGGAAACACAGGGACGACCTATCGACCCGCCCATCAGGGCACATGACTGTTATGTGGCCCGTGTAGAGGCACCGCATACAACGTATGGGCCGCCTCTCGCGGGCCGAAACCTCCGCTGAGCTGAAGCCCACGCAGATGTGCTTCAGCTCAGTTAACATCTTCGCGACCGGGATGGGGCATTGGACGTAGGCAGCGCCCATCCCCCCTGGCCCCACCCCGATCCCGCCAGATCGAACCTGGTCGCGAGGGCAGCCCCCCGCGCGAGCAATGGCCTCTTCCAATAACCAAGGCGTGACCGAGTCGTCAAGCCCTGTGACACGAATGTCTCCTTTCTTCACAGGCCTGGCGACCTCGGCCACGCCTGTCAATGCCGCACTGAGGGCCACAGCCAGCCGGTCGGCCTTCTCGATGCCCTCCGGCCCCGGCGGCAGCTCTAGGAGCCGGGCATCGCTGGCCGTCCGGACTATCTTGAGGCCCTCTTTCAGGCCCATTGCTTGCAGGTCCACTGTCCTCGAGGCCTGCTCAAAGATCTGGCGGTAGGTCAACCCATTTTTGACTGCCTCAGGCAGCAGCGTCACCATAACCGCTGCTGCCTTGGCCTCCACTAGCGGAGCCGGTCTCCTTCGAGGGGGTCTCCTGGCCGGCTCATTCCTCCATTGAGGAGCAGAGGATAGGGGCGCAAGGGTTGGGGCGGGGTATCCCCCCGCTCTTGCCTCGCGCATTCTTCTCCCTCTGCCCCTTTTACCACCTCCCACCACCGTCCATTCATCTTGGCCCTCCTGGGCGTAGGCGAGGGCAGTGGGGGGAATTGACCACATTGGGGGGGTCGGAGCCACCCCCTGTCTTCTGGGGGCCCTCTGAGCTCCAGAGGGACCCGGTTTCTGGGTTGGGCGCGGAGGGCCCACAATTTTAGCATAGGACGGGGCGGGGGCCGCCGCCGTCCGTATTGGCTCTACCTCCATCGCCAAGGGCTCCGCCATATCGTCGGAGTCCCTGGGAGGAGGAGCCGAGGTAGGTTTGGCAGCCGAAGTCCCGGGTGCCGCCTTGGACCTCTTGTCCGAGGCGAGAGGTGGACGTATGATCGTAGGGGGGAGCAGCCGGTCCTCGATGCCCGCCAAGCGGGCGTCGACGAACTCTCCCATCGACATGATGAGGGAGCGTTTGAACTCCTCCACGTCGAATGGGAGAGATTCAGTAATGGGTCTCCCCCCCTCTTTCTGGGGCGAAGGCCCCTCGTCACTACCCGCGGCCGTCTTGGCTGCAGCTTCTCTGGCCGCGGCCTCCTTGGTCGCGGCTTTTTTCTTGGCGCTGGCCTCCTTGGCCGCGGCATTCTCCTTTGCCGCGGACTCCTTGGCCGCGGACTCCTTGGCCGCGGTCTTCATCTCTTCGAACTCCCTACGGTATGACCGAATCTCGGCCCGTAGGGAGTCCACCTCCCGCTTGAGCTTCAAGTTGTCGAGGCTCAGCTTCCTCGTTTCGACGTCGACGGTCCTCCTGGAGAGACTCTCGGTCACCTCCATGAGGGCCGCCGCCGCCTCCTTTAACTTCTTGATGTAACCCCCCTTGAGGTTACCCGAGGTCTGGGCAACGTTGTAAATCGCTGCCACGTGGACGCCGGCCATGGTGCGGAGTTCCTCCGCATCCAAGAGGTCGACGTCCGTCTGCCTCGGGTCCATCTCGGGGGGTACATCGGCCAATACTTCAGGCGCAGAGGCCTTTGCCTTCTTCTTGGTCTTCTGGCGAAGGTCGCTCACAAAGGCCTCTGCCTGAGCCTCGACGTCCGCGGTTTCCTCTCGGGATAGCGTTGTTCCGACGCTCCATCCCCGATTACGAGCCCCCAGGAGCACCTTGGTGCGCCGGGTCCCTGGTCTCTGGGTGTCCTCCTGGGTCACCACCTTTCTTCCCGACTCGTCCGAGTCGGAGCCAACATTATCTCCGCGGGAGCGTGCGTTAGTCCGTTTCCGGATCTCGCACACTCCCGAGGCGCGACTCTGTCCCGAGTCGGCCATTAGTGCCCCCCCCATGGGGGTGGAGAGGGATGTGTCCGGAGCAAACAACAAGTCCAAATCACGCGCAAAAACAAAGTCCAGTACGAAAATCCAAGAAAACAGTCAAAAACAGAAATCGATCAAAAATAAGCAAAACCGGGTCAACAACTAGGCAAGAATGTCAGAAGTCCATTAGGCAAGCCGAGTCGTCAACGAAGATCACAAAAAACACCATCACAAAAAACGCTCAAAAATGTTCAGTAAAAATCAAAATGTTGAAAATGTTGTTCGAATTTATCCACCACTTATCGCACCCGTGCAATGAGGCTTCAGCTCCTGGCACAGTTGGCCGGGCCCGGGCTTCCCCGAGTAAGCTATATCACACTCGTGGATGCGATTAGCCACAAATTCATCTTTCTAAAGCTAACCGACGCACAGTTTTTCCATGTCCGGGCTTCTTCTGACTGCCCATCCATGTACTTAGACTGCGGCCAGTGTCGCTTTAACATTCGTGATCGGCTAGAGCGCGGCATTCCGCCTGCGATCAACTCTTTCTAGCCGCTCATAATGTTGTTCGAATTTATCCACCACTTATCGCACCCATTCCGCCTGCAATGAGGCTTCATGCTCCTGGCACAGCACCCGTGGCCGAGGCTTCAGCTCCTGGCACAGTTGGCTAGTATATATCACACTCGTGGATGCGATTAGCCACAAATTCATCTTTCTAAAGCTAACCGACGCACAGTTTTTCCATGTCCGGGCTTCCCCCATCCATGTACTGACTGCGGCCAGTTTCGCTTAACATTCGTGATTGGCTAGAGCGCGGCATTCCGCCAGCGTCAACTAGCCGCTCTTTATGAAATGTTGTTCGAATTTATCCACCACTTATCGCACCCGTGCAATGAGGCTTCAGCTCCTGGCACAGTTGGCCGGGCCCGGGCTTCCCCGAGTAAGCTATATCACACTCGTGGATGCGATTAGCCACAAATTCATCTTTCTAAAGCTAACCGACGCACAGCTTTTCCATGTCCGGGCTTCCCCCATCCATGTACTGACTGCGGCCAGTGTCGCTTAACATTCGTGATCGGCTAGAGCGCGGCATTCCGCCTGCGTCAACTAGCCGCTCATAATGTTGTTCGAATTTATCCACCACTTATCGCACCCGTACAATGAGGCTTCAGCTCCTGGCACAGTTGGCCGGGCCCGGGCTTCCCCGAGTAAGCTATATCACACTCGTGGATGCGATTAGCCACAAATTCATCTTTCTAAAGCTAACCGACGCACAGTTTTTCCATGTCCGGGCTTCCCCCATCCATGTACTGACTGCGGCCAGTTTCGCTTAACATTCGTGATTGGCTAGAGCGCGGCATTCCGCCTGCGTCAACTAGCCGCTCTTTATGAAATGTTGTTCGAATTTATCCACCACTTATCGCACCCGTGCAATGAGGCTTCAGCTCCTGGCACAGTTGGCCGGGCCCGGGCTTCCCCGAGTAAGCTATATCACACTCGTGGATGCGATTAGCCACAAATTCATCTTTCTAAAGCTAACCGACGCACAGTTTTTCCATGTCCGGGCTTCCCCCATCCATGTACTGACTGCGGCCAGTGTCGCTTAACATTCGTGATCGGCTAGAGCGCGGCATTCCGCCTGCGTCAACTAGCCGCTCTAGCCGCTCAACCTTTTTTTTTTTTTTTTTTTTTTTAACATGGGGAAATGCATTGCCGCACCATCAGCCGCGCCGGGGAAGTCGCGGCCGGTGTGTGGGGCTCCCCCGACGCCGGTTAATCAATACGACCGACGCCGGGTATACCCACTAAAACCCCATGGGAGCCTCCTACCGCCTGGGTGCCGGGTCGCGGTATTTAAACCGGAGGTATTACCCGCTTCCCGGCGGCGGTGGGCCGCCCCGCTGACGTGGGGCGGCCTCTCCTGTGTGCGAGCCGGGGAGGTGAGCTTCCCCGGCTCTGAGAGGGTCGCGCGGCTGCCTCTCGCGCCCTCCCGCGGCATTGGTGCGGGCGGAGGCCTGTCAAGTCCCCGAGGCCTCGACGCCCGCTGCCGCCTGCCCGTGGCTTTGTTTGCCACGGGCGTTACTCCTGGCCGCTGAGCGCGGCGGCTGGTTGCGGTTCAGCCGTCGCGGCCGCGGCCTTGTCCGGCGCCGTCCGGCTGGCCTGGACCTTCCTCCTGGTGGGCTTCTTGGCCCCGCAGGGCTTGGAGCCCATCTGGTGATCGGCTGGCCTGCCCGCGGCAGCGCATAGAGAACAGTGCGGCTTCGCGGTGCAGGGGCCGGTCACCAGATGCCCGGTCTGTCCGCAGCGGTAACACATACCGCTGCGGTCCACCCCGGAGGTGCATACCGCCGCCACGTGACCAGTCTCGTGGCAGCGGTAGCACCGCTGGGCTCTGCGGGGCAGGGCCTTCACTTGCGCGGAACACCAACCCACCAGGAGTTTCGTCCCGGGGAGGAGGAGCTTTTTGGCGGCCGCCACCGGGCAGGCCACCACCGTCTGGCCCATCCCGTCTGGGCCGGGACGGACCTTCGACGCCTTGATGCCCCCGGGGGGGCACCCCGTGGTCCGCGCGATGGCAGCGGCCACGTCCTCCTCGTGCACATGGTCGTCCAGGCCCGAGACGCGAAGACACACAGTCTTCTCGGGCCTGGAGACGCGCACGTCCTCGGGATAGAGGACGGTCCTCAGCTGGTCGGCAAGAGCGTCCGCCTGGGGGGCGCTGTCGGTGCCTGGCACCAGCAGCATGCGCGCCCCCGTGCGCGCCTTCTTCAGCTGGAGGCCTCCCTCTATCCCGAGGTCGGCCAGCCGGATATTGGCTTTCGCCTTGGAGAAGAGGTTCGCGTACGTAACCCCTCGATCCGCCGCGCCTGGCTGTAACGTCAGGACGACGGCGGCGGACTTCGGGGCACGCAGGCGCGGAGACCTCTTCTCCTTAGGCTTATTCTTCTTGATGGCTGCGGGGGGGGAGGAGGGGGCTGCGAGGCCGGGGCCTGCGCCTTCTCCCCTTTTCCTTTTCCCCCGCGCCCTCTCCTTCCTCGTCGCCGAGCGCGGGTGGGCTGCGCTTCGGCGGCGGTCGTGGCCGATTGGGGGCCAGACAACGGCGGGGCCTTGCTTTTGGCCCTCATCTTGTGGCTGACCGTTGTCCAGCCAGCAGCCGTAGTTGCGGCCGGAGGAAGGGGCGCCGGACAGGCACTTGCGGGCGGCGTGGGAGCCGCCGCCTCCAACGAGTCCCGCTGTGTGGGAAGCGGGGGGAACTCCTCCGTCAAGCGCCCAGAGATGAGCAAGGGGCTCGGCGGAGGGGTGTACCTAGCTTGGGGAGCGGGGCTCCGGGTCAGAACCGGGCGCGGCCGCTCCTCCATGGCCGCGAACCGACTCTCCATTAGGAGAGTCATTCTGTCGAGGTTCGCGGCCATCGTCGCCTCGATATTGGGCGGTGGTGCTGGCGGCGCGGCTTCTGCGCGCGGCCGCATGAGCTCCGCCTGGAGGCTCCTCAGCTCGCTTCGGAGGTCAGCGATTTCTGCCTCCATGCGGCTATTCGCCGCACGGAGCAGGGCGACCTCCTGGGTGGCGGTGCGAGCGAGGATCTCCTCCGAGGCCTCCTGAATGGAGGCCACCGACTCTCTCAGGGCCTTCTGGAGGGTCCCCTTTAGGCCCTTCGAGACCTTCGCGACGCCAGCTACCACCGCCAAAGAGTCGGCGATCTGCCGCTGGAGGCCCTCCGCGTGGTTGGTGTGTGCGTCGGGAGGGGCCTGGCCCACAAGGGGGGTTCCGGCTCTAGGCCTGGTCACCCTTGTGGTCGCCATCGTTTGGGCCCTCTCCGCGATCTGGGCCTCCACTTGCGCCTGTTTTGCGGCAGCTAGGCCCACGTACTCCCCCGTTGTGGGAGGGCGGCCTCTGCCCCGATTGGCGTCCGGCGCTTTAGCAGCTGCCGGGGCCTCAGGCGGGGGCTTAGGAGGAGGAGGCACTATCTCCTCCTCGTCGGATGACGTAAGGGGGGACAGGTCATCGTCCTCGATGTCGTCTAGAGCCAGGAACTGTCTCAACCGCGTGTTGCGGGAGGCAGCCTGGCTCTTGCTCGTCCCCTCCGGTCCTTTGGGGGCCGGGGCCTTTGGTGGGGCCTGGACAGGGGCGACAGTCCCGTGCTCGACCCTGAATGGGCCGGACGGGGGCAAGTCCGTTATGTCAAGCCGCTCCAACTGCACGGTGCAGGAGCTGGCTTGACTTGAAGAGCTTGGCGCTTCCGCCGGCAGAGAGATCGCCGACAGGAAGCGCGAGTAAAAACTCTTCTCTCCTCCGCCCTTCACGGGCCCTTTCGGGTTGTTTGGGTTTGTTGGGCCCTTCACGGGCCCCTCTCCTACGTCAGCTCCGCCCTTCACAGGCTCTGCGTCGGTTTGGGGTTTTTTGTTTAAAGCATCCATATTCTGTTCCCACGAGTATTACAACATTTTAAAAAGAAACTGGGTGTGGTCCGCAGTAATGACCGGGTTTGCCCCCCCGGCCTCAAAACAGATCGCCCTGCGCCGCAGCTTAAGTGTAGGGGATTTTTTATTGAGGTGCTCATCCTCTTGGGCCAGCCACTGAAGGCAAGCCCCGCGGTCCCGTGTGGCCGCGAGACGTGACCACGACACCACACGGGATAACGCTCGGCGGTAGCGCCCATTTCTGGGCCCGCCGCCACTGTCCACGTCGATGGGGCCGACCATATTTCCCGAGATATTTAACATTTTCGAGTTTTTCGAAAATTGACAACTTCGCCAATTTGGGACTTAGAAGAGGAAAACAAGACTACGAGTAAAGACCACCAAAAACATCATAGTTAACCGTAAGAATTAGATTTTTAAGCACAATAGTTTTTAATTAATTTCAATTAAACAGTTTTCTGATTAAAATTAAATATTCAAACAATCTTTAACGGCGCGCGGATTTTAAAAACGCAGCCTTGTGCAGAACCTTTGGAACTATTTTAATAGTATTTTTAAGAAATTTTGTTCATAGAAAAATTTTTGGTAAATTTCAAAAAACCATTTTTCCAAAGTTTAAATTCTAAAAAAGATTTCTAATATTACATGTGTAGTCTTTTATTACGAGGATCGAAAGAGCAGGAAATCTAACAGCTGTTATACATTTTTTCAGATTTTTAAGAACAATATTTTTCGAAATATCAAATTTTATGTGATTTTTTGTAAATAATTCCTAAAATATAATCAAAAATTAGGAACTAGTATCTTCATTATATGCGCGACAAGATTTCCTACTCCTAGAACCCAAACTCGACCATATTGAGCCCAATAGGACCCGAGAAATCTCGATTTTGAGTTTTTTGGCCGCCATCTTGGAAATTTTTGGATCGATATTTCTCGGAAAGTATTGGGCCTAGAAAATCGGGGTTACGATAGGAGGCATAAGCACCTCTTAGAGCTTCGACCCAGATCAAAATCCGGACCGTGATTTTTGACCGGATTTTATAATCCGCCTGCATAGATCTTCGCACGAGCATTCAGGAGAACCCAAACTCGGGTAGTCTAGGTACAATAACGCCTGAGTTTTTAAAGGATAAAATATTGTGGCCGCCATCTTGAAAATTTTTAAAGTGGTTTTTCTCAGTAAGTATTGGCCCTAGAGAAGTGGGGTTTTGCCTGGAGTAGTTGGCAGACCTATTTCTATTTGACTACACTAAAAAAATTTGGTCAAAATTTCGAACAAAATTTTTTGGCATAGGGACACAGATCAGGCCAGGGGCAGTATTAGGAACCCAAACACGGGCCCAATCGAGCGCTCGGTTCCTGAGATCTGGGCATCTGAACTTTTACGGCGGCCATCTTGGAATTTTTCAATTCCGCATAACATCTAGGATATCCACCTGAGGAGACTCGGGTTTTCTCAGGGGTGGCCCCCAGGACCAGGAGATTCGAATGAACCGGTTTTTGAGTCGAAAAATTTTATAAAAATTGTAACCTATTTTTTCATCCCAATCGGAAGATCTCTTTGCGGCGAGAAGTTTGAGCCCGGTCACGCTCTTCTGGCACCGATACTTACCGAGAAACACAGACCGTAGTTTTGTCTGGATCAGAAGTTGTAAAACTTCGGATCCAGTCTCTCGGTTAGCATTGGAGTAAGAGTAGTCGAGTTTGGTATCAAACTCTTCGCGGCGGTGAGACCTGTCGATTGAAACCCCTCCCCCTCTATCTCCCCCCCTAATTTCAACTTACCTGTATTTTCCCGATTTCTCCCTTAATTCCGGCGTTCTTGGTGTCGGTGAACTCGTGGCGTAGTGGCGAGTCTTCCTGCACTGCTCCCGGCTCCCGGCGCCTTCCCGCTCTCCCCCTGGACCTGAAACAAAAGAAAAATATATATGTAAGTGTAGTGTTCGAGCGAACAATTAGTATAGGTAGTAAAAGAAATTAGTATATAAATAGTTATAAGTAGCAGACAATAAATACTCATCTGTGTTTTATTTGTTGACTTCCTTGTTGCGGAAATTGACTTCGACCCAGGTTTTTACCTGAGAACAAAGACAGATTGGTATTAACAATGGTGAAATTGACAGGCTCAATATATATTGTGACTATTTATTACATTGACCTCCTGACTACGTGTTTTTGCACCAGTCAATTAATATAAATAGAATTTAGGTGATACTACACAGTACATTGCTTAAATAATTAACATACACACCAAACCTAAAACATAACATAACACACATAAACACACACCAGCACACTTAAACATTCAGTTTATCGCTATTGCGAGAACCGACTAGTAAACTAAAGTTAATTTTAGGCAGTAACTGTACGTCAGTACTTGAACGAAAATGTACAAATCACCGAATGGGATAAGTCTTTGGGAGGCGGGATTCTTGTCGAAAGAAGAGAGCAACAAACTTAAAAAAAAGTATGGAACAGAAACAGAAAAAGGATGGCTCTATGCAGAAGATGAAGTAATTCATGCATACGGCAAAGAAGTGGAAAAGCTGCAAGACGAAAAAAGGAGGAGGGCAGGATATGAGACACCCCCCTCTGCACATATAGAAACCCCCGGCCCCTGGACTGAAACGATCAAAACCAGGATCGTGGAGGAAAGGACTCCCCCAACACCAACGAGCCCCATCACCACTAGGCAACCGCAAACTAGAAGAAAGGCGGTAACGCTGAGATTCTCTCCTCCTCCCATGAAGAAGACGGCTCCCGTGGCGCATTCCCCGCCTAACGAGAAGGCGACTGTAGTAAAAGCAGAGGCCACAAAGAAGTCCTCTGAGAATTTGAATAAGACCTATATAAAGCAGACAAAAGCCTCAGCAAAAGTGGTAACAATAGTATCACCAACTAATAGTGTCTCCCCTGTCAATTCGAAGTACAAGAGTAGGGAGAGCGAGGCAAGAGCCTGCTTGGTAAAGGCGAGCATGCATCTAAAGGACTCTCGGAACCTAAAAACCGAAATAAAAACGGGGGTACAGGGAGCTTTGGATCGCATGTTCGCCCTTGTAAAAGAGGCTGAGGTAGAACTAAGAGAGACAAGAGAGACGCGGGGAAAAGGAAAAGGGAACCAGGGAGCCGAGGCACCGGACGAACGAAGAAAGAACTCTAGGAGTATACAAGTGCAAACCTCGGAAGATAGGGAAGAAGGAAAAGTTAGGGAACAGAACAGGAAGGTGACAGAAAGGGAGACCATATTAGTAGAGAAGCTCGAGGAGCACACCTCGCTTATGAAGAGCAGTCTCGAAAAGATCAATAACCTCGAGCAGGTTATTGAGAAATACCGGGAGCAGATAAGCGAGGTAAGCGCACCAAAGGCTAGCTACGCAAGTGTGGCGGCTGTAAAGCCGGGAGTAAAACACCCACTTTACAGAACGCTACATTCCGTGGCTGTGACTAATGGTCAGAGTAAACGCTCAAGTGAAGAGACCCTCGTGGACGTCAGGGAGGCGCTTAAAGCCAAACAGGGAGGAGTCGAAATTGAGCGGGTACGGAAAGCCAGGAACGGGAAGATAATAATAGGATGTAGAACCACGGAAGATAGGGACAAGATCAAGGAGAGACTACTGAAGCAGAAGACCGGCTTCGTAGTAGAGGAGATCTCCAACAAAAAACCCTTGGTCATGCTGACGGGGGTCCATAGAGTCCACACTGACGACGACCTGCTCCAAGCCCTAAAAAACCAGAACACAATGGTCTTCGAGGGATTGGAGGAGGGAGACGACAGTGTGGAAATAGCATATAAAATCCGTGGTAGGAACCCGTTTACCCACAGGGTGGTGCTGAGAGTAGCCCCAACCCTGTGGAAGAGGCTTACAGAAGCCGGAATGGTGAAGATCGACCTGCAGAACGTGCAGGTCACGGATAGATCCCTCCTTACCCAGTGTACTGTGTGCCTGGGTTTCGGACATGGCAGGAAGCTATGTACCGAGACTCAGGTACTGTGTAGTCACTGTGGCGGTCCCCACACGAGGAGGGAGTGCCAGGAAATAGAAGAGGGCGCGCCACCCGCCTGCAAAAACTGTACTAGGGAGAAAAAGCAGGACACCGAGCATGATGCCTTTAGCGAGGCATGTCCGGTCAGAGCTCGGTGGGATGCGATGGTGCGCGCCACCGTCGCCTACTGCTAGATGTAACCGCCGGTATACAACACAATAGTTATGGAGGGGAAGCTTCACCTCATTGCACAATAACATCTTGTATCAACACTATGGTCAATAACTTTGCTTGACTGACAATGAGGAGAAGCCTACGCTCCCGCTATCGTGCGTGTTGCCGATGAGTGCACCTGGCAGTGGACGGCGTCGTAAATGGGGACTTGAAATGGAGTTTAAGGGGAATAAAAGGCAGGATTACTGCCGGGTACCTGGGTGAGCAGAAATATTGCTCAACGGATGGAGTAATAAACCTATAAACTAACAGACGTATCACCTAAATAGCAACAAATATAATTATAATATAAACTTAATTAATAACAGATATATACAGCATAACACATTTACCTAACATATTAACTTCAACAACAAACTCTTTTTAATTATAAAAAGTAGTCTGTTAAGTAATACACACATCAGCACACAGTTACACGAAACTGACACAAAAATATAAGTACAACAAAACACAAAATAAAAACTCACCAAATAGCAGCTATACATTCTGTCATGGTGCATCACGTTGAGTGTAGACCTTGTAGAACTCAGTACAGGTGCCCGGTTAAAAGTCACTATCTGAAATGAAAGATGGTTAATGTAACAGATGTTATAAAAACAACACAACAATAATAGATATTAAAACAAAATTGTAATAAATATAATGAGCAAACAACTGACACTGAATATATATTTGATTGTATATTATTCCAGCGTCTAAACAAAGTATGTGTAGAAAATAAGACAGTATAAATAAGAAAACGTATAAATAGATAGATAATAAAACAATGTTACATAGGATAAGATTGTAAATAAACTAGAATAAGGTTTGCACTAGATAAGAAAAAAAATCACAAGATAATACGAAAGTAACAAAAATATGTCTAAAATAACCTAGTGTAGAAGAAATGTTTAAAACTTAGCTCAAACAAGAATATATATAACAAATATGTATCTAAATTATAAGATCCTGAATGTGTATACAATAAATATGTATAAGATAAATATGTAAATATATAATATGTGCTTGATCATCTCCCCGTGACCGCCATCACCTGATCACCACCACCGAGAAAGTGATGACAGTTCTGGGAAGGCAACACAAGCACATATGTCGATATATAATAGGTATTATGTAGTGAAATTAAAATATGTTTTGGTTTTATTTATATATATAAGTACAAAATATGTAATAAAATAAGCTATATATAGGAATAGTATATATTTAGTATTTATAATAAATAAGTAGTATATATATGATATTTACCACTTTCCCACCTATCCCTGGCCCACTCCAATCCTTAGCCACCGTCCTAATATCCTTTCAAACCTCCTAACCAATACACAATACAAGCCAACCTAAACCAACCTCTCCCAATTAGTATGCAATATATTAAATAATAGTATTAAATATATTTTTTTGTAAGTTTTTGTAATAAGCATAAGAGTAATAAATAAAAAGAGTAGCAGCCCAGACATATCTCGTTCGTCCGGGCCCACCAGAAAAAAAAAAAAAAAACCTTCCTAAAGAACACGTCAAAAGTTCCGCTCGAACCGCGCTCGAAATCAGTCGATTTGAAAATCGCTCCGCGGAAAAAAAAAAAAAAAATAATAGGTTTTTTAAGTGCTACAGTGCTGTGCTTAGTGTCAAACTGTGCGGGCAAGTGAGGCGCATGTGCTTATGCAATCAGTGTTTTCGTAACTGTTCGGACAAAAAGTTATTCCGGAAAAACCAAATTTCGAAATTTCAAAAAATCATATCTTGGAAACAAGATCGGTGACACCTAGTTTTTAGTGGCGGCTTTGGTGGGGCCCAGGTGTCCCTACCTGGGAAAAATATAACCACCAGATTCCCAACTCCAACCGCAAAACTATTACACTAAATATGAAAAAACGTGTTGTGAAAATCGTCATTTGTGAACCGATCCTAGATTAAAAATTACGAGCTGATAGAGCACGAAAAAACTAAGGTCTTTTGGCCAGAAACGACCTTAGGATTCTTTATAGTTTTACTTGAGGAAAAATTAAAAAGTGAAAAATTTTCGGCAAAATTTTGTTTTTTGGGCTTAATTCAAAAAAGTTCTTCGGAAGTTAAAAATCTACCACGGCAGCCACCGAGGGATCATTGAGACGCATCTCCTGACACCTCATACGTGGCCATCGGACAACACCCGGCTGAACAGGAATCAAAAAAAAAAAAAAAACAAGTTCCTAACCTCAAAATTGCTCCGTCGTTTCTGGAGCAATTGTACTGAGGTTAGGAACCAACGAGGACACCACCTGGGCGAGCTCAAATCCGGTCCCAGAAGAATTTTAAGATAAGTAGCTTAAGAGTAATTTTAATTAGAAAATATAACTTTGGAGGTAAATATCTCGGAACCTATAAGAGACGCGTGGATTTTGGAATTACAGGATCGTGCGCGCTAGGGAGCTCTACCTGGCCGCATAAAGATCTAAAAATTTTTGGAACAAAAATCTCTTTTTAAAATTAAAAAATCGCAAAATTCAAAATTTTTATCTTTTTCAATTAATTTAATATTAGGGTAAATTTATTAAAAATCGGGGCAAAACAGAGCACTTTTTTATCTATTATTTGGCTATTTTTTGGAATTTTTTGGTCTTGTAGTTTCTGAGATATAAGTTTTTTGGCTAAATTTGTAAATATTTATAAAGATATAAGGTGTAAAATTAGTTTAGGGATACCAGCAGACAGGTCTCGTCGCGAGCTTTCATTTGAGCCCAAGCTCGACGCGATTCGGCCCATAGGTAACCGAGTAACCGGTTTTCGGTGCCTTTTGGCCAAGGGCCGGCGCCATCTTGGAAATTTCAAATTTCTAATAACTCCGCAACTATAGGGCGCAGCGCGACGGGGTTTTGGATGCTGGCATTGGGACAGGCTTTACTAGCTGACTAGCCTATAAAATCGGCAAATATTTTTTGGTGTAAACCCCCAGGCAGGGTGGGGAAGGTGACGAATAGTACCCAGGACGAAATCCGGTCTCATTTGGACCAATAACGACGGAGCTGTGACGTTTTCTCGCCACAGTTTGAAAGTTCGGCGGCCATCTTGGATTTTTTCGGAAGCCCATAACTCGGCCATTTCTCATCGTAGAGACTTCGGATTTCGACCTTAGGTATTAAAATTGATAGATCTACGCGATAGAGCCAAAAAATTAGCAAAAATTTTTGGACCTCCAAAATTAGGATAGGGACCTAGATCAGGCCAGGGGCAGTATTAAGAACCCAAACACGGGCCCAATCGAGTGCCGGGCTCCTGAGATCTGGGCATCTGAACTTTTACGGCGGCCATCTTGGAATTTTTAAATTCCTCATAACTTTTAAAATATCCACCTGAGGAGACTCGGGTTTTCTCAGGGGTGGCCCCCAGGACCAGGTGATTCGGTTGAACCGGTTTTTGAGTCGAAAAATTTTACAAAAATTGTACCCTATTTTTTCATCCCAATCGGTAGATCTCTTTGCGGCGAGAAGTTTGAGCCCAGTCGCGCTCTTCTAGCACCGATACTTACCGAGGAACACAGACCGAAGTTTTGTCTGGATCAGAAGTTGTAAAACTTCGGATCCAGTTTCTCGATTAGTATTGGAGTAAAAGTAGTCGAGTTTGGTACCAAACTCTTCGCAGCGGAGAGATCTGTCGATTGACCCCCCCCCCTCTATCTCCCCCCTTAACTTTCACTTACCTGTATCTCCCTGATTTCTTCTCCGATTTCGGCGTTCTTGGCATCGGTGAACTCGTGGTGAAGCGGCGAACCTCCCTGCTCCGCTCCCTGCTCCCGGCGCCATCCCGCTCTCCCCCTGGACCTGAAACAAAAAAAGAAAAATATTAATAAGTGTAGTGTTCGAGCGAACGAGTAGTATAAGAGGTAGTTTTAAGCTAGGAAATAAGCAATAGACCAAAGTAAGAACAATACTTATCTGCATTTTATCCGTTGACCACCTAGTGTAAGTTGACTTGACCCAGGTCTTTACCTGAAGAGGAAAAGGCAGATTAGTGTTAATAAATCATAGTAATAAGAACTATTTGTAACTATCCTGACACTTTGACGGTGACAGGAATACCTGTTTACATATTGACTGGTCAATATATAATTATATTCTTTGCTTTTTAAAATTTGACACCTCGGCTTGGTGCTTTTGCGCCGGCTGAATAGCATAAGTAGTTTTAGGGTCTTGTCTCAGCAACCGTGATCTCGGGTAACTGGGACAATGCCAATGCATCCAACTCCACCAACACCGGACACACCGGTTAAACCCCGCTACCCAACAAGGGAACTCATGACTCCAGAGGTAGAACCAAAGCCTCGAAAACAATGGGGAAAGGAGACTATAAAGCGGGAAAGGAGAGAGAAAGCAGTAAGGGCAGGGTCTCTAGCACTCGAATCAGAGGAAGAAGACGAGGTGGAGTTTATTCCCTCCCCGTCTCCAAAGGAGGAGGAGGAAAGAAGAGTAAGGAGCAAAACAAGTAGCCCCCCAAGTGCAATAAGCCAGGCAGTCACAATGACGACCAAGAAGAAAATCACTTTGACATACGGCAGTAAAACAGCAAAAGGCCACTTCGCCAAAGGCGGAGAAATACCTTAATAGGAAGACCGAGGCCAAAGCCTGCATGTCAAAGTTTAACATCAACCTGGGAAACTCCAGAAACCTAAAGACAGAGATCAAACAGGGTGTACAAAATGCGGTAGACCGCTTGTACGCCCTGTTCAAAGAATCTGAAACGGAACTGGAGAAGGCCTTGGTACAAAAAGGGGGAGCACACCCAGGCGCGCAAAGGGATAAACCCAAAGACGCACAGACCCGAGGAGAAGAAGACCCGGACGAATCCAGGAAAAAGAAGCAGGACGTGCAAGGTCAAACTGAACAACAGAAGTCTACGCAGAGCAAAATCCCTATGGAGGAAGATGATAGGGAAGAGCTCCGTAGAAAGTGGGACATCCTCACTGAGCATATGAAAGAGCATTCCGAACTCCTGAAGAAAAACCTGGAGAGTACGAATAACCTCGAGCAGGTTATTCTTAAGCACAGGGGAAGTGAGAGTGAGGAATGCGGGCCAAGAGCAAGCTACGCCAGAGTAGTGTCTGAAGGGACGAGGGCAAAGCCTCAGAACTACAGAACACTGCATTCGGTGGCGATAACCAATGGGAAGGGCAAAGACTCTGCTGATGACACCCTCAAGGAGATTAGGACGGCGCTTAACGCCAAAGAAGGGGTGGAAGTAGAGCGAGTCAGGAAAGCCAAGGACGGTAGGGTTATCGTCAGCTGTAAGACAGTGGAAGAAAGGGAGAAGCTCAAGGCCAAGCTGAGAAAGGAAAGGGCAGATTTAACAGCAGAGGACATCACCAATAAAAGACCTATGGTGATGATAACGGGTGTCCTTAGAGCGCATACAGAGGACGATCTCTTCAAGGCTCTCAGAAACCAGAATAAGCTGGTGTTTGAGGGCCTTGAAGAGAGCGAAGACTGTATGGAAGTCGCATATAACATCAGAGGACGGAACCCGAAAACCCACAGAGTGGTTCTTAAAACCTCACCTGCCCTTTGGAGAAGGTTAACCGGCGTAGGCTCAGTGAGGGTGGATCTGCAGACACTACAAGTAGCGGACAGGTCGCCACTCACGCAGTGCACCATCTGCCTGGGCTTCGGACACGGCAAGAAGCTGTGTCGGGAGACCCAGGTGATGTGCAGTCACTGCGGTGGTCCACACACTCGAAATGAGTGTGAAGAGTTCACGGTTGGTGCGCCGCCAAAATGTACAAACTGCGCCCGTGAGAGGAGGGCCGAAACGGCACACAACGCGTTTAGCGATGTGTGCCCCGTAAGGGCCAGGTGGGACGCGATAGTGCGCACATCCGTGGCATACAGTTAGACGGGCGGCCGGGAACAACAAAATAGTAATGGACCGGAAGTCGCACCTCGTTGTGAAATTAAATGGACTGAAAATCTGGTTTTTATAACATGCGACAAATAATAGACAACGAGGTGCGGCCTACGGTTCCGCTATTTTGCGTGAAACCGGCAAGCTGCGTCTAACACATCGAGTACGGCGATCTGTACAGTAGATGGGGCCGGAAACCTGAAAGTTGGACACACATCAACAAACACATATATAAACATCACAACTAAACACACAAAATAACACACACACTACAAAAATACATAGCTCACACAGTACTGCAAATAACACACCGCATCAAGCACAGAACACAAACACAGCAACAATAAACTCGCAACTCTTAGTGTAAAAGTTGTTAGTTTGCAAAGTACATAAGACCAAGCAAAACTCACATACACAATAAATAATAACACATAACATAAAATAACTAAACATAACAAAGTAAAATACACTTACCAACTGCAGGCGCCCGGTCAGTCGAGGTAATCTGTAATATAAAACACAACATTAAAAGCTTAATCAAAAAATTCTGAAAATATATATTGACTAGTGAAATATAAAAGCAAAACAAAAGTGAATAGAAAATGACATGTTAGGTCATATACTGTAGACATATACTTTAGTATACGACCTAACAGCGTCAATAGAATAAGTAAAATAAGTATATATATCAGTAGGAGTAAATATTAAGTAAATAATAAGTATAAATATGTATAATCATAGGATACCTCACTAGAATGATAAGAAACTGAACTTGCAAATAAATTGTTCTCTTTATATAAAGAAAATACAATACATAAAAGATATATTTGATATAAATAACAGTGTTAGTAATATAAATAAAAAGACTAAATTCTAAATTATAGATATAAGAAAATGTATAACAATAAAAACAAAACATGTAGAAAACATTTGGAAATTAACTATAAGAAAAATTGTATTAGATGTAAGAAACACTGTAATTGAAAGTTAAATAAATAAAGAGTCAAAATCCTTCCACCAGCACACAACCTTATACCCGATCCTATAAAAATACAGTATATAACATAACAATAATATTTATTTATATAAACACAAAAAATACTATAAAACAACATAAGCAAATAAACACATACATAGACATATACAACATACAAACACGAGTATAAATAAATATAGCACACACAATATATAAATATAACACAAAACAAATACATAAAATATACCTGTACACGCAGCCGATCATCTTCCCCGGGCCACCACAATTCGCATAAACGCAAATCTTGCGGACGGTGCTGGACCGGGAAAGGCAACACGGCTGCGTGAACTGATATAATAAATAATATAAACAGCATGTTAATACAATACAAGTTATAAAAATATATATAATACAGAACAACAAATATCTCAAATCACAAGCACTATATATTCAACATTCACGAGTAGGATAAAACAGTAATTGACTCGGATATATCTCGTTCGTCCGGGCTAATGAAGGAGCAAAAAAAAAAAAAAAAAACACGTCATGCGATCCACGTTAGGAAACATCTATACGGATAAATCAAAATGAAGTGTGTTTCTAATGTCAAAATAATAGCTTTTTGCATGGGACAGTATATACGGTACTTTAATAAAAATAAAAAAAAAATCTTTCAAGGAGTAATTTAGGCTTAATTTTCGTTTTATGTTTTTAAACTTTTTTTAAGATTCCGCGAAAAAAAACCTCCACGCGGACGGAAAATTAAGCACATTTTACATACTTATAGTTCTATTTCTAGTTAAACAACGGCACGAGGTGGACGATGCCCTCCGTTGAGGAATTCCAATTATTTGCAAGCAGTCGGAGTGTATCAAGTTTTATTGCATCGATCGGAAGGAAATATCTGGAGATAAGCGTCGGAGGGAGCCGAACACCGTCCGATAGAAGCCATCGATAACCGCGGATATTGGATTTGGAGCGTCACGGGAAGCGGCCCTTTCCAAAAACAACCAACTCACGAATCGATCTCACAGTCGTCCAAACGACTAGAAATTCACTTCACCCACTGGCAAGGGCTGATCGAAGTACTTCGTCGCAAGGATAAACAAATACAACCGGCGCTGTCTTCACCCGAAGGCGCAAGGGGTGCGAGATATCCGGCCGCTAGGACCTAAACAGCACGTTTGACTTCAACAAAAATCATCTGAGGCACATGATGATTTTTCTAGATTTCACTAACAACACTGACCAATACGTCGCGCCATATTTTCCTGACAAATTTCATCTATATTCTGAAAAAATGACTGTGACACACAGACGGATGGACGGACATCACGAATGCCTAAGGATTGTTAAAGAAATCGGTTAAAAGAAAGAAATATAAAAAAATATTTTTGATTGTTGATACGCTCAACACGCTTGAGATGGCCCCGAAGAGAACTCACGACAGAAGGCGGACGGCAGAGCGAGTGTTGTGCGCCATGCTCTCAATGCAGTCAGCGGCTTCCGAATGTTCAGCCGACGACACTCGAAGGGAGATTTGCATGAGAAAGGGCGCCGTGAACGAGTCTCAGGACATCACGCGCCCATCCACTACTGACGGGAAAAGGGTCAGTGTCGACTCGATTCACAATACGGTTGTTATACTTTCATTATCTTGCAGCGTATTTTACACTTCAATGGTACATGAATTTGAATATCGTGCACTGCTTCTTTTGCGAGGCTGTTTACTCTACGAGCAACAAAAAAAAAAAAAAAATAACCCCAAGGCATTTCATTTGAAACGTTTTAAATACAAATATTATTGTGTCTGAATATTTTTGGCAATCTTTCTGTCGACTTGTCCATGAAGAACCTATTTAATATAATTGTTCATTCATTAGAGGATATCACGTGTGGCCCGTGAGCTGTTAATTGCGGCCAGATTTAGTGGATGGAACATTCGGTGGAGTGGTCGCGAAGGCAGAGCGGTCGGGCCGGCGATCTCCTCTTTGTACTGTGCCACTCGTGCAAGAGGACGAGGATGCGCACGCGGGAGCCGGCGGGGGTTGCGGGGAGGGGGGCGAAGGCGGTGGCAAGGGGCGGCAGTCTCGTCGCGGAGGGCGATCGGTGCAGTCGCGTTGTGACGCTCGTGTTTACTTTGTGTCGTGGTCTGTGCTTCGACATCGGTGAGTGGTCACATAACTGACACCGCTCACTTAAACACTTTCCTCGATATAGAGAAGTATTCGCATAAAAACACACTTGTTTGGTCCCCTTGAAATAGCTCACATCGGCATCGCAACTTCGATTCTCTATTTGTTTTTGTTTGCGCTGCATTCTGGAGAGGCAACGTAAATAGCCCTGAACAAAGGGACAGATAAAATCGGAAATGCCCTGCAAGGCTAGCGCGGAAAGCGGAAACAGACAACCCAATACATCTTCATCCCAATAACGTGCTGGGTTTCTGGTACGCCGAAACAGGAGGCCGACGCCCGCCATAATCCAGCTGCCTATGGTTTCGCTCGATGTGTTTTCAGCTGGCGAAGGAGTCCCTTCCTCCGCCGGCTGATTGTATTCAAATGATATTCTATTGAATCATTCGTTATCACCCGGCGCGGTGTTATTGTTAATTCCGACAACGCGGGTGCTTCAGGGGGTCGTTTGCATCAACCCGATGAATGGGCACATTCACACCTCCCTAATTATGGTTTTGTTTCAGTAGGTAGTTCGATGGTGTTTGTTCTATCCGTGTGATCGTCTAAAGCCGCGGACTCATCTGCGAGCCGCCCTTTTTCGCGGCAAAAATCGACAACCGTCGGCTCGCTGCGTGTTGGGCTGCTCGCGAGCGCTCGCGAGCCACGTCCGGACTAAAACATCGTTACTGGACCCGCTCGGCTCGCAGACGAGTACGCGGCTTCATTATGCTTAATCATGTGGATATAAAATGATTTTTCGTTCTCCCTGAATGTTTTTGCTTTGAATTTTTATGTAAAACTTGCTCTGTAATATATTTTATATTATTTATTGTTGTTTAGACAGTATTATTAGTTTATTGCCGTCACAAAAATTGACGTTTTCCTATGATATCTATCGTCATCAGTTAGCCAAGGGTTTGTATGCCTTATCTGAGTTTAGATTTGTTGCATTCATTATTAGCCATCCAGTCCTAGATTTCAATCGATAGTATGCGATATTCGTTTCTTCTTTTTATCTTATGTAGCGGAAGACTAGTTAAAATATTGAAGGTCTCACCGATGGCTAATCGATCTACCCCGATCGCTGCAAGTATGCTAACTTATGACAACAACAGCGTAACAGTTGTGAATAATTTGGTTGCAAATATTTAGATCCACAATAACGAGAAAGAATATGAACCTCTCTCTAATTATTTAATGTTCCAATGGCCTTATTATCGGTTAAAATTTGACATAAGCTCCACACGAGTAATGTGACAACTCAATCGATGGTCAGGCAGGCGAATGAATAGTCAGATGTGGGCCCGGCCATGTACGAATCAGTTTCGTGTTAGTTCGGGCTGGTGAGGGAGCCAACAGAATTTCGTGTATGTAAATCCGACGTAATGACGAATGGTCTTATGCCGATTCCGATACGACTACATTGAATAATATCTCGTAAACATGTCGGGAAAATATGTAAATGGCGGCCGCGGCGTCGATGGAGTACACGGCCCAACAGCCATCGCCAGACACCCCTTGAATAATTCAACAAGGAGTCCGCGCGATGACTCCAACACTCCACAAAAGACGTATGTGAATCACTCGTACCTTTAAGTACATCGTTAACACGTGACAGTGGAAGGCCTACTTCTATGTCGCGATACTTTCGATCAGGACGTTGTGCTATCATCCTCTGTGCACAGCATGGAAGTTCGCAGCGGGTCAACATGAGCTCACTACTTGGGCCCACGTTCGCATCGTCGTCGTTAGCATGATGCGGATGAAGAGGTTCCAGCACCGGCTCTCTCTCGCCGGACGTGTGTTGATGATAAGTTGTAGGAATTGTGCAAGTGCCTGCGCTTGTGCCGAGCGATGCGAATGTGGCGCTGGCGTGTCGAGGGGCTCATCCTCGCCACAATGACAACGCACTCCACATGTTTATGCATCAGTTGTTGCATTATCGGCTGCCGTTAGTGTCCTGAGTGACACGCGAGTGGAATTGCAATATTTGTATGTATAATATGTTCGGGTCAAATCTTGTAACTGAATTTTAAAGCAGTTATCCTCGACCGATTGAGATGAAATTTTAAACAGCCCTTTAGTTTGAATGACAATGCATGGTTAGCTGAATGACGTCATTCTAAATCCAATATGGCGGACGGCGCAAGATGACAAACTAGTTATATTTTGTGCTCATAAGAGCATTTGATATTTGATTTTTTTATATCAAATTATATATATAATTTGATACCGAGATCATATAAATGATCTCGGTATCAAATTAAACGATTTGCTGGAAAGAATACGAATAACTAAAAAAAGGAAAAAAATAATCTTTAAATTACATCATATCCATCAATTTATTATATCACACAATTTATACGACATAAAAGCTCGCCGCAAGGTTTACTTCTATTTTTAACTATTTGCCTATTTTATAAAATACACACTTTTTTTTCTTAGATTTACTTCTGTCAAGATCAAGTTACATAGATATTTATCTACACAAGTAAATATCGCGACAAACTTTTGTATCATATAAATTGTGTAAAGTAATAAATTGATGGATTTCATTTAATTCAAGTTTACTTTGTTCTATAAATAAAGGCATATTTAAAATAATATATATTTTTCTCATATAATTTCATAATACAATCCGTTAAGTTGCCTGAAATATGAATTTTGAAATATTTGATTTAGCATTTGCCTATTAGAGATTGCTCACGTTTACTGAGTCTTTAGAAATTGAAAACGAATTCTGAAGTGAACGGGAAGCGAGTACGCTGAGGGAGCTATTTGTTTGAAAGTTGTGATGAACGATGTCTTTGGAAATTGTATCGGAACGAGGGAAGGGGAATTAGGCGAAAGTTTTGCGCAAAACAAAAAATATGAGCGAAAGTAAAGTGATAAATTTGGAATTTGCTTGAGACCTCGGAGGCGATGGCAGGGAGCGTCGCGAGTCGCACGCCTTCTCGCGAGAATGTAGAGGACCCACGGCGTTTTCATCGCCTCGTCGTTCAATAAATGACTCGCCTGTGGATTAAGAGACATTGAGATGGATAAAAGAAAGCACGCGCGTCGGTGGGCTATAAGGGCTATAATAAGGGCGAGAATGGGCGCATTTGGGAATGTATGGAGTGACGAGTGCTAAGGGCCCAGCAAATTAGGTTACGCGGCCAAATTGGACCCGAAGGGCGGAGGGCGGTAAATAAACAAGGGAACCACACCAACAACTATCACTCTTCACTACACTATACGTAACATAGTTTTAATTTCAATTAACTTGAAGAGAATTTACAATTAATATTATCAGATTTGTTTTTTGACAATCACATGGCCACAAATTAAGCAAATGGCCTATGGCATCACCGTGGGGATGGCCAACTTCTACCGTATTTGTCATATCACTGTCATTTCGACCAGAGAACCATCAAAAAAAGATTTATTCGAAACTCCAAAAGCAACTGTGGCGCACTGATATAATAATAATATAGTATTAACTCTGTTGTGGAGGTGTTTTGCAGGCGTGTGAGGGGGGGGAGGCCCGTAAGCGGCATAAAGTCGTCGGCTATCACCCGTTTAATTTAGTAAAGCAATAAGTCGGCTTTGTTCGCCAAATTACGACCGAATTAATTTGATTGTGGTAGTCGCGTAACGACGGCACCTATGGCCATCCACTGGAGGAGGAGGTCGAATTAAATTTGGGATCGTATCAAGCGTCGTATTTACTACACCTACTTGTCAAATCTCCCAAGAAATAACATTCACATTGGCCTAGTACTCTTTCAGATAAACGGCTGTAACCTAAATACAATCGCTTTTGTCAATCTTGCCTTCTTCTAAGATGGTGGAAATTAAAATAAATTGTTGAATTTATCTCTTGTGGTGCAATTTCTGTTTTTCCTACTCTTTCCTTACACAAGTCAGGGCCCATGTACGAGTATGTCCCGACCATGAAATGGCAAAACTGCGAAACTTCCCTTTTATTTTTAAATTTACTAAAAATTCCTAGGAATAATTTGGTTGGGAAAAAAAATAACATTTGATTTTGTTCCTTATGTTCCTGCTCCCTCTGAGATAATGTTAGTGTTAGTGACTGTGTCCAGATGTGTCTTGTTTATACCATTACAAAATAACATCGATAATGATTAGCTACATTAGTGTATTATGACAATTAATAAGAAGGTCGCATCACAAATAACGCGTTAATGGGCAATTCTCCTGAGTGCATCATTACCCGCACCCACTTTTTTTAAAACTCGTGCTAGATTATTCCGGTTTTATTCATATTGATTTAGAGTCAGTTTGTAGGCTTCTTTAAGAACCTTAAAGAACATGAATAACACCGTTTATCTTTGGCTACAAAACCACTGACCAATGCTCATTATTGTCTTCAACAAGACTCTTGAGTAAAAGAAATTCTTAAAAAGATACAAGACTTTAAAATAAAGGTAATTGCGGTCAATGATGTGCTCGCGAGGCCAACACTAACATTATCCCAGATGCAGCAGAGGCATTATTACAATAATCGACAAGAACAAAAATTGAAATCTTTTGACAATCACATTATTATCTGTCGCAATTTGATTGGACGCTGAAGCTGCTGCGAGATTAGGCGGCTGGAAGCCAGTGAGCCGCAGCGAGCGCTCCCTGATCGGGCGCGACGGGTGACCGCATAACGCCAAAAGGACTTCCACACTCTCGCGAGAACCTCCCTACAATAGCGGTAGGACGCGTGCAAAGTCGCTCAGACGAGTATACGGTACGTTGCCGCGTGCTATGGTGATATATCGGACCTTATCGAACTCTATAAGCATTACTTAGTTTTTATTTATTTTAATTATAAACACACGAAATATCTATTTATACATACTGCTAAAATATTGTTTATGAATTTATATAGTTAAATTTATTTTATTCAAGTCGTTATTGATATCATGACAAAAGAACGGCTTACACACGCTGATATCAGCGTTGTGTCAGATATAATTTCGGCATAGCAACAAGTTGAGCGTAAATCTTGAAAGTGCTGCGTACAAATTTACAAAAAAAGTCTTTTTATGTCATAAAATATGTAAGCAATGAAAGTCGTCGCTATATCTTCAAATAAAGTCTTACTCTTTCTTTGTTTCGTGTGTTCGCTCGCGTTCTCGTGGCGTTTCCCCGAGAATGTGGAGGATCCACAAGCCGCCGCCGCTCACTCGCCACATGGCGAGTCCGCGGCTGAGCTCAAAACTTATTACAACTTGTCAACTCCTATCCGCTCACTTTGCAAGACAGCTCCCTTGGACCGTGCGACAGATGAACTCACACGCCTCGTAGCCAGAACAGGAAAACATTTTCACAATGTATCAGTCGGCAGAATCGGCAAACAAACACACACATTGTACAATGCCATGCTAAACAAGCGAACTTTACCATACCGGGAATGGAACCTGGAGCGTCTGTTTTGCAGTGAGGTAGGTCAGCAAAGGACAGACAGGCATTAAGATGACAAACATGAAAGTTCAGTTTTTGTGAAAACGGCCACGGAACCCTAAAAAGGGATCCAGCCTCAGAACATTAGTTACTGGTCTGTGGTTCGAGCAGAGCTGCCAAATCGTGATCACCCTAATAATGCCTGCGTAGCAAAAGCACGGGCCGAGAGCTTTTAAATGGTTTATGTTATAGTTTAACCCAAATCGCTGGTGCCTCCGTGCTAGCTGGCTGCCCCCCCTCCACTCGGACCCCTTCTTGTTATTTCTCAATCGTTTACTTTGATTCAAACACTGCCACGCGTCATCTCCATTATGATTCAAACTCTTTATTCCTTATTTTTTTTTGTATGAGTTCAGAAGACAGGCAGACGGGACACCTGAGGTGATTTGGTGAATTAATTTCTTAACTTAAAAAAAAAACTATACTTATATAATAAACTTAAGAAAAAACCACCTTACGTCTCATATTGTGGAGATGTATGTTATATTATTGTAATGAGTTATGGGACTCGAATTAAAATGCCGTTGGAATTACTATGGAATTTAAATTATACAAACATGTATAACGCAGGTACAAATGTAACTGGACACAACCAGTACAAACGTAATACACGATTCAATAACACGCGCAAAGTCCGTCACTATATAGCTTATTGAATATACACACGTCTTGTCTCGCTTGTGACCATCGTTAGACTGCCTCACCCCTCCGTTCGGGCATTGTTTTATACTAAACTATACAATATGTTTCGACACAACACTCGACCGTATTACAATTATTTCCAAGAACCACACCTGGCTAATGCCTACCATAAAGGATTACAATGAGCTGTTTTCTAATCACATTTTAAACACAAAGTAAACAAAAGAAGTCCAAATGCCGAAAAGGTAATAAAAATATGTTTCTACGGGGCTACAGGTGTGAATTTGTCTTTGTCGGCACCTAGGTCGTAACAGTATCATAAAATTTTCTAGAATAAGTAAAATCGGTTCAGAAAAAAAATGACAGCATACATAAAAGTAAAAAAAAATATTTACACTACGAATTGAGCGTCTCCTCCTTTTTTTGAAGTCGGTTAAAAGCAACAGTAAAGCTATTCATGTATTTCCAATGTGAAACTACCAAAGCACTAATCAAGTGAGCGCCGCCCCTTAGTCGTAAGCCGAGTGCAGCGAGACGTCGCCGTCGCAGAGACACGAGCGGGAACGAGGGGCCGATAATTGTGCAGGGGGATTAGCTCCTCCGGCCATCCGCAGGGGACCAAGAGACGATGGTGTCGCCACATCCCTTAATCCCTATAACCGACAATGTATATTATGTTTGTGTCCGCGAAACTCGAAAACTACTTCCAGAATCGATTTGAAATGTTTACATAATATTCGGAAGTTCCCACGGGAATGGATGGTTACAAATGTTTTGCGACGTTTAGATGAAAACGATTTAGAAAAATAAAAACCGGAACCATAGTGAAGGGCGTGAAAAAGCTTAAAATACATGCGGCAATTTCATTACCTAGTAGACTCATGTTCATGTAGTTTTTTAGTTAGATGTTTAATGAGATTTACAAAGGGGTTTTATCACGACCATCATTTGACATATCATATGACAGAGGCTGTCTCTTGATGGAATTCGTTGCCACTCGACATCAGACAAGCTAAATCACTACCGTGTTTTATAGTAATTGTTAGTAATTATCTGGTCCTCACAGGTCATATTATTGGGAAAATTGTGAGTCCGAATGTGCATAATGTAGTTTCGCAAAGTCCCCGCGGCGCGGCGCGGCGCTAGTGTTGCAACATGGATGTGGCTTATTACATACCGCCGCTACCCTCAAAGTAACTGTCACTTTAGATCGCTTAAAGCATTTCATACGATTTCTATTTAAACTGTTGTCGAGACATCTCTGATTCCATTATACCTACAAGTTCAACTTGAAGTAAAATACTGTAAATGACTTGTTTGAATAACATTTCGTTGTTGTTGTAAAATAAACATTCTCAAAAATGGCCATTTTGATTCTTTGAAAGGTCGCTTTTTAATAAGGAATTGTGTATTACAAGTAAAAGTTGAAACAAAGTTACAAGTGACGGCTTGTTGTTAGTTGGAAGTTGGAATACACGAAAACAAGAAACCCATGCATACATAAAGAGTTAATCCTAGTGGTGTTAAGTTTGGCTGTGTACTGTGCTTTGTCCCTTTTGTTCCTTCCTCCGCGTCCTTTGCCTTCAGAGAGCAGATACTTTCCGTCGAAACATGAAGAAAATATGACCTTAAGTTCTCTAATGAGTTGGCGCTGGACACAGCGTTCGAACCAGTATGGGGGTCGATTAGTTGGGCGTCAGTGGCGGATGGTGCATTCAGCGAAATGACGAGGCCGCAGTCGTCCGGCTCACTGCACAGATAACGCCCCGCGCCCCCCTTCTGGGGGCAGCGAGCGGTTTGCGCCCCGATTTACGACCCCCGCGCGCACATAAATCGCCATTAGCGCACTGCGCGCGAAGATCGCAACGCAACATTTCTTTGCGTCCGTTCGATCTGGTCGGGTTTGCTTTATCTGCAACTTTCGACTCTGGACCCATTCCATTATTGGGTTAGAGAAAAATATTTTTGTAATTTTTAAAGGCTTATATTGTGTACTACCTGTGCCCACGACTTCGTCCACGTGGATTTTTTTATTTCGCGGCACCCTAAAAAAAGTAAAAAAAAACTAGCCTAAATTACTGCTTATAACATCAGCTATCTGCCAGTGAAAGACCCGTCAAAATCGGTCCAGCCGTTTCATAGCTTAGCTGGAACGGCTGGACAGACAGACAAAATGCATATGCATTTGGTAAAGAGCTGTTATTTTGACATTACAAACAGACACTTCAATTTTATTTATCTGTGGATGTGTAGATGGGAGCCTCAGTAACAATTTTTAGTTATTATTACATGTTAAAGTGCTTATATTAACATAACTTGTATGTTGTGTGTGAGTAAACAACGTGTTACGAGGGACAGCGCACGTGGCTTATGGTAAACATCTACTATGGTAACTTGGAGAACTATAAACCCCGCTAAATTGTTATTATACTTTAACTACTCCACGTCATATGTTTGTGTGCCTAAATAAGTGCTATTGCTATTTCGAAGTTCCTCGTTGTTAATCGTGTCGATAGCGAGGCCAAGACGCCAACCTTCCGACGTGCTTCAACCCTTCGACTTTGTACTTGTGCATAATTATGACGCGGTGACGACTATTTAGGAGGACGCGTTTGTTGCTCACAACAGCTTTACAATATTGTGCACTCTAATAGCAATAAATAGTTTAGGCGAGTTGTTTATAATAAGTTGCATACTGTTGTATAGTTTGAAATACATTTCTGAGAAGGCCAAGGAAGTGTAAAATATAAGAGCAACAACAACAACACTTCTGTTATAATAAAATATTCCTTCAAATTAGATGTTTGATTAAGGACCAATTTTTCAATAACCAGATAAAAGTGAAACCATTCAACTGACATTTTAAATTTTTCTATGAATCCCTTTTATTTGGTCATTGAAATATCGGGCCTAATTTATTTTTTAACATTTTAGCTCGCGAGGCAGGCGTGTGCCGAACTATTTCTACACGTATGCCTGCCTGCCCATTTCCCAAATCGGCAATTTAATGAATTTGGCTCGTGAGCATTTTGTGTAACATCACGCTGGGGTACTTCCGCATTAAGGCGGTCCCCGATGATTTGTAAACGAGCATGTCCGAAGTGGGGAGCCACTATAAATTCCCATCCAATTTCAGGCTCCGCGCGAAGGGCTTTCTCCCGTCGCCGATGCACGGAGGCACTGAGGCGGATAATGGCTTGCTGTTCCGACGCCCTTGGCCATCTATATATCAGCCAGAATTAGGAGCCACGCCGATGGGAGAAGCAAAACTGTCACCTAAAAAAATTCTAATAAAACATAGCCTCGTGTAATTTGTATGGATTAATCTTTCGTGTTTGGGATACGTTGGGATACAACATAAACTCCGTCTACTCATAGCCACCTAACATAATATGGAGATTGACAAAAGGGCTCGTGTTTTCTCGTATAATAGTATTACATACATAAATATAATCATTGCCTCTTACCGTACTAACAATAAGATCACATAGCAGTATTATATTAAACTAGCTGGAACAGCGACTTCGTCCGCGTAGAATTTTTTTTCGGTGGCACCCGAAAAACGTAGCCAAGATACTCCTTGTAACATCAGCTATCTGTCAGTGAAAGTACCGTCAAAATCGGTCCAGCCATTTCAGAATTTAGCCGGAATATCCAGATAGACAAACAGACAAAAAGGAATCTCCTGGTCCGAATTATCCCCCTTGAGTTTTTCACATTTTTATTTTGACACTTCAATTTTATTTATCTGTATGTAAATGAAGAGTAACTTCATTGAATTTGGTGTGCATTATCATAGTATACGTCAAGTGTCAATGTAATGTCACTTGTACGTCACACTTGTCAGAGATTTTGTGAGTTAGAACAATAGAACAAATTAAGTGCTATTTTAAATTCCTAAACGTACTAGATTAATAGAAATTGTGAATTAATTAGCTTTAAATGTTATTTCTCTTTTCAGAGCAACCGTTAGCTTATAATCTGCGAATCGAAAGTAAACCACATTATATGTGTAACATGTATTATAAAAATCATGTGTTAATAAATGATCTTCCTTGAATTGAATTGCAATAAAGTCGAAAGTGATTATAATAGAAATAAAAAAAAATCAGTAAAAGGCAGACAAAATTCAAAGTGAATAATGACACAATAAAAAGTAGAAAATACACAAGTAGTACAATTATTGGGTTCGGGTATACGCAAACTCTTGTAATCTTCTGTTTTGTGCCATAAAAACACAAATAACAAATTCCGTAAAGACCGGCTATCAATGTTACCAGATCTCAAAATGAACATCACAATTTTTGTTTGGGCATAGGGGTTTCATTCGGGTTGATTTTAAAACAAAAACACAAGCACAAACTTCGCAAATAGTCATGATTACGTTCATTTTGGTCCGTAACCTCATTCGTTTCGGTTTCACGATAATTACGAAATATAATCTGGACATATTCTTTCAGACATGTACAGAAACGGAATGAATAAGTGCACAGGGCGGAATGTTGCAGCGGGGCGATAAGGGGAAGTACCTTAATATTAGATTTGCAAAAAATGTACAATTAGCAAGGACGTGGCCAAATTACACAAAAACGAATCGATGCCAATCGATCTTGTTCTAATACTGATCAAAAACTTCTATCGAATGGAGTAGACTGACCAAAAAGATAAGATTTAAAGGAAAATTCAAATTTCGAACTCATTTTTTGCGTCATAAAAGCTGCGTGTGTTTTGTTTTTATTCAGTCTACAAAAAGATTTAAAAAATAAAAAAAGGCAAGTTGGACTTCTTAAAAGATGTATGCGAAAAGATTTTTCTGATTTCTGACTCTTTTTGTACTCCATTCGATAGAAGTTTTTGATCAGTATTAGAACAAGATCGATTGGCATCAATTTTGTTTTGTATAAAAGAGCCATTTTCTTGCTAACTGTAGCTTTTTTTTAAACTGTCAATGGGGATCTAAACATGAAAAATATGTATGTATAGTCTCCTGAGATATTTTCCTATAGCTGCAAGCTGAAAGTTTGCACTCTGTATATCTAGGATGTGCTATTAGCCAGAGTTGCGTGGTATACCTTAATATGGGGTTATCTTGACCTAGTACCGCGCAACACACAATAAAACCCATAAATTGTTTTATAGATAATCCAAAAAGATTTTTTTTGTTTTTAAAACGTTACGGGGCTCGATAGGCCTCGTGCCGCCCCACTGGTCTTTTTAGTGCAAGTCCTAAAACGCTTCGTACCCCAGGAATGGGGAGTGCAGATAAATGAGTGCCGCTGTGAACGTATAAGGGCTCTATTCCACAACAGACGCACACGTAATAATACAGAAAGTCATGACTTTGCGGTTATTTTATAAATCGGTCACAATCAAATTGTATCGATTCCTGTTACCTTTTAAATGCCTTGGAAGGGAATCTATTGTGTATTAGAATTCAAGCGTGTCAATACCCATCTGTAGAAGGTTGCATGTTAGTGTGCGTTGCAGACACGGGCCCGTTGCCGTCGCGCGTCGCCAGGAAGCTCTCTAAACGCTTCCTTCCGCGTCTAGCGAAATACGATCACCTCCCACTTTAACAAGCCACCCCTAGGGTGGCCAATTTCGCACTACTACTTGCCGAAGAAAACGTTTGAAAACTGTGCAGTGGGTCGCTTTCCCAAGTGTCGCCCGAGAGAAGCCCTGATTCTGGGACATTTTATTACTTCACTTCTATATATTCATAGATATGAATGAAGCATTCTTCTTAACTTCGCTCGATAGTAATCAAATTGACACACGCGGTGGAACGTAGGACACAACCGGGACTAAACGTAGGTATGAAGCAGACGATATCCTGAAAGCATCCAAATATGTGTAAACAACGTTAGCGAATAGTGAAGTGGCGAGCCACAAAGGCATTCGAGAGGATGGGAAAGGTCACAGCTCTTGAGCCGCCGCTGCCCCCCATTAGGGCGTCACCACCCCCACTCTTGACCTTTGCTCAAAGAATTCCGGCCCAATACAATTACAACTGTAGGCCACTGTTCTTCTACATGTCTTTTATTTTAGATCCGTTGTGAATTGAGATTCCATTAACCTACTGGCGATGATGACATATGTGGTGGAGTGATCTAGCCCTTGCCTGCCCACCTAACTGGAACGCCACGGTCCCGAACTCCATTTCTGACGTAGTCAATTTCCTAACCTAAGTGTTCATTATTTATTTACTATGGTCTGGGTTTGCGGGATCGGCCTCAGAGTTGTCCGTTGCATTTATACCTTATTAGCCATAACACAAACATGATTTGCATAGCTTGAAAACATACAATGTGTTTTGGTCAAATCATTAATACAAAAACTCCTTAACAAGTTCAGTGTTCAGTATTGGAGATCTGTTAAATCTCGCACTCTACTTTTATCAGTGCGTAGGAGATCTACGAGACAAGCTTTAAGCAAGAGGATATGCCACACTTTTGTTACACATAGAAATCTAGTCGTTACGAAATGTCATGTGCTGAGCCGTACTGAAAAACAGTTGGACAAGATCCCTTCAATGCTGGTTATAAAGTCGCTGTAAGATGCTGATTAAATATTTATTTTTAAGGTGCTAAAGAAATCTGTTTGAAGCCTCGGCCACACACGGTGAACGCTTGTTGCGCGCGACAGGCTATTCGCTGCGAATTCGCCGCGACGATTCGCTGCGTGTGATAGGGTACTTGCTGCGAGTAGCCGTTCCGCTCAGCTTCCGTTATACTTAAAATACTTTCGTAATCGCTTGGTTCCTCTGCAGCCAATTCTTATAAAAAGTCATTAGAAGCTCCAAACTGTTCTCTGCGATCAATCCGTTTACGAACCCATTTTCGCCTCTTGTGAGTTGTGAGCTTACTGAGCATTTGGTTCGCTGACACTGCCTATGTCAGCAGAATACACTAGACGTCTGCGACAAATAGAAACACAAAGAGATTGCCAAAACCCTCCCGTAGAACTCGCCACAAGAATTCGTGAGATGGTATTGTGTGTGACCGAGCGTTTATCAGTAACGTGTAACCTGTATGTCGTTTCTGTTGCAGATGCGCCGGCCGTCGAGATGAGCGGCGCGTGCGCCCCTCCGCCGCCTCCGCCCCCGCCCTGCGCCCTCGCCTCTCTCGCTCGCACCCCCTCTCTCTCCGTCTCTCTTTCGCTCCGCCTCCGCCCCCCCCGCCGCCGCGATGCCGCCGTCTGATTGGCCCGGCGCTCGCCGCCCTCTCGCGCTCCTCTGTCTCCTCGTCTCTCTTGCAGGTGAGTCGTAGTGCTAAGCATCCGAAATGTTATTATAAGGCGAAGTAATGAATATGTCGAAATGAAAGCTATAAACTTGTAAAAACCTTAAAAAGTTGTCGGCTCTTGAGTTATTCAAAGTCGGAGGTCGCGTAAAACGGTTTCTTGTATATTTAAAAGATATAGAGCATACAATTTCCTATACATGTAAGTGTTTCTGAGACACAGCGCGATGAGTCCACGGCGCATCTCAAGGTCTACCATGGATTTCGGTACATATTGCAGTTCATAAAGAACAAATTCATCACGCCGACGTGCGAAGGTTTTGATAGGTTATTTGACACGCGACAGTATTCATCCCTAATCTCTCAACATCAACCGACAACTCCGGTAGCGAGGAGCAGGAGCATACCATTTTTCTTGAGGAGGAGAAATCCCCTCGCGGATGTACGGCTGTAGTGGGAGCCAGGGTAATGGCATATATTATATTTCATTAAAGAAATGTGCGTCGACGCACGACTGCTGTTTACTCCACCTCCTCCTTCCTGGAATATGAACTGATGGATCCTAATTTAGATCTTATTTCATTTGCATAAAAGTTTTTTTTTGAGTTAACACTTGTATTATTTGATTCCCATAAAATTTCCATACGGGGGCTTTATATGAAAATCGATTCTTAGAAACTAAACTTCAAGTGCTTTTATAGATTTTTGCAATATTAATTAATTAATTTATAATATATAGTTGTATTTTTTAAAAGTTAGTTTAGTACATTAAAATATAAAAGCATTATGTTATTATTTGTATACTTGCTATTTAGGTCTAAAGTATATTCATTCGTCATATAATTGTCTAACGAGTGTAACAGGTGTACCGGAAAACAAGGAAAAGAAAGAAAAACAAAAGTAGGCCGTGTGACGTGTTTTATGTAACGCCGGTGTCACATTTGTGAATTTCCACGGAAAAAGGTTCGCGGAAGGGCCGCTAAGTTATTCATGGCGATGGCGGGGGACTGCGGCTACACCGGGCTTCCATCGGAAAGAACGTTGCTTTCGATGTGTCGTATGCACATTTAAGTATTACTTAATTGAAAAATAACCTGTACAAGCTGCATTTTATTTATTCATATTACAAATAAAAAACCTTGTTTGTTCATTACTCTTTTCCGGAAAAACTACTGAACGGATTTTAATTAAACTTTACAGTAATAAACCTTCTACACCAAAATAATGTACCTGTAGACTATAAAATGTATATAGATATTGTTTAAATTAATCAAAATATAAAGATGAGTGTCGTGAAGCAGAAATGTCGTCACTAAAGCGCTCTCTGCTCTAGACAAAGTCTGTGCGGAGGCAAGATAATAACGCCGAGAGGATCACATGACTATTCCTCCTTTATTGAGCTCACTTATAACGAAGATGGATACAAAAACGGTGCGTTACCATACCAAGCGCCTGTTGGAAATGTAGTACTAACACGCATATAAACAAATTTGCTATTTAAAACGTACAGGCGTACTTTGACAAAATCGCTAGTAACCGAAGTTATACGACAAATATAATTCACCTCTTCCTAGGAACCGTCCTTGAGCCACCCTCACCCCGTTTCTTGGCGAACCTTGTTTTGAGAAAATAATTAAAAATGTCGGCCGAGTCGACTCGCGGTTTCTTCCCACCATTTCAAACGAAACAAAATTGAAACCTTGTACCCGGTATTCGGGTCACGGCCGACGCTGCTGATATCATTCAGGATCATTCCGCGTCTTCTTCAGCGATTTGCATTCCCGAATTGAACAGATGCAGCAATGTACAGTTGTTTATACGGAAGATATTGATTATATGGAATCAACCAACTCGCTGCTACCCTTAATAAAGTGCAGTGCAAACTATTTCTCCAAACCCAAAGTTGGCAATATCATCGGCATTAGACTAGAACAATTCTCCGAGTTCTGTCTTATTTCCTATAGTCTGTCAATAGAGGGCACTAGTTTTATTGCGTGATACGATGCACTTTATATGAATACTAGCTGTTCCCAGCGGCTTCGCTTGCGTAGATTGAAATAATCATATTTAGAGTAGCCCAAAATAGTTAAAAGGTAACCCTCTCTAGGGTTGAATTTGAAAAAACACCGATACACGTGTACATTTATTTCTAACCAGAAGCAGGTAGGTATATACAATTTTGCGCTTCTTGCTTCAAAAATGACGATTTCTGGTACAAACTTTCATCCTCTTAGGAGTTGAATTTTGAAAAATCCTTTAGCGCGCACCCACAGATCACAGTGCCAGCCCCACACGAACGGAGTGGCGGCCAAAGCGAGTATTCGAATAATAAGCGATTAATGAGTGATGTCAAATTGCAAAGCTTGTCCCTCGGTTTTCGAAAATAATGACAAAAAATACGTTTAATGATTAATTCGCTTTGATGTCTAAATCATTAGACTTGTTTGTTTACTTTTATGAAGCAAAGAGTAGAGTGCAGTATTTTCCTCAGAAATTCGGTTTTTCTGAAGAACCAATTTATAAAAAGAGAAGAAAAATAACAAGGCACTATTGAATTTTCCTCCGCGCAGGAACGGAGAAAGAAAGCAATTTCCTGCGCTGGCGCAGTCTGTTGTAGGAGGCGACAATACAACCCACAGCTGGTGGTAGGGCATTTGCTCGTCTGGATGACTACCACCCATGGTCTACAACTTTGAGTTGTGTTCCGGCATCAGTGGCCAGGTTCCAGTTTGCTCTGGTATTGTTAATATCCATAGGCGACGGTCACCACTTTCCATCACAGTTGGGTCGTTAAGCTGTCTCCTTTGCTTCAGCAATAAAAGAAAGAATTTAAACTAAAAACATATCTAGTTGGGACAAAATAAGTCGCGTAAACAAAGTAAATCTTTAAAAGATGGGATTTCTTCCGTTTCCATTTTGGCAACGCTACGGAATCCTTCCCAGTGCGTGGTCAGACTCGCACTGGGTTTGGTTAGTAGTGAACTCTCTTTCAATCCGTAAACAAATATAGATTCGACGGCTTCTGTGGTTGAGCGACTTTTGCTGGCTGATCTCACTATAACGCAGAGGCTCCGGGTTTGGTTCGGGGCATGGTAAATGTCGTAAACGAATTTTCCGTAATTTATTATGGTCAGGGTGTCTGAGGTCAGTCCCAGGATACTTATATACCTTTAATAATAAAAGCGTAACTTGTGTGCCGTTTAAAAAAACAATAAGATGCCAACGAATGTATAGTTTACTCTACATGGTAACCCGCTAAAATCTGTTAAAATGTTAATTACGTAAGTTGGCTCCTGTCGAACGCGTGAACGTTGCGAGGCCTCGTTCTCGGCGGAATCCGGGCCGATATTACTCATTTCCGGATTCCGGATCAGAGCTACCGGATGAATCCGAGCTGGGGCCAGGCGGGGTTGCCACTCGATCCAGTTTCAACACAATCTCGATCTCAAGTTCACAATTACAACATTCCGTTTGATGGGGCTCGTTCCCAGTTGCCATTATTAACGGAAACCCCTTTAAAACCAAACACAACACATGCAGATATGTAAATTAATGCTAAAATTACTTTCTTCCTTCGAAAGTACTTTTTTTCTAGAAAAGAACAGGCGTTAGAACAACATGTCACCATCTTAATTTAAAAATATCGTATACCTACTATATAGTAGTCCTCTTGCTTGCTTGAAGACAAGAGTCTTCGAGCAGGGCGTCCTCCCCGTCCTGACCTGCGGGGCCGCGACATGGACACTGACGGCAAGTTCCAAGTCGCTCAACGGGCTATTGAGCGAGCCTCTTATGGATGAAATTAGAAATGAGGATATCCGTAAGAGAACCAGGCGTAACTGACATAGCTCCCAAAATAAGTAAGTAAGTCTTGGAGTGGAGACCGATGGACCGACGACCTGTGCAAGGTCGCCGGTAGACGCTGGATGAGGAAGCCAGAGGACAGGGATGAGTGGCACCGTCTTGGGGAGGCCTACGTCCAGCAGTGGACTGCAAACGGCTGACGACGATTATATAGAATAATATTAATAAGTACTATTTGAACAAACTACTTTTACTTGTACAAAGATATGACATCAAACTTTGTTCGCTCGTAAAAATCTAGTTGGCTGCGACTTTATGTAAACGATAAAAAGTATCCTAAACAATTTTACTAACTACCTTATACTTACCATTTATATAAAACTAAGTATACAAAAAACAGGTTTTTGTACCGCACTTGTCAGCAATACAATGCACTATTTACTAGTATTGATCCTTTCATAGGTAACTGATAGCAATTTAAAACCCAAATTAGAAAATGTTGTAATTTAGAATGATCCAATTACTTACAATTTTTTGAATAATTACAAACTTTTTTTTCATACTTTCCTTCTTTTATCTCTATTTTATTTTTAATTATTGTGACATTTTTTCGGTTTTATTCAATATTGACCTAATGTCAATTAAATAGACATTTTATGTAATTTTCGTATAATTGTACTTTTTTTTTGTAATTAACTATTTGAGCCAATTTTTTTTTTTGATATTAATTATTTTTTAGTGGAAAGTTGATTGATATGTGTATTAATTTTGTGTTTTATATTTAAGAATATTAATTATTGTATGTTTCCCAAACAAATTAAATCATCTAGACACTATATATAGACAATATAATACAAGAAAACTTATTCGTATTATATTCTGCTCATAGTCCCTCAATACTATGAGTAGAATACTGAGCCCAGATCACCGTCTTCTATGGGTAAGGTGCCCAGAAGGCTGGCTGCGTTTCCTCGCTGGGTCGCCATACTGATCCGTCGGCCGAGGTAACCACCAGCCCTCTGATCACCTGAAGAGTCAATGAGTCGTTTCGATAAATTTTGGTAGAGGCTCATGGCCTCAGGACTCCACGGTCCAAGCGTCTCGACAGCAAACGGCACAAATATATAACTCTCACTGAGGGTTGCATACTTGCGCCGCCGCTGTACCGGCCGATCTGGACGTGTTTGGTAAATGGGATGCGAACAACGTGTCTACGCAAGTCGCATCCCACACCAAAGGCTTGCCACGTTGCCAGGGAATTAGAGTCATTCCGTCGGGACGCCTACCATCGTCACGTGCAATACCGTTCGGCTCCAATAAGGCCCGGCACGTTAGCGGTGGCAAGCGCCCTCCATAAGACATCATTCAAGGCAGCGTGGCGTGACCATCTGCCAGCACTGCGGCGGCAACAAAGACCATGGTATCCCGGGCCGATTATCTTTGTTCCACAGACGCACGTGTGTGGTGCACATATGCGAAAACCCAAGTGCAGATTTATAGCCAAAGAAAAGGAAGTATTATCCATTAATGTACCTATGTTTGGGGAGGGGATAGCTTGGAGCCAGAAACCAGACTCTTTGCGGGAAACGGCAAGGATGCGAGCACGTCCTGTAGAGTTAGTGGAATTGAAAAGTTTTGTATTTAATCCTCGACAAATAGGTTCATCCCAGCGTTGTTGCGAATTCGGGATCGTGGGAATGTCTTCACCAGGGCAGACCATTTTCCAGGCGGTTAGAGCTTCATTTAAGAATGATGTATTGGCATTATTGCAGTGTTGCAGATTTTTTTTAAATAATAGGCTAGTGCTATATGCGGATGACAGAAAAGCCGGTAGAGCGACGCTAGAGATTTTGCGGATGCCCAAACCCCCATACCTAATGGGTAGGGAGCTTGGATCCAGCAGCTGTCTGGAAGTTCAGAATTTGAAATGTTTGCAAGTACATCTTTAATGCGGTCATCTAGTGGTTTTATAAGATTAGAAAATTTCCAAAGCGGGGCGCATCGTAAGACCATAACAAATTAAATAAATAAATATTTTTATATAGAATAAAACAAAGTTGCTCTCCGCTTCTGTCTGTATATCTGCAAACTCCTAAACTACGCAACTGACTTTTAAACAGTTCTCACCATTACTAAGATAATTTTCAAGGAAGGTTTATATATATATATACTAGACTTTGCCCGCGGTTTCGCCCACGATACATAAAACCTAATAAAAATTTAATATAAGTAATATAGAGCCACATAAGTAATAGGGATTAATTTTGGAAAACTCTGGTTATACCTATATTTGCGTTAAATTACAAGATATACAGCAATTTTTAAGCGACTTCCAAGAGGAAGAGGTTCTCTATTCCATTCTGTATGTGTGTCAAGCGACTACTCCGTCAATTGCCAACCGATTTTCAATTGTTTTCTTTATTCTCAAGTGTATACTCCTGAGGTGGCCCCTTCGTCACCAAGTCAGGACCTGACGAGTGGATCGCAGGGAAATCGAGAGCAACCTTGTATGCGCGTACCAGTAGTACAATTCCTATAGGCGCTTAATAGATAGATAGATGACACTTTATTATACACCAATACAAAAATGAACTTAAAGACTAAAATTATAATTAGTTGTGTACAAAGGGCGGTCTTATCGCTAAAAAGCGATCTCTTCCAGACAACCCCAGGAATGAATTGAGATGATAATGGCGATGGTGGTATACGTAACATACAGTACGAACTACTTACATTTTAATAATAAATACATAAATGATATATATGTATATATATGTAGTTATATTATATATTACATAGATATATACTTAATATACACATCTACAGAATATATAAATATTTATAAATGAATTTAAGTATCATATTCCAACGACAGGTAGTATTTTTTGATCATGGTTTTAAATATCGCTAGCGATTTTGCTTGTCTGATAGTAACAGGAAGCTCATTAACAGTAAAAGAATTGTTGTAAAAAGTTGAGTTATGCGCAGGAGTGTTCAATTTAAGTTTAGTAGAAGGGCGTAAATTACGAGAGCAAGAAAGGAATTCAAAACGTTGTTTAAGGTAATCAGGAGTACTTGGGACAAATAAAACACTATAGAGAAAAGAAAGGATGTGAGTATTCCGGCGAAATCGAATTGACGACCACTTGAGTTCTTTTCGGAATTCAGAGACATGGTCATACTTGCGCAGGCCAAATATAAACCTTATGCAAACATTTTGGAGGCGCTCAAGTTTATCAAGTTGTTCTTGGCTTAAATTTAGTTAGCTGGCGTCAGCATAATCGAGGATAGGAAGTAATAAGGACTCTGCTAGCTTAATTTTGGTGGTAGTGGGCAAGGAGTTCCTCAACCTTCTAGGGGATCTGGATGAGAGATATAGCCGCCGGCTTAATTCGGCGATATGAGGTCGCCAACACAGCTCACTGTCAAATATAACACCAAAGATTTTTCCCTTATCATGGTCCCGTCAAACATTACGCTAGCTAAAGTACTCCACTCGCCCTTATTACCGATGACGACGACTTGACTTCTTTCAGGGTTCACGTGAAGCCCAAAACACTTGCCCCACTGCAGGATGCGTTCAAAATCTCTTCATATATTATTTCTAAAGCTATTCAAGTGTTTGCGCAACTAGAAAGTAAAAAATAAGTTTTTTAACAAAAACAAAACCGACTTCTGTTGTTGTACTTTTACGTTTTATTGGCAACGAGTTCAAGATGTTGTACAAACAAGGCGGTTAAATATTCATTTCTTGCTTTTTGATCATGCTATTAAAGACTGAATGAATGAATGAATGAATGATGGATGCAGTCCATGAATTTAAAGGGCCTCGACTTGTGGGTCGAGATGCGGCCAAGGTAAGGGCCACCGCACACCACCCACACGTATACGGGTATCTGATTCAAGGACCGCCTTAACTATTTCGGGATACCTTTTTTGTAAAAGGGCACCGTTAGGGTAGGTGATGCATTAACCTCTTCCCTAAAAAAGTTTCTTTTCTCTTCAATTTGACTGCGAATCCGAATTCGGTAGTCATAATGCAAAAGTAAGACTCCTTATTATAAGTCCTATCATGTTTGTGCATATCTATATAGGAATTCATATACACATACATACATCCATCTATTGATAAATTAGCAACTAAAATGACTACGGAACGTTAAAAAGTGTATTGTTTCAAAAATACTCAAAAAATACTTCTTAATCAAAATCTTCTTTTGAACACAATTGACAAAATGAGGGCCCGTTCTTTTCAAAATAACTATAAAATTGTGGAAATATTTTTACTTAACCTCACTTTGAGTATAAAAACAGCTATTAGCAACTACCCTCATTTTGTAAAATCGCTTTATGCAGTTGTTAATTTACTAGCTATATTGTACATAATTTGTATTTGAATAGGTCCTAAACCGTGATTTATGTTAGAGATAATATGTTCATAAAGCAGCATTAGTGCGACGCACATTGAGGGTATATTTGTTGAGGGTATTCGGGCGCCGGGACACAGGCTTGTGGCTCATCGGGAAATAACAAGGTATTTATCGTGGTGTTTACTTTTTAGGAGGCCGATATCTAGAAACCAAAATGAACCCACGAACTTCTAACGATTTCATTCTGGTGTCTGTTTGTTTGTTTATCAGTCTGTAACAGCACTTACCTCGGAATACTATACTACAAAAAAAGTAGTATAAAAGGGATCAGAAAATTATCTGAAATCTTCCGAAGTTTTTAGCAATATTTGTATTTTTGATTCACGTTTATCAATGAATATAATAGGGTAGTGGACATATACAAAGAATTCTAACTTTATTTAGGCATATATAAAAAACCGGTGTTAAAATAACTAAAAACTTTACAGAACATATTGTTACGACCGACAATGCACACTTGCAGTTTATTACCTTTTCGGCATTTGGGCTTTTTTGTTTACCTTATATTTAAAATTTGTAATTAGAAAACAACCTATTGTGTATTGTACTCGTTTATGGCCGTTTGCAGGCATAATTAGACAGGTGTGCGGATTACGTTTCCTGGGAAATTGCGTCGACGCGTTTTCCAGGTAGACATATTGCATCGGTGCATTATAAAGCGATGTCCCAATGGAGAGATCGGCAGTCAAGCGATGGTCGCAAGCGAGACAAGACGTCTGTACATTCGATAAGCTATATAGTGACGGACTTTGCGCGTGTTATTGAATCGTGTATTACGTTTGTACTGGTTGTGTTCAGTTATATTTGTACCTGTGTTATACATGTTTGTATAGTATCACAATTCTTAGTTTTTACTAGTTGTGTTGACTAAATAAATATATTCTAAACTAAATTGTGCGTACATTTGATATCCTGAAGATGTTTATTAATCGCTGATCCGATCCCGGATTGGCCTTCCTTCGGGAGGCGTTTAACTCCGCTCGTCGCCGATTCGCTTGCCGCTGTTTTCGTCTCGATTGTTTCCCGAACGATGCCAGACCTGTCTTGTTTTTTCACGAAGTTACATATATTCATGTAATACTATTATTATTGCTATAGATAACTGATACGAGGACGTCGAACGACACAAACTATTTTAATCTGTATATACAATCTTTGAAATAGCTCCTGTTATTTGAGTTGTTTGTTTGTAACATCCTACATTTTATTCTATTAATATACTGTACGGAGCTATTTTTCCAAAAAAGAAACCTCTAAAAATCGACAATGATTCTGTTTCTTCGTCTGTTTTTGTTGGATTAAGACCTATTTTCTAAATATTGAAAAAACCTATACACCGTTGCAAAATCTCAAAAACATAAATGAGGGATGGCCGCCATCCATCACTATGCCTTAAGGTGCTAAGAATGAATTGTTTTGGTGTTCATAGTCGTGTGGGGTATCATCATTATATTCCTTAATAACTTTTTCAAAGTCAACAGACAATGGGATATTAGTCACTAAAGTCATAGAAATTGTTAATACTAAATATCCTTTTGCATTATGTAGTGAAAATTCTGAAAAAAAAATATCCAAATGAATTCCCAAAATATATTTAAAATAGATGTTTTAAACCATATCTGTTCAAATTTAAAATACCTTTTAATGGTTTTAAGTGCGGCATTTTATTCGACTAGTTGTGAAAACTTAAGGAAATATAATACAATAGATTTTGTTTGAAATATGGCATATTTTCGATTACATGTTCTTTACGGTAATCACTTCAAAAGTACTCTGTCCGACACGCACTTGGCCGATTCATTCAAGTCGCCTCAATTCCAGAACAATTCACATCTTCTCCAAAACGGCAACAAAGACAACGAAGTCGTCGCAAAACTTCTGAGCAATTTGAGTCGAATGAATTGAAGGTTTTGAAAAATGGCCGCGAGTCTTTGAGCTTTATGGCCCAAGGGAGCGGTCGATTTGTGAGCGTTGCGGGCTTAAGGCGGCCTCGTGCCGAAGGCGCGGTCTCACTTCGCGCGACTAGCGGGAATTCACCATCTCTTGTCCTAATTATTTTTAAAATCTTTCATTTTAGAGGATTGGATTCAGATACATAATTATTATAAGTGTGTTACATTTGTTTGTTAATTAAAATCAAGAGTCTAAAAATGGGTACAATCGTACTACTTTTACACAAAAAAGCATTAGAAAATAGACGGCCTGCCTGATGGAAAGTGATTACCTTTGCTTATGGACATTTCCACAGGTTTTACTTACGTGCTGCTAGCCCCGAAGACATTTTATAACACCTTTTTAAATATTGCCAGAATCTGCAACAAGTAGATGAATTAATTTAAATACCAACAATAAAAATGTGCTCGATCGTCGGCAGTGTAAGGTTAATAATTCTTCATCGGTGATTCAGTGTTTATCATTTTTTACTGTTGCAATGATTTTTAATATTAGACTATCCGTTTAATATGAGAGGTGATAGTTTACCTAGGTATCTTGCTGTCCCTTTCAAAACGATATAGACATTGACAGAGACAGACGCGTTCTGTCACGGTTGCAGGCAGTGGGACCCCACCTCGACGGCGGCACGCTCCTCCGGCGGAGTACAGACCGCCAGGAATTCGTAATAAGTGTTTGTTTGTCCGACTCCGAGGCACGCCGTTAATGAGGCAAGAGCCTAATTGAAGAGCCCCGCCGTCGTCGCGACTCCGCCCTTCGGCCAATTTGGCTCCTGTTCCTTGTTCAAGCGATGAGAACGGTTCCTTATGAATTGTATCTTCTTTTAGGATTTTCAAGAGGTAATAATGATTTAGTCAAAACTTCCTCATAACGTTATCAACGCAAAATATTATTATTATTGAATAGGATATACTTGATTGCACACAATGTTACAAAATAAATTCATACATACAATCGTGATGATAAGTACAATGGGTGGTTTTATCGCTGGGAGCGATTTCTTCCAGACAGCCTTTGGATGGATACAAACACAAACTCGGCATGGCCGGGGGTAAATTACGTTATAAACATATATACACAATATTTGCCTAAACGTGTATGTTGTGTGTCGTCAAATAACATTTTACAGCAAATTATTATTAGATATTAGACAATATCAAGTGAAAAACTGGTCACATGTCACCCGAAGACCACCTGAGGGAGATATATATATATATATAAAATTGAAATCCACGTGTATAGTGACTCATCACGATATCTTAGGAACTAAAATACCTATAGACTTGAAATTTGGCATGAACCTTCCTTTCGCCGAGTAGCGGTCAGCTAAGAACGGATTTTACGAAATTCCTTTACGGCACGCGAAGCGGGCGGGTACCAGGTAGTTAACAATAAATTTGTCAATCCTCAGTAATATATATATATATATATATATATATGTAAGTAATGTACAGACTATACGACGCTAAGCAAAAACCTATCTTCCGGAGATGAATTTATATCAACAAAAGGTAGGTTGCCGTTGTGCAGAACGGGCCCCTTCCCGCGGCGGGATGTCGTAAAACACATTTTAGTGGCAATTCACTTGGAAGGCAACAAAGGAGCAAGGAACTAAGTTCTGCGTCTGCGCAGACGCCGGCAGCCGAGAACTCGTTCCTTAAATGAATACTTCAGGCTGCTTGTTCGACAATTTGGGCTTGAAAATTTACTTTTTTAAAGACTTGCCCTCATATAGTATAAATCATAGTCACTCCGTCTGTCTGCATATTCGCTAATTCCTCCTAAATCACGCAACGGATTTTTATCGGTTATAATATTGTTACGAGCTACAGAACTCGAATTAAAAATGCCGTTGGAACTACTATAGAATTTATTAGAACTGTACAACACGTATAACACTGGATGCAACCAGTTCACACTGCACTATTCAATACAATTCGAACGCACAAAGTCCGTCGTTTATATCGCTAATCGAGAGTACTAGAAAACGTCTTACTCGCTTCGTAGTCCTCGCTTAACTGCCCTCCCCTTCATTCGGGCCTCGTCTTATACTAACTACACAGGATAGAAAGGAATTGAAGGCGCACACAAGGCTTCTGAGAATTACTAATTTGCACACCTGCGATCGTCCACAAAGTCGAATACAATAACAATAGGGATTATAGTTCGACGCTAATGATGGTTATAAAACAAGTAAAAAGACAATAGCATGTTTTTCTTAACTACAAATTCAAAAGACAAAGGATTCTCTAATCCGAGAAAGGACAATAAGCTGCGCGGTTTATCTTTGACGGTATGCAACAATATGTTTAGTTTTTATATAAGTAAAATTGATTTACTCCTAGGGTTTTACAACTTCTTAGAAAAACTCTTATAATGTATAAACTAAGTCCAAAATAGTTTATAATGATGACAATCCAGAGAGCGGATTACAAAGCAGCGGCTTTTAATATTATTGTTTGAAATAACTACTAAACGGATTTAAGTGTACTTCGACACAGTGCTAGTTGTAAAGGGTCATACTCAGAAAAAGTGTACATTTCAAATTTTGGAACTAAACTGAGAACCTGATAACTTAAAGCATAGAACACATTGAATTACATATATATAGTTATATATTATTGGTCAATCAATTATCATTATCAAAAAGAGTGAACGACATTTTAAAGTTTTAGAATTTTAATAATCAAAAAAATAAAAATGTAGTAATCATAAATATATTGAATTAAAAAGAAAAACGAATAAGCCCCACCACAAATAAAATACCTTTAAAAAGTATAAAATAACACCATGTGATTGAATTGTCAAATTTGAGAATATCAAATAAGGGATCACTAACTGAAGTTCTTAAAAAAAATTGAATCAATTTGGTTGAAAGGCAGATAACTGAAAGGATAAGTCTGTATCAATGACATTGATTGATTCAAATATTATTTTTTCCTTCTGGCTTTCGTTCTGTTCGGTAATTTTTAATTTAACTCTCTTTAAGTGTTTTTTTCGCAATTCTTCATATTTAGTAGAATTTTGTTTGAGGCGCTCTCTATATCTTCTTTGGCTCTAGGCATTTGACATGGGACCCATGTTTAACAGAGAAGAAAATAAACTATTTATATAGCAACATTCTTTTTTATTTGATAAGTACCAGAAGGAAATATACCATACTATACCCAAATCAGCACTGCTAATGAGCAGTGCAGTTTGCCAAGTGCACAGTTCGCACTCGCACTCGCACTCGCACTCGCTTGGTTCAATTAATCGATGAATTAAACGTGTACTAAGCTTTATAATTTCTCAGTTTCGTATCGTAACACAATGTAAGGAAACTGACAATAAAATCTGAGAAATTATAACCTCTAAAAATATTTTCACTGTAGCCACGTGTCACACATAAAAAAACTAAGTGTATTCATTGAGATAGGACAAAAAATAATACAAGGGCTAATGTGGTCTACTAAAATAGTGTATACTTATCAAAACAATGAGCGTGCAGTACCCTGAGATATTTTTAATATTAATTCACTTGGCAGACATTTCGCTCTCGAACTTTGGCAAAAACAGCAATTATGAAGAAAGCCGTACTGTCTCCAGTTAAGGAGAAAATACTGATACTGTAATATTTTAAGCAAATGCGTTCAGAATTTATTGTGCGTAAATATAATTTTGGGACAAGATTAGTTTGATTAAAATTAAATTAAATGTTAATTATTAATAAATAGAATTTGCCTAATTAAAATTCTTGGTTAATGACTAGTTATATGGCTCTAGTCGAATTTAAAAAGCGCTATAAATAGTCGTAACAAGTAATCTTTAAAAAACCAAAACCCGCTCTGGGACACTAGAAAAATGTATGGGAGAAGTTTTTCATCGAATTTTTCATTTTGACAAAATCTGTATTTGAGTAATTATCAAATTTAAAAAATGAAAAATCACAGCATTTGTAGTTAAATTTCATTATAAAGGATAAAAAAAGAACAATATTTCTAAAATTGGACTTTTATTTAATACTGAAGTTTTTCTGAGTATGACCCTAAAGCGAATCATTTTCAAAGACATGAACTCGTCTTCATTTCTTCTTGAACTGTCTCGATATTATGAGACCTCAGCAAACAATAGCGAGATCAACGATGAATCGGGTTCGATTTCCGAAGGCTCGTGTCGCGTCGCGCCGTTAACATGATATAAATACGAGACGCGCACATTATACGGCCTGATGTTATGGCGTATGGCGTATGGCGCGCGACATGTCGTAGGCCATGTCGCACGATGTGCCATAACGACTGAGATGGCGATACGGTGTTGCAAGGATCACTTTTCGATAATAACAAAATCCTATCGTATCATGTCCTCCACAATGAATGTTTAATCCTTTGTGAAAGTGACTTTTTTGAGTTCCACAACCATTGTGGCAGTTACAGGACCCTATGAAGTATGTTGGAAGCTACAAAGTTTATATATAATAAATAATAATTTATGTTCCAATAGGTATCAAATATTAGTTTTCAACGTCACCTAGTTGACTTAAAATACTTAGTACGTAGAAGGATTCTAATCCAATCCCCTCTGTCCACTAACTATTGCTATACCCTACTAAGGTTATTGTGATTTTCTAACACTGTTTTATAATATAATATATGCAAGAAATGATTGAGTATTAAAAATTTCAACCCTCCTCGTTAACATGAAACTGCTAAATTTTGAAGAAATCATAATATTAAACTTAAAAATGATTTTATCAAATTTTGAAGGTAATCCGTTCAGTAATCTTGAGGTATGGAGTATTTTCGACTATTTTTTTAATTGTTTAGTAAGTAGCCAAGCGTTGAAAACAGTAAACGTTTGTGATTTCAGCAGAACCTTTCGTGATTTTTTTCCCCTCAAAACCTCGGAATTTTAACCACTTGGCAACATTACTTGACGAAATGAAATTATTATAAGCTGTGACATGACATTCGATGCTCCTTAATCGGAATTAGCCAATACCCCATTCCGTCTTCTATTTTGCCCCCTCCCCCCAAATCTCACTCTGAATGTAATTAAATTTAATTCTTATTAATTCCGCCCTCCATTTGGTCCCTCCTTAAGCGGGTTAATCACTCGATATAAATTAAGTGAGATTATTCCAATGGGTGTATATTATGTAGTGCACCATGGGCGCGATAATCTCATACTAGCACTTCAAGATAATTCCCTGTTTTATTCGAAAAAATGACCATTAATGTATAAACGGAGCCTAGGTAAATAAAGACGCCAATTAAGTGAAGCAATTCTTAACAAACTTGTTTGCATAAACTTATGTAGCGCAGCGCGGTCGAGACCCTATTCCAAAATCGGCATCCTTTAGCCGGCCTCACTTTTGTAGTCTGAGACTCCGTCTTTCTGTTACCGGAGTGCTTAGCTTATTATTGTTGGAATGTAGTGGACTGGGTGACAGCTCATCCGATGAAAAGTGGTTAACCGTCGCCTGCGAGTATTTGCAGTTTCTAAGAAGAGATGCTGTGACATACAGGGAGAGACGGACAGATATATGTGACGAAAACATGAGTTCTATTTGTATTAAGACGGCTACAGAACGCTACATTATAAACATTGTTAGGTTACAACGTGCCAGGAATGTTTAACGAGTTGGCAAGGTATTATTGAAAGAGTGTTTGGCGGCGTTGTGGTCGTCGCTCGTCCGCAGCCGCGCGCCTTCGCGCTCCTTCGCGCTCCTTCGCGCTCCTTCGCACGGCTCTCTGCGGGGAACTATCGCCCTCTCATTAGACGCCACACAGTGTTATCGCGCACGCACTCTCACTCTATTTCATCTCCCCGCAGTCCAGGTGTGGCCATGTATTAAACTAAAAACAAACAAAAAATATTTTCTATATTTTATTTCGATCTTTTCCGAGAATTCAAATATTTAACGATAGCAACTTTGTGTCTTTAGATAACTTATCATATATTTCCATTAAAACCGATGCTAATTCTAAGTATAGAGGGAAAACATTAACACAATGAATCTGGAACGGTGTCTACTTTGTACAATGAATTTGAAAAGTAGAAGGCTAATTCAGATTTTTGTCTCACTGTGCATGAGCATCACATGAAAACTACTGAACCGATTTAAATACAATTAGACACAGAGCTAGCTTTGCTTTCATCCGAAGTCAACACTAAAAATATTGATCATTTCGATGAATGATGTCGCTTCCGTGGGATAGAAGACGGTGTTGCGATTAGGGTTTGCAATACACTAACAAACACGTAACAACGCGAGTTAAGTTACGCTGGCGATGCTGGTTTAGTATAAAATTTGTAATATAAAAAAAAAATCTACATTATGTTAAAGTCTAATGGACAACTTACAATTTAATCTATACTATTAACAAGACCACGTCGGGGCCGCCATTAATGATGGGTCGTTGCAGAAATAAAAATACTCGGAAAAATGTACAAAGCCGGACTAGTTTAGAATTACTATACAATTGGATTAAAGCAGATTTAAAATATACATTTTAATACGACGCCTTTGACATATCTCTCCAATATGTTATGGCAGTTGTCAAAGTCAATTTCGTCGGCCGACCGACCAGCGAGCGAGTGAGGATTTATACTACCCGTGCGTAGAAGGTTTGCCGATAGCCTCATGCACGTGACAGGTTAATCTAATCTTTGGTACGCTATATTGTTTATAATCTTCTTAAAAATTTAATGTGTTGTATAAAAACACGGAACAATAACAAAGTAAGTGTTTAAACAAACATCTGATACTCAAACTTAATTACATTATTTTCACCTTTGTTATTAATCTAAGATTTAAAACTTTTCACGACTATAAAAGCGGAAGGATCGGCCGGCATGGCTCATTCTCGATCAAGCCGTCGAACAGTACAGAGCTCCAAAGTTGTTCACTATACCTGCTAAGAGTTAAGTAAATTATTGTTATTATTATACACCTATACCAATTTGAATTGAGTTAAAATACAATTGTTACTATGTTTGAACTAATAATGACTTATAGATTATGTACCAATAATATACACGTGTCGTTGGTCAGTAAGGTTGCCAAAAAAGTTACATAAATAGTTTTGCAATAAATTTATTATTGTATGTACTTTACATAAGTATATACAATAATATTAAGTAGTCATCGGCAAACCTGCGCGCGGCGTATACACCAAATCAATTCCCTAAACATAGCAAAATGTTTAAATTTGTTGTTCTAATATCGAACAAAGTAACTGCTAAAATAAGTCTCTCAGTGAAAAGTTCACTTACTTATTCTTCTCAGAGGACCTATAGAGGTTACTTTCGCAGATTCGTGTGACGAACATGCCAAGCATCGACATAAAGTGTAACTTAATGCGATGTCTTACAACTACCCGTATATCTAGATGTTCATAGTCGACCGCTTTAGGCCCTCTTATAACAAAACAATTCCCCTATAGCGCGGGATCCATTTTGACTGGCAACCTTATCCCCCCGGTGTGCGTTAAGTGCCTCCGATAAATCAGCCCGCGGCCGGGGGGACTTCGGGGGCGCGCCCCTGGACCTCCTTGTCCCGTCAATCAGTTCTCTGATGAGGACGAACGCTCGATTTATAACTATCACGGGGAACTGTCTTTGCGCTTAAACCAACCTTTTTATTTGTATCCGATTTAGAAGACGAAGTTACAGATCCACACCAGAATAAATAGCATAAACTTCATTTAAAGAACTAACCTGCTCAGGAATGTAACTCCTTCCAGAGAAGTGGGCATGATAATACCGAGGCCACTAAACCCCAAGGAGCCTCAGTTAAGACATCTTCACTGTTTATTTTGTAATTCAGTTAACGCAGATTCCAATCCAACTGAATTTAGTAGTGTGTATTTGTTTTCGCCATTGTACTGGTTATTACATTACCCTGAATTTCGGGCCCTTTCTCTAAATCAAGTGGTGTAAGAAGTAGGTTAAGTAACGCTTGCTTCATGTCGTGAAGGAAGGCCGCGCGAAGTGAACGAGAAAACATTGGAAAGCGGACTCTGAACGCAACTGCAAGTGATGTGAAGAGAAGAAGACAAGTCAAGTTCTGTGTTAAATTCTTAAAACAGTTTCTTTATACATATAGGTACTTATATACATGTAAGTAGCTGTGCCCGCGACTTCGTACACGTGGAATGTTTTTTCGCGGAACCTTAATTACAAAAGTGGCCTAATTTACGCCTTGTTACATGAGATATCTGCCTGTGAAAGTCCCGTCAAAATCGATCCAGCCATTTCAGAGATTACCCGGTACATGCAGACAGACAGACAAAAATTCATTTTTTTTCGGAGTTTGCTGGTCCGAATTATCCATCCTGATTTTTTTCACATTTTATTTTGACATTACAAACAGACACTTTAAGTTTATGGACATAGATATGTGATGTATAATTACTTGACCACACTGACTGACTGACTTATGCACAGCCCAAACTAGGACTAGGCTAGGACTGAGGAAATTTTGCCTGTGGATTCCTTCTATACTACAAGTGCACATTAAAATAGGATTTTTGACAATTAAACCTGTAAGGGGATGAAAATATGTATGAAAATTCGTCATTTTCAAAGTAAGAAGCATGCAATTTTAAACGACTGCTTCTAGTCGGCGTTTTTCAAAATGCGACCCCAAGGTGAAGAAAGATTGCCCAAAGTATGGCTATTTGCAATCTACACCAGCGAAGCCGCGAGCAACAACTAGTTGTTAATAAAGCTTTAAATTTTTGTTTTAAACCACCGACGTACAGAGTTTAATTTCCTACTGGAGAATAAAAGAGGACATTGGGGTGTATTGTAGCGTGCTACACGGTATATAGTCCCCATTGACGACGCTCGCTCCGTTTCCCGAAAGTTTATTATCAGAAATTCAGAATACACCAACAAATACATAGAAATCGAGATTGTATCTCGTTACTGTCACATAAATTTAAACTTAATTCCTCAGGGGATTGGGCTCGGAATCGGTTGTCGTCTCTGATGGGATTTTGCAGTGTCACGCGGCTAATCCGCGCGATCAACACAATTTCCAACCAGTAGATGTCTCCCGTCCCGCTCTCTCACACTCCGTCGTATATCTTTGCCCCCTATTCTATTCGTCGCAGTCCCATAGATATTCTTGCTACTGTCTACGTCTGGAACTAATATCGCAGGGATACGCTTTAAATTGGAATCGGGCAAAATTCACAAGAACATTTTGGTCATTTTTGTCTTCTTTAGGCCACGAGTCAACGGTTTTGGCGTCGCAATGTACTGTACTTAGACTAACTTTACCTTTTACCTTTAATGTAAAATCCTTACATATTACACTGTATGCAAGACATGGTGGAGATGGTGAGAGTAGCCTAGCTATTGATACCGGCTCTCTTTTCTTATTACATTACCTAAGTTTAGGAAAAAGTTCCTCTATACTGCACGCTGTAATAGCCACGGTGGTAAATCTACATCGCGTTGATCAATGGCTCCGTAGCCAGTATACGTATGGGCGCAGAGGGAGCAATAGTATTCGCCGTTCGGCATTAAATCGCGGCCACACGAGCCGCACCCGGCACCCGGCACCCGGCAAGCGATTCCCCTAAATCTGCGCCTTCCGAGGGAACTTCTCATTTGCTTAATTCGTCCACTCGTAAAAATCTAGAGGCCTACTTTCGCGATTTATTCCATTGTTTTCGAGGAACTTTCAGACCATAATGCCAGACAGTTCGTTCACCTATTTATAGCGTGCTTTGTAATCAATTCTCAAAAGTTTTTACTTTGTTTTATTTTAATTCAATCACTTCAATACAAAGATGTTTAATTAATAATACACTTTGTATAAATAATAAACTTATCGGAAAAGTTTACAACGAATTTAATAATTAAATTATTGTTTCTCGTAATTATAATTTATGCCGGAATATTTGAATTTATATTAGGTAATTTTAGCGAAATTAAAGATAGGATTCTTAGATAATATTGCTTTAAGTTGTTATGCCAAGAAATTATAGCATATATCCATTTTTATGACTCTAATTCCTTGGCAATGTGGCCAGCCAGTAGTGAGCGTAGACAGGTCGCATCGCATGGCTGCAACCCCTTTGCCAGATATTGTCAAATCAACCGGTGCATTTCTTTTAATTAGAATTCCTTAACTAAAGTATTAAAACTGAATAGTTATTTATTTTTGGACAACAACAAAGTATTATTTGTATGTTTTGGTTTGTGATTTTATTTTAAACGTAGAGTTATTGTTTAATTACGGCGGAAACGGATACATTCAACAAATTATATGACAATGACCAGTGGACAGTGGCCTTTGGTGCGGAAAATCATAATGTTATGATAATGCCAGTATGATAATATAAATTATGCAGAATGTAAGTATAATTTTTTCGTGATCGTTCACTCTAATTAAAGTGTATGTTTGAAATAAATGAGGGAGATTCATTGAATATACTTAGTGGTGTTTGTATGCAGCGGGAAGTCGTTCGGATTTCCCAATTAAAACGACTGTCTGTCCCTCATTAGAATGCATAGATGTCATGTATTCATTTACTTGTAAAGGGAGTGCAGTCGCTCGCTCTGAATGGCTTTAATTCGAGTCGCTTGTGCAGTCGCCGCGGGCGGGCGGCCTTCGCTCCCCAATGAGACGCTTGTGGGAATCGTCTCGACACTCGCTCGGCCCTCTTCTAATACCGCGGCCACACATCGGCCATAATTGCACTGGTATACAGAGTTGAGGCCAGTACACAAGTGTACGGATCCAAACACCATTTGTTTGCGATTAAAGCAACTCTTTTAGTCCATTAAACCTCATTACATCATAACATTATACATACAGATAAATATAATTGAAGTGTCTGTTTGTAATGTCAAAATAAAAGCGTGAAAAAAATCAGGGGGGATAATACGAACCGGTAGAATTTTGTATTTTTGACTGTTTGTGTGTATGTTCCAGCTAATCTTGGAAACGACTAGACCGATTTTGACAAGACTTTCACTGGCAGATAGCTGATGTTTAAGGAGTAAATTAGGCTACTTTTTTAGGGTGCCGCGAAAAAAATCCAAGCTAACGAAGTGGCAGGCACAGCTAGTAATCTTAAAAATCACACACGTCACTCATCTTACATACGTTTAACATAAAATACCTATATTTCTCTATAAACCTAAAATACAAATAAAAGCTGTGAAATCGCAAAATATAGAATTAGAAATTGTAACCAAATTTGTTTCAAAACCTCTATTCTATATATTTAATGCTAACGCGTACCAAGTCCTCTTTTGAAACGAGTTCGAAGACGAGAGCAAGGAAAGGGGGTGCACGCGGGCATCTTCGACAATGCTTCACATTAGCGCCACACGTTGCTCGATCAACTGTCGCGTGTTGCAGCTCCTGAAATTATTTGTTGTCTTGCTCGATGCAAACAATAAATAAATGCATCTAATCCAAATGCGTGATCCGGTAGTGATAATAAGTTATCGCCCACAGTGTTTCCCGCCGCAATCGCAACTGGGGCTGGTCCAATGCGTTTATCTCCTCTAGTGTTTAGCTACAAAGTTTTCTTGTTAGCCATTTTATACTTATAGTTTGGGCGCCAAGTTGAATTTAAGATGTCGCCGCGGCTTAAATACCAATCGTGTTGCCAGCTTACGACAATTCCGGCGTTGTATCGGAATTTACAAGCGGGGAAACAAACTAGCCTAGCTAAATGGTTTTATGTCAATTAGCAAAAATTGCATATCTTCAGTGCATTATTGCTTACAGTATTTAAATATTACCAATATTATAATAATAAAAGATGTTATGGTGTGACGATTCCAATTCACTCAACTCAACACCGAAGATATTGTGTCACTTCAGTCACTTCAAATTCCAAAAGGGTGATGCTATGACAGGAGTCACCCACTTTCACCCTCTGTAGGGGTGTGCGGGTGTGCGGGTGTGCGACTCGTTGAACCCATTCTTTGGGCGCACTTGAGGGGTTTCGAAGCCGCAATTACTATTTGGTGTGCCACGATAAAAATATATTTCTTATCTAATATTATTTTTACGACGCAGTCATATGGGAATATCTGTGAATGCCACGTTGGTAACGATTATCGTTTATAAGCCGCAGTTGCGAGCTGCCTTAGTCTAGGTAGTGGGCATAATGTAATTGTAAATTATGCCCACTACCAAGGCAGCACGCAGGAAAGTGGGCAGCGCGAATTCACAAATGCAAACTATTTCAAAATTTTATGATTGAAACTGTGTACATTTAGCATCATAATAGAACGTTTCCTTATAATTTGGACTGCCACGTATTTAACGAATTAAAATTATTTTTGTAGTTACATTTATTAAGCTATATTAAAAAGCCGTTAAGATGATTAAAGCATTGGGAGAAATCGGATGAAGTGAGACTGACAAAGGGTGAGTATGACAGCAATGTGGTGTAATTTGTCGGTAGATTGCGAGATTCTTAATATGATCGAATCCTACATATTTTGAAGAACGTTCAAGTAAAAAGCATCTCAAGGAACCATGCACATATGAACAGATTAATAAAAGTAGATGAAGCAAAATTGAAATAGTCTCCTTCAACAACGATAACACATTGCAAAGCGATGTACGTGAAATAGGAAGTAAAATTAAATTTATGTGTATGTATGACCTTAAAAAATGCTTTCCAGCGAAGCCTATCTAAGTATATAAATAAAAATGAATCGTAGAAATGTATGTATGGGTATAACTTGAGGATGACTGTACCGATTTTGAGGACATTTTTGTGTGTGTTTGAGGGGTCCCCGGATGATTAGATTCACAGTTGGAACCGGTAGGTAGCGCTGGGGTGGGGTTTTAGGATCCTCCTAATCTCCTGGGATGGAGTCCTAGATTTTTAGTTTTACAGAGCAGGACAACGTCGGTTTTGAATAAAAACTTTTGAGTTTGAATTTGTAGTGGTATGCTAAGATCGTAACACGCGAAGATCCATGGTTTCAGTCTACTTCCTCAGAATATAGACGCAATCAAAAGCATAAAATGGACGAATATTGTAATGCGAATTTGCTGCGAGCAGTTCTGGATCGAACTGCCCCAAGCCACCCTCGGCTGTACGCGGAAGGGACAACGCGCCCTCTGTCGGTGACCCAACCGTCCTTACACGTGTCCTTGAAGGCTTCAGTCGGTACTTTGCGTCACCCCATTGTATTCCTGTGCCGGAAAAGACCAAATATACACAGAATGTTAGTTATTCATGCAAATTTATTTTATCACCTTCAAAGTGTGCTCCTTCAGAAACGACATACTTACTCCTTGAACGTGTACTTAATACTTATTTAATTTCATGAGAAATTAAATAAATATTTTACACACGTTCAACTCTATCAGAGTATAAACTCAGAAAGTACGCTTGAAGTTACCTAATCAGAGGGATGAAAACAGTACTTTTCGTCCCTGGGAAATGATTTTCCCTGCTGTCAAAAAACTTAAAAACTATTCGAGCTTTTGATTACAGGTTAGTAGAATGTCATAAAAAAAGAAAACTTGATGAGTATTTTTATAAAACGAGTTTATCACATTTAGATATGGATTTAACGCCTGATTTCATTAGAGAATCGGTTGTTTGTTTAACTAACCACTTTTTATTTACTTCCCTCATATTCGAAATCGAAAAGCAGAGCGTTGACCTCGGGCGAAAGGCCTATTTAGGCATTCGAACTATTAGAGCCCGGTTTCTTTCATCCCTTGTGTAGCAATCTACTATTTCCCTGTTGCTGGCGTTATAGAGAAAAGCAAATATAAATTTGAAAATAGATATTATTGTGGAAATAAAAGAAAATTGTTATTGTTACCTCCCGAAGTCGGTTTCATATAACCAAAGACAAATGGGATGATTTTTATCCCGACTGATATGAAAGTTCGGGAACATCTCCCGTTTGCAAAGTCTGTAAGAATTTGCGAAGTAACATTTAACAACTTTCGCTTGGAACTTGGCGATATATATTTGAGCTTAGAAACTAATAACGAAGTGATGAGTGCGCACTTTCTGTTTGTTTGTTTGTTTGTTGGGCTGATGAGGGCATCATTGGATTTGTTCGACATTCATTTAATTCGTTTCATGTTAGGTTGGGGAAAAAGTTTCTTCGCATTTTATATAAAAATTCAAAAGGTTTTTTATAAAGTTTATTTACATTTGACTAAAGTATGTAGGCGCCATTTTGTTGGATAACTTTTTGCCATCTTGTAGGTAGGGATGTGATCCCATTGCTATAAAAATTTTGGGCCTTCTGATCAAAAAACTGCGACAAGTGGTTTTGGTAATCCTCTCGTGATGTTAACCTCACACTGCCTAAGGAATTCTGCAGAGACCGAAACAGGTGAAAGCCTGAAGGTGCAAGGTCAGGACAATACGGCGGATGCATTAACACCTCCCAGCCAAACTCTCGTCATTTTTGCTGAGTGACTAAAGATGTGTGAGGTCTAGCTTTTATCATGGTGAAAAACCACACCCCTTCTGTTGATTAATTCCGGCCGCTTTCTGTCAACTTTTTGCTTTAATCTCATCGGTTGTTCGCAGTACAGTTCAGAATCGATGGTCCTGCCTGGCGGTAACAGCTCATGATGAATAATGCCCTTCCAATCCCACCATACACACAGCATCACCTTGTAGCGAGTTAACCCGGGATTCGACACAGTCTGTGAAGCCTGACCGGCCTTGACCACGATCTTTTTCGCACGTTCTCGACGTACGTGAGTTTTCCCCAACTTTTCCCCCAACCTATTGTGATGATTCTCACGACATGATTATTTTTTTTTTCACTTTTATGATTGTTTTTATTTATATTTCGTTAAATTTAAAATAACACTAAATTATAAACTAAACTATCTTAAAAATTAAATATTTGATGTCTCAGAGACCACGGGCCATAAAAATGGACCGGAGTTTTGGAGGGCTTAGGGGGGCATGGAAAGGCCAACACGTAGAGGCCCTTTTACAAATTTAATCTTAATGTGTCGTGACACTGTGCGGCGATTATCCCTGTCTACACCACATCACAATGCACCCAAGGACAATCCCCGGCCAGTGTAGAACAATTGTGGGAAATGAGGCCAAAAAGTACCGGACTATTGGGGTGAACTGCTAGTGGTACCAGGAGTCTAAAAAAATGGGCAGACGGTGACTCGCCACTCCCTGCATAAGCCCCAAAAAATGCCATAGAAGACAGGGGCAACATGGGTGTAGAGAGGTGGGCTGCAGGTTTGCCGAAGCTACTTCTGACGTGATGCCATTTATCACTTCCACCCCTGGAGCTTGAGTTTTAGCTCTAGCGATCTCCACTCCGTGCCGGCTGGCTAAGGCAAGCACGGGAAGGGGGCCTTGTCTTGACCCCTGGAGTCAGGTCCTGAGGCTTCGCCACAAAGCCCCCCTGCGGGTCTATTGTTATTCTTATTTTATAATTCCTTTATTATACCTACCGGCACACAAAAACACTAAACTAAGCAAGGGTACGTCTGTGTAGCAACACAATATTGTGTACTACATCTATTGTTCGGGTACCACATTGTTCCATGTAAACCTATATCATATTCATCTTCTAGCATGACACAAGGTTTAAGCAAAGAAAATGACATGTCTCAAATTGTATTTATTGAAATGAAGGGTGCCTCCTAATGTTTTATTTATTTGTTATATAACAAAAAGAAAACAATGAACAAATAACGAAAACCGTGACACAAGGAGAACCTTAACAAACAATATAAAAGTAAAAAGGGAGTAACAAGACATCACGTAATTGCCTGGAAACCGCACTACACGTCATCAAGCTTACTTATAGTAATATTTTTACTAACAAAAGCATAACCGATTTCACGCTAAAACCAAAAAATATATATTTAACCGACTTTTTTCTACAACGTCTAGAAGTCGAAGCCAAGTAAAAAAATATTTTTTACTTTTTAGTTGCGCAAATATATTAAGCGCCTGTAGAAATTGTACAACTGGCACGCGTATAGTTTGCCATTTTACTTTTCGGTGTATTGCTCTTCAACAAGGGTTGTTCTCGATTTCCTTGCGATACACAAATCAGATCCTGACTTGGTGACTATGGGACCATTTCGGGAGGTAAAAATAAAATCAAGCGCCTGTAGAAAATGTAATAGCCACACGCGTATACAAGTTTTCTTTCAAGCGAAGCAGTTATGTTTGTGTTATGGGGCACTCTGGGGAAGATCCCTGGCGTCCAGACCATAGCAAATAACGGAAAACTCGTTTCCGAAATTTACCATTTCAAGAATCGAACCCGGAGCCTCTGTGCTGAGCAGTGAGGTAGGCAAATGCTTAGCTCATTCAACCACAGAGGCCATCAGAGACAATAGGAAATATAAGAATTAATAAAATGATGGGATTCCTATTAAAGGCAATCGTTCCAACCAAAGAAAACAATAAATACAAACGATGATAGGCAGTAAACTAATAAAACGATGGAATTGTTCCTAAAGAATAAATAGAACACACAAAACGTAGTTGCGAACAATGATAGAGGCGGGACGTGTCTCGTAAATATCCAGTATCCAACTGCCAACTCGAGCTTAATTCGGAAAAGTCTCGAAATATCTCTAAATTAGTATCGTTATACTGTTTTTCTTGGGTTTACATTACACGGCATTTGGAGATTGAATAAATTATATTCTGTTTGTTAGATTTTGTGTATTTCATTTTACTTTTTGTTCTTGTTTTTAAGTAATGAAGATCGTACACGTATTCGTCATAATTGTTATCTATCTATAATATTATAAAATTCTAAAAAAGCCGTGTCTGTACATCGGAGTTATAAAAAAAAACCAACTGCAATAGACTATACAAATGACGGAGAACACGATGCAACTTTTTTAGATTATTGCTCTATTTTTCATTTTGTCCGTTTGTTCGGGATTCACGTAAAAGCTACTGGACCGATTTCGATGTAGTTTTCGCTGATCGACAGCAAATTCTCATACTTAGTGTGATATTTTTTACACCGGGTATCTCACGGAAGTTTTCCCGGGAGCAGTTTGTAGTTGTTCGTGTGCATAAAAAGTAGCATATTTCGACAAAGTTTTCTCTGAAATAATAGCTCATATTCTTTTTTAAATGCTTTTAAATATTGGCCTCAAACGGTTAGCGTGTTTCGTGCGACGGCTGAGAGTTGCGATGGCCCACTTCCCCCCCTATCCCATCTCTATATTCCTTAAAGCTAGCAACCCGTTGGCACCGGGTGTTGCAAACCTCTATAGGCGACGATGACCACTTTCTGCATGTTTGCCAGCTTTGCAATAAGAACAAACATGTGTACTTTTTTTAGTCTTTGATATCTAAAGAAAAGGGGAATCATTATGAGCATTTTGTGTCACAACCATAACCAATAACTTTAGCAACGACTATAGTTAGATATATGAAATTGGCCAAGTGCGTGTCAATGCTCGCACGATGAAAGCTTCCGTAAAAGTGAACATTAAATTTTAACTACTTCCGGATCTTGATGAAACCAAGTTTCGTGCAAAATATTTATCAACTTGATTTTTTTGTAATTTTCTGAACCTACCCTACTGTGTCCAAAGCGATTTGACGGATTTGACACACTCGTGTCTAGAGATGCTGGTTGTACCAATAAACTGATTTGATCTGAAAACTGCCTAAGTGGTGGAAACTTTCCAGCCAGGTTTGAAACCCACATCATGTGATACGAGAATTTGGTCCTCGAGATCGGTAACCCCTAAGCTATCACAACTTATCCTACTATCTGTTCGCTGAAACACTACTTCTGTCTCTATGTTTTAGTTTTGTTTGTTCGTAATTTCCCTAAGTGTACACAATTAATATAATACTAATATATGTAGCGACGTATAGGTTATATCTCGCTGTAAAATTTCATCCGCACCGACTGACTACTTTCGGAGAAAAAATAATATAACTATATAGATTGACAGACGGCTTTTAGTGGCGGAAAGGAAGGTTCTCCGTAAGATTTTGGGTCCAACAAAAAGAGAGGATGGTAGCTGGAGGGTCCGAACCAACCTCGAAATTGAAAATCTCGCGGTCGAGCCTAACATAATAGGAGAAATAAAAGCTCACCGCCTCCGCTGGCTCGGTCACGTAGAACGGATGGGAGAGGATCGCAGCGTGAGGAAAGCATACTTGGGACGGCTGGTAGGTCAGCGTTCGGTCGGCCGTCCCAAATATCGCTGGAAAAACAGACTGGAGGTTGACCTGTCAGAGCTACGAGCCAATAATTGCTAAGAAACTGCGCAGGACAGGGAAAAATTGCATGCTCTCGTTTCGGCGGCCAAGACCCACTTTGGGTCGCTGAGCCAACGAAGTAAATTGACAGACGAAAAGACGATGGACCTCCCAAAATGAAAAATGTCAAACAAATTGGATACCTACGACAAGCTCTATTTACAAAACGCTTAATTAAAATGTTATTTATAACACTCAAACTTACAATCCAATTATAAAGTTAGCCATTCATATTAAATGACAATAACAACGTAACAAAACAAGAGTTGTTGTTTTAGAACAGTCATAAAGCATCGAAGTGTCAGTGATGGAGTCGTAAAACAAACATTTGTCGAAAACCGAAACGGTCTCAACTCGTAACAACAATAGTGCGGAAAGTTGTAACGACGTACGAATTAGTGTTAATGTTTGTATGATTTGTTTCCGAGCACTCCGATGCGGAAGGCCTTCGGGCCTCCGGTCTCGAAATCAGCCGCCGCCATCCAACTAGTGTTGGGACTGGATGGTTGACACGTCGCTTCATGTCGATATTGTATTGTAATTGATTGACTCGACTTTTAAATTTAGAAACGATAATTGCGGTATAAGTAAATCACATCTCTATAATATATATGGACCTACTTAATTCTTCTGTGCTGTAACACGCCCCACGGTAGGAGTGTGACGGTGTGACGGTGAGTGAGAACCCTTTGCCCAGGGACCCAAGACGGCGGCTGCAAGTCTAAGCTGGCCCAACGGCGCCGTCCTCCTCTGTAAGAATGACTCGCTTGCAAAAGCAGGAGACAGCGTCTCCCATTTTCCCTATTGCAATTTCATATTCCTTCTAAAGCATTCCTCCCTCTATCTCATCTTCCTATCCCAGTCTAGAGGTTAGCAACTCGTTGGCTTCGCCCGTAGTCCTGCAAACATCTATAAACGAAGGTAGCCACGTTCCATGAGCCGAGTCGTCTGCCTGCTTGCTAGCTTCCTATGTTATGGGCATTATAACGGCCCAACTCTGAAACTGATCACCCAGACTATAGTAGCCTGTAGTAGAGTCTATAGTAAATAATGGAAAATACGTTTTTGACATTTAGCATGCCAGGAATCGAACCCGAAGCCCCCGTGTTTCAGTGAGCTCAACCACAGACGCTGTCTCTATTATAATGAAACTTGAGTTTGTATAGTAAAATTAAATCTATCTACCTATATATTGTAATCTTTATATAGTTTAAAACAAAATCGCTTTACTCGTCCACTGTCTGTCTGTATGTTTGCTAACTCCTTCTAAACCTCACAACGGATTTTATGCGGTTCTCACCACCAGCTAGAAGAAATTTCAATGAGGTTTATATGTATAAAAAACCTAATCAAGTTTCTATGCAAGTAAAATAGAGCTATTTCCCAGGGCTTGACCCTCGGCGAAGCCGCGGGGAAAACTCTAGTAATATTATAAATGCAAAGCAAGCGGAAATCTGCAATTGGCTCCCGCCTGCTACTAAAATTAATGCGGCTCTTTAACTTAGGCTTTCAGCTCATAATATTATATACAACTCGACCAAAATGAATAGAAAATCAAGTAATTTTTTTGCCTTCTGGCAATATTCTATTTCACTGCAGTCAAGGTCAGTGAACCATAAACAAAGCGAATTTATCCATAAAGTCCGTTGCGTCTAAATCCGTCAAATCCGTCAAACATAACTAAATACGCATATAGCAACACCGTGTTTCACGCGAGCACTGCTTCTTGAAGCTTATCAAAGACGTCTAGAGGAATTTGAAGCGTTAGAACTCGACGATATTTACCAAGGAACATTTTCTACTTTATTTTGCTGCCTCTTCTTTTAGTCTGTTAAACCGAAGTAGAGTTTACTTTGTTTATAGTTAATTAACCGACTTCAAAAAGGAGGAAGTTCTCTATTCGTCTGTATGTTGTTTTTGTTTTGTATGTTCGTTACTCAACTTCGCAGCCGCAAAAGGTTATACTCCCGAATTGGTTCCATTGTCATTATGTCAGGATTAGAATTAGAGAAACTTAAGAAAATTGATAACAGACTTATTAGTAACACGATATCTCCAGTCAATTGTAAACCGATTTTCAAGGTTTTTTACTCATAAATCTGTACTCCCGAGGGGGTGCCATGATCACCAAGTCAGGATCTGGTGAGTGATTTCAAGGGAAATCGAGAGTAACCAATACTTATTAAAGAAGCCGTGCGCCTAAACTCTTGTAAAAACTTGTATAAGCGTCTAGCTATTAATTACATTTTCTACAGGCGTTAATGTTTTGTATGCATGTTACGCAATTTCTCCGTCATTTGTGGACCGAGTTTCTAATTGTTTTTATAACTCCCGGGATGGACCCATAGTCACCAAGTCATGATCTGATTTGTGGATCGCAAGGAAATCGAGAGCAACCCTCGTTGAAGAGCATATACACCGACGAATGAGATGGTATAGTATACGCGTGCCAGTTGTACAATTTCTACAGATACTTAATATATTATCTCTAAAGCTATTGAAGTATTTGCTCAACTAAAAAGTAAAAATCAAAACTTTTTTTAACAAAAACATAATTGACTTCACACTAAAAACTAAAAAAATAAATATTGAACCGACTTATTTCTACGACATCTTCAGGTTGGTGTCAAGTGAAACATAAAAATGACTATATTTTGTAAATTTGTTGTTGTTCGTTTATGTTTCCTTCGCCCCTCGACTTGTAGACGTTGTAGAAAGAAGTCGGTTCAATATTTATTTTTTGGTTTTTAGATTGAAGTCAGTTTTCTTTTTGTTTAAAAAAGTTTTTTTATTTTGTTTTCTATTCTCAATCTTGGTTTGGTCTTTAGTGCATTATTTTTAAATTGTCGCTTTGCAGTCGGGTTTTTTTTTGATTATTTTTGCCATAATAATTCCATCCATAGCACCGCTGGCCATAGGCTGAGCGTTTCTCTTGCGCACCATGGGGATTCGGAATGAGCTCCCACCCGTGGTTGTCCCACAGCGCTATGTGGGTGTCACAATATGTGTCCGGGGCCCGCAGTGCGTCGGTGACGTCTCTGGTGAATGAAAAAAGTTTTCGTCGCCATAACTAATTGCCATACGTGAACGAATGTGAAAGATCAAAGTGAAACAAACAAAATGATGAATCCCTTATCGTCGAAGATAAAGAAAACCCGCGACATTTGACACGTGACAGCCGCACCACAAAAATACTTTATCATCCAACCGATATGTAGTCATTGACCAAAAATCAAATAAATCAAAGTCATTCTTTAATTGAAACAAACTTATAATTGTATTTCTCTAACATCATCTAACACTTCCGCGCATGGTCGTTCTGCTGGGAATCTCTTGGTATACCTAATACACCGTCGGGCAGAAGCCATGGAGAGCAAGGGCGAAGCCCTGGCAGTCTGGCATAGGGCACCTCTCACGAAGCTACCGTCATACGGGATACCCGAGAGGCTTTACAAATGGCTATCCAGCTTTCTTGGTGGTCGCATCATCAAAGTCGCTGTCGACGGCTGCTGCTCATCCACCAAGCTCACATCAATGCACATCAATGCTGGTGTGCCACAAGGCTGCGTGTTGTCACCGACACTGTTCATCCTGCATATCAATGACTTGTTGTCTATAGAGAGCATTCATTGCTATGCGGATGACAGTACCGGTGACGCCAGATACACCAGTCGCGCCAATGTCCCTCGGTCGCTAGTAAAAGAGTCGGGTTAGACTTGTGTCCGAAGTAGAAAACTCCCAAGAGCGAGTTTTTGAATGGGAACGACAAGATCTTGGTCAGTTTAATCCCACGAAGACAAAGGTCTGCGCATTTTCTGCCAAAAACACATATAACTATCTCCAATAGTATCGGGATCCTTGTGCCGCGACGCGTGCAAGACCCGACGGACTGTCACAGGTGTCCTGGAAGATGGGTGTACAGTGCTGATATGTCAATTTTTAATCAATTTTCGATGGTTTCTCTCGAATTACTTGGAAACCACTCATCAGATCCTGACTTGGTGACTATGAAACCACCTGGGAGTTCGACTCTTTCGAATAAAAAAAACAATTTGAAAATCGGTCTACAACTGACGGAGAAATCGCGTAACAAATAATTTTCGAGGGTTTCTCTCAATTTCCCTGAGAACCAGTCATCAGATCCCTACGTAGTGACTATGGGACCAATTCGGGAGTATGTTCCTTTCAATTAAGAAAAATGTGAAAATCGGCCCACAATTGACGGAGAAATCGAGTAAAAAATATACAGACGAATTGAGAACCTCTTCCTTTTGGGAGTCGGTTAAAAAGATGAGTAAACGTAGTTCCCAAAGTGGAACCATGCACCCTTATCGTCACAGATAATGAAAACCTTTGACATGTGAATATCCCGCAGCAGAAAAAACGCTGTTATCCTCCAACTAGTACAGTCATAGCCATAAGTCAATATAGTGAATATTATGTAGGTTTATATCGTAGTTTATGTAAGTTAAACTTTGAAATAAAAATTAAAACTAAAACTAAAGTACATTATGTAGCAGATCACTGCCAACGGGGAGCGTGCTCAGAAGGCTGGCTGCGTTGCCACGCTGCATGGCAACACTTATTTGTTGGGCGAAATATGAGCTAGCCAGATCATCGGTAGTATCAAAGAGTTTCTTACTCCTTTTAGATGTCTTTGAACAAACTCTTTGAAATGGACCCCACGGGCCTAATGTTTTAACCCCTAACGGCACACATATTTAACTTTTTCTAAGACTAAGATATTTGCGGAGTTTGCCATCTTCAACTGAAGCGGTGGAGTTGCCAGCCTCGGACTCGGTCATTAGAAGACGGGGCCAGTGTGTCAACACAAGTCACGTCCCACACAAGCGGCCGCCCCACCTTGCAAGTGACGAGTGACATTCCGTCCAGTCTCTTGCTATCGCCATGCGCCAAGCCTAACCTAAAAAAGGCGACAGGACGGACTCGACCTTACAGGCCAATTGCGATAACTTCTTTGCTCTCAAAGGTGATGGAGCGGATTATCAACATACAGTTCCTAGGTTACTTTGAAGATTCCCAGCTGCTCAACAGTCGTCAGTATGGCTTTTACCATGGTCGTTCTACTGAGGTACTCTTGGTATACCTTACGCACCTTTGGGCTGAAACCATTCAGAGCAAAGGAGAAGGCTTAGCTGTCAGCCTAGACATCGCCAAGGGCTTCGACCAGGTCTGGCATAGGGTATATCTTCCGAAGCTACCATCGTACGGGATACCTGAGGGACTTTGCAGTTGCATTTCCAGCTTTCGCGATGGGTGCTGCATCAAAGTCGCTATTAACGGTTGCTGCTCATCTGTCAAGCCCATCAACGCTGGTTTACCACAAGGCTGCGTGCTGTCTCCAACACTGTTTATCCTGCATATCAATGATAATAAATAAAGAAAAAAGTCAATACATACATTGAATTACATAAAATTTGCTAGCGATCAATAAAAAATCATATTTTTGAATTTTTTTTATCTCACCATTTTAAATCATTCCCGGAAAAGTTACCGCGGGATACCTAGAATAAAAAGTTACGTAGATTTTAAATCTAAGAATTTGCTGTCGATCAGCCTGAACCGCATCAAAATCCATCCCGTAGTTTTTACGTAAATCCTGAACAAACAGACAAGAAATTTAAAAAAAATGCATCGTCTTCTCCATCGTTTATATAGTGTATTCCAATTGTTTTTTGTTTAAATAGCTTCAATGTACAGACATAGCATATTTAGAATTTTATAATATTATAGATAACTTCTGTATTTATTAAAAAAGAACCTGACATAGATAAATATGAAGAACAAGATTTTTTAGCTAATTGTACTGCTGGGGAGTTTCTTGTCGCTTGTTTTCCTTAAACAGCGACAACACGTTGCGAAGCAGTGTATTTATTATACATAAAATATATAATAAAATTTTAAATTATATGTATAACTTTAAAAAAATATTCTCTAGTAGAACTTGTTTTGGAACAAAAGTTTTTGTATTTGAATATATTACTTAAATCGATTACCTATATAATTTCTTTTGTTTGAGATGTTCAATTAGTAGCTTTTCTTGGGATGTTACAGGAAAACCGTTAAGAACGTGGGATGTTAACATTAAAGACTACTCTTAATCTTAAGACACTCAACCAATATTAGAAAAACCATCTGCCACACAACAAGTCAAATAAAGACTTATTACAGGCACATTATTAGAATTTGTTTTTGCATTGTTAGTTAGGTCTATAATCCACATCAATTCATCGTAAAGTAAAAATCAGTTCAGTGTGTTTCTGTCCAAGCAGAGTAAATGATCTCGTGGAAGGTGCAAGTATCCAGTAAACGTATATAATGTATTTGTTATTCTGCTACAGAGTCCTTAAATAAAGCCATGAAGGAGATGGCACTTACAATCAGCCTCAATGAGTATAAGGGAGCAACGCAATATGGTGACGCTGAAAATCAGACAAACCACTTTTATTCCTAACAGTACTTCAAGAAGTTTAATATGATAAGAGGGATCTTACCAATAGCTATCACTTGCAACTGACACTCCAATGCAACAATATGTACCGCCTTTTCGTATTGTTGTTTCTCGCGAGCTACGCGGCTACTTTCGTACCCTACCAACCTAGTCGCTTCAATCACAATGTCATGTCTAACATCTTTTACGGACCTGGTAACAAGCATGGATATTTGCCCAACTATGATTATGATAATTACGACTATGGCGGACCTGTGGCGAACTATGATTACAACAATGGAGATTATTCGCCCAATCATGATCAAAAGTTCGACGAGATTGTCGAGAAACTAGTTGACATTGAGCGAAAAGTTTTGGGAAGCTGCAATGGAAACACCGTGGAGCGCTATACCAATGACAATTATAGATATATACTCAAATTAGAAAACTATGATGTAAAGAGTATTGTTGTCAAAGCGAAATACAGAGCACTCTCCATCAAAGCCGAGAAAATTGGAACTAGAGAAGAGTACAATGAGATTAGAGTGCTACCAAGCATCGTTAACATCAAGGTAGGGGGATGGGAGTACTTAGACGGTATGTTAAATATTAGATTCCCGTTCAAGGACGAAATTCAAGATTGCGACATAGTGAACGGAAATGAAGAAGTAATAATACCTATGAAAGGAGAAGATTATGGTATAAATGTGAGATTTGACCTCGAGGAGTGAAGGAAGTCTAAACTCGCAGAAGAACGCGATAAAACTGAGAATCCTAAATAGATTTAAGGCAACATCGTAAACAACAGAACTCACTGAGTACCCAACGACTGTTTTCTGTAATTGTCATTATAGAAAACGTCGTCGTCTGTGTTCTTGTACAACACTCATAGATAATTAAGCGTAAGGGGATGTGTTCTTAATTAACACTTAACACTAAAAAATTAAACAAATTTAAGATTGACTCACTTAAGTCGCGCCGTGAATGCAGTGAACTTCTCTATTTACAGAAGCACTTAAATTCCTCCATAGATTGCCCAGATATACTTCCCTTCATCAACTTTAATACTAGATAAAAAGCTCGAAATTCCTTACCTAGACTCTTTTCTCTACATGTTTTTAAAATCACAACATTTCTTTTGATAATTAACAAGAATGTGCAGATCATATAATTAAATTGTAAGTAATCACTGATCTGTAGACATTTTCAATTCGTCACTTTTTAAGCTCAAACTCGGAATTCGGGCCATTAATTGCAGCAACTTCCCTGGCGTCATTAAATAATTTTGTTTGTTTTAACACTAACAAAACTAATTCCTAATACTTTGTTTAAGTTATATTTATTTATACTAACCACTTAACAATTTGTCGATATTATCTAACATTAATGTACTCACATATTTATAGTGTCAGCTTCGACCTTATGTTAATTAAACTATTTTTTTTGAAGAGAAGAAGCGGCGCAGGTACCTCTTCAGCAAGCTTCTAGCGCCGCTTCTTCTCTTTAAGCCACAACATGTTACGAAGGGGTGGTAAATTAGATTAGGCTCCCATAGAGTAAATAATAACCATAAACAAAATTAAAACTAAATAATTAAAATGAACAAGTTGGCGGTGGGCTAAATAAAACTTTAACAATACTCGTTGACACTTGACATCTTTGTCTTCCGTGATCACGGCCACAGAAAAGTGGCCGAAACGTCGGAATAACAAAAATCAAATAAATTACAGCGCTTAAAACCGTTAAAACGTAGTTTTATTATGTATACAAGTCGCGAAAACTTAAGAAAATATTATATTTTTGTAATTTATATTAGGTGTAACTTGTTTTGTGTTCCAAATAAATAATATATATATATATAATAGGTTGGGGAAAAAGTCTTTTCGTATATTGTATGTATGAACTTGTAATAAGATCTCTTTGACTATACCATTTGTATTTGGCTGGTTTTGGTATCATTAAAAAGTTTTAAATTTAAAGAAGACAATTCCAAATTCAAATTAGGAAAATGTGTGATTTTCATTTGTTTTTCTTATTGTTAAAATGAGTGAATCTAATGAAGAAATTCGATATATTTTAAAATTTTACTACAAAAAAGGTAAAAATGCTACACAAGCCGCGAAAAAAATTGTGATGTTTATGGACCTAATGCAGTATCTGTCAGAGTAGCGCAAATTTGGTTTAAGCGTTTTCAATCCGGAAATTTTGATATCAAAGATGCACGTCGCTCTGGTCGCCCTGTTACGGACAAAATTGATGCCATTTTTGAAAAAGTGGAGCAAGATCGGCGTATTAGTAGTTACGATGTAGCTGGAGAACTGGGAATTGACCACAAAACCGTCTTGGCGCAATTGAAAAAAGCTGGGTACACAAAAAAGCTCGATATTTGGGTGCCTCATGTGCTCACTGAAAGAAACCTAATGAACCGTGTACTCATTTGTGATTCTTTATTACGACGTAATGAAACCGAACCATTTTTGAAGAAGCTGATAACTGGTGATGAAAAGTGGATCACGTACGACAAGAACGTGCGAAAAAGATCGTGGTCTAAGGCCGGTCAGGCTTCACAGACTGTGGCGAAACCCGGATCAACTCGCAACAAGGTGATGCTGTGTGTATGGTGCGATTGGAAGGGCATTATTCATTATGAGCTGTTACCGCCAGGCAGGACCATCGATTCTAAACTGTACTGCGAATAACTGATGAGATTAAAGCCAAAAGTTGAGAGAAAGCGGCCGGAATTAATCAACAGAAGGGGTGTGGTTTTTCACCATGATAACGCTAGACCTCACACATCTTTAGCCACTCAGCAAAAATTACGAGAGTTTGGCTGGGAGGTGTTAATGCATTCGCCGTATAGTCCTGACCTTGCACCTTCAGATTTTCACCTGTTTCGGTCTCTGCAGAATTCCTTAGGCAGTGTCAGGTTAACATCACGAGTGGACTGCCAAAATCACTTGTCGCAGTTTTTTGATCAGAAGCTCCAAAATTTTTATAGCAATGGGATAACGTCCCTACCTATAAGATGGCAAAAAGATATCCAACAAAATGGCACCTACATACTTTAGTCAAATGTAAATAAACTTTTTCCCCAACCTAATATATATATATATATATATTATATATATCTATGGACTTTTTAATAGGCAGTACTCAATATCTTAAAACTGCGTTACGAGTCGCGAGACTCGAATTAAAATGCCGTTAGAATTACTATAGAGTTTATTAGAACTATACAAACACGTAAAATACAGGTACAAATATAACCGAACACGATAAGTCCAAAAGTAATGCAGAAGGCCATAATTCCATAAAACGCGCAAAGTCCGTCACTTTTAGATTCCCGATTGTAGTACATATTAGTTCAAATGCCGGCAGGTAATAAGACGTGTTTTGTTTTGTCGGGACCTGAGTTGTAACAATAGAACACAACAACGTATGCTACAGGGCAGTATTTTCGGACCAAGTTTTTATCTGATATATCTGAATTACTTGTATGACTTACAGATTAAACAGCGTTCATTCAAACTACGACGCCTAGAATAAAGCAAAATGAATTAGAGCTTAAAATACAATTAATTTACCAAAAAAGGTGAACTTGGGCATAGTATTTGTCTTCACATAATTAACACAACATATTAGGTGAGCATACTAGTGAATATATGTACACATTCATGGTAGATTTTAATTTTAGCTAAATTGTGTGTACTTCCATGTCAAGCAATAACAAAATAGTGCTACCAACACCTAGATAATATAATTTTTTATCAAAAATAAAACCAACTTTAAACTAAAAAGCATCTATAAATATTTCCTTCAACACCTTGAAATCGGTGCATTTTGTTGTTGTTTTTATGTTTTACTTGGCACCGACTTGAAGTTGTTGTACAAAATATTAATTTCTTTTTAGTTTGAAGCCAGTTTTGTTTTTGGAAAAAAATATTTTCTACTTTTTAGTTGCTTGAATTAGCTTTAGAAATAATATGTCAAGCGCCTGAAATTTTTCTACTGACACGCGTATATAAGTTTCCCTTTCGTAAAGTGTAGGCGCTTGGCGCTCTTCAAAAACAACACTTCGAAAACAAACCTGCTCTCGATTTCCCTGGGATCCGCTACTCACATCCTGACTTTGTGACAATCGAACCACATCAGGAGTATACTCTTCTAAATAATGACAAAATGTTGAAAATCGGTCCACAATTGACGGTGAAATCGTGTAACAAGTCGGTTAAAAATGGTTACCGACTTAAATAATCTTAATATCCTGTATCATGCCGACAATCACAGTGGTTAAATTTTGGAGTCAGCATTATTAGAGGTCCGTTCCCTAATGCCGGTAGAAGTGCAATTAGAGGCGTGGCCGGCGTATGTGCATTACACGGGCGTTATATCATATTCAAGATTGGTATTATTTAGGGTCTCGTTGCAGTGAAATTTTCTTTAAGCACGTTTGGCACTTTTGGCGATGGGGGAAAAGGGGGAAAACACGGAACTCGCGGGATCGTTACTCTCAAATACAAAGTTTTCACTTCTGACATGCAGTCCTACGTCTGACAGATTTTTCAATACTTTTTTTCTGGCTTTTGCTAATGTTTTAATGGATGTTAATATATAATTTATGCAAAACATTATGAAAATTTTGTTATTGTTACATGCCGTCAAAGAGAAGCCGCACAGCCTATTGTAAGCGCAGCTTATTGTCCTCCCGGATTAAGGAACTCTTTTGTCTTTTAAATTTGTAGTTAAGAAAAACATGCTATTGTCTTTTTACTTGTTTTATAACCATCATTAGCGTCGAACTAAGCCTTATTGTTATTGTTCTCGACTTTATGGACGTTCGCAGGCGTGCAAATTAATATTTCTTAGAAACTCAGTGTGCGCCTCCAATTCCTTTGTACTGTGTAGTTAGTATAAGACGATGTCCGAATGAAGGGGTGGGCAGTCAAGCGACGACTACGAAACGAGTAAGACGTTCTCTAGTACTCTTGATTAGCGATATAGACGACGGACTTTGCGCGTTCGAATTGTATTGAATCGTGCAGTGTGAACTGGTTGCATCCAGTTTTATTTGTATTTGTTTTATACGTGTTTGTACAGTTCTAATAAATTCTATAGTAGTTCCAACGACATATTTAATTCGACTCTTTAGCTCGTAACATTATCAAGAAAAATCGTTTAATAATATTATAGATAGATTATAATGAAGAAATCTATAAATAGTCGAATACAATAAAAGAATACTCAACTTATTTGTGTTGTATTCTACTCATAGTCCCTCAAGACTATAAGTAGAATACTGAGCCCAGATCACCGTCTACTATGGGTAAGGTGCCCAGAAGGCTGGCGACGTTTCCTCGCTGGGTCGCCATACTGATCCGTTGCCCGAGGTAAGCACCAGCCCTCTGACCACCTGAAGAGTCAATGAGTCGTTTTGATACGTTTTGGTAGATGCTCTTCGCCTCAGGACCCCACGGCCCAACCGTCTCGACAACAAACGGCACAAACATATAACTCTCACTGACAGTTGTATTATATTTTTTTCAACACAAAAGAAATAATATTGTAATTCGTAATATAATATACACTTCTATATGGTAGATCTTAAATCCAAATTCAAAAGTTTTTATTCAGAATAAGTTCCACTGGAGAACACTTTTTGAAGGTCATACATATTAGTTAAAATTTAGTTTTACTTCCTAGTCTATGTACACCGCTTCGCAACGTGTTATTGCTGTTAAGGAGAAGAAGCGGCAAGAAACTCCCCAGCAACACGTCTAGCTAAATAATGTTTTTCTTTATATTTATTATTCTATTTATATCTCAAATTTTTTTTTATAAGTTTTATACAGAAGTATGTTACAGAATTACTGTATTCTCCCACGATTTGAATTTACTGCTGCAACCGCAGGCGTCCATGTGCGAGCGCGGCTCACCGCCGTCTCGCGTCTTTGCTTTTTTTTTTTTTTTTTTTTTTTTTAAGGCGTGGGAAATGCTTTTCGCACATACCGGGTCCTTTGCTAGGGATTAGACCGTTGTTGATCATGGAGGCTTTCCACTGAGGCAATCCAAACAATAATCAACCGGCTTGTGTGGAGACTCGACTAATCAATACCCCACTAAAACCACCCTCCTCCCATGTGCCCCGCGCTTATGGCAGGAAAGGCGTGAGATACAGAACGTAGTTACGCCCACACCGATCCTAGCGCACAAGTGCTTGAGAATGCCCCGGGGGAGGCAAACTCACCTCGTCAACAGGGGTGAAGACTCCTCTGCTCCCTAGATGCTAGAGGGCCCCTGCAGCGGTATTTCAGGGAGGGAGGTCATGCGCATACCTGCGCCTCCGGGCTCCCGACTGACGTCGGCGCCCGCGAGACGCATGCGCACTACCATCTCTCTCCCTATCTCGCGTCTGTGCTTGCGCAACGGCGGTCGAATACCAGTGATCCACGACACACGCACTCCAGTCGTTCGCTTGCCATCGACAGCGCTATTGTGTTAGCATTTTGTAATTCGCATTCGTCGTAAGTTGTATAGTTTTATTTACCGAGTGTTGTTTAGTTGGATTATTCATTATCGCTTCCGTACCATCAACGCAACCAGCGCCAAAAATTAATGGAGTTTTGTAGTAAACAGTGCATACTCAATAAGACCAAGACCCAATAAAAGGAAAGAAAAATATTATTAAAGTTATAATAATGACATGACGTACTAAAATGTTATGCTGCAATATATCTCCATAAATCCCTTACAAGCTTGGCAAAATAAAAACGTTATACAAAATATAGTATAAGAGGTTGAATCGAGCTGCTATGTAAATGAAGTTTTGTAATTTAAGTATTCTTCAATAGTATAGTATCCCTTTTTTAGCTAGATACTTTTTAATTTGGTTTTTAATTTAGTGAAAGGCAGATCTAAAGTAAAACAAAAGAAATCAGTTATATCCCTGACAGTACCCCGATAAGCTTAATACCAACAGAACGGATCGACAGCTTCACAGCTATCAGTCGCGTCCGGCCCTCCAACACGACAACATGAACCGTCTTTTCATGCTGTTGTTTTCCGTGGGCTATGTCGTTGCTTCTTGTGGACACGACCATCACAACCACAAACCCCATAACTATCATGGGCCTCATCACTACTACGGTAGACGCGGGCAGGACTATGAAAATAATTTCGATTATATTGTTAAAAACGTGGCCGAGACCGATCGAAAATGTTTGGAATACTGCAACGCAAACACCGTGGAGAGATACGACCAAGATATGTATAGAATAGTACTCAAACTGGACGATTATGATGTAAATAGTATTGTTGTTAAGGCGAAATATAGAGCAATCTACATTAAAGCCGAGAAGAATGAAACCAGAGAAGAGTACAATGAGATTAGAGTACTACCAAGAACGGTAAACATCAAGGAAGGAGGGTGGGAATATTCAGACGGTATGTTGAAGATTAGATTCTCATACATAAACGATGTTGAAGGTTGCAGTATAAAGAACGAAGAAGAAGTAACGATTCCTATGAAAGAGGAATATTACAACATAGATGTGAGGATTGGAGATTCAGACGATTCTGAAGTAAAAACTGAAAGTCCTAAACAAATTGAAGAAAATATCATCAACGAAAAAGCTCAGTGAAGACCAACTACGGTTCTCAAATCGTATTATTGTTATTTAATATCCGAAAATGTTTTCAATGTTTCAGAATTTGATTATTCCACCATTTTAAACAATAAATTATATCTATAACAATTATTGCTTGTGTATTATAATTATTTAATTTGTAAACAATTGTTTTAATAAGATAATCCTTATGCTTTGTAACTTTTATTTAGTTAAAAGCCTATAAATAATTAGGACTTACTTTATATACTTTATTGTATTGAGCGGTGCTTCAATGTGAGCATTATTATAATCACAAAACAAGAAGCCCGATTTGACACTTAAGGAAGCCAATAGAACGTAACTTTACATAATATCAACAAAACTGCATTGTATAAGTATAATGTTAATAAACATATTTCAATTATTATTTTTCTCCAAATAACGAAATAACATTAAATTTGTATTAATCCTGTAATGTCCTGTACTTTATGGCGAAATCCCAAAAACAGTTACGTTCTAAGGCGTCTTATTTTTAATTTTAGTGGTGCTACCAAAAGGTTTTTGCATTTCATTACCTCAATTTGATTGAGGAAAAACTATAATACACATTTATTTCATTATCATGTATTTATACTAGAATAATACTGTACATATACGTATCGAAAACTAAAACATATTGTTACAAGCTACAGGACTCAAAATAATAATGCCGTAGGAACTACTATAGAATTTATTAGAACTGTACAAACACGTATAAAACAAATACAAATAAAACTGGATGCAACCAATTCACACTGCACGATTCAATACAATTCGACACGCGTAAAGTCCGTCGTCTATATCGCTAACCGAGAGTACTACAAACGTCTTACTCGTCTCGTAGTCGTCGCTTGACTGCCCGCCCCTCCATTCGGGCATCGTCTTATACTAACTACACAGTACAAAAAAGATTTACTGCGCGCACTGAGTTTCCGAGAAATAGTAATTTGCACACCTGCGAACGGCCACAAAGTCGAAAACAATAACAATAAGGATTAGTTCGATGCTAATGATGATTATAAAAACAAGTAGAAAAACAATACCATGTTTTTCTTAATTGCAAATTCAAAACACAAAAGAATTCCTAATCCGGTGGGAAGACAATCAACTGCGCTTATCTTTGACGGCATGTAACAATATAAATATATATACGGGTAAAATAATAAAAAATTCAATAGATTAATTGTGATGCGTCATAAATGCATGCGTTACGCAAAGAGCGATGTGAGACAAAAAGTGATTTACTTAAAATAAATCAATCGATCACGAAGTCGTATAATATTAATCGATTTCTCGCGATAATCGGTTAACTTGGTTAACGATCTGGTGGGTTCAACCCCTAAATATGTTACAATGAGAACTGTCAAATCGGGCTTCTTATTTTGTGATTATTGTAATGGCACTTTACTTGTATATTAGAGTTTTTGCTATTCTGCTACAGAACTCTAAAATAAAGCATTTATCGAAAATACAATATCTTTTAAAAAATTTTGTTCAAAGTGTTTTTTACCTCTAGCACTTTGATGTTTGTGATTACACTACACCGTTTTGAATTGGCTTTTACAATACGCCTTCTGTCGTTTCATTCACATAGTCGCTTTTGGGACTAGTTTCGTGAAAAAAGTGTCCGATACCCAAAGACAGACGGACGGCAAATCACCAAAAAGAATATGAAGATGCATTTCGATATCTTGCAGAGTTCAGGAGGCCTAAGCCGCCCGCTTTCACCGATCGTATTACGACTGTGACAAATTTTGAGATGAAGTGAATACTTATGCTGTCTTACACCTACCAGTATATTTATGTCAATGTCACTGCGCGTTTCCCCAAAAGCGGTAGTTTTAGACCCTCGCCTCGGGTCGAATTCTAAAATAACAGACAGACTTATTAATGTTATTAGTATAGATTATAATTGCTCTTCAAGTTAACAATTCTCTATTTTCTCATGTAAACATCCAGTTCCCAGAAAATGCTATTATCAAGCAACGGGTACAATCATTGTCACAAGTCAATGCAGTGAATATGTCTCTTTACTTAATTTGACTATGGTAATATCAGTCCAATGCATGGGTGTCACAAACACACAAAATATGTCTGACCGAAAACAGACTAAACCAGAAATAGATTTCTTACTAGCAGTGATGTATTGGTTGATATGCTGGATTATGCTGTGCCCATATGGAACCCCTTTTATAATAAACTAGCAGTCCGCCATAGCTCCGCACGAATATCTAAAAAGTACTTTTTTGTTGAGTTTAATTACCTACTAAGCGAATTCAAAATATTTCCCCTCCCGTACGGTCCGTATCCCAGTGACGCCTACATCATACATAAGGTGCTACCTAGCTAGCCGAGCAGGGAGAGCGGCCACTACGCAACTTTTTTCTAATACTTACATTTTTAAACTTGTGATAACTTTCGAATGGAATATCCGAATTGAAAAATTCAAAAATTTATATAATGGTATTGAAGCAGTCCTGAATATGAAGTAATTTAATTTTAAAAGGATGAATACCAAGATACAAATAAAGAGCCTTTTCTAACGGCGGCATTTCAATTAAATTTTTAAAATAAAAGAACAATTATTGTGGTATAACTATAATAGTTAGACATATGCTGTCGCGACACTTTTTGTAAACAATGATGTGTTCTGCAAAGTCGTAGTACATTATTTTATTCTATCATTAATAATTTTCGCAGCGCACGCGATGTAAAGAATATTTTAGGTATTTTTTACACCTTGGGTTACATTATTGGAGTTTTAGTAAGGAACCCTATTTTTTTTGAAAATATAGTATAACCTATGTGACCTGGGGATAGTGTAGCTTGCCAACAGTGAAAGAATTTGTCAATTCGGTTCAGTAATTTCGGAGCCTATTTAATGCAAACAAATAAACAAACAAATCTTTATCCTCTTTATAATATTAGTATATTATAGATATAACAATACACTAACTAGAGTTAGTTCAAAGAAAGTTTCTATGCTGTGTATAATATAAATGTTTTCATACAAAAAATAGGTTTGATTGGGATTCATAGTGATCTACTAAGGTGGATTGAATCATATTTGAGAGAACGAAGTCAAACAGTGACCATTAAAGGTCACTGTTCCTCATTTACCCCAGTGTCCTCTGGAGTGCCACAAGGCTCTCATCTCGGACCTTTGTTATTTAACATTTTTATAAATGACATATTAAGCAGTTTCAACAATTCTCATGTTTTACTTTATGCAGATGATATGTAAATTTTTAGAATAATTCAATCAAATAATGATTATATTCTTCTCCAAAATGATTTGGATTGTGTTTGTAACTATTGTAGCAAGAATGGATTAAAACTTAATATTAATAAATGTAATATCGTGGCATTCACAAGAAAGACTAGGCCACAAGCATTTGTTTATTGTTTGGATAATATTCCCCTCAAACGAGTGACCGAAGTGAGAGATTTGGGTGTGCATTTAGACTGTAAGCTTACATTTTCTTCCCACATTGATCACATAACGAGCAAGGCGTATCAAATGCTTGGGCTTATCCTAAGGGTTGGAAGAGACTTTAGGTTAGCGTCTACTTTAATTTCACTTTATAATTCGTATGTTAGATCTGTATTGGAACACGCGTCCACTATTTGGAATCCACAGTATCACATTTACATTAAAAGTATCGAGTCAATACAAAATAAGTTTTTAAAACACTTAAATTACAAATGCACACGTTTAAAGCAACCACCACCTGACATTACTCCACTATCAATTCGTCGAACTGAAAGAGACCAAGTTTATCTCTACAAAATTATAAATAATTGCGTTGATTCCCCTTATCTCATCAATAATTTACTCCTAAAGTTCCCCGTTTGGGCTCACGTGATAAATCCCTATTTCCAGTACCACTTTAAAAACTAACTATACAAAAACAGGTTTTTGTACCGCACTTGTCAGCAATACAATGCACTATTTACTAGTATTGATCCTTTCGTAGGTAACTGATAGCAATTTAAAACCCAAATTAGAAAATGTTGTAATTTAGAATGATCCAATTACTTACAATTTTTTGAATAATTACAAACTTTTTTTTCATACTTTCCTTCTTTTATCTCTATTTTATTCGTAATTATTGTGACATTTTTTTGGTTTTATTCAATATTGACCTAATGTAAATTAAATAGACATTTTATGTAATTTTCGTATAATTGTACTTTTTTTTGTAATTAACTATTTGAGTCAATTTTTTTTATATTAATTATTTTTTAGTGGAAAGTTGATTGATATGTGTATTAATTTTGTGTTTTATATTTAAGAATATTAATTATTGTATGTTTCCCAAACAAATTAAATAAATAATCGTTTGTCCTACGAAAATCTAGTATCCGTGCAGGAAAAGAGAAAGAATACAATTTCCTGCGTTGGGGCGGCCTGTCGTAAGAGGCGACTAAACAACCCACAGCCAGGTGGTAGGGCATTTGCCCGACTGGATGGTTACCACCCCTGGTCTAAAGTATGTCGCCATAACAACCTTGGGTTGTGTTCCGGCACTAGTGACCGGGTTCCAGTCTCCCTTAAAAGAGCAGCAGCGCATTTGTAGCACCTTTGGTGTTGCAAATGTCCATAGGCGATGGTAACCACTTTCCATCAAGTGGGCCGTCTGCCTGTCTGCTGAACTCCTGCAATAAAAATAGAAAAAACTCCTTGATAAATATAATTTCATCAAACTTGAGCACAAAAGATTGCAGCTTGCTGCGATGCTTTACTATGATTTGTGTCGCATTAGATAGGTCTGGACAGCGGTAATTAATACATTGCGTTACGAGGTTCCTACCAGCAAATGATCTCCGCTTTACCAGCTATCACAATTTCTCCTTAACAGATATAGCGGGAACGAGGGCCAGCACTTATAAACAAATGATCCTTCAATATTTGAAAAACATACTTGTTTTATAATATACCATAAAATTAAATTATAATTAAAAGTAATTATATCAAGATTTCTATCAAGGCTCTGCGTTCTGGTGAGGTCTCTCTTTCTTCTTCTTTGCTTCTGCTTTTCATTTGCATACCAACTTTTATTTCTCTCTTTTGTTTTTACTTACTTAGTATATTTTCAATTATTCAATATGTGGTAAATGATAGTGGTGTTGTATTTATTGAAACTACTTATGTATAAGACTCATAATATTAAATTCTGTGCAATATTGGTATTTTTGTCCAAATAAATAAAATAAAAATTATAATAATAATTTTTATTTTATTTAATAATTTATTAGTCATCCTAGCAGAACAGGTGTCCCACATCTATTTTTTGTTGTCTGAAGCAAGCAAACAGACAGTCGGTCCAACTGGTGGAAAGTGGTTACTCTCGCCTATGGACGTTTTCAACTACAGAGGTGCTTTGAAGGGTGATTGGACCCTGGCCACTGATTCTGGAACACAACCGAGGGTCGTTATGGCTGTTGCACAAACAATGTAATGAAATGAAAACTTATAATTTGTAAAATTATGAATAATTACTGTGGACAGATACGTCCTGTTGGTAACAAATGTAAAAAAATAAAAGACTAAGTCATCATAATCCGAACGTTAAATCCCGGTTGCATTTGGAGCGTTCGCTTCTACGCTCAGGGTCCGCTTTCCTACTTTTTCTTCACCACTTCGCACGGTTTTCAGCATCCCCTGTTTTGAGACCATTGGTACGCATGTCAGCCTTCACAACGTCAAGCCAGCATTTCTTGGGCCTTCCCCTTCTACCGGGACCTGGCGGAGGCGGCATGGCTAGACATTTGTTCTCCACGTAATTAGCCGGTCTCCGTAAAACGTGGCCGTACCAGCGCAAGCGACTTTCTTGTAGTTCGTCTGCTATGTCACAGACATGAAGACTGCCGCACATGCGAGAGTTCCTGACGCGGTCCTATGGCGTAATTCCACATATCTACTGCAGCATATTCATTTCCGTGACACGTCTTTGCACACGTAGCTCTGCATTAATATTTACCTCGGCAAGTAAGCAGGGAATGGTTCACCTATATAGCCCTGCTATTTGTGTTACCTCTTTGCTATAGTAGTGTGATCAAATAGTAATCTAGCAAAAACAAAGATCAGCCAACGAGCAACCATAAAACCTGTACAAAATGAATACGTCATCTATGTAGTGGAAAAAATACCAACAACAGAAAATATAGATGTAGCTTTTGTGTCTCTAACTGAATGCATTGGGAATTCTTGAAAATTTCATCCCATGTGTCCTAGATGACCTAAATGGCACTAATACTAAATAAAACACTTACTTGACTTGCTATACTGGTTCATAGTACTGAACTAAATTATGAGAAAAGTACAAAGAGCTTAACAAAATACATTTTACAAACCATACTATGTTCGATTATTAGATAGCGCCATCTAGTTATAACGCTTACAACTAATGCCCTCTGCAACATGCGGCCCACCAAGGACATTTATTGGCAAAATGTACTTAAACAAAGATGTGTTGTGGTGTTGTCGTATAGGACACAACTACTAAACAATATTTTTAAACTTAAATAATTATTTGTTTAATTTAAGTATTGATGCTACTATCGATATATTGAATGGTCACTATGAATTTGAATCAATCTTCTATCCACAAAGACATTATAATAACAAAACAAATTTAGAGTAAATATGTGAAATATTATCGTAATGTATAAATATCAAGATGAACGATTAACACAAGAACTTAGAATTAACAAAAGTGTAAAATGATTTGCTTAAATTCTAGTCTTAAATATTTTAGTTGAAACATGCAAATATTTAATAACAAGTCAATCATTTACTGGAAGGATACGAATTTTTGACGTTGGTCTACGAATAATAGAGCCCTTTGTACGTAGTGTGACTACACGAGTAACTCCGTCGTGACCGGGATGTTTATTGATAATACGACCTAATAGCCAACGCCCAGGTGGTAAATTATCATCCTTAATTATAACTACATCACCTATATTCGGTTCTGGTAACTTGGATGTCCATTTAGTTCGATTTAAAAAACTGTTTAGATATTCATTTGACCAACGTCTCCAAAAGACTTGTAAGGTTTTTTGAATGAATTGCCATCGAGTTTTTGAATTTATGTTGGTATTTTCGTATTTATAGTCTGGCACTGCAACTAATGGTTCTCCAATCAAGAAATGCCCTGAAGTCAACGGCAGTAATTCGCTAGGATCAGAATTACTAATAACATATATTGGCCTAGAGTTTAAGCAGGCTTCTACTTGAGACAAAAGTGTACTAATTTCCTGATACGTCAAACAAGAGACAAAAATTTAGTGTACTAATTTCATGATAAAATGCCATTCTGTCAAAAGTTTTCAAATGAACTTTGGATTGATCCTTCAAATCCTTAACAAAAAGTTGTGAACAATATCCCCGTCTTGATATAAACCTTCTAAACGCAGCTAAAAAGGCTTGTGTCGTCACATCACTTACGGGCTCTAAATGGACGGCGCGGGTAGCCATACACACAAAGAGACAAATATAACCCTTGTGAGAGCGGAGTTTCCGTATGGAAACGCTTGACAGATAGAACCGGAGATACAGGGAAGAGCCAACAGCGTCCGTCACGAAGGTCTTCTTCCCCGACGTGAGAGTAGCCTATTATAAGACAGTCAGACGTCTCAAAACGTCATAAATTACAACCCAGATTTTCACAGGGCACGGAGGGATTTCTGGATACTTGGCTCGCTTCAAGTTGAAGGAGGACCCCTAGTGTCCTTGTGAACCCGGAATTCCAGAAACCCCCCTACATGCTCTCTTCGAATGCCCCCTTTACACGAAAGAGCGCTACAACCTGGCCGGCACCCTGGACGTGGACGTCACGCAAGACAATATTGCGGAATTAATGTGAAAAGAAAAATCAAAGCCTTTATATACGGTATGCGAACAAAATTGTAGAAAGGGTATTAAAACGAAACAAAAGCTAGTAAAATGTTGCCAATATATAATAAGTATATATTAGTTAACATAGTATAGGAACAAAAAACTGTATAATAGGACTAGATTTTAAGAATAGACAAAAGAAAAAAAATACTAATAATACAAAAGATAAAAACGGTCTCTGCCCTGTACCAAGGCGGAGGAAGGCGAATAAAAAAAAATCCTTGTGAGAACGGTGCCCTCTTCCTTTTGTAGTTTTAATATTGATGAGGCCGGCATAATCTACTCCACTATGTAATAATGGCCGTGCTGGTGTGCATCTGACTGATGGTAGAGATCCCATCAATTGCGTTTTGAAACTAGCATTAAGTTTAACACAGGTGACACATTTATGTACTTGTTGTTTTAATAGATTTCTAGCACTAATAATCCAATACGCTGATCTTAAAAAATTTAACATAACTTGAGGCCCTCCGTGTAAAGTTTTGATCTGAGCAGCAAAAATCAATAATTTTGTAAATTGTGATGAATTTGGTAGAACTATAGGATGTTTAATATCTTCTTCTAATTGAGCTTTGTACAGTCTACCCATTACACGCATAATACCATTTATATCGAGATATGGGCAAAGAGATTTTAGTTTGCTACCCTTCGTTTGTATAAATTCTTTTCCTGCAATTGTTTGTATTCAGATTCGAATTCGTCTTTCTGTACCTTTTTAATACAACATATAATAGTAATGCTGCGTCTAGCTCTGTTTTTAAAATATAAGGAGTTCTTTCCAAATTACTTGGTCTTGGTAGAAATCTGCGACAGTAAGCAATGACTCTGAGCATTTTTGGAAAAGATGAAAATTTACTGAAAAAATCTTCACGTGGAAATGTAGACAGATGAGATTTAATTGATTGTTCTAAATTAATGTTAAGATCTTTAGGTTTGGTATAAAGAATATGTGGATCTTTTAAAAATTCGGGTCCATTAAACCATAGAGTATTTTTTGATAATAGTGCAGGAGAAATACCTCTTGAAGCACAATCAGCTGGATTATGCTTTGAACTGATATGGAACCATTATGATGAACTTAATGTTAAAATTTCTGAAACACGGTTTGCTACAAAAGTTTTCCATCTACTGGGATGGCTGTTTAACTACCCTAGAATTTCAATTTTAGTAAGTTGTTGTAATTCTGAACGATAAGTTTGCCATTCACTTATCAATGTGTCCGGTAGAATTTCATCCCACCCCGGACTGTTAGCCATAATTGTTGTATGTAAAATTTTGGCTAATAATATACTCTGTGCTATCCCACCTAGTAGGTCGAATAGACGAGAAATGTCTGCTAATATTATTCTTTTTGTGACAGGAATGATTGATGGAGACAGAGTAACTGTGTAATTAAAAGAGTCATTTTTGCGATTCCACGTAAGTCCCAAGATTTTTACGTTTGTATCTTCTTCTATCTTTCAACCTTAATTTAATTTGTGTCTTCATTAATTGATGAATCACATTCTGTATTACAAATATTCTCTGTATTGTTGCAGCTCTTAGTTTTCATTTTCTTATTCTGATTTGTTAATAAAGTTATTTTTTTAATCAGTTCTTTACTGTTACTATTCCATTTTTGTAGAGCAAATCCTCCTTCATTCAATAGATCAGTCATTTGTCTATACAGCTCTACCGCGTCATTGATATTATAACTTCCAGTCATCAAATCATCCACGTAAAAGCTGTTTAAAACCTTTTCTGCCGCTAACGGATATTTTTCTTTCCCATCATAGGCAAGTTGATGTAGCGTTCTGACTGCTAAATATGGAGCAACTGCTGTTCCAAATGTAACTGTTAATAATTCATAATCATCTATATTTTTGTCAGGAGTACTACACCATAATATTCTTTGAAAAAGGTTTCTTCCTCTAAAATTTGAATTTGACGATACATTTTTATTATATCAGCCACTAAAGTAATAGGATAAATACGCCATTTCAAAACTATATATCTTAAATCTGCTTGCAATGTTGGACCGACCATAAGTGTATCATTTAGTGAAATTCCCTTCATATTTAATTCAGAAGCGTTAAATACTACTCGAACCTTTGATGTGGTTTTATCGTTTCGAATTACAGCGTGGTGGGGTAAATATACTGCCTCATCTTTTTTATTATCACTTTTACTTAAATGTCTTATATGCCCTAATTTTAAATATTCAGTAATAACTTCATGGTAATTGTTTCTGAGAGTGTCGTTTTTAGACAGTTTTTTTTCTAATGAATTGAGCCGTATTTCTGCGATTTCTCTAGATCGCCCATATTTACATGGTGGATATTCTTCACGGAAAGGTAATTTCACAACATATCTGCCTTCGTGTGTTCTTCTAGTCGTTTGAGTATACATATATTCTCACACCTTTGTTCTTCCTCACTAAGCATTATTTTACAGTTATTATGTTCTCCTATTTCCCAAAACCTTTTCAACATTTCGTCACTATTGATTTGTACATACATAACGTTTATTTCTACAGTTACTGTGCTTGATAATAGGAGAAGCAGGAACTACACCAGAAATTATCCACCCTAAAGCTGTATCTTATGCAATTAAAGTTCCAGGTGGGCTCTTTTTCAACCCTTCCTTCATTATTGAGCTGTAAACGTCAGCACCTAACAAAACGTCTATTTGATTAGGTTTGCTGAAATAAGGATCTACCAGTAGAAGATTATTTATTTCAACCCAATCTATTATGTCTATGTTTTGCTCAGGAATATATGACGTAATATTTCTTATAACATATGCTTTCACCGTCAGTTTGAACTCGGGATCTGTCCTTGATTGAATGAGTAAATGAACTATATATTTTGTTGAAATTGTTTTGTTATTATTCAGCCCTGTCACTGTACTCTTGACTGGAATCCTTTTTAGACGTAGATATTGAACCATTGCATCGGTGATAAAACAAGCCTGTGACCCTTGATCTATCAAAGCGCGAACTACATGTAGTTCTCCCGTTATAGATTTTGCTCTTAGTAATGCAGTTGCTAATAATACTTGTTTTGATTTTTTGAGTTTGTTTGTAGCTAAGCAAGACACTAAAGGATTTGTTTCTGTGAAAGGATCGGGTTCTTCGGCTGTAATCAAATTACTGGCATTTGTATCATCTGGAATTTCATTAGCGACGCTTTGATGCAATAATGAATGATATCTTTTGTTACATAATCGATATGAGGCATCGTCATTATATTACATTCATAAACTGTATGATTTCTACCGAAACAGTTAAAACATAATTCATTTTTAGACACAAACTCTCCACGAAACTCAAGGTTTTGTTTCGAAAGCAATTTACAAAAACTCAACTTGTGAATATTTGAACAGAACTCGCAAGGTAAAGGGTTATTATTATAATTTTTTATTGGTTAAAATGATTTATTTTGGTTTTAAAAAAAACTAGCGCTGGCAACTTGTGCTCTTTTAGGCTCTAGACATTCAAAAGCACGGAATCTATTTTCTAAAAATAATTTGAATTCTTCGAAAGTTGGTGAGTTATTACAATTATTATTCGAGACATGAAGTTCCCATTGCTTTCGTGTTTTCATTTCCAATTTGTACGTAATAACGTGAATAATAATTATATCCCATGTGGTCACATCAATACCAAGATTTTTTAAAGCATTTAAGCAATCTGTGGTAGTATCAAGGAGTTCTTTAAATGCAGCCGCGGATTTTGTAATTATACGCCGCTGACCAAATAATCACTTTAAAATATAATTAGAAAGATAACGTTTATTATCATATCGTTGCTCCAATTGAGACCAGCAATGCAAATAGTTAGCTTCAGTTATTGGAGTATATCTGATCAATTGTTCAGCTTCTCCACTTACGTGACCTTTAAGGTAATGTAATTTTTGTACATCGGTGAGTGACAAATTTTTATGAACCAGAGCTACAAATAAATCACGAAAAGTTATCCATTCACTGTATTTACCGGAAAATACTGGAATTGTTATTTTCGGAAGTTTAACTGTGAACAACTACTTTGCATACTGTCTCGACTGTTCTCTAACAAAGTTGTAACTGATGTCACAGTTTTTAGCATTTTTTTTCATTTCAGACTTATAATTATGATATGCTTCTTCCGTAACATCATACATCTCAAATTTATCATAATCGGATTTAGACAAATCTTCAGGATTACTTATTTCACGACGATTATTACAAATTATACATCTAAGAAACCACTTTAAATTTTCAAATTGGACAAACCACTTTTATTCCTAACAGTACTCCGATTAGCATAATCTCTACGGAGCTGACCTCACAGCCACCAGTCGCGTGTGAGATTCAACAACAACATGTATCGTTGTTTCGCGCTGTTATTTTTTGTGAGCTACGCCGCTGCTTCTTGCGGGCATAGACATCACAACCACAAGCCCGGGCACCATAACTATCATGGACCCCATCACGACTATGGCAGACATGGGCACCGATATGAACGCAAGTTCAATCTCATTGCGCAGGAACTGGCTGACACAGATAGAAGAGCTTTGGAAAACTGCTATGAAAGCACCGTGGAGCAATATGACAATGATAAGTATAGACTAGTAGTGAAATTGGAAAACTATGATGTAAATAGTATTGTTGTCAAAGCGAAATACAGAGTAGTCTCAATCAAAGCCGAAAAAATTGAAACTAGAGAAGAGTACAATGAGATTAGAGTGCTACCAAGCATCGTTAACATCAAGGAAGGGGGATGGGAGTATTTAGACGGTATGTTAAAAATTAGATTCTCCTACAGCAGCGATGTTAAAGGTTGCAGTATAGTCAACGAAGAAGAAGTAATAATTCCTATGAAAGAAGAATATTCTGATATAGATGTGAGGATAGGAGAATCGGAGAAGCCCACAACTGAGAAAAAACGGAAGTAATAACTGAAATTCCTCAACAGATCGAAGAAAATATCATTAACAACACATCTCAGCGAATACATGAAGCTGATATATCACGTTTCATTTCTGTCTCTCTCTTTTTAAATGTGGATTAGTCAACCAAAGTGATCCATATAAACATAAACCTGTGTTATGGTAAACCGTGATGTCTTTTCAGTTCTATGCTGTTCTACCAAATTGATTCAATTTGGTTGATCCGTCTAATATCAGCAGGATAGCTGTTTTCTATGAATATTATTGTTTTTTAAAATTCGAGAATGTGTTTCTATAATTTAAAATCTGTTTATTTCAACAACGATTCGACCATTTTCATACTGGTGGTGTAAATAATTTATTTCATTACGATTGTTTAATGGCCGCTTCTTATATGTTTACTCATCATTCACTTGCCTTACCATCGGTTTAATTTTAATACTATTTGTGTGGACCGTTAGGTCAAATTTTAACCGATAGTATGGTCTTCGTGACTGACATCGGAATGACTTGAAAAAAGAAGTAGTATGAATCGTTAGGTAGATAGATTACAATGAATAATTCATTCATCACCAAAACAAGCAATTCCAAAAATGTATAAATATATATAAGGATTAGGTGGTTTTCAAACATGACAAATATTCTCATTCTGGTTTAACACTCTTTAAGATGTGCTTATAAGTTGTATGTAAAATATCGCATTTAGATAGTATACTAAAAAATGTATGTCTTGAAAAATGTTGTCTTTTATAAAATTCTGTGCTTTTTAACTTTTGTTTAATTAACAATTAAATCTTATTAATGTGTTTAATTGAAGCTTGGATCAATACTATCTACAGGCTGGCCAGAACAGTAACGGTCAAAAGAAAAATGTAATTTTTGAGCTGTGTATTGGTATACCGTGGCATCACCATTACGATCCAGAAACCAAATTACAGTCTATGACTTGGAAAACACCATCCTCTCGAACCCGTAACAGAAAGGCGAGTCGTTCCGTTGGAAAGATTATGTGCTCTCTTAAAGGGTGGTCATGACAGAATACCTCGACCGTGCAGCTACTGTTACGGGCTCTTTGTATGAAGCACAAATTATAAAAAAATAGTATAAAAATGCGCCACAAATGGTGGGGTAGAATAGCCAAAATTATTTTGTTCCATCAAGATAACGCCGGTTCACAGGTCCGCCATTGCTATGACTGCTATTTGAGATGTCGGCTTCCAAATATTTGAGCATCCTCCAGATTTGTCCAACCTTGCCCCTGTTTACCAGGGACGGAAAGCATGAAAGTAACATCGAAAGAAGAATAATAAGGTGAATGGAGCGCTAAACTCTTTTATGAAAAGGCAAAAAGTGTCTGTAAAGGCACGCTTGGCTGTCCATTAAGGGCTGTTGGTGCCACCACTAATGTGGCAGAAGAAGCATAAAAGTAGAATAAATGCAGTTGAAATAAGAGCTTTGAGAAGTACATGTGAGGCAAGCATGAATGATATGGTACGGAATAGTGTAATAAGGGAGCGTTGTGGATTGAAAGGAGATGTAAGATGATAAGTAAGAGTTGAAAAGAAGTTTGGACATGTAGAGAGGATGGATGAAAATATAAACACAAAACAAGTGTATGAGAGTATTGTGAATGGTAGAGTTGGTACCAATAGACCACGACGTACACATCATGATCAAATAACAGAAGTGTTAAAACGAGATCAGGTAAAAAGCATATCAAAGAAAGGAGCATGTATGAAGAGGTTAATGAAAGTAGACGAAGCGAAAGTTTTTTGTCAGGATCGTCGCAAGTGGACATTATAGATCTCCACTTGCGACGATCTCTCCCTACCCCCATGGGAAACAGACGTGATATTATGTATGTATGCCCCTAATTGGAAAACGATGCAGCAGTAGTCGCTGCAGTACAGAAAATTTTAGGTGCTCAAGATCAGAAGAATCTGTGCAGACCGAGTAATACATTTTCCTGCGTTGGAGCGGCCTGTCATAAGAGGCGACAAAGCAACCCACAGACAGGTGGTAGGGTATTTGCCCATCTGAATGGCTACCACCTCTGCGGCCTGGCCCCAGTCTCTCTTTAAAGCGCGGCAGCACCTTAGTAGCATCTTTGGTGTTACAAATGTTCATAGGTGATGGTAACACATTTATTAAAAGTTACGGGCAATATGCTCATTCTCACTATTTATTGAACACTATGTATAGTTTCAAATAATAATTATTTAGAGATCTAAATTATGAGAAGTGACCTCTCGGCAGGTCTTATCAGCGTGATCGGTGTTATGTTCATATAGGAATGCCTACAGAGTGTCATTGTTATTGTCGTCTTTATTACAATTTATCATTTTCCTTGTTCAGTTACTCAGTTGCTGGTATATGTTTAATTGAAAGTGCTATTTTAATCCCCGGAACATTCGTAAACGTTTAAAACTATGATTGTTGTATGAGTCATTTATTTATATATTTTAGCCCGCCTAAACAAGTTTTCATTTCAATAAACACAGAAAAATTCACCAAAATCCTATAACCCGATTCCAGGGCCACACACAGAGTCCAATTGTATATCTAAACCATTTACGCAGCCACTTGAAGACACACAAAATATTACATCAAAATCGGTCCAACTATTTAGAGGAGTTCAGTGAGATACACACGAACAGAAGAATTTTATATATAGTCAAGGTGGCGAAGTCCGTCAATGGGGTAAATTCATACATTACTCGTTTTTTTAACTTTTTAAACGGAATTTAACACCAACTACAATTCGAAGACAGAATTCAATGGAGTCTTCGCTTGACTGACTGATTTGTCGTCGTCGTATTCAAACACGGAAATAAAGAGAGGCGCATGGAGTTCCCCCACTGACGGACTTCGCCACCTTGACTAAATAAAAATTGGGAATTGAGGGAAAATAGGGAACATTTTGAAATGAAGCCTAGAAAGAAAAGCACGCACGAGTCCGATATGAATTCGCGTTGCGAAGATATTAAAGCACGATTCTATTGCGAATGTATAAAAATTCGTATTCTACTAAATCCACAATATCTTCGCTATGTCGTCGCGGTGCAATAATAGTAAAAAAAAAGGGGATTCCATTAGCAGAAACGGCGTTAGCCGAAATCAATATTGTCATAAGTAAGTTATAAATAAATAGTTTATTTAGTACAATAATATAAAATTATATGTACACGTCATTTCAATTACATTTGTCATAAAAAATACATATACAATGTAATTAAATCACATTTAAATTTAAAATACCTCTATTGAGTAAGGCGTCTGCTCGACAAGATAACTTTTTAATCCTTTCTTAAAAGAACCGAGCCTTCCGGATTCTTTTAGTTTGAGTGGTAGTCTATGGTAGTTTAAAGGGCCCATTACATACACCGTCATGCTCATGTTCGAGAGCGAGCATAATATGGCCGAAAGCTTACCCTGCGCTGAGTGCAGTAAGAATGTGCGCTGCCACGCTCATCGTAAGGATCCATGTTCACTCTGACGTTTACCGCAACATGGTGAATAATAATTGCTGGCAACGTCAGAATGCAGAGATCCTTAAAATAAGGTCTAGCTGATACTTCGTGCTGTACACGCGCTATCATTCTTACTGCTCTCTTCTGCAGGCGGAAATCTCTCAGCCAATCAGCGTAACGATCCTGCAATTCATCTCCATATTGCAAAACAGAATGAAAGACCGCGATATTGCTGGCGCGCGTGACCTCGGTGGCTCTCGCGGGATCCTCGCCATAGCATGCACTACTTCTGTATCTATTGTGATATGTTTATATAGTATATAATAAAGATTTTTATTTACATATTTCATCTATTTTGAATGTTTTATATTAGTTATTATCTACACCGCCACTGTCATGTTCCGATATTTTCCTTAGTTTAGGTGTTGCCTGGAAGAGACCGCTTTAAGCGATAAGGCCGCCCTTTGTTCAACATTTATTGTATCTAGTTTTTAAGAACGTAGTTTTAATTTTGGTGAACAAAAAAGTGTTTTCATTCATTCATTCATTCATTCATACTCAGTTTACCACATAATTTATCGATGTGAGTCCGCCAATGAAGACCTTTGGCCATTTGAAGATCCAGAAAAGTGACATTATCTAGTTGATAAATGATCATTCCATCCACCACAGCGGTAAGAGATCTTAAACCTCGGTCACTCAGGGATAATGCACGTAACGCGTTTAGCGATATTGAGCGCAAGACTATTGGTACAAAACCACGACGCCAGTTGAGAAAACCTTTTTTTCTCGTAGATCGACTGTAGGAGCAGTTACTATTGCTGCAACATCCGCGTACATGAAGACGTCTGAAGTGTTACAGTTTCTGACAAATAATTCATGAGCATCGAAAACAGTAAGTTAGAGACCGATGAACCTTGAGGGACTCCTTTTGGCGAGGACAAGGGGTCTGCTTTTTCTTGATTACTACTACTTGGGCACGACTTTGCAGCATGTCAGCTGACAGATTTCACGACTTTCGTTACGTCATCACGTATAGTGACGTGTCCGTGGCACGCCATTAGAATAAATAGAATACCGAAATCAGACAAACCTACGATTGAGACGATAGCGTCCAGTGATTTTGACGAGATTGTAATAGCAATATTGGGGCACAGAAAAGGTGTATTCTAAATGTTGCAGGCAGAGAGCGCCCCCCTGAGCCGCCTGCCGGAGCACATCTTTTCCGCGCCCCGCATACCGCCGAATACCATAGCTCACGCAGTTAGCAGCTAGGCGTCAGACAGAAATTGCCATATAAGAAGTGGCCTTGAAAGCCGAATCTTCACTTCATCACTCTCTTGACCACTCGACTACGACTCTTTCTACCATTTAGTATTATATTTTCTGTTACTCATCTATTTATAATTTTAATTCAATTTTTGTAAATACCCTAACAATAAGTTATACAGTTCACATCGAGTTTTACTTGGAAGAAGCAACTGCCGCCAATACTAAATGCGCCACACAATTAAGCAGTGAAATCTCATACAACAAAGGTATATACACCGCACCTCTGACGTCACGCCATCACAGCAAAAGGACAAGCCTGGGATAAGGCCGCGGTCGGGAAAGGGTTTTGTTACCTGAATACTATCGCCCGTCCTAGGATGGTCTCTGGGGGAAGTGTTGTGAGACAACATTTTTAAACGTTTATTTTTCTATACATTGTCACTTTAGATTGACATTGTCATTCTTCATGTCTGTTCAGTACGAAATTATTTTCTGTATAATAGCGAATTCCAGATATTAAATAATTTAACTTGAAACAAAGATGAATTAATGCTCGCCGTGTCGCTACCGCGCCAACGGCGCGCGCGCACAGGCGCGACGGGATTTTTTTTTTTAAGGCTCGGGAAATGCATTTTGCACAGTACCGGGTCCTTTGCTAGGGATTAGACCATACTCGATTATGGAGGCATTCCCAAGGGGGCAATCGACCGGCTTGTGTGGGTATTCGAACCAACCTTCCATCCAAATCAATACTTCACTAAAACCACCCTTCTCCCATGTGCCCCGCGCTGTGGTAGGAAGAGCGTGAGTTTTAGAACGTAGTTACGCCCACGCTGATCCTAGCGCATCAGTGCTTGAGAATGCTCCGGGAAGCAGTGCAAACTCACTTCATCAACAGGGGTGAAGACTCTGCTCCCTATATGCTAGAGGGCCTCTGCAGCGGTATTTCAAGGAGGGAGATCATGCGCATATCTGCGCCTCCGAGACGCGACTGCGAGACGCATGCGCACTTGTACCTCTCTCCCTATCTCGTTCCGCGGCCTCCTTTTGAGACATAACAGCCTCGCAGAAATTGGCCGCACCCACCCAATGATCATCGCTATGCAGCATGGCTTGCACCAAACTGCCCAGCGAATCGATCGGACCTACTATTGTCTCGAGTTCAATCATCTGGGGTGCCCATGATGCGCACTCGACTAGCGTATGAAACGCCGTGTCTTGTGCGCCACACTGGCGGCATTGGGGTGAAGGGAAGCAGCCCGCAATCTGACACAGATACTTATCGAAACAACCGTGCCCGGTAAGTATCTGTGTCATTCTGAAGGTCAGGGTCCCGCGTTTCCGCGAGAGCCATCGCAACAGTTGCGGTCGAACCGCTTCCACCGTATCAATGCCAACCACAGGGTTTTCCAACTCTACTGACCAAGATTGGATCATGGTCGTGGTTTCCCGCGTCCTGATCGCCTGAAGCTCAGCCAGGCAGTACACCTGGCCACGTGCGAGGGCATCCTGTCGGAAGCGCCGAACTTTGGCAATTTCGTCCGCCTGGAGAGGCCAGGGTGGATCGCCCGCCAAGAGTGTCGACGCCGTCCATGACACTGTACGGTATCTTCGGATAGTCTTCACCACCAGAATCCTTAGTGCGCGGCATAACAAAGTCCTATTGTGGCGGTGAAGTGCAACGGATCATACGGGTGCACCGTACATCCATACTCCTAAGGATGCCCATGTAGAGTTTCCTAGTCGCCCCCCCGGTCCCTCCACGTTGGGAAGGAGCCGAGAGAGAGCGCCTGCGGACCTCACGAGTTCGGGAACTAGCTGCTTAAAGTGCACTTTAAACAGTCATTTCCCATCGAGAATCAGCCTCAGATATTTCATCTGGGGACCTACGCGAATATCCACCCCTTGAACTGTAACGGTCAAGTCCGCAGGGGGATTACGAAACCGCCTATGGAACATGATGGCCTCCGTTTTCGCCGGGGAGACCTTCATGCCCAGCCTATCTATTCTCTGGACTACGATCGCCAACCTGGCGTTGGCGAGGTCCACGGATTCCGCGAATGACGCAGCGCGTGCCGTGAGTAGGGTGTCATCCGCAAAGCAGATTAGCTCTATCCAGGGCAGGACCGGAACCCGAAGGATCCAGTCGTAACCGACGTTCCAAAGAACCGGCCCGAGGACCGATCTCTGTGGGACGCCGCACGCGACAGGTCGGCGACCTAACTCGCTATTCTCGGACTCACCGCCCTCCCAAAGGATGTACCTATCCTGGAGGTACGCGCCCAACAGCCTCGTGAGGTACGGGGAGACTCCGTGTACACGGAGCCCCTTCCTGATCGTCTCGTGAGGGAGGTTGTTAAAAGCGTTCGCTATATCAAGTGACACAGCCAGGACAGTATCCTTCGCTTGGACGGCTTCGTCCGTTACAGATCGCAGTGTCTCGAAGACGTCCAACGTGGAGCGCCTCCGCCGAAACCCGAACTGCGTCTGTGCTAGCCCCGGCTCCACAGTATCGAGATGCTTAACGAGGCGTTCCGCCAAGATCTTCTCGAAGACCTTGGCGACCTCGTTGAGCAACACTATGGGCCTGTAGGCGGACGGATCGTTGGGAGGCCGACCTCGAAAATAATTTGTTTTCATTTTTTAAGTACAGTAGAACAAAATAAAGTATTATTTTGTTCACAATAAAATAATAATGCACGTGCAAAAGGACCGCGTCTATGGAATTGCGGTTGTCGCCCGAGACATCTGTACCGAAAAATCTTCAAGGACGCTGGCGTTGCTTCGAACCCCAAAGCCGATTTACATTGATCCAGCTAGTTACTTCAAATTCGAAGGAAACCAATGCTGGAATCGTGTAAATGGTTAGTGGCTTCATTTAAGATCAATGTAAATCAGTCTTAATTACTCGGCGATGCTTGCGTTTGTTGTTTAATTTATTTTAATATTTCTAATGTTACCTTACACAACAAGAATTGGTTCAAACAATATCTTTTGAGTACATTTTTAACTTTATATCGTGTCAGTTCAGCGTAAAACTTTGGAACCTTTGTTTGTCTTCAGCCAAACTCTGAATCCCTATTAATATTATAAATGCGAAAGTAACTCTGTCTGTCTGTTCTGTTTTCACGGAAAAACTGCTGGACCGATTTGGCTGAAATCCAGTATATATATATTCGATACCGAGAATGAACATAGGATACTTTTATCCCGAAAAGTGGGATAGTTTCCGAAATAAAAATATATTTGTCTGTTTGTTTGTTATGTCTTTTTTGTAAAAAAAAAATACATCATGTAATATTTTATTTTAGAAAAAGATTTTATATAATAAACCGTTATACGGCCCATTCTGTTAGTGGCTGTGTAAAGATTTTGGGCTCAACAAGAAGAGACGGTGGAGGGCTGGAGGGTAATAATCTAGTGGCCGAACCTAACATAGTAAGAGCAAGAGAGTAAGCGCGAAGTGGGCCTATTGGGGACAACCCGATGGGCGACGTCTAGTCGGTCGCCCCAAGTGGCGGTGGAGGTTAACCTGTCAACCCATAACTGTGCCTATAACAGGCAAGAAAATGCACAGAACAATAACAGGTGGCGTGTTGTCGTTTCGGGGGCCAAGACACACATTTTTGGTCGCTGAGTCAACGGAATTAGTTAGTTAAGTAATCATTAAACAGTAATTAGTATTACCATTAAAAATAATCGAATAGTTATAAATACAAACAAATTTTGAAGCAGAAAAGCCTTCATTATTTACTAACTTACAAACATCGCTTTCATTACAGTTGTCACCAATACGATAGCGTGGTACTAATAATACATTATGTATACATATTCAATTGTCATAACAAACAATTTGAATAAATAGGAGACCTATGCAAACAAAAGTTGCCAAATTGTTATACCCAACCATGCCTAAGACAAACGAGATGGGGTACATCAAAGGGTAAAATGAGTAAACACCATAAAGTCTTAGGTACAAACATCTAGTAAATTTATTTGGTATGCGCTTCAACATGAGACTATATTTAGTTTCATGTGGAGTCCAGATGATTACGTTGATTTCTAAGTGGCTTCTTCTTAAAGCGTTAAATAATGACATAAATACTACTAGACTTAATCTGTGCAGGAACGGAGGAAGCATACAATTTCCTACGGCCCCGCGGTCTGTCGTAAGAGGTGACAAAACAACCCACAGCCAGGTGGTAGGGCATCTGCCTGACTGGATGGCTACCACCCCTGGTCTAGAGTTCGGCGCCATAACAACCTTGAGTTGTGTTTTGGTATTAGTGCCCAGGTTCCAGTCTACCTTAAGAGAGCAGCAGCACATTTGGCAAATGTCCATAGGCGATGGTAACCGCATTCCATCAAGCGGGTCGTCTGCTTGTCTGCTGAACTCCTGCAATAAAAGAAAAAAATACTTAAATAATAGTAATACATATTATTTGAAAATGAAGTCTTCACTGAGCTTTTCGTTGATAATATTTTCTTAAATCTGTTTAGGACTTTCAGTTTTTACTTCATTTTTGGGCTTCTCCGTGTCTGTATCTCCAAACTTCGGATCTATGGTGTAGTCGTTGTTGGGCGATTGTCCGCTGTTGTTGGAGTCTTCGTTGGGCGATTGTTTGTCATTATTGGGCGATGGTCCGCCGTTGTTGGAGTCTTCGTTGGGCGATTGTTTGTCATTATTGGGCGATGGTCCGCCGTTGTTGGGTGACTTTTTGTCATTGTCGGGCGACTGTTTGATGTTGTTGGGCGAATATCCGTCGTTGGTGGGTGATTGTCCACCGTTGTTGGACGTTTGTCCGACGTTGTTCAAGTTGTAATAGGATGAATATCCGCCGTTGTAGTAGTAGTAGTTGGGAAAATATCCGCCATTGTTATAGGCGTAGTCGGGTAAATATCCGCCGTTGTTGGGCGATTGTCCGCTGTTGTTGGGCGAATGTCCACCGTGCTTAGCCGTTTGTCCGCCGTTGTTGGAGTCATTCTTGGACAATTGTCCGGTGATGTTGGAGTTGTTGTTGGGCGATTGTGCGTCGTTGTTAGAGTCATTGTTGGACAATTGTCCACCGTTGTTTAAGTTGTAGTACGGTGAATATCCACCGTTGTTGTAGTAGTAGTTGGGAAAATATCCGTCATTGTTATAGGCGTAGTCGGGTAAATATCCGCCATTGATGGGCGATTGTCCACTGTTGTTGGACAATTGGACGCCGTTGTTGGAGTCATTCTTGGACAATTGTCCGGTGATGTTGGAGTTGTTGTTGGGCGAGTGTCCGCCGTTGTTGGACGATTGTCCGTCGTCGTTAGAGTCATTGTTGGACAATTGTCCACCGTTGTTCAAGTTGTAGTACGGTGAATATCCACCGTTGTTGTAGTAGTAGTCGGGTAAATATCCGCCATTGTTATAGGCGTAGTCGGGTAAATATCCGCCATTGATGGGCGATTGTCCACTGTTGTTGGACAATTGGCCGCTGATGTTGGAGTCGTCGTTGGACGATTGTTTGTCTTTGTTGAGCGAATGTCCATCGTTGTTGGGCGTTTGTCCGTCGATGTTGGAGTCATTGTTGGACAATTGTCCGGTGATGTTGGAGTTTGAGTTGGGCATTTGTCCGGTGATGTTGGAGTTGTTGTTGGGCGATTGTCCGCCGTTGTTCAAGTTGTAGTAAGGTGAATATCCGCTGTTGTAGTAGTAGTAGTTGGGAAAATACCCGCCATTATTAAAATATCCGCCATTATTGGGCGATTTTTCGTCCTTGTTAGAGTCGTTGTTGGGCGATAGTTTGTCATTGTTGGACGATTGTCCGTCGTTGTTAGAGTCATTGTTGGACAATTGTCCACCGTTATTCAAGTTGTAGTACGGTGAATATCCACCGTTGTTGTAGTAGTAGTTGGGCAAATATCCGTCATTGTTATAGGCGTAGTCGGGTAAATATCCGCCATTGATGGGCGATTGTCCACTGTTGTTGGACAATTGGCCGCTGTTGTTGGAGTTGTCGTTGGACGATTGTTTGTCTTTGTTGAGCGAATGTCCATCGTTGTTGGGCGTTTGTCCGCCGATGTTGGAGTCACTGTTGGACAATTGTCCGATGATGTTGGAGTTTGAGTTGGGCGATTGTCCGCCGTTGTTCAAGTTGTAGTAGTTGGGAAAATATCCGCCATTATTATAGGCATAGTCGGGTAAATATCCGCCATTGTTGGGCGATTGTTTGTCATTGTTGGACGATTGTCCGTCGTTGTTAGAATCGTTGTTGGAAAATTGTCCACCATTGTTTAAATTGTAGTAGGGTGAATATTCACCGTTGTTGTAGTAGTAGTTGGGCAAATATCCGCCGTTGTTGGGCGATTGTCCGTTGTTGTTGGACAATTGGCCGCTGTTGTTGGAGTCGTCGTTGGGCGATTGTCCACCGTTGTTGGGTGACTGTTTGTCGTTGTTAGGCGATTGTTCTCCGTTGTTAGAGTCGTTGTTGGGCGATTGTCCACCGTTGTTCAAGTTGTAATCAGGTAAATATCCGCCGTTGTTGGGCGATCGTCCGCCGTTGTTCAAGTTGTAGTAGTTGGGAAAATATCCGCCATTATTATAGGCATAGTCGGGTAAATATCCGCCATTGTTGGGCGATTGTTTGTCATTGTTGGACGATTGTCCGTCGTTGTTAGAATCGTTGTTGGAAAATTGTCCACCATTGTTTAAATTGTAGTAGGGTGAATATTCACCGTTGTAGTAGTAGTAATTGGGCAAATATCCGCCGTTGTTGGGCGATTGTCCGTTGTTGTTGGACAATTGGCCGCTGTTGTTGGAGTCGTCGTTGGGCGATTGTCCACCGTTGTTGGGTGACTGTTTGTCGTTGTTAGGCGATTGTTCTCCGTTGTTAGAGTCGTTGTTGGGCGATTGTCCACCGTTGTTCAAATTGTAATCAGGTAAATATCCGCCGTTGTTGGGCGATCGTCCGCTGTTGTTGGAGTCTTCGTTTGGCGATTGTTTGTCATTATTGGGCGATTGTCCACTGTTGTTGTAGCCGTTGTAGGGCCAATTTTGACCTGAGGGGACGGGGTGAAAAAAAGCAGCGTTACTCACGAAAAACAACAACACGAAAAGGCGGTACATGTTGTTGCGTTAGAATGTTGGATTCAACTGATATCTGTTGTTGCTGGTCCCTATGGCCCCTTTATTTATATTAAGCTTACTGAAGTACTGTTAGGAATAAAAGTGGTATGTCTGATTTTAAGATCCACCATACGCCCCATTATCCCCCCCCTCATTGACGTTGATCGCAACTGCCATATTCTTCATGGCTTAGTTTTGGACTTTATTCTGACGTGTAGCCCTATGATTTTTTTTACTGAATGCTGTGTCTTGAAGATACAACATTAAAATTACAATCTAATCTAAGAAACAAGACTAATAAGTAATTTAAATATATTATATAAAATACTAGATTTAATTATTTATACTAAGGGCCGCTTGCATAACGGTGCTTAAATTTATTTAAGAAACACAAATGCATTTAACACCCTTAAATACAGTTAGCGTCTTGCACAACTCAAAATTTGCCGCTAAATATGTTTAAAGAATTGTCAAATTTAATCACCTAAAAATGAGTATTTATCTGCCCTAAACGCATTTGAGGACAAAAAAATAGAACTGCCTCATGTTCGTATTTCACCTGAAGCTAGTTCATTTAGCACAGCGTCAACACTACAATTCAAATATCTTTGGTCGATATTTTCTGATATACTTAATTATTTTAATTCTTAGGATGGATTTGCACTTGTTTGATTTGTATTCTGTCGAATATGTGACAATACGATTGGGAATGTGTGTAGATATGCCAGATATACCTTATTTCAAATTAAAACAATACAGATTCAATATAAATTATAATAAATTTCAAAGTATAATCAGAAGCCTGGTGTCCATAGTGGAGAAAACTAATTTTCTAGTAAAATATTTATTGGTCTTTATGACTTGTGTATCTAGCCAGGGTCAAGGTTTGAGGTTTTACTAAATCGCAGATCTGGAATTTCACTAAATAGTTGAGATTTTCAACACAAATGAAAATAATTCTATTCTACGTCATTCAATATACACTTATTGTACAGTATTTAACCAATATTTATTATTAGAAAATAAAAAAGTACAGCAAAAAATCATTCTTCAGGTTGCCGCCAAAAAATCCGAAGCAAACTTAACCAAACGAACGACATTTCAAACGTAAAGTTGACATTGGCCAACTAAAATTCCTTTTTAGGCAAGAAATAACTAACAGAAAAGCTGAATTTCGCGTGTCCGTTCGAAAAAAGGACCGCAGCGTGAAACGGAACACAATTGGCTGTTTTACCGACGGCACAAATACACATGGCTAAACAACACGGGAGACGGCCTTATGCAAGGCATCATAAATACGTTTTAGGCAGTTTAAAGTAATTAACTAATTTTAATTCAAAGGCGATCGCTATGCAAGCGGCCCCAAGAATGTGTCCAATAACACTTTTCTTATTGTCTCTATTAAGGTTAAACTTTACGAATTAAGCCCATGGCAGTTGATGACATGAATGACAGTTTTTTTTTATAGAAAGTTCGGCTTCGACTTAACAATCTGATACACAAATTTTAATTAGTGGGTAGGGGGGAGGTATACTTACCCCTACTACAACCCCTAAGGTCCGGAGGTCTTAAATTTTTATATTTTATAAACATAAGCTCACTTATTTTTGTTGTAAAATTGTGTCACTTTTGATAATAACAAACCGTGATTTGAGTTTATGAATGTACTCACGAATTACATATAACCGTCAGAACTTATTGTAACACTAAAACTGATTTTAATGTAGAAATAAAGTTTTAAATTTAATTGAGGCATAACTACAAAATTCATGCTAGACCTATCTATGATTATCGATTGATTAAAAATGTGACAGTTTTTACTGTCACTTGTTCTTAATGGCTTGGCTAACAAGGTGTGGCGATAAAAATAAATTAATCGATTTGTCAATAATACTTATCGATCTTTAATTAAGAAATTCGAAATTTTGATATTTAATTAATATATTGTTTCATATAATATTAGGAAATCGACATATTTCTATTATATATATTTCATATTTCTATAAAAAGAAAATATTGACAAATATTTTGCAATTCTTATTGCCGCCATTGTATTCCTTTTCAGTTAAGTAAATGTGCTTTTAAAGTTAATTAAATTATATAGGCACCATATTTTATTTAAAGAGATCCCTTACCTGGTAACAGAGCCGAGCGAGCGTACCGCGGCAGTGGCCGACGAGTGCCAGAACCGACTGTTACCATTTACTATTTATTTTATACACACAAACAGTACGACCCTTAAAAGTCTCATATGAAACATTTGTTTTATTTATCAATTTAGTGGACGTCTAGCAAGTTGGTTTTAAATATGACAATGAATCAATATATTAATGATTACAATGAACAATTTTTTTTAAATACAGGTTAAATATAAATTAATGCGATTACGTAAAAAAAACATCGTCTTTATTGGTCGCCATTTTGAATGGTTATTCTTGTAGTGTATATGAATGTGTTCTATTGTGTTTTTTCTTCATTTTTATCCAATAAAGATGGTTTTTGGTTATTTTGGCTCTTTTTATGTTGATTAGTGGCTTTTTTTTGAACTTCGAAAGGATTTTTCAACTTTGGACCTATAATAGAAGTGCAATACTAGCGAAACATCAGTTAAAATAAGTGAGGTTATGTTTACTAAAAAATATGTATTTCAAGATCTCCGAACCTTAGGAGTTGTAGTAAAGGTAAGTATGCCTCCCCCCCTCCCCACTTCACTACCCCACTACTTAAAATTCCTGTATGCTATATGCTATATTATGCTATACATTTACCGAAAGTTGACTTTATGCTGTTAGTCCGAATACTTCATAGTTTCATAGAGTTCGTTTCGCGAAGGTACTTGTGCTCGTGGACGACATGCTCGAGGGATCTCTCTATGGGGCTTTACCTCAGCTGCACTGTTGCCACCAGGAGTTGAATCTAGCGATACCAGCCAACGGGCGCCGAGAATGGGCTAAATAATAAAATATATGGACATCAAGCGGAAAGGTCCCAGCGCGGGACGAACAGGGCTCCGGTCCCCGTCGAGCATGTGGGACTCCCGACGGTCGGCGCTTCATACAAGCCTTCGAGGGTAGAAGTTGCAAGCACTACTCGGCAGACTACCTTTTAAATCTTTCAACGTCCCTCCTCATAGTAATGAGGTGACACGGGACCGTAATAATAGGTATGACTGTCACGACACCTCCATGCAAGCCGACAAGAAGGGGTATCCCTTGGGACTAGGACTCCCGCAGCATTGTGTTTGGCACGCCAAAAGCATCCTACAAATCCGAGTCCAATTATGTTATCGGGAGGAGATGGTCACAGCCCTCTTCGCCATCTGCGATAGGGGTCCACTTGCTCATCCTTCTCCCTTATTATTTCAACAGCCTCCTTATGCAATTACATTGCACAGCGAGAGATCACGACCGATGACAAATCGTGCCGCTGGTCTCCATGCCGCACACTTTTCCAAGGTACGGCGCGTCGTGTCGTCTGTGTCTTTTCTAATATGTGGGAAAGGCATGTAGGGACTATGCCTTTTAGCTTCCTTTGCATGGACATGAAGTTATGATCGGTCGCGTGGGTCGTAATGACGATGACCATGGTGATGATGACGAGGACCCTATCCGTGAGAACGTTCTGAATTCTTCGCATGAGAACCTTTCGCCGAAGTGTGACCAAGGCGCTGCTGATGGAAGGAGGCAGCAGAATGCGTCACCTGTGATATGTCCACCATGTAATGATACCGTAAACAGGTGCGTTTGGTCATACAATGACAAAAAGGAGGGGAAGTAAGTTATGCAGTCGCATAGCGCATTTTTTAGATCCTTTAAATCACTTATATGGCATACATATGACGCGTGGTGTATATATATATATATATACCGGGTAACGCAGATGGGTGCTGTATACAGTGTCTGTCTACAAAAATCGAAAAATAGACGGTGCTTGGAGTTCTCCAGTAATTGAAATCAGACTCAGTCGCAGCGAATAGTGACGGGTTTCACTACTTCTTTTCGTTAATGAATTTATTTTTGTTATGAATCTGGCAAACAACGGCCCATCGAATGCAAAGTGGTCACCGTCGCCTACAAAGGTTTGCAGCACTAGGGGCGAAGTTAATGCGTTGCCAACCTTTAGAATGCGATAATGCGGTAGAGAGGATAAGATAGAGGAAGGGGGAAGAAGAAGAAGCCATCGAAACCAACATTCTGTATTCGCCTGGTTTCGCATCGATCGAGCCGGCCTCAAGAGCTGTGATCAAGATAAAGATACCAGCATAGCTCTACCATGACAAAAATGTGTGTGTACGATGTGGCAAACTTCAAGTTCTACAATGTCTAATAAGTACATCGCTGATTACAAGGAGTTTGTTTCTGATCTAGATTTACTCTCCACCACTAAATTGTATTTTTTTTTTTGCATGAGTTCAACATAGAGGCAGACGGCCCCCCTGATGGAAAGCGATTCCCATCGCCTATGTACGTTTGTAACACCAAAGGGATTACAAATAAAAGGAGACTGGAATCTGGCCACTAATGCCGGAACACAACTCAGGGCTGTTATGGCGGCACACTCCAGACCAGGGGTGGTAGCCATCCAGACGGGCAAATGCCCTACCCCTTGGCTTGGTTGTTTTGTCACCTCTTAGGATGGGTCGCTCGCCCGCAGGAAATCGTATTCTATCTCCGTTACTGCACGGATATGTATCTTGGTTTTTAAAACCCTTTTATCTATGCAAGAACGAACAAAGAATACAAATTTTAGCAGTCTGTCTTACGACGTGATAAAAGCACCCTCAGCCAGGTAAGGCATTCACCCATCTGGATGGCCACCATCATTGAGCTTGCCTACATAGGAACCTTGAATTGTGTTCTTGCATCAGTGACCAGATTCCAATCTCCTTTCAAGGCCGGCAGCACCTTTGATGGTGCAAATGGTGATAAGCGACGGTTGGGCCTTCAGCCTTCTGGTGTATAATAAAAGAAACTTCTTGTCATAGATATTATTACCATAGTGCAGTAAGTTTTATTAAGAAATATATTCACTATTTTGACTTGTGGCAATGGCTGTACCAGGTAAATGATAATATTTTTCTGCTGCGGGATATTCACATGTCAAATGTCGCAAGTTTTCTTTATCTCTGATGATAAGGACGCATTCTGCCACTTTGGGAACTACGTTTAAGCATCTTTTAGTTTATTTAAATCTTTTCCTGAACAATCCTTAACGTATGACGATTAGCTATGACCACAAATGGTTATTGAAAAGAGAAGAAGGCAAGTCTACCTGCATTTTTTAGGAAACCAGCATTATCGGTGGACTACCATTCTCTTGTCAGATGTCATTGTCATCATACAAACTCAAGTTCTATTATATATAGAGACAGAGTTTGTGGTTGAGCTCACTGAAATACGGGGGCTCCGGGTTCGATTCCTGGCATGCTAAATGTCAAAAACAATTTTTCCTTTATTTACTATACTATAGCCTGGGTGTCTGGGATAAGTTTCAGAGTTGGATCATTGTATATTGCCCATAACGTAGGAAGCTGGCAACCAGGTATACGATGGATGGAACGTGGTTTTCTTCGTCTATAGATGTTTGCAATACCGAGGGCGAAGCCAACGAGTTGCTAGCCTCCAGACTGGAGTAGGAAGATGAGATAGACAGGGGAATGTTTGAGAAGGAATATGAAATTGGAGTAGGGGAATAGGGAAAGGGGAAGGGAGGTGGAATAGTGAAAATGGGGACGCCATCTCCTGCTTTATTTATTCCCGATCATTAGTTTCCCTATTTCGATCTATCGTGTATGTACTATGTATGTATGTGTATGTGTGTCTATATAAAAATATATGTGAGGTTCAAAGACGCATTCAGACTCGGTAGCCAGGCCACACGTTATATTTTTTAAACTTATAAATCTGATTTTATTAATGTCACTGTCAAAAGATAGTCAGAAGAGGTAGTGCATGAATAAACGACGTAAGACTGTTCTAAGGAAGTTTCTTTTGCTTTTCTTCAAATAAATGCCACAACTTTATGGGGCTCGTGCCAGGATCATACCAGGATCGTTCAAGGATCCTGCGAAGCAAAGTTTTGACGTGAGTTTTTATTTGAAGATTACGAAACAACGTCGAAATAAAAATTGAAGACGAGTCATTGTGTGCTGTTTTACCGACACTAATCTGCATAATGATTCCAGCGGATAAAATGTCCCACAATTTGGAATAAAGACTATTATTTTACTTTTTTGAAGACGTTTTATGAATTGGTTATTATTTACGACTGAAAGACTTACAACCAATCATACAGGATGCCACCGAAGAAAAATAAAGATATCGAAGACTCAGATAGTAATTGTTCAGAAGCTGGTTACAGAGTTCGAATTTCATTTAACGACCTGGAAAAATCAATGACACCGTTCACAGGCGATACCTACCCTATTACGAATTGGCTTACCGATTTTAATGACACTGCAAATTTAATGGAATGGAATAATCTTGAAAAAACTTATTTACGCGAAGAGACTTCTTTCAGGTACAGTAAATTATTTTTACGATCGCTATTACGTCATGGGATACACTCAAAGAATCTTTAGTAGAAGAATTTGGTCCGAAGTTAAATAGCGCGAGCATTCACAAGAAATTAGCATCACGCAAGATGAAACCGGATGAGACATATCAACAGTATTTTTTGCATATGAAAGAACTGGCGTTGCACGGAAATTTGGAGGATGAGGCACTTATTGAATATGTTATTGATGGGATTCGTTATTCCGAAATAAATAAGGTCGTGCTTTACGGAGCCCCTGGTATCAAACAATTTAGAAAGAAATTTGAAGTATATGCACAGATTAAATAAAGAACACAAGATGCAACAAGACCTGGTCAGATGACAACTGGACTTAAAAACCATACCATCAAAAGATGCTTCAGTTGTGGTGAAACTGATCACCAATCACCAGCTTGTACTAAAGGTATATAATGCTTCAAATGTAGCGGATATGGACATAAGTCAAAAGAATGTCAAAGTTCTACGAATAAGACACTGGAAATTCAAGATGAGAAAGTTATTACAGATATTCTTAAGCCATATAAAGAAGCTAAAATTAACAGAGTTACAGTTAAAACCTTTATTGACACTGGAAGCGATGCGAATTTGATTTGTGAGAGTTATTATTATCATAATACTAGCATTGATCATTTTTTAATTAAAACAAAGTGCCCTGCTACTACAATAGTCCTCAAAGCTACATTGACTGATCATTATCCCGTCTTAATGGCTCTTAACTTTAAAAAATCACCACAATACTCTTATACAACTACTACTAAAGTTGACTCCTCTAACTTACTACGTGATATTTTAAAGATAGATTTAGATCCCGTTTATAATTCAGATAACCCTGATTATGCGATGAATTATTTTATCTCAACTATCCAATCAGCTATATAAAGTAACACTCAATTAATCGTCCTACCAAGGAGACTAAAATTATTAAACCTTGGATCACTTCAGGGCTACTTAAATGTAGCCCTGAAGTGTCAATGAAATATCAGGGATAAATTGCACAAAGAAGCTGAAAGCTGATAATGAAAATTTTGAAACTAACTTACACGCGTTATAGAAACTATTTTACTGATATATTAAAAAAAGTTAAAAGTCGTACGAAAAAAACCTAATACGGAATGCACGAAATGATAATAAAAACCTATGGAACGTTATAAAAGATATTACCTACATTTCCAAAAATCGTGATGATCCTAAAGAATTACTCCTAAACAAAAGTGACCTTAAAACAACATTAAATAAAATATTATTTTGTAAACGTAGGTAAAGAACTCGCTGAGAATATTATACAAAGAAACCGTTATCAATATAACTACTTGAGTAAGGTTTCCCAACTTAACTCCTATTCTCAACCTAACTCATTTGTTTTATATAATACCGATGGCGAAGAAATTGAAAGCCTAATACTTGGGCTTAAAAATGATTGTGGCATTGCCCGTGATAAAATTAGTAATAGATTCTAAAAAGAGCACGCTAAATGTATTATTCCTCCATTAACATTTTAAATTAACGAATGTCTGTGATTAGGCATCTTTCCCGCCTCATTAAAAAGATCCGAAGTACGACCATTTATAAGTCTAGGGATAGAGATCATATCTCCAATTACAGACCCATTTTAATACTTCCTTCAATATCGAAAATTATGGAAAAGATTCTTAATAGCACACTGGTAAATTATCTTGAAAAAAATAATCTGTTATCAAATAACCAATTTGGCTTCAGACGTTTCAAATCTACCGATGATGCCGTCAACAAACTAATTAAAGATATAAGTATATAAGTATTAACTTGGACAAAGGAAATAAATGTCCGACTATATTTTTAGATTTAGCTAAAGCCTTTGATACGATTTCTGTCCCCAAACTTATAAGCAAGCTTAAAAGGCTAGGAACAAGAGGTACTCAGCTTCTATTGTTTGAAGATTATCTTAGAGTTCAATGTGTGAAAATAGGTAATCTTTGTAGTGATTTCCTGGCAGCAACTTTTGGTGTGCCGCAGGGCAGTATACTAGGGCCCACATTATTTCTCATTTACATTAACGGTCTTACAGACCTGATACTCCCACATTGCGAAATAATATCATATGCTAATGATACAGCCCTTGTGTTTACCGATGATACCTGGGAACGGACTTATAACGCCACTCAAAATGGTTTAAATACTGTTGGAGCGTGGCTATAAGATAATGTATTGACTCTTAACATTGAAAAGACTAAATACATATGCTTTTCAATGCGTAACCAATCTGAACCAGAATCCAATGTTAATATGCTTAATGCTCATGACTGCACCATTAGCAACACAAATTGCCTATGTAAATCCTTAAGTAAAATCGACAATATACGCTACTTGGGTGTTATCATGGACTCCAATTTAAACTTCAAAGAACACATAAAAAATTTAAGCAACCGAATTTGCAAACTAATTTTTTTATTTAAAAGGCTTCGACATATTGCTGACCTTAAATTATTTAAGCAGATATATTTTGCTCTTTGCCAATCGCTGGTAATTTACTCTATTTCATCCTGGAGAGGGTCTTCGAAAACGATTTTAAAAAGTGCTGAAATCGCACAACGTGCTGTGCTGAAAGTTATGACTTCTAAGCCTATATTTTATCCTACTGCAACATTGTACAAGGAATGTAAGGTTCTTACCGTCCGCCAATTATTTATTCTTAGGTTACTAATAAAAGAACATTCCTTATTGACGTATGACCCAAATATTGTCGCTAAACGTAGAAAGCAAGTTTACCCACAACCATGTCATCTAAATACTAAATTTATCAATAGATTCCCTGTTTTCTTTGGAACTTTACTTTATAATCGTCTGAACGCCAAAATCAATTTCTATCCATTAATTATGAAAGTTTTTAAAGAAAAAAATTCGTTGTTTTGCAAGACTTATTCTACGAGCATATAGAAGATTTATTTTTGGTGCCTACTTAATTAACTTAACTTTAATTGGTGAATATATATAGTTTATATACCTAATGTATGAATATTTAAAATTAATCATTCACTTATTTGTAATTTCCTTGATCTTCCATACACACCCTCTCGTACTCACTCACATACACTCTTGCCAATAGTGCCAATACACACATAGAGGATACTTAAAACACTTTTTCTTCTTATTTATTTTTTCTTTTCTTTATAACTTATACTTAATTTTTGATTTGCTAGATCTTTTCTTTTGGTTATTTTCTTTTATTTCCTTTTTAATTTAGATTATATTAACTTTGTTTATCTTTGTATAAGAACTATTCAGCAGCTATTCATTTATGTGTCATATTGTCAAATTTAATAGGAAGGTGCTGAGGCCGAAGATACAAGATTTTTCTTAGTTTCGGTCTCAGTCACAAACATATTTATGCTGTACTACAGCTAAAATTTTTGTTATGCTACCTAGCTCTTTTTTGTTACTGAAAATAAAGTTTATTATTATTTCACATATATATTTATTTCTTCTTTTTTATGTTTTTTTAATACATGTACATATATAAAAATTAGATACATATTAAAAAAATATAAAAAGACGTCCGTCGGCAGCGGGGCCTAGGGTCCAGGCTACCGGTGGTTAGGGCTCCAGAGACAGGAACTTCCTCACAATACATGCCGTGCTCAGGAGAACCGCCTTCTGTATCTGGCCCTTCACCCATCTACCGAGCGAGAGCCTCTCTAAGTATCGGACGAGGCTCTTCGCTATTAAACCGTTAACAGACACCACTATCATTACGATGATCGTTGACTCCATATGCCACATGTCAGTAATCTCGTGCGCGAGGTCAAGGAATTTCGTTATTATTATTATAAACAAAATTTTCCCGAGAATAATGATTATAATCTTAAAGATACCCTCAAGTTATCAGGAATAGCCGAGTACGAAGTTTGCACGAAGGGATATTTTATGGCAAAAGTTGAAATCGACGACGTTCATTTTGAAACCTGGATTCATGTTATCGACGATGATGTAATACCTGTTAATGTCAAACTTGGAAACCCGATATTAAAAGATGTTGAAATTATTTTCTCTGCCGATGGGATCTCTGTAAAAAGAATGTTATTACACCTTACACAAATTAATGACTATGAAGAAGAATTTGATGAGAAATATGATATCAAGAAGCTAAAGTTTAAAGACAAGATTAATCATTTATTGGATAATTACAATTAATTAAAGATTAGAAAGAAGGAATCAAATGTCAGGACCCCATTTCTCCCTGCGCCACAGCTCCAAGGAGCACATCTTACTATCTCCAATAGTATCGGGATCCTTGGTGTCGACATAACGAACGACATGCAGTTTCGCGGTCACCTGGAAGACAAGGTTTAGTTTGGGGTGCTATACCGGTTCAAGCAGTACTTCACTCGGCGGCAACGACTTGCGTTGTACAAAGCGCAAATCAGACCGCATATGGCGTACTGCTCACATCTATGGGCCGGAACACCCGCTTACCAGACTGACCCCCTTGACTCCATCCAGCGTCGCGCCGTTCGTATCGTCGACGATCCCATACTAACAGGCGGTTTAGAATCGCTTAGCCTTCGAAGAGACTTTGCGTCCCTCTGTGTATTTTACCGCCTGTATAACGGGGAGTGTTCCGAGGAACTGTTTGATCTGGTGCCAACGCCTCACTTTTACAACCGCACCGCTCGCCAGCGACGAGATATTTACCCCCATTTCCATGAGCTACCACGCTTCAACTACGCAACAGTTCTCTAGAACATTTATTCCGCGTACAACAATGATCTGGAGGGAACTTCCCGCCGCGGTTTTCCCTTTGGACTATGAAACGGGGTTCTTTAAGAAGGGCGTTATAAAATTGCTTAAAGGTCGGCAACGCGTAGGTGGCACCCCTGGTGTTGCAAGTGTCCATAGACGATGATAACCATTTTCCATCAGGTGGGCCGTCTGCCTGTTTGCCTGCTTCAGGCAATATAAAAAAATCAGTTATTTTATTTTACTTTCTGTTCTTGTTTTTAAGTGATGAAGATCGTACACGTATTCGTCACAATTATTATCTATGTATAATATTATAAAATTCTAAAAAAGCCGTGTCTGTACATTGGAACTATTAAAAAAAAAACAACTGGAATAGACTCCATAAATGACGGAGAACACGTTGCAAATATTTTAGATTCCTTCTCTGTTTTTCGGTTTGTCCGTTTGTTCGGGATTCACGTAAAAGTTACTAGGCCGATTTCGATGTAGTTGTCGTTGATCGATAGCAAATTTTTAGACTTAAAACGTGTGATATTTTTTATACCGGGAATCTCACGGAAGTTTTCTCGGTATTTGTTCGTGCATAAAAATTATCTCATTCCAACAAATTTTACACTGAAGCAATAGCTTATATTCTTTTTTAAATTCTGGGATACTTTGTGTCCCGGGAATCTCGCAGGAATTTTCCACGTCAAACGTGTACGAAGTCGCGGGCATATCCTAATTTACAATATTATAGTAGAGAGATGGGAAAAGCCTCGTTGGAATCATTATTATGATTCCCGCTCTTACGGCCGGCTCGATTAGTGTGATACCACACTCTCACGGAATATCGACGTGAAATGGTCAGCTTCGAGCTGATCGTGTGCACTTCCCCCACCACTATCCCATCGCTATCTTTCTTAAAGCTAGCAACACGCTGGCACCTGGTGTTACAAACCTCTATAGGTGACGGTAACCACTTTCAATGAACTGGGCCGTCTGCAGCTTCGCATTAAGAACAAACGTGTGTACTTTTAGTCTTTGATATCTGGTGCGGTGGCTAATGGATTGTATTGGGCGGCAAACGTCTTTGTGAAATGGGAACTTGGTTACCTGGACGGACAGCTGTTGAAGACTTCCTGGCCGGCTCTGGTCTGATCTCCCGTAGCTTCACAATAGCGGCACTATCACATCACTCGCGTGCGTTCAGAGCCGGATTACACACTTGACAGTAGGTGCCAGGTCAGTAGGTGAGGAAGGATTGGGGGAGGAAGAGGCACCGCCAGATGGCGTTACCAATATCTAAAGAAAAAGGGAACCATTATGGGCATTGTGTGTCACAACCATAACCAATAATTTTAGCAACGACTATAGTTAGATATACGAAATTGGCCAAGTGCGTGTCAATGCTCGCACGATGAAAGCTTCTGTAAAAGTGAACATCAAATTTTCAACTACTTCCGGATCTTGATGAGACCAATTTTCGTGCAAAACATTTTTAAATATAATATTTATCACGTTGATTTATTTTAGAATTTTCTGAATCTGCCCTGCTCGTGTCCAAGGCGAATTGACGGGTTTCACACATTCCTGTCTAGAGATGCTAGTTCTAAGAATATGCCGATTTGATCTGAAAACTGCCTAAGTGGTGCAAACTTTCCAGCCAGGTTTGAAACCCACATCATGTGATAAGCGCAACTTTATAACTGGACTGTAAGTTGAGTGTCATAAATAAGATTTTAATCAATCGTTTGGAAATAAAGCTTGTATCAAATTCGTTTAAAATTTTTCATTTTTGGATGTCCGTCATCTTTTTGTTATAGAACGAGAAAGAAAGAAAGAAAAATATTTTATTTAGGACAAAAACTAAGTTAAAATAAATAGAAATAAAATAAGTCATACGGCTTACGGCATACCCCCTGGCCGATCGTGGCTGCATGATTACAAGTTCGATAAGACTTTCCAAAAACTGGTCGACGCTGACCGCGAAGCTTCGGAAAGCTGCAATGGAAACACCGTGGAGCGCTATACCAATGACAATTATAGATATATACTCAAATTAGAAAACTATGATGTAAATAGTATTGTTGTCAAAGCGAAATACAGAGTAGTCTCAATCAAAGCCGAAAAAATTGAAACTAGAGAAGAGTACAATGAGATTAGAGTGCTACCAAGCATCGTTAACATCAAGGAAGGGGGATGGGAGTACTTAGACGGTATGTTAAATATTAGATTCCCGTTCAAGGACGAAATTAAAGATTGCGAGATAGTGAACGGAAATGAAGAAGTAATAATACCTATGAAAGAAGAAGAATACAATATAGATGTGAGATTTGGCCTCGAGGAGTCAGGGAAGTCTAAAATCGCAGAAGAACGGGAAAAAACTGAGAATCCAAAATAGATTTAAGGAAATATCAGCAATAACAGAACTCACTGAGTAACCAACGACTGTTTTCTATAATTGTCGTTATAATTTAAGAATCGAGTATATTTTGCCATTTTTGAAGTTATTTTTTATGAATTTTCATTATACTTTAATGTGATTTTGTAGTGTTTTGTACTGTATAAGCGATTTACTTATATTTAAATACTCTAGGTACATTAATATAATACCTTTTGACGATTTTTTTAACATGCTTCTTACTTCTATCCTCCATAGGATTTTGTATAAATTAATTTAATATTATATCTGATATATTTTCTTTTTAATTAAATATTCCTTATTTTTTGAAGTTTTTATTTAATGAAACAAGGTAATCATTAAAATTTGCTGTTAAACCTAAAGTCACAGAAGCTATGGGACGGCTCGCTTTGCTCGTTGGTGAGTACATTTTTTTGCATACGTGTGATAATGAGATTGAGCGAGTCCGTCTCCTAGCTGTTTCGCGTTGCGAGTCTGGGTTATGGCTACAGGCAAGTCTCTCGGCGAATTTGAACACTTTTCTTGACGATAACACATTTAGAATAAGTGCCTGCCTTCGCCTTGAGGTGGCCTGTGTTGTCCCGCACCGCTGTCAGTGTGGAGATAAGGTAGAGCACCTCGGTCACCAATGGTTTATCATGAATCATAAGTGCCCGCAGAATTTTACGCCATGGTTTCAATACGACTCTTGATGGCATAATCCATCGAGCTCTGGTCACTACCGGGGTATCTGCCATCCTAGAACTGACCGGTTTGTGCCGCTACGCGTGCAAGGCCCGACGGGCTGTCACAGGTGTCCTGGAAAATGGGTGTACAATGCTGATATGTCAATTTTTAATCAATCTTCGATGGTTTCTCTCGAATTCCTTGGGCACCACTCATCAGGTCCTGAATTGGTGACTATGGAAGCACCTCGGGAGTATGTATACTCTTTCGAATAAAAAAAACGATTTGAAAATCGGTCTACAATTGACGGAGAAATCGAGAAAAAAACATCGACGACGAATCGAGAACCTCTTCCTTTTGAAACTCGGTTAAAAAGATGAGTAAACGTAGTTTCAAAGTGGAACCATGCACCCTTATCGTCACAGATAATGAAAACCTTTGACATATGAATATCCAGCAGCAGAAAAAGCGCTGTTATCCTCCAACTAGTACAGTCATTGCCACAAGTCAATATAGTAGTTAATATTATGTAGGTTTATATCGTAATTTATGTAAGTTAAACTTTGAAATATAAATAAAAAAATAAAACTAAAGTACATTATGTAGCAGATCACTGCCAACGGGGAGCGTGCTCAGAAGGCTGGCTGCATTGCCACGCTGCATGGCAACACTTATTTGTTGGGCGAAATATGAGCCAGCCAGATCATCGGTAGTATCATAGAGATTCTTACTCCTTTTAGATGTCTTTAAACAAACTCTTTGAAATGGACCCCACGGGCCTAATGTTTTAACCCCAAACGGCACACATATTTAACTTTTTCTAAGACTAAGATATTTGCGGAGTTTGCCATCTTCAACTGAAGCGGCGGCGTTGCCAGCCTCGGACTCGGTCATCGGGAGACGGGGCCAGTGTGTCAACACAAGTCACGTCCCACACAAGCGGCCGCCCCACCTTGCAAGGGACGAGTGACGTTCCGTTCAGTCTCTTGCTATCGTCATGCGCCAAGCCTAACCTAAAAAAGGTGACAGGACGGACTCGACCTTACAGGCCAATTGCGATAACTTCTTTGCTCTCAAAGGTGATGGAGCGGATTATCAACATACTGTTCCTAGGTTACTTTGAAGATTCCCAGCTGCTCAACAGTCGTCAGTATGGCTTTTATCATGGTCGTTCTACTGAGGTACTCTTGGTATACCTCACTCACCTTTGGGATGAAACCATTCAGAGCAAAGGAGAAGGCTTAGCTGTCAGCCTAGACATCGCCAAGGGCTTCGACCAGGTCTGGCATAAGGTATATCTTCCGAAGCTACCATCGTACGGGATACCCAAGGGACTTTGTATTTGCATTTCCTGCTTCCTCGAGGGTGCTGCATCAAAGTCGCTATCGACGGTTGTTGCTCATCTGTCAAGCCCATCAACGCTGTTTTACGACAAGGCTGCGTTCTGTCACCAAAATTGTTCATCCTGGATATCAATGATAATAAATAAAGAAAAAAGTCAATACATACATTTAATTACATAAAATTTGCTATGGATCAATAAAAACTCACATTTTTCATTTACCTTGAAGTCGGTGCATTTTGTTGTTGTTTTTTATGTTTTACTTGGCACCGACTTGAAGTTGTTGTACAAAATATTAATTTCTTTTTAGTTTGAATGTAGTTTTGTTTTTGTAAAAAAAACTGCTTTTCAGTTGCTTGAATTAGCTTTAGAAATAATATTTCAAGCGCCTGAAATTGATCTACTGACACGCGTATATAAGTTTTCCTTTCGTGAAGTGTAGGCGCTTGGCGCTCTTCAAAAACAACACTTCGAAAACAAACCTGCTCTCGATTTCCCTGGGATCCGCTACTCACATCCTGACTTTGTGACAATCGAACCACATCAGGAGTATACTCTTCTAAATAATGACAAAATGTTGAAAATCGGTCCAAAATTGACGGTGAAATCGTGTAACAAGTCGGTTAAAAATGGTTACCGACTTAAATAATCTTAATATCCTGTATCATGCCGACAATCATAGTGGTTGAATTTTGGAGTCAGCATAATAATGCTGACTCCAAATTCCAACGGACATTGAATACAATGTCCGTTCCATGATGCCGGTAGAAGTGCAATTAGAGGCGTGGCCGGCGTATGTGCATTACACGGGCGTTATATCATATTCAAGATTGGTATTATTTAGGGTCTCGTTGCAGTGAAATTTTCTTTAAGCACGTTTGGCACTTTTGGCGATGGGGGAAAAGGGGGAAAACACGGAACTCGAGGGATCGTTACTCTCAAATACAAAGTTTTCACTTCTGACATGCAGTCCTACGTCTGGCAGATTTTTCAATACTTTTTTCTGGCTTCTGCTATTTTAATAGATGTTAGTATATAATTTATACAAAACATTATGTGTGTATTTTTATCAAGAAAAATCTATTAGTTATATTTTTTCAACATGAAAGAAATAATACTGTAATTCGTAATATAATGTACACTTCTATATGGAAGATCTTAGCACAAAACAAATCAGTTTTATCCCTAACAGTACCTCGATAAGCTCAATACCAACAAAACTGACGGTCAGCTTCACAGCTATCAGTTGCGCCCGACACTCCAACACGACAAAATGTACCGTCTTTTCATGCTATTGTTTTCCGTGAGCTCTGCCGTTGTTTTTTGGGGACATGGCCATCACGACCACATACACTGGCGCCATAACCATGGTTGGCCTCGATACTCCAACGTTAGACGCGGGCAGGACTATGAAAATAAATTCGATGACATTGTTCAAAACGTGGCCGACACCGATCGAAAATCTTTGGAATACTGCAACGCAAACACGGTGGAGAGATACGACCAAGATATGTATAGAATAGTACTCAAACTGGACGATTATGATGTAAATAGTATTGTTGTTAAGGCGAAATATAGAGCAATCTACATTAAAGCCGAGAAGAATGAAACCAGAGAAGAGTACAATGAGATTAGAGTACTACCAAAAATGGTAAAAATCAAGGAAGGAAGGTGGGAGTATTCAGACGGTATGTTGAAGATTAGATTCTCATACATAAACGATGTTGAAGGTTGCAGTATAAAGAACGAAGAAGAAGTAACGATTCCTATGAAAGAAGAATATTACAACATAGATGTGAGGATTGGAGATTCAGACGATTCTGAAGTAAAAACTGAAAGTCCTAAACAAATTGAAGAAAATATCATCAACGAAAAAGCTCAGTGAAGACTAACTACGGTTCTCAAATCGTATTATTGTTATTTAATATCCGAAAATGTTTTCAATGTTTCAGAATTTGATTATTCGACCATTTTAAACAATAAATTATATCTATAACAATTATTGCTTGTGTATTATAATTATTTAATTTGTAAAGAATTGTTTTAATAAGATAATCCTTATGCTTTGTAACTTTTATTTAGTTAAAAGCCTATAAATAATTAGGACTTACTTTATATACTTTATTGTATTGAGCGGTGCTTCAATGTGAGCATTATAATAATCACAAAACAAGAAGCCCGATTTGACACTTAAGGAAGCCAATAGAACGTAACTTTACATAATATCAACAAAATTGCATTGTATAAGTATAATGTTAATAAACATATTTCAATTATTATTTTTCTCCAAATAACGAAATAACATTAAATTTGTATTAATCCTGTAATGTCCTGTACTTTATGGCGAAATCCCAAAAACAGTTACGTTCTAAGGCGTCTTATTTTGACAAGCTTTTATTTAGCTTGCAATGGATGTACCTATGTAAGTGCGGTGGAATCTTGCAAGTTAAATTTGACCAACTTCCCGGTTTCCGATTGAGCTAAAATTTTGCACCAATATGTATATCGTGCGACAATGTAATAATATCGTACCATGGAGCTGATCTGATGATGCAGTCGGAAGGTGGCCATAGAAACTCTTGTACTAAACAAAATAGACCCGTCGTGTTTGGGCTCGTTTTACTTGTCTTGGCTAGCACTCTGCTGCTACATGATATCCAGGATCTCAAAAGCTTGTACTTAAAAAACTTTTTTAAAAAGCTTATTAATTTTAGTGTTACTACCAAAAGGATTTTCCATTTCATTACCTCAATTCGGTTGAAGAAAAACTATAATACATATTTATTTAATTATCATGTTTTTATACTAGAATAATACTGTATAATACTGTACATATACGTATCGAAAACTAAAACATATTGTTACAAGCTACAAGACTCGAAATAATAATGCCGTAGGAACTACTATAGAATTTATTAGAACTGTACAAACACGTATAAAACAAATACAAATAAAACTGGATGCAACCAATTCACACTGCACGATTCAATACAATTCGACACGCGTAAAGTCCGTCGTCTATATCGCTAACCGAGAGTACTACAAACGTCTTACTCGTCTCGTAGTCGTCGCTTGACTGCCCGCCCCTCCATTCGGGCATCGTCTTATACTAACTACACAGTACAAAAAGATTTACTGCGCGCACTGAGTTTCCGAGAAATAGTAATTTGCACACCTGCGAACGGCCACAAAGTCGAAAACAATAACAATAAGGATTAGTTCGATGCTAATGATGATTATAAAAACAAGTAGAAAAACAATACCATGTTTTTCTTAATTGCAAATTCAAAACACAAAAGAATTCCTAATCCGGTGGGAAGACAATCAACTGCGCTTATCTTTGACGGCATGTAACAATATAAATATATATACGGGTAAAATAATAAAAAATTCAATAGATTAATTGTGATGCGTCATAAATGCATGCGTTACGCAAAGAGCGATGTGAGACAAAAAGTGATTTACTTAAAATAAATCAATCGATCACGAAGTCGTATAATATTAATCGATTTCTCGCGATAATCGGTTAACTTGGTTAACGATCTGGTGGGTTCAACCCCTAAATATGTTACAATGAGAACTGTCAAATCGGGCTTCTTATTTTGTGATTATTATAATGGCACTTTACTTGAATATTCTGTTATATAGAGTTTTTGCTATTCTGCTACAGAACTCTAAAACAAAGCATTTATCGAAAATACAACATCTCTTAAAAACTTGTATATTGTTTGCACAGATTTTTGATCAGTGTTTTTTACCTCTAGTACTTTGATGTTTGTGATTTCACTACACCATTTTGAGTTGGCTTTTACAATACGCCTTCTGTCGTTTCATTCACATAGTCGTTTTTGGGACTAGTTTCGTGAAAAAAGTGTCCGATACCCAAAGACAGACGGACGGCAAATCACCAAAAAGAATATGAAGATGCATTTCGATATCTTGCAGAGTTTAGGAGGCCTAAGCCGCCCGCTTTCACCGATCGTATTACGACTGTGACAAATTTTGAGATGAAGTGAATACTTATGCTGTCTTACACCTACCAGTATATTTATGTCAATGTCACTGCGCGTTTCCCCAAAAGCGGTCGTTTTAGACCCTCGCCTCGGGTCGAATTCTAAAATAACAGACAGACTTATTAATGTTATTAGTATAGATTATAATTGCTCTTCAAGTTAACAATTCTCTATTTTCTCATGTAAACATCCAGTTCCCAGAAAATGCTATTATCAAGCAACGGGTAAAATCATTGTCACAAGTCAATGCAGTGAATATGTCTCTTTACTTAATTTGACTATGGTAATATCAGTCCAATGCATGGGTGTCACAAACACACAAAACATGTCTGACCGAAAACAGACTAAACCAGAAACAGATTTCTTACTAGCAGTGATGTATTGGTTGATATGCTGGATTATGCTGTGCCCATATGGAACCCCTTTTATAATAAATATCACAATACACTAGAGCTATTTCAAAGAAAGTTTCTATGCTGTGTATAATACAAATGGTTTCATAATCGCTTGTCTTACGACAAACTCCTTGATGAATATAATTTCATTAAACTTGAGCACAGAAGATTGCAGCTTGCTGCAATGTTTTTATATGATTTGTGTCATAATAGATACATCGATAATTAATAAATTGTGTTACAAGGTTCCTACCAGGACGCATTGCCTGCAGCTCCTGCAGCCCCTGCAGCCCGGGCCCCCTGCAGTTTGTTTGCGACTATGCGTTCTCGAACGAACGCTGGCAAATAATCTCCGCTTTACCAGCTAGTGTATTCATATAATCACAACGTCTACTTAACAGATATAGCGGGAACTAGGCCCAGCACTTATAAAGAAATGATCCTTGAATATTTGAAAAACCAGTAAACCATTATATCAAGTATTTCTGACAATCGGCGTCTTCTTTGCAACTGGTCACAGGCAATAGGTGTGGTTTTGGCTCCGGTTCTGCGTTCTGGTGAGGTCTCTCTTTCTTCTTTTTTTCAGTTATTGTATACCGACTTTTTGCTCTCTTTTGTTTTTACTTACTTAGTATATTTTCAATTATTCAATATGTGGTAAATGATAGTGGTGTTGTATTTATTGAAACTACTTATGTATAAGACTCATAATATTAAATTCTGTGCAATATTGGTATTTTTTGTCCAAATAAATAAAATAAAAATTATAATAATAATTTTTATTTTATTTAATAATTTATTAGTCATCCTAGCAGAACAGGTGTCCCACATCTATTTTTTGTTGTCTGAAGCAAGCAAACAGACAGTCGGTCCAACTGGTGGAAAGTAATTACTATCGTCTATTGACGTTTGCAACTACAGAAGTGCTTCGAAGGGTGACTGGACCCTGGCCACTGATGCTGGAACACAACTAAAGGTCTTTATGGCTGTTGCGCACAAATAATGTAATAAAATTAAAACTTGTAATTTGTAAAATTATGAACAATTACTGTGGACACGTACGTCCTGTAATGGTAACAAATGTAAACAAATAATAGACTAAAAACATATGTAGAATAGACTAGTAAATCTGTATAGACAAAGGAGGTTATTACGTCTTGAAGAATGGTGGCCTGCTTTAGACCAGGGATGATGGCCATCCATACTAGCAGATGCTCCACCACTTGGCTGTGAGTTGTTTCGTCACCTTTTACGACAGGCTATCTGGCTGCAAAAATGAGTATTCAAGCACAAATCCTGTACTGATATTGTAAAATACAAGATGCAAGGACAAAACATCCCAACTTTGACTCGAATACTTATTAAATTTTGTACTTATTGGTACTAGTTTCCCAAATGCAATATTTTAGGTTTCTGTGACGATTTAGACAGAAAAAGAACCATTACGAGGTCTTCATGTCTTTCTTTCTTTGTTACTTGCAATCATGATCATTGTAGGCATAATCAGTGTTACAATAGATGATGTATCACCTGCATACAGAAATAGCTACTTGAATAAGACACCACATATGGACGTATAAAACTATTAAGATATAATATATAAGCTTGTATTAAATAATGCCTTTGCACACGGCATCATAATCCGAGCGATAAATCCTGGTTGCATTTGGAGCGTTCGCTTCTACACTTAGGGTCCGCTTTCCTACTTTTTCTTCACCACTTCGCATGGTTTTCAGCATCCCCTGTTTTGAGACCATTGGTACGCATGTCAGCCTTCACAACGTCAAGCCAGCATTTCTTGGTCCTACCTCTTCTATTGGGACCTGGCGGAGGCGGCATGGCTAGACATTTATTTGTTCCCCACGTAACTAGCCGGTCTCCGTAAAACGTGGCCGTACCAACGTAAGCGACTTTCTTGCAGTTTGGCTGCTATGTCACGGACATGAAGACTGCCGCGGATGCTAGAGTTCCTGACGCGGTCTTATTGCGTAACTTCAGACATCCACCGCATCATATTCATTTCCGTGACACGTCTTTGCACACGTATCTCTGAATTAATATTTACCTCGGTATGTTGCGCTCATATAGCCTTGCTATTAGTATTATCTCTTTGCTATAGTAGTGTGATCAAACAGTAACCTAGCAAAAACAAAGAGCAGCCAACGAGAAACTATAAAGTCTGTGCAAAATGAATACGTCATCTATGTAGTGGAAAAAATACCAACAACAGAAAATATAGATGTAGCTTTTGTGTCTCTAACTGATGCAATGGAAATTCTTGGAAATTTCACCTCGTGTTTGTAAATAGTATACGAAGTAATTTTTACTCAACAAAACTATGGAGACGATTATTACAAATTGTACATCTAAGAAACCACTTTAAATTTTCAAATTGGACAAACCACTTTTATTCCTAACAGTACTCCGATTAGCAAAATCTCTACGGAGCTGACCTCACAGCCACCAGTCGCGTGTGAGATTCAACAACAACATGTATCGTTGTTTCGCGCTGTTATTTTTTGTGAGCTACGCCGCTGCTTCTTGCGGGCATAGACATCACAACCACAAGCCTGGGCACCATAACTATCATGGACCCCATCACGACTATGGCAGACATGGGCACCGATATGAACGCAAGTTCAATCTCATTGCGCAGGAACTGGCTGACACAGATAGAAGAGCTTTGGAAAACTGCTATGAAAGCACCGTGGAGCAATATGACAATGATAAGTATAGACTAGTAGTGAAATTGGAAAACTATGATGTAAATAGTATTGTTGTCAAAGCGAAATACAGAGTAGTCTCAATCAAAGCCGAAAAAATTGAAACTAGAGAAGAGTACAATGAGATTAGAGTGCTACCAAGCATCGTTAACATCAAGGAAGGGGGATGGGAGTATTTAGACGGTATGTTAAAAATTAGATTCTCCTACAGCAGCGATGTTAAAGGTTGCAGTATAGTCAACGAAGAAGAAGTAATAATTCCTATGAAAGAAGAATATTCTGATATAGATGTGAGGATAGGAGAATCGGAGAAGCCCAAAACTGAGAAAAAACTGAAGTAATAACTGAAATTCCTCAACAGATTGAAGAAAATATCATTAACAACACATCTCAGCGAATACATGAAGCTGATATTAGACGTTTCATTTCTGTTTTTAAATGTGGATAAATCAACCAAAGTGATCCATATAAACATAAACCTGTGTTATGGTAAACCGTGATGTCTTTTCAGTTCTATGCTGTTCTACCAAATTGATTCAATTTGGTTGATCCGTCTAATATCAGCAGGATAGCTGTTTTCTATGAATACTATTGTTTTTTAAAATTCGAGAATGTGTTTCTATAATTTAAAATCTGTTTATTTCAACAACGATTCGACCATTTTCATACTGGTGGTGTAAATAATTTATTTCATTACGATTGTTTAATGGCCGCTTCTTATATGTTTACTAATCATTCACTTGCCTTAGCATCGGTTGAATTTTAATATTATTTGTGTGGTCCTTAGGTCAAATTTTAACCGATAGTATGGTCTTCGTGACTGACATCGGAATGACTTGAAAAAAGAAGTAGTATGAATCGTTAGGTAGATAGATTACAATGAATAATTCATTCATCACCAAAACAAGCAATTCCAAAAATACACAAATATATTCAAATTCAAATTCAAATTCAAATTCAAAGTTTTTTTATTCAAAATAAGTTCCACTGGAGAACACTTTTTGAAGGTCATATAAATGTATAAGTTAAAATTTAATTTTACTTCCTAGTCTATGTACACCGCTTCGCAACGTGTTATTGCTGTTAAGGAGAAGAAGCGGCAAGAAACTCCCCAGCAACACGTCTAGCTAATTATTGTTTTTCTTTATATTTATTATTCTATTTATATCTCAAATTCTCTTTTTTTATAAGTTTTATACAGAAGTATGTTACAGAATTACTTTTTGAAGAATTAATGGAGTTGTAGCAAACAGAGCATACTCAATAAGACCAAGACACAATAAGAGGAAAGAAAAATATTATGAAAGTTATAATAATGATATGACGTACTAAAATGTTATGCTGCAATATATCTCCATAAATCCCTTACAAGCTTGGCAAGACAACATTAAACAAAATATAGTATAAGATGTTAGAGTGAGCTGCTATGTAAAATAATTTTTGTCATATATATAAGGATTACGTGGTTTTCAAACATGACAAACATTCTCATTCTGGTTTAACACTCTTTAAGATGTGCTTATAAGTTGTATGTAAAATATCGCATTTAGATAGTATACTAAAAAATGTATGTCTTGAAAAATGTTGTCTTTTATAAAATTCTGTGCTTTTTAACTTTTGTTTAATTAACAATTAAATCTTATTAATGTGTTTAATTGAAGCTTGGATCAATACTATCTACAGGCTGGCCAGAACAGTAACGGTCAAAAGAAAAATGTAATTTTTGAGCTGTGTATTGGTATACCGTGGCATCACCATTACGATCCAGAAACCAAATTACAGTCTATGACTTGGAAAACACCATCCTCTCGAACCCGTAACAGAAAGGCGAGTCGTTCCGTTGGAAAGATTATGGGCTTTCTTAAAGGGGGTGGTCATGATAGAATACCTCGACCTTGCAGCTACTGTTACGGGCTCTTTGTATGAAGCACAAATTAAAACAAAAAATGGTATAGAAATGCGTCAGAAATGGTGGGGTAGAATAGCCAAAATTATTTTCTTCCATCAAGATAACGCCGGCTCATAGGTCCGCCATTGCTATGACTGTAATTTGAGATGTCGGCTTCCAAATATTTGTCCAACCTTGCCCCTGTTTACCAGGGACGGAAATCATGAAAGTAACATCGAAAGAAGAATAATTGCAGGTAATAAGGTGAATGGAGCGCTAAACTCTTTTATGAAAAGGCAAAAAATGTCTGTAAAGGCACGCTTGGCTGTCCATCAAAGGGTGTTGGTGCCACCACTAATGTGGCAGAAGAAGCATAAAAGTAGAATAAATGCAGTTGAAATGAGAGCTTTGAGAAGTACATGTGAGGCAAGCATGAATGATATGGTACGGAATAGTGTAATAAGGGAACGTTGTGGATTGAAAGGAGATGTAAGATGATAAGTAAGAGTTGAAAAGAAGTTTGGACATGTAGAGAGGATGGATGACAATAGAAACACAAAACAAGTGTATGACAGTATTGTGCAGGTATTGTCGGTACCGGTAGACTACGACGTACACACCATGATCAAATAACAGAAGTGTTAAAAAGAGATCAGGTAAAAAGCATATCAAAGAAACGAGCATGTATGAAGAGGTTAATGAAAGTAGACGAAGCGAAAGTTGTTTGTCAGGATCGTCGCAAGTGGAAATCGATAGTCTCTGCCTACCCCCATGGGAAACAGACGTGATATTATATATGTATGTATGTATGCCCCTGATTCGAAAACGATGCAGCAGTAGTCGCTGCAGTACAGGAAATTTTAGGTGCTCAAGATCAGAAGAATCTGTGCAGATCGAATAATACATTTTCCTGCGTTGGAGCGGCCTGTCATAAGAAGCGACAAAGCAACCCACAGACAGGTGGTAGGGTATTTGCCCATCTGAATGGCTACCACCTCTGCGGCCAGGTCTCTCTTTAAAGAGCGGCTGCACGTTATTAGCTTCTTTGGTGTTACAAATGTCCATAGGTGATGGTAACATATTTATTAAAAGTTACGGGCAATATGCTCATTCTCACTATTTATTGAACACTATGTATAGTTTCAAATAATAATTATTTAGAGATCTAAATTATGAGAAGTGACCTCTCGGCAGGTCTTATCAGCGTGACCGGTGCTATGTTCATATAGGAATGCCTACAGAGTGTCATTGTTATTGTCGTCTTTATTACAATTTATCATTTTCCTTGTTCAGTTACTCACATACTAGTATAAGTTTAATTGAAAGTGCTATTTTAATCAACTGTTTTAATTCCCGGAACATTCATAAACGTTTAAAACTATGATTGTTGTATGAGTCATTTATTTATATATTTTAGCCCGCCTAAACAAGTTTTCATTTCAATAAACACAGAAAAAATTCACCAAAATCCTATAACGCGATAATTAGATAACATTTAAATAAAAAAAATCCTCTATTGAGTCCCTCCTTATTCCTTTATTGGGGCATCAGCTCGATAAGATAACTTTTTAATCCTTTTTTAAAAGAATTGAGACTTCCGGATTCTATTAGTTTGAGTGGTAGTCTATGGTAGTTTAAAGGGCCCATTACATACACCGTTATGCTCATCTTCGAGAGCGAGCATGATATGGCCGAAAGCTTACCCTGCCCTGAGTGCAGTAAGAATGTGCGCTGCCACGTTCACCGTAAGTATCCATGTTCACTCTGACGTTTACCGCAACATGGTAAATAATAATTGCTGGCAACGTCAGAATGGAGAGATCCTTAAAATAAGGTCTAGCTGATACTTCGTGCTGTACATGCGCTATCATTCTTACTGCTCTCTTCTGCAGGCGGAAAACTCTCAGCCAATCAACGTAACGTTCCCACAATTCATCGCCACTACATACTCGACTAAGTGCATAGCATGCACTACTCAGTTTATCACTTAATTTATCAATGCGAGTCCTCCAATGGAGACCTTTGTCGATTTGAAGACCCAGAAAAGTGACATTATCTACTTGATCAATGGACCTTGCATCCACCACAATGGTAAGAGATCTTGTTGCTCGACCACTCAGGGAACAATGGACGTAATCCGTTTAGCGACATTGAGCGTAAGACTATTGGTACGAAACCACGACGCCAGTTGAGAAAACCTTTTTTTCTCGTAGATCGACTGTAGGAGCAGTTACTATTGCTGCAACATCATCCGCGTACATGAAGACGTCTGCAAGTGTTACAGTTTCTGACAAATGATTCATAACCAACGAAAACAGTAAGTAAGAGACGGATGAACCTTGAGGGACTCTTTTTGACGAGGACAAGGGGTCCGCTTTTTCATGACTACTACTTACAACTACGACTTGGGCACGACCTTGCAGCATGTCAGCTAGTAGATTTAGTGACTTTCCTTCCACTCCATAATGTCTTAATTTCGCTTTAATTAAATCGTGATTGGTCATGTCGAATGCTTTCGACAGATCACAGCGTAACATGACAACTTGTAATTTATTTTTATTGAAAGCTACTAAAAATTTTAAACATTTCTTTCACGAGTTTTCGCTTATAAATATTTATAAAGGTATAGTAGCATGCCCGTGTCACGCCATTGGTATTAACAGAATACCGAAATCAGGCAAACCTACGATTGAGACGATAGTGTCCGGCGATTTTGTTGAGATTATAATAGCCGTATTGGGGCCCAGAAAAGGTGTATTCTAAATGTTGCGGACAGAGAGCGTCCCCTGATCCGCCTGCCGGAGAACAGCTTCTCCGCGCCTCGTGCTCCACACACCGCCGACATTGTCATTCTTCTTATCTGTTCAATACGAAATTACTTTCTGTATAATAGCGAATTCCAGATTTTAAATAATTTAACTTGAAATAAAGCCTATCTTATTCATTACGCCAATCCCCACAAAGTTTTTCTTTTAGAAAACATGAACCTTTTGGTTTTGCGAAAATTTTGAGACGAATTAATGCTCACCGTGTCGTTACTTTTTTTCGTGAAGCAGGAGAAAACACCTTTCCTACACTAGCGAGTCCTTTATTGGGATTAGACCTAAACAATGAGAGTTATCCACTGAAGATGGCGCAGATAACAGAGTCAATTGCCGGCTTGTGTGGAGACTCAGCAAGGTACCCCTAAGGGTAAGCCATGGATCACTACACCACTAAAACCCCCTTCCTCCCATGTGCCCCACGCTCATGATAGGAATAGCGTGAGACTTAGAACGTAGTTACGCCCACACTAATCCTGCGCATCAGTGCTTGAGAATGTCTCGCGAGAGGCAAACTCACTTCGTCAACAGAGGTTGGTTCCCCCGCACCCCAGGTGCTGGAGGACCCCTGTAACGGAATCACGGGAGGAGATTTTACGCATATCTGCGCCTCCGGAACCCCGACTTACGTCGGTACCCGCGAGTCGCATGTGCACCTCTCTACTTTTTTCGTTCAGTGGCCTCCTTTGAAGACATTACTGCCTCGCAGAATCTGGACGCTCCCTTCCAATGATTATCGCTGTGTAGCATAGCCTGGACCAGGCTACCCAGCTAATCGATCGGACCTACGACGGCCTCGAGTTCAAATCTCTGCGGTGCCCATGCTGCGCATTCAACCAGCGTATGGAACGCCGTGTCTTGTGCGCCACATAGGCGACACTGAGGGAAAGGCAGACATCCCACAGTCTGATGCAGATACTTATCGAAGCAACCGTGCCCGGTAAGTATCAGCGTCATCCTGAAGGTCCGTCCGGTTTCCACGCAATCCATTGCAGCAGGTGTGGGCGCACGGTCTCCACTGTGTCAATGTCAGCTGGAGGAGTTTCCAACTCTATCAACCAAGTTTGGATTATGGACGCGGTTTCCCGCGTTCTGTTCGTCTAAAGCTCGGCCTGGCAGTACACCAGGCCGCGGGCGAGGTCATCCTGTCGGGAGCGACGAGCTTTGGCAAGTACGTCCGTCTGGAGAGGCCAGGGTGGATCGCCTGCCAAGAGTGTCGTCGCCGTCCACGACACTGTACGGTATCCACGGATGGTCCTCAATGCCAAGACCCGTTGTGCTCGGCACAACAAAGTCCTATTGTGGCGATGAAGTGCAACGGATCATACGGGTGTACCGTACAGAGCCATACTTTTATGGATGCTAGAGTAGAGCTCCCTAGTCGCCTTGTCCAGTCCCCCCACGTTGGGGAGAAGCCGGGCAAGGGCGCCTGCGGACCTCACAAGTTTGGGAACTAGCTAATCAAAGTGCGCTTTAGAATGAGCCTCAGATATTTCATCTGGAACCCGACGCAAATATCCACCCCTTTTAACTGTAACGCTCAAGTCCGCAGGTGGAATCCGTAAACGCCTATGGAACATGAGGGCCACCGTCTTCGCCGGAGAGACCCTTAGCCCAGCTTACCTATTTTCTGGACTACGATCGCCAACCGGGTGTTAGAGAGGTCCACGGATTCTGCGTATGACGCAGCGCGTGCCGTGGGTAGGGTGTCATCCGCAAAATAGATTAGCCAAAGACCGCTGTGAGATGCTGCACGCGACGCTTCGCCGACCTGTCGCGCGATCGAACTGACCACCCTCCCAAAGGATGTATCTGTAGTGGAGGTAACCGTGTCGCTACTACGCCAACGGCGCGCGCGGACTGGTGCGACAGGATTTGCTCTACGACAAGCAGAGTTAAGGCTCCTGTTGCTGCAAAAGGTCGAAAGTGGGGCGAAACAAAACAACTTTTAGTTGGTATTTACCGATCAATAATTTACTAAAAAAAATATAATCAATTTTCACGAGATGAGACGTTATTTTAAGTTAAGAAAAAAATAACCAAATCACCTCCAAATTATTGGCATGAAACCATTATTCTCTTTCAATTTTTAACAAAATAGAATAAAAATATATCTACGTCTTTATAGAAGACAAATAAATAATTTTTGAATGCAGTAGTATCGTTATATTTTATTATGAATAAAATAAAGTATTATTTTGTTCACAATAAAGTAATAATGCATGTGCAAATGTGGAATCGTCGCTATCGTCCAAGAAATCTTCAAGGACGTTGGCGTTGCTTCGAGCCTCAAAGATGATTTACATTGATCCATCTAGTTACTTCAAATTCGAATTCGGCATCGTGTAAACTTCATGTAAACGGTAGAAGTCGGTTCTCGGCGTCTGCACTGGCGCCATTTGATGTCAGTAGCTGGATCAATGTAAATCAGTCTTAATTACTCGGCGATGCTTGCGTTTGTTGTTTATTTTAATGTTTGTAAGGTTACATTACACAATAACAATTGGTACATTTTTAACTCAATATCGTGTCGGTTCAGCTTATACCTTTGGAACCTTTGTTTGTCTTCAGCCTAACTCTGAATTTTCGATAAATTGTCCTTTTCAGGTCAGTTTCTGATATTCAAGTAGTGCCATTAACGCTCACGTGGAAGCACCGCTCAATACAAAAAACTCCAACTTAGTACAAAATTATTTGTTGCTTTAATTTAATAATAACAGGTTTTTTATTGTAAAAGGCTAAGTATGCTAACTAATCGTTGAGGATGAAATACAATACGTCCTGAGGTGCTGCGCAGCCTTACATAAAGCATTAGTGTCCCGGCTTCTAAGCAAAAGCACTAAAGTCAGGATTTATAAAACCGTGATACGACCCATCCTGATGACAACCAACTGTTAGTGGTCGAAACAATATTTTGGGCCCAACAAGAAGAGACGGCGGAGGGCTGGAGGGTGATAATCTTGTGACCAAACCGAACATAGTAGGAGAGTTAAAATCTCACCGTCCTCCTTGGCTCCGTTACGTGGAACGTATGGGGGAGGATCGATGCGTGAAGTGGGCCTATTTGAGACAACCCGATGGACGACGTCCGGTCGGTTGCCACAAGTGCCGGTGGAGGGACAGAGTGGAAGTCGACCTCTGAGCTTTGAAGCTCACACAGGTCAACCCACAAATATACCTATAACAGGCAAGAAACTGCACAGAACAGGTGGCGTGTTCTCGTTTCGGAGGCCAAGACACATTTTGGGTCGCTGAGCCAACGGAACTACTTAGTTAAGTAATCATTAAACATTAATTAGTACCACCATTAAAAATAGCCGAATAGTTATGAATACATACAAATTTTGAAACATAGAAAAACATTCGAATTTTAAGTGATAGTAATATTATTTGAAAATGAAGTCACTGAGCTTTTCGTTGATAATATTTTCTTAAATCTGTTTAGGACTTTCAGTTTTTACTTCATTTTTGGGCTTCTCCGTGTCTGTATCTCCAAACCTCGGATCTATGTTGTAAACGTTGTTGGGCGATTGTACGTTGTTGTTGGGCGATTGTCCACCGTTGTTTGGCGATTGTTCGCTGTTGTTGGGCGATTGTCCGCCGTTGTTGGGCGATTGTCCGCCGTTGTTGGGCGATGGTCCGCCGTAGTTGGGCGATTGTCCGCCGTTGTTGGGCGATTGTCCGCCGTTATTGGGCGATTGTCCACCGTTGTTTGGCGATTGTTCGCTGTTGTTGGGCGATTGTCCGCCGTTGTTGGGCGATTGTCCGCCGTTGTTGGGCGATGGTCCGCCGTAGTTGGGCGATTGTCCGCCGTTGTTGGGCGATTGTCCGCCGTTGTTGGGCGATTGTCCGCCGTTGTTGGGCGATTGTCCGCCGTTGTTGGGCGATTGTCCGCCGGTGTTGGGCGGTTGTCCGCCGTTATTGGGCGGTTGTCCGCCGTTGTTGGGCGATTGTCCGCCGTTGTTGGGCGATTGTCCGCCGTTGTTGGGCGATTGTCCGCCGTTGTTGGGCGATTGTCCGCCGTTGTTCAAGTTGTAGCCGGGCGAATATCCGCCGTTATTGTAGCCGTAGTTAGGCAAAGAGCCGCCGTTATTGTAGCCGTAGTTAGGCAAATATCCGCCGTTGTTGTGATAGTAATTGGGCAAATGTGGGATGGGCGGGGGAAGGATGGGCGGGGGAAGGATGGGAGGAGGAAGGATGGGAGGAGGAAGGATGGGCGGGGGAAGGATGGGCGGGGGAAGGAAGGGCGGGGGAAGGAAGGGCGGGGGAAGGATGGGCGGGGGAAGGATGGGCGGGGGAAGGATGGGAAAGAAGAAAGCAGCAGCGTTGCTCACGAAAAACAACAACACGAAAAGACGGCACATGTTGTTGCGTTAGAGTGTCGGATTCAACTGATAGCTATTGTCTCTGGTTCCTATGGCCCCTTTATATATATTAAGATAACTGAAATACTGTTAGGAATAAAAGTGGTTGGTCTGATTTTAAGCTCCGCCATATGTTCCGTTATCCCCCCCTCATTGACGTTGATCGTAAGTGCCATATTCCCAAACTAAGGCCGTAAACTTTATTTTGGGACTTTATTCTGACGTGCAGCCCTACGATGTTTTTTTACAATCTAACAACACTAAACAAGACTAATAATTAATTTAAATCTTCTAATACTAGATTAATTATTTATACTAAGAATGTGTCCAATAACAGTTTTGTGTTGTCTCTATTAAGGTTAAGCTTTGAAAATTAAGCCCTACGAATGACAGTTTGTTTTTCTTTTTATAGAAAATTCACTTTATTCTGTTAATCCGAATACTTCATGGTTGTTTTTTCTATTGCACGAGTTCAGCAAACAGACAGATGGCCCACTTGATAAAAGCGGTTTCCATCGTCTATGTACATTTGCAACACCAAAGGAGCTACAAATGCGCCGCTGCTCTCTTAAGGGAGACCTGGTCACTAATACCGGAACACAACTCAAGATTGTTATGACGGCATACTCTAGACCAGGATTGGTAGCCATTTAGTCGGGCAAGTACCCTACTACCTAGCAAAAGATAAATAGAGTAGTAGACATTTATAGAGTTCGTTTCACGAAGGTACTTGTGCCGGTGGACGACATGCTCGAGGGATCTCTTTATGGGGCTTTACCTCAGCTGCACTGTTGCCACCAGGAGTTGAATCTAGCGATACCAGCCAACGGGCGACGAGAATGGGCTAAATAATAAAAGTTATGGAGATCAAGCGGAAAGCTCCCGGCGCGTGACGAACGGGGTCCGGAGCCCCTAGTCGCCCCTAGGTGGCCTACAATATTTTACTATCCTTTCGCAATATATTCAGCAACACCCATTGTCTACCCGTTTCTACCCTCCTCATAGTAATGAGGGGCCACGGGACCGTAATATTAGGTATGACTGCCACGACACCTCCATGCAAGCCGACAAGAAGGGGTTATCCCTTGGGGCTAGGACTCACGCGGCATTGTGTTTGGCACGCCAAGAGTATCTCTCAAATCCGAGTCCAATTATGTTATCGGGAGGAGATGGTCACAGCCCTCTTCGCCATCTGCGATAGGGGTCCACTTGCTCATCCTTCTCCCTTATTATTTCAACAGCCTCCTTATGCAACTACACTGCACAGCGAGAGATCATGACCGATGGCAAATCGTGCTGAAGGTCTCCATGCCGCACACTTTTCCAACGTAGGGCGCGTCGTGTCGTCTGTGTCTTTTCTAACATGTGGGAAAGGCATGTAGGGACTATGCCTTCTAGCGTCCTTTGCATGGACATGAAGTTATGATCGGTGGCGTGGGATTCGTAATGACGTTGTCCCTGTCCGTGAGAATGTTGTGAATTCTTCGCATGAGAACCTATCGCCGAGGCGTGTAATCAAGGCGCTGCTGATGGAAGGAAGCAGTAGAACACGTTATACTGTGATATGTCCACCATGTAACGATGCCATAAACAGGTGCGTTTGGTCGTACAATGACAGAAAGTTGGGGAAGTAAATCGGTATAACAACTCAATAAACTTGAGCGACTTCAAAATTTTTGCATCAGGTTTATATTTGGTTTAAAGAAATATGACCATGTCTCTGAATATCGCAAAAAGCTCAAGTGGTTGTCAATCTCACTTCGCCGGAATGCTCTCAATCATCTTCTCAATCTGCTGTACAGCATATTATTTATTCCTTCTACTCCTTCCTATCTTAAGGAACGTTTTGATTTCCTCCATACTTCTCACACCCTTAATTTGCGCTCTTCTCATAATCTCGCTTTAAAAACACCTGCACCAAAGGGATTACAAATGAAAGGAGACTGGAATCTGGCCACTAATGCCGGAACACAACTCAGGGCTGTTATGGCGGCACACTATAGACCAGGGGTGGTAGCCATCCAGACGGGCAAATGCCCTATCACTTGGCTTGGTTGTTTTGTCACCTCTGAGGATGGGTTGCTCGCCCGCAGGAAATCGTATTCTTTCTCCGTTACTGCACGGATATGTATCTTGGTTTTTAAAACCCTTTTATCTATGCAAGAACGAGCAAAGAATATAAATTTTAGCAGTCTGTCTTACGACGCGATAAAAGCACCCTCAGCCAGGTAAGGCATTCACCCATCTGGATGGCCACCATCATTGAGCTTGCCTCCATAGGAACCTTGAATTGTGTTCTTGCATCAGTGACCAGATTCCAATCTCCTTTCAAGGCCGGCAGCACCTTTGATGGTGCAAATGGTGATAAGCGACGGTTATCACTTTATAAAAGAAACTTCTTGTCATAGATATTATTACCGTAGTGCAGTAAGTTTTATTAAGAAATATATTCCCTATTTTGACTTGTGGCAATGGCTGTACCAGGTAAATGATAATGTTTTTCTGCTGCGGGATATTCACATGTCAAATGTCGCGAGTTTTCTTTATCTCCGACGATAAAGGCGCATTCTGCCACGTTGGAAACTACGTTTAAGCATCTTTTGGTTTATTTAAATCTTTTGCTTAACACTCCTTAACGTATGGCAATTAGTTATGACCACGAAAGGTTATTGAAAAGAGAAGAAGGCAAGTTCTTCTGCATCTTTAGGAAATCTGCCTTGTTGGTGGACTACAAATGTCTTGTCAGATGTCATTGCTAATTTTGATTTTATTATACAATCTCAAGTTGCATTATATATTGAGACAGCGTTTGTGGTTGAGTGCACTGAAACACGGAGATCCGAGTTCGATTCCTGGCATGCTAAATGTCAAAAACGAATTTTCTTTTATTTACTATATACTATAGTCTGGGTGTCTGGAATCAGTTTCAGAGTTGGATCATTATATATTACCCACAACATAGGAAGCTGGCAACCAGGCATACGATGGATGGAACGTGGTTTTTTTCATCTATAGATGTTTGCAACACCGAGGGCGAAGCAACGAGTTGCTAGCCTCTACACTCGGGTAGGAAGATGAGATAGAGGGATCAGACAAGAGGAATGGTTCAGAAGGAATACGAAATTGGAATGGGGACAATGGGGGACGCCGTCTCCTGCATTATTTGTTCCCGATCATTAGTGTCCCGATTTCTATCTATCGTGTATGTACTGTAACGGCCAGCGGTTTCCGAGCTGACCGGGATCTTGAATAAGAGACTAGGTTCAGGTTGTAAATTGGTATTATCAATCAAGAGACTTTTTACAATCATGTGTTCGACTCGTGGCCCGATACAATTCTGTTATCGATTGTTTTGGGAAGTGTTCTACGAATTTACTTCGAATAATTATATTTCATAATATATATGACGACTAAAGAAGAGGTTAGTCGTTACATGCCGCTGGCCGCCGAGAAAATTTTCGTCACTATGGAGTGTGGAAAATTTCCTTCAAACCAAACCCTAAACTAATCCCTATCTAAGACAGGAAAAGCACAATGCACAAAATGGCACTAAGTGCCCAACCATGACAGTAGTTCCATACATCCTGACTCCGGTTGACAAAACCTGTCTACATGTGAGCCCTACGTACAATGTTTTAGAATTTTGAAAAAAAAAATTGACAAACGACGATCAAGAATCGGCACAACTGATCAATCTGGGAGTTTTTAATTAAAATAATAAACAATTCCCATAACTGATAAGAACCCAACACAAGCTTTTTGCCTCCTACGCGGATACCCGGAAGCCATGAAAGCCTTATGACCCGTTTGCAAGATTATCGTAGATTCATAACAGCTTGATACCGTGTCCAACAAGATTATAAGCTGTCTCCCACTTTGTCCTAACAACCGGCAAAATAAGAATCTTTAGCCGTCTATCTTGCTCCCGTTGTTCCCCTTGTTGCCGCCGATGTTGACTCGTTGGTCTAGAAGCTCAGCAAGTTGTAGACATGAAACAAAAATAACCATTAAGTACATCTATGTACAACAATGCTATAACAATTCTAAGTACCTAACACCCTATCTAGTATTTAATTAATGTAAAGATCTATCCACTGATATTAATAACAATAAGCACATAAGTATTTAATTAAATAAAATTCTCAGAGAAAATATGACTTAATAGACTCTTATAAATATGAACCGATTTTGATGAAATTGCCGTTATTCTCCTTGGTGAGTGAAATGACTCCATACCACTTTCATTAAACGTTTTGTACATTGTTTCCATACTATATCCCCAATTTTATCTTACTTCATTACCCTTATAAACACTATACTTTGACAAACACGTCATACACTCGTTTCCAACCAAATCCTTCATCCGCTTCTTACAACTCCTACACAATCTCATAAATACCTTCTCTTTCTTCCTCTCGCGATAACTCATACAAGTTCGACCATACCTTTCAAATCCTTTCTCTTCTCTCTTCATTCGAAACCGTCTGCTAAACTTCATTGCGGACTCTTTCACCTGTAGACCTGCTTGCATCTCAGCCCTCTTACACTGTTTGTTCTCTGAAACATTAATATCTTTGTATAATTATTCACCACAAATCACCATATAAATATTATCCCTATCTCGCTGAGTATCCATACTATCAATGTTCCCATTATATATAGAACTATCATTTTCGTTCCTAATATTCTCACAGACCGACCACTGTGACTCTATCAGCTCATCTTTGCTGATTATAACGCCATTAATAATATTTGGTTGTTTTTGCAAATCACAACCTCCAATAATGTCATCAGATTTATCTGACAACAAATTATTTGATACATTTCTTATATTATTTTTGTTATCTGAGAATAAAAACTTTTCATCATTTTCACAATGACTCGAATAAACATATTCATTATTCGGCGGTTTACACTCTATCTTTTCATCTATTTCGTCATCTCTTTCGTAATTAAATTAGCTTTGGCCTTTCCTATTTTGACAAAGCTTAATTCAAAATCAATGACAGCGTAATTGGAAAATAAAAAGTCTTGTCCTAAAATACAATTTGAACATAAATTATCTATAACAATGAAATCACATTTAAATAATACCCTATCTATAGAACAGAAAAGAGGAATTTTCTCTAAAATTTTCAATGTGGAACCTTCAACTCCAGATAACTTTATATCAGATGAAATTGGCTCGATTTTGTCTTCTTTATGCAATTCGCTAATAACTCGGGAGGAAATTACGGATACGGACGCCCCTGTGTCCACTAATGCTAGCAACCGCTGATCAGAACATTCAACCAAAATAATTGGAGATGATGAAGAATTTGACTTCAAACCATCCACTGCATAAGTCGACACTTCTATGTGTTTGTTGGAGTTCGACTGATGTGAATGAAGGCTTTGGATTACAACGTCGCGAAAAATATGGACTTCTAGGCGAATGCCGCTCCTGCCCTGGTTTTACCGTAAAAGAACCTCTCGGCGACCGATTGCCTTGGAATTTGGACAAGGCTGGCACTGCACTACTTTCTTGGATGTTACTTTGACCAACGGATACAACTGTGACAGGCAAACTAAAATGTGTGTCGTGTTTACGTTGTAATAACAACATTTTCCTATACGGTTCATTACAGTGCGAAACGAACTGTAAAATTATTTTCTTTTCATCAGTAATACTAGCTTTATGCGCCAATTCTTCAACAGCATATAAAAACTCTAAAATATTCTGATCGTATTTATGTCGAATATTGTAGAAATCAGCAGCGTAATCCCTTTCATAGTTAAATTCATTTTTAAATTTTGTTACCAGATCTGTGAAAGTAAGTTTGTCATCGTATATCCTTCTATAGAATGAATACAAGGCTGCACCTTCTAGGTAAGCTGGGAATATGATCACCTTATTTACATCATCCCACTTGTTCATGGCGGCGATAATGTTAAATTGAGATAAAGATTCCCCAAAATTACTGTTGACCCCGTGTATTTCTTATTTATTTATTATTAAAAAGTATCCAATAATATATACACAAATTTAAGGCCTAAGAAAACATAACTATAAATTCTAAACCAAAATTGGATACTTCTAATCTAGAAAAAGAACAGAAACAAATATTAAGTTACACTACACTAATATTAATTATTCAATCTAATACTGTGAAACTTCTGACGGGAAAACTAAACACAACTAAATGATTAAGTCTAAATACAAACATTACATTCCTTTTGAACCTTATTAATAAGTTTACTAACTACGGATGACTTAAATATATGTTTCGAAGAATTAAAAATGTCTATGTCACTAAAATATTTGTTGTAGGTATTTGTACAACGACGCAGATATTCATTTTGTCAGTTAGTTTTAGAAAGAGGGTAGCAAACAGTTTGAGTGAGGAAGAATTACGAGGGTAACGCTGAGGTACGTTGATATTTAAAGATGAAGTGAGAGCAGGACAATCGAGAGTAGAATTTATGATATCGTACAAAAAGGTCATGTCGAGGTTAATGCCTTCTTTCACTGAGGGGGATAAGATTATAATGCAAACAAGCTGCAGTATAATCATTGAAATGGTTTTTAAACTTGAATTTCAAATGTTTGATAAAAAGTTTTTGGATACGTTTAATTTTGGTTATATGTATGTATGTAGTAATTAGGACTCCATACAGTACTGCAAAATTCTAAATGACTGCGAACATAGGCGTAATATATCATTTTTAACATTTAATATTTTTAAATGGCTTACAAGTTCGCATAAAAAACCCAAGATTCTTATAAGCTCGATCAGTAATGGTATCTATATGTGAAACAAAACTCATTTTAAAATCTAAAAGTACACTAAGATCCCGGACTTCCTTTGTTATTACTAATGATTATTACTTACTTACTATTAATTACATAGTCAAAATTAATTATTTTAGTTTTACGTGTAAAAGAAATGGCAACACATTTATCTATATTGACGGATGTATAGTTTATTTTATAATACTCGGAGAGTCTGTCTAGGTTGTCTTGAATTTTTAAGTAATCTTCTATAGATCGAACAGCCATAAATATTTTTTTATCATCGACATAGAGTAGGTGTCGAGCATTATTAAAACAAGTATCTAGATCAAAAAGAAACGCGTTGTAAAATAAAGGTCCTAAGTGGGATCTCTGAGGCACGCCTGATCGAATACAAACGTAATCAGACTTGTATCCACCAACAACTACCGCCTGTCGTCTATTTGTGATGTAAGACTTAACCCATCTGAAGAGATCGCCCTGTATTCCGAGATTATACAATTTGGTTAATAGTATATGATGATCGACGCGATCAAAGGCCTTTCCAAAATCCGTATAGAGAATATCCACCTGCGCATTAGAATCCCTATTATTTAACACATATCCGACAAATTCATGAAAATTTGTATTTACCGATCTTTTACGAATAAAGCCATGTTGCTTGGAACTAATGTTGGAAGTAACTGTAACATAAATAAAGTCGTGAACCATTTTCTCAAATAATTTTGAAATAGAACTCAAAATAGATATGGGTCTGTATTTTTGTATGACTAATTTTGAGCCTTTTTTGTGCACTGGTACAACATTAGCAGCTTTCCATAAATCAGGAAAAATGCCTTCTCTTATAGACCTATTAAAAATTGTATATAAAGGTTTAGACATACTATTTTTACATCTAACTAAAAATAGGGGTGGAATCCCGTCACTATCAGCACCCTTAAGTATATCAAGACGTTGTATGTAATCAGTTATATCTTTATGACTAAAATTTATAGTATGAATGTAACCACTGTCACCTCTCGGTGCTTCAGTACAAACGAAATTATAATAAGAAGTAGCGCGGTTTTTAAAGACACTCTGAAAGAAGTTGTTAAAGCTATTACAGATGCTTGGACCTGTATTAAACGCACTAACACCGTCGGACAGACTATTTGGGAGGTTGGAACTGCCCTGCTTACCTCTCATTTTTTTAATAAAATTCCATAATAATTTAGGTTGTTGTGATACTTGACTTTGTGATAACTCAATAAATTTTTCGAAACAGTCACACCATCATTCTCAGTCGTATCATTTCTGTGACATGTTTTAAAATAATCAAATAATCATCACCAGATATATCGAGAGATCCTGCTAGAGAAGCTCGTCGCTGTTTCTTCTGCTCGTCTTTTTCAAGCGAGTTGTAGGATCAGCTCAGCTTCGATTTAACTTGTGCTCGAAACTGAATATTGTCAGAAACAAAATATTTTAATAAGTAGTACACTATTTAACGCAGCACTTCCACCACGATGTGCTGTTGCTCCTTCGATACTTCTGTACCAGTCCCCCTGTGGACGTAGGGACGATGGTTATATCGTGTGATCGATATATTCTAATAAAACTCCAAAATAAAATTATTAAATGACCCGAATATATTTTTTCACCAATTGAGAATACATTTCACAATGTTTTTCTATATTAAGTCAAACAACCATAAAAATCTACATACTCCCGCCCAAGACCAAATTGACCTTTGGTCTTTAAAAATATATATGTATAACACACTCTCAACCAATTGTTTACAATATGCATCGTTTTACCCAGTTAAACATATTCCACATATTATTTATTAAATCTACTACGTTAATACCATTTAATTAATTATAAACATTATAACCATATTTTAATAACATAAACACTAATTCCCTTTGTTGCGGACAGAGAGCACCCCCCTGACCCGCACGCCGGAGCACACCTACTCTTTGCGCCCCGCATACCGCCGACGCCCACAGCTGGCGCAATTAGCAACTAGGCGTCGGACGGGATGCGGGATATAGGGCCGCCCTTGGAGGCAAAGAAACACTCTTGCTCATTCATTCGTAATTCATCACAATTAAAAATTCTCAACGACGACTCTCTTGCATAATTTGTACTTATTCTATGTATATTTCGATTCATGTAAAAAGTTCAATAATAATAATCATACAGTCCATTACATCGAGTTTAATTTCTAAACAAGAAGCAACTGCCACCACCCTTAAAACAATACCAACAAAAACCAAACGAAAGCAACTTAGAACAGAAACTTAAACTTATAAAATAACTTAATTGAAAACCTCTCTGTACTTACACGTGTACTATGTACTTTATGTACTACCTATGTGCTTATTGGTCACTGATTGTTAAACTTTAAATTAAAATAGATCTATTGATTTCACCATGTTTTGTTTTTAAAGTTACTATCCTAATCAATTATAACTAATTCACGACCTGTATGAGTAGCAATTATTTTGCCATAAAGCCATCGCGATGAAGATAATAACGATGGAAAAACGTAATATCATTTATTTGATATGTGAAACCAAATGGGTATTAGGTACACTAACCACTATACATGTTGCTAACGTCTCAAAGAATTCATACAACAAAACTTCAATAATCATGCAACGTAACTCTTGTCTTCATATCGTAAACTGTCATTAATATTTCATCTGTCTTCTTCTTCTTCTTCTTCTTCTTCTTCTTTTTGGAGGATTATGGCTCCAACGCAATTAGCATTGATTTTGCCAGTGTCACAGTAGTTTATAAAATGTCAGGTGCATATATACGAGATAAAAGAAAGAGAAAAAATTGTCCGGTAAATTCAAATCCTGTGATCCTGTGGACAAAACAGACATAGAATGTTAAACTAACTACACTATAAATATATGTTATTTGAAATTAAAAACTTTGATAAAATATTTACATGTTTCTTATCAGTTAGGGTTAAAAGAAAGTTCACATTGACAGGGCGAGGAAAGTTATTAGGTAAAATGCTGTAAAGTGGTGTAACAATTTTGGGACATAAAAAAATCTGTCTTCATTGTCATTTCTTCCTCACGTCGTACTTTACTCTTTTATTTATAATTTCTTGTAGTAAATCATCATTATTTATTGTTAGTCATTACAGTACTACGTATGTTTTCCATTTTAATAAATAGACTGTTTACACCTTATCAATGTCTAATAATTGTTTATAATAAATCCAAATAAAAGATGGCATTTGTTTATCTCTCGTCTTTTTATTAATTGCGTTCTTTTTTATTTTTCCTTCAAAATCAACTGACATTTCGTAAGTCAAGTTAATGTGAAAATGAACTGACATTTTACATATCAGATACTACTTTAGGCGTTTTAACAATTATATCTTCAATATTTAACAGATGCATGAAACTGCGACACATGTGTGTGTGTGTGTGTGTGTGTGTGTGTGAATATAGGTATATAACTTAAGAATCTAGTTTTGTGCTTTACAATGATGTAATGTCTACTGAGACGATGCCTTAAGGGCACAGCGGAAGATCAGCGCTGATTTTAACCAACTGGCATTATGCTGAGACTGATGCCCTTTTCGCAACAAAATTAGATTACTTTAGTTTTTAAATATGTTAGCAATTATACTGTGTCTAATGTAATTTTTACCCAATAAAATGATTTTCTTTCTTCTCTTGCGAGCGAAGTCATTGTTACAAAGGAGGACGCGTCGGTCCCTGGGCGAAGGTCTCTCACTCGCCATTATGCCGTCGAGATAGGGGCGCGGCGTATTCGGCGCTCATTTCTCCTCCACGCAGTGAGAGTTTGAGGATGCCGGGGAACAAAAAGAAGTTCTCCGGCAGTGGATGAGGCCGTTATGTCACCGCCTGCCAGGGCCAGCGGAGCCGCTGGGCCATATGCCCGGGGCCTTGGCACTAAGGACGAAGGACGGAATAAAATTTCATTTTATATTTCTATAATAATTTCAGCATGGCTCTATAACGTTTTATTAGTAAATAATCATTATTATTACTGCACGTATGTTACTTGTACTGTTTACTGTTGAGATGTTTGGAGCAGAGCCCTGAGGCTAGGAGCCTCCATGAGAAGCTTGTAAACGCCTGATCGACTCTTCAGGTGATAGAGGGATTAGTACGGCGACCAGCGAGTAAACGCAGCCAGTCTTCTGGTCACCTTGCCCATAGAAGACGATGACCTAGGCTCGGTTTCCCACTAATAGTCTCAAGGAGTTATAGGCAGAATAAAACACCACTAAGGTTATTTAATACTATCGTCTGCCCGCGTAACTTTGTCCGCATTTCCATGACGACGATGCATTTTGTTATAATCGGCAGACAAACACATTGTGTATCCCCAAGCTAAGCAACTTACGCTTGTGCTATGGGTAATATACGACGGACCCCTCTGGGGCCGATCCTAGACACCCAGACCATACTAATAACAGATAGTGGGTTTCTGAAATTCAGCATGCCAGGAATGGAATCCGGAAGCTTCTGCGTTCCAGGGAGTTCGGCCGGCTAAGACTTCGCCTGCTCAACCACAGAGGTCGTCGAGCGAAGTACAACGAATAATTAATTTCATTATAAAAATTTCCTACAACATCTTGAAGTCGGTGCAAAAGATAAAAATTACCACATACATCGTTACAACAACAAAATTTAGTAATTTTATAAATAACTGGCAGCCCGCCCCGGCTTCGCACGGGTATCTAAAAATAACTTTTTTTCTTTACATTGACTCTCCTCCCGTACGGTCCCTACCCCAGTGACGCCTACATAGCATAAGATGCTGCCTAGGTAGCCAAGCAGAGTGCGCGGCGACCACGCAACTTATTTCTAATACTTACATTTTTAAACTCGTAATATCTTTTGAATAGAATGTCCGAATTGAAAAAATCAAAATTTTATATAAAGGTATTGAAACAGTCCTGAATACGAAGTAATTTAATTTTAAAAGGATGAATACCAAGATACAAATAAAGAGCCTTTTCTAACGGCGGCATTTCAATTAAATTTTTAAAATAAAAGAACAATTATTGTGGTATAACTATAATAGTTAGACATATGCTGTCGCGACACTTTTTGTAAATAATGATGTGTTCTGCAAAGTCGTAGTACATTATTTTATCCTATCATCAATAGTTTTCGCAGCGCACGCGATGTAAAGAATATTTTAGGTAATTTTTTACACCTTGGGTTACATTATTGGAGTTTTAGTAAGGATCCATAATTTTAAAAAATATATAATATAGCCATGTGACCCAAGGATGGTGTAGTTTGCCAATAGTGAAATAATTTTTCAAATCGGTTCAGTAGTTTCGGAGCCTATTCAATCCAAACAAACAAATAATCAAATATTTCCTCTTTATAATATTAGTATATAATATTAGTATAGATAAACGTATATTATTATTATTATACATAAAGCTAGCTAAATATTTACTACCATCAGTGACAAAAAATACTGGCGGGTAGAATTCCAGAGAAAAAGAAATTTACTTGACGTTTCATATGAAAAGTATCAAATGAGATCATCCGATTTAGATTTAATACCTGATTTCATTAGTCAAGTAGCTGTTTGTTTAGCTAATCAGTTTTTACTAGTATTTGAAATTCGAAAGACCTATTTAGGCACTCAAACTTTTAAGGCCCTCGCTAGGCTCATGCACCAAACCACTTCATACTTAAATAGGTCAGTTTCATCTCTCGTATAACAATCTTAATTCAATTATCGATGCAGAAAACCAGCAGTTTTTGCCCTTCAAGTGTATCGTAATAATACTTCTTATTTCAATCCATTGGTTGGAATGTGTCGCCTTTATAATGAGCTCCCCGAAATTAAATGCGAACATTGATATTTTTAATTCTAGTCAATTTAAGTTTATGAATAAATGCAAAACAATGCTTTCACACAATCAGGATTAAAATCTATTATCGATTTTTCACTTACATTATTTTTTTATTTTATATTATTTATAAAATAAATATGAACAACTTGTTATAGAATATCCACTATGTCGTTCGTTTAATTAGCACATAGTTTGGATTATAATCTGGCCCTGTATATTACATTGTTATTGCTAATTACTAATGATTGTAATCTGTTTTCTGTTTAAATAAATAAATAAGTCTACTGTTTATCGCCACAGTAGCAGGCAAAGGAACTAAATACCTATGAATGGTAATCTAAATAAAAACTTTTAAATTGAGTCTCACATACGAGATAGGAGTAAATAAACAAAAAGGGGAGATGATAAAGAGACTGTTCTTCCTCTATTCGTTGTGCTGAGAAAGAGTAAGTTGGTAGATACGAAAAAAAGGGTTGTAATTAAATGCCTGTAAAAAAATAACCGACGCAAAACGCGATTGACGCAAGTAATTAGAATTGCTATGTAAAAAAATTTAGGCGCTTTTAAACACTATGAATGATGACTTCTATTGATATTTTATTATGGTATACTTTGTAATTTTTTAAACCTAAAACTAAAATTCAACTGTTTCTGGTTTAATTTACTAAACTAATAGAGAACCTAAGACCATAAATATAGTCCAGACAATTGCCCAACGAAACATAGAAATGTGACTAAGAATGTTGCCTTTGACAACGTGGGTACTTGCAAGCGAATTGAAAAAATGCAATTGCAGCGCTATCTATTTTGGTAATTCGTCTATTCTATGGAAACGACATCATTCATCGGGATAAAAGGTATCCTAAGTGTTGATTTGGGATATAAGCTAGGTCTGCGTCGAGTTTTATTCATATACGTTCAGTAGTTTACAAAAGAGATGCGATCGCAGCGCCATCTTTTTTGATCGCGATAACCCGGGATATAAGTTAGCTCTGTGTGGAGTTTAGAAAAATATAATTAATCGATTGTTTTTGATAACAAAACTAACACACCAATGCTTTATTACTAAATTATATACATTAAAATATTAGGGTAAATAAATAATGAAAACTTTAATAATGTGCATCTGGAATATTATATGTTTTATGGTTTACTTTTCAAATGCCTTCGTGAAATCTTTATATGCGTGAGAGCTTTGTTTGCTTCATGCTGGGTGTTCTGGGTCGAATAGTCCGGCATTATAGAACAAAACCGTTCGGCAAACTCCTGTGCAATCCATATACAGCTCCCACGCTTCTAGTTCCACTTCTACCAGTGGTGTCCGCCATGGCCATGCTGGGGCCATTGTCTGCCATGGCCATATTGGGGCCAATGTCCGCCGTTATTGTGGTAGTAAATGGGCACTCGCTGGATGACCGGGTAATAGATGGGCCGGTGAAAGATGGGAAAGAAGAAAGCCGCAGCGTAGCTCACGAAAAACAACAACACAAAAAGACGGTGCATGTTGTTGCGTTGGAGTGTCGGATTTAACTGATAGCTGCTGTTACTGGTGTCTCTATTTATATTAAGCTTACTGAAGTACTGTTAGGAATAAAAGTGGTTTGTCTGATTTTAAGCTCCACCATATATGCACTGCCGTCTTATAGCTACTCCCCTCATTGACGTTGATCGCAAGTGCCATCTTCTTCGTGGCTTTATTTTGGGACTCTGTAGCAGAATAATAGAAACACTGTATGTAATTGCTGGTTACTCCAATTTCCATGCGATCATTTACATTACACTGCGTGGATGGAAACGCACATAACTGTTTTTTACTGCTGTATGTAAATTAATATTTTTTTATTTCGAAGCTGGCAAATAAGCAAACGGCAAAGTGGTATGATGTGGCAAATTTTAAGTCCTACAATGACTTATAAATACATCGCTGCTTACTAGGAGTTTGTTGCAGATCTAGATTTACTCTCCATCACTGAATTGATTTCTTTTTTGCATGAGTTCAGCAGACAGACATTTGTAACACCAAAGTGGCTACAAATGCGTTGCTGCTCTCTTAAAGGAGACTGGAATCAGACCGCTAATACCAGAACACAACTCAGGGCTTATGGCATACACTAGACCAGGGGTGGTAGCTATCCAGACGCTCAAACGCCCTACCATTTGGCTGTGGGTTGTTTTGTCACCTCTTAGGACGGGTTGCTCGGCCTCCGGAAATTGTATTCTTTCTCCGTGCCTGAACGGATACGTATGTTGGTTTTTAAAACCCCCTTCATCCATCCAGGAACGGATAAAGAATACAAATTTTAGCAGTTGGACTGCCTGTCTTATGACGCGATAAAACCATCTTAAGCCAGGTACTTTCTACCACGTGGGCCCTCAGCCTCTCACTCGTACTTCAACTGTAAAAGAAACTTGTTGACATAGATAAAATATTAATACCATAGTGCAGTAAGTTTTATTAAGAAATATATTCCCTATTTTGACTTGTGGCAATGACTGTACCAGGTAAATGATCATGTTTTTCTGCTGCGGGATATTCACATGTCAAATGTCGCGAGTTTTCTTTATCTCTGATGATAAGAGCGCCTTCCACCCCTTTGGGAATTGCATTTAAGCACATTTTTGTTTCTTTAAATTTTATCCTTAACACTTCTTAACTTAAGGCAATTAGTTATAACCACCAATGGTTATTGAAAAGAGAACAATGCAAGTTCTTCTGCATCTTTAGTAAACCTGCCTTATTGATGGACTACCATTCTCTTGTCAGATGTGATTGATAATTTTGATATTACTATACAAACTCAAGTTCCATTATTAAAGAGGCTGCGTTTGTGGTTGAGCTCACTGAAACACGGGGGCTCCAGGTTCCACTCCTGGCATGCTAAACGTAAACGTTAAAAACGGTTTTTCCATTGTTTACTATAGACTGGGTCTTAGACTGGGTATCTGGTATCAGTTACAGAGGTGGACCGTTCTATATTACCCATAACATAGGAAGCTGGCAAGCAGGCAGACGGCTCGGCTCATGGAACGTGGTTACCTTAGTCTATAAATGTTTGCAACACTATAGGCGAAGCCAACGAGTTGCTAGCCTTTAAACTGGGGTATGAAGACGAGATAGAATGATTAGCCTGAAGGAATAGTTTAGAAGTAATATGAAATTGTAACAGGGAAAATGGCGGACGCCGTCTCTTGCTTTCGCGAGCGAGTAGTTCTAACAAAGGAGGATGCGCTGGCGCCGAAGGGCTCGCTTGGACTTTCAGCCGCCGTCTTGGATCCCTGGCAAAGGGTTCTCACTCGCCGTTATGCCGTGGAGATAGAGGCGCGGCGTATTCCGCGCTCACTTCTCCTACCGTGAGATGAGTAATGAGATTTTAAAGATGCCGGGGGACAAAAAAAGTTCTCCGGCAGTGGATGAGGCCGCTGGGTCACCGCCTGCCAGGACCAGCATAGCCGCTGGGCCATATGCCCGCGGCATTAGCACTAAGGACAAAGCACGGAATACCGCGAAACAGAACTGGGAACTCTCACTCATCGCATGGAATACGATTAGCTCAGGGCTAATCGTTTCACGCCGATGTCCTGTGTTTGCGTGGTATCACATTGATCGAGCCAGCCCCAAGAGCTGTTATCGAAATAATAATTTCAGCATGGCTCTATAACGTTTTATTAGTAAATGATCATTATTATTACTGCACTTATTATGTTATTTGTACCGTTTACTGTCGATATGGCCCTGAAGCTAGGAGCCTCTATGAAAAGCGCGCAAATCCCTCGTCGACTAAATCTATTAGTAGTTATAAGTTTTGATTGACGAGTAGAAGTCAACGCCTTTCCAATCCAAAAATGTCCTGGCGTTAAAAATGAGAAATCAGAAACATCTTGTGATAGTGGGGTAATGGGTCTTGAATTCAAAAATCCTTCTATTTCAGGAATAATGGTATCAAATTGTTCTTAAGTAAATATTTTAAATCATGATGTTCTTGTAAGATGCTGCTTCCCTGAATTCACACTACCTTCCCACAATCCACCGAGATTTGGGCTGTATTGTGGAATAAAATTGAAATTGCATTCAATTCAATTGAATTCCTTCTCCGAAGCAAAGTCATTAGCATTATTTTTAAAACTATTAGAATTATGCAAATTATACAATTCTCTCAAATTGTTATTAGCGCCTTTAAAAGTAGAAGCATTATCATAATATACATCGGCTGGAATACTTTTGCGAGCAATAAATATTGTTACGAGTTTGCGGGACTCGAAATAAAATGCCGTTAGAATTTATATAGAATTTATTAGAACTATACAAACACATATAACACGGGTACAAATATAACCGAACACAACAAATCCAAAGCTAATGCGGAAGGTCGTAATTCAATAAAACGTGCAAAGTCCGTCAATGGTAGATTCCCGATATGTGCACACGTCACGCCTAGATCGTAGTTGTGGCTCAACTGACCTCCTCTCTCAATCAGGCCATCGTTTTATACTTCACAAATACAGCTTGTACTTATAATCCGCAAAACGTGGCTAATGATGCTCCTGAGCGGTCGTAAACAAGTACAATAGGCTGTTCTCCACAATAACTTATAACGTATGCCAATAAATGAGTGAACTTAAGAAGACGATCATAAAAGGATTACAATTAGTTCAAATGCCGACTAGGTAATAAAATGTGCTTTTACAGATCTGTACGTGGAAGTTGTCTTTCTCGGAGACTAAGTTGTAACAATATATTAAAGGCACACTACACTATCCACAATAATCTAAAACGACCTTTGCAGTAATTTTTTTTTAACATCAACAAATCTGGCTTCACTCTAACTCCGTTTTGAGTGTGAAGTCGGTTTTGCTATTGCTAAAAAGTACTTTTTAGTTGCGCATACACTTCCATACCTTTAGAATTAATATATTAAGTGTTGTATAAATGTATATGAAGTTACTGCAATAAGTCAGATATCCGCTGACCACCATAGTTTCAATATGTCCCCCTTGCACCCGGATACATGACATTAAGCACCTGAAGAAATTGTACAACTGGCACGCGTATACAAATTTGTCATTGCACTCTTCGGTGTATATGCTCTTCAACAAGAGTTGTTCTCGATTTCCTTGCGGTAAACAAATCGAATCATGACTTGGTGACTATGGAACCATCTTGGGAGTTAAAAAAGCAATTTGAAAATTAGTCCACAATTGATGGAGAAATCGCGTAACATGCATATAAAAAAAGAGCGCCTGTTGAAAAATTTATACTTATACTTGCGTATGCAAGCTTTTTTCCAAGAATTTAAGGCGCGTTCTTTAATGAGTAATGGTTATTCTCCGTTTCCCTGGGATCCGCTCACCAGATCCTGAAATGGTAACTAGTGCACCACCCCAGGTCTATAGACTTACGAGTAAAGAAAAAAAATTTATATCGTGTTACGAAGAAAAGTCTGTTATCAATTTTCGTGGGCTTATCTAACTCCTTTGAATCCACTGATCAGATCCTGACATGGTGACAATGGGACCAAATCGGGAATATAACTTTTCGATTAAAAGAAAAATTTGAAAATCAGTTCACAATTGACGGAGAAATCAAGTAACGAACTTAAGAAATCAATAAATAAACGGAAATTAGTTTAAATTGCTTAAAACTAGTTTTAAATCTCCATGGATTCATCGTAAATGTTTTTGTCTTATAACAAGAGTAGTAGGTAGTAGTAGTTTTCTTCACTAATGTAATTATGTAGAATAATGTTTTATATTATATAAAAACTATGTTTTACAGCTATAAATATATTATGTCATAGTCAACAAACTTAATTGTGAATAAATAAAAGTGCAAAAAAGTTACATTAGCTGTGTAGGGCTAAGTAATTATTAAACATTAATTAGTGTCACCAGGGAGGGAGAGAGGGCGCTACTGTCTTCATGTTTACATTATCTTTGTAGTATTTTTTTCTAAAAAAAAAACATAAAATTGAATAAAAGCATATTGTGGTTCGTTAGGAAAAGTGTTTTTACTGCAAAAACCCAACTAGTTTGGACGGAATTTCAAAAATATAGTTCATAACGTATTTTCACCAGAAACAATGAAAACGGTAAGAAAACAGAACTATCGACATTGGGCACTATAAAACAAAATATATTAGACTCAATTATAATAAAATCCAAGAGTGCAAACACTGTTTAGATAAAAATACATAATTATAACTGACGAAAATATTATATATTTATAATTAAGAAAAGTCTAATGTAATTAGTATTTAAATCACATCTATGATTGCGATGTACGTCACTAGATGGCGTTGTTCGTTTTAGATGCACACAATGGTTTGCTAAACTCCGCCTCTTTGAACTTAGGATATTTTTCCACCTAACTGGTTCGCTTTTTGTGGCCACGGCGGTGGCAATATAAGTTTTTTAACAAGTGCGTGTGTGCGTTTTATTTGTGGACGTAAGTGAATTCTCAACAATAACCTCAAAAGGTTGACGAAACAAGTTACAAAAATACCCTAAGATTGTGCTGCCATCTAGTACCGTAGCGTTGAACTACATAGTTTGTCAATATCTTCATAGCGTCGGTCGATTGTCAGGAGTAATGCGGATAACTAAAGATTGATCAATATACGCCACTGTGCCGCCATCTGAGAACGAAAGACTACGTGCATGATTTATCAATATTTCTGCAAGTGATCAATACTTGAAATAGTTACGGATAAAAATCACTAGAGGTCATTAGTTGTACCATGGAAGATATGATGAGAATGTTTAAAAGCATACAAGATGTCATACAAAAACAAAACATGGAAACTAAGGAAGGTCTTAGGGTAGGCCTACGCCGTTGAGGCGACTACTAAATTATATCCTATTTATTCTCACGAGATAATTTTTTATACAATTAATTAATAATTAGATATTTAATATAAAATATTTTCCACGTAACACCTAAAATGTTATGTTCCTGAAGCTGACTACAACATTTAAAAGTTATTTTGTAGTGAACTAGTATATGCCCGCGACTTCGTCTCCGCTTGACATGAAATTTCTGTGGGATTCCCGGAATGCAAAGTACTGCAGCATTTAATAAAGAATTTAAGCCATCGTTTCAGCGAAAACCGCATTAAAATCAACCCAGTAGTTTTTACGTGATTCCCGTACAAACGAACAAACAGACAAGAAATCTAAAAAAATTGCCTCGTGTTCGTCATCCTTTATATAGTCTATTCTAGTTATTTTTTTATAGCTTCAATGTTTCAAACACGGCATGTTTAGAATATTATAATATTATAGATTAATTGTAAAAATTGTGTGTTGTACAAAGAAAAAGGAATGATTCTGTAAGAAATAAATGGATAAAAAAACAAAAAACAAGGTAAAGACTAATTGAATTGAATTGAATTTATTTATTGCGAAAATGGGTATATAAAATGTGTTAAATTAACATAGTACAGTTCTCCAAATTCCGCCTTTCGGCATGCATATGTCCATGTATCCTGCTTACAAATTCTAGTATAATATAGTTATCTAATTATTTACCAAATAAAATGTCAACCAATAATTTATAAAATTGTGTATTAAAATGATAACCATGTCAATTCAAATAAAAAGTAACTTAGATACATAAGGTACTCAATTCACACAATTTACATTATAATTTTGTCATTTAAATATTCATTGATACTGTAATATGCCTTATCGGTTAACATCTTTTTCCACGTTTTCTAAGAACGGTGTTTGATTGTGTTAAGTTAGATATATAACTTAGTTTTCGATCTAAAAAAAAGAAAGTAGAAATAAAGGATATTTATTTATTATATAAGTATCACCAGTAAGAATAGTCGAATAGTTATTAATATAAACAAACCTTGCCTTCTGGGAACGTTCCCGGTAAGTGGCAGTGGTTTGGGACCAATAACTTATCTTTAGATATTTTCCCCTTTTTTATTTAATTTTAGTTTTTATATAGTATAGTTTGTAGCTGTACATATTATTAGTTTAATATTACAAGTTAAAAAATAAAAACTTAAATATCTTATAAATAAACCTAACTTGAGGAAACATATAAACAAATTTTGAAACATAGAAAGGCATTTTCGAATCTTAAGAAACATAATATTATTTGTAAATGAAGTCTTCACTGAGTTTTTTTTATTATTGCTGGAGTATAGCAGACAGGCTGATGACCCAACTGTGATGGAAAGTGGTTACCGTCGCCAATGAACATTTGCAACACTAAATTGCTACCAATGTGCTGCCGGACTCGTAAATGGGAGTTGAATTATTTCGTTGATGATATTTTATTAAATCTGTTTAGTTAGCACTTTCAGTTTTTACTTCAGTTTTGGGCTTCTCTGTCTCTGAATCTTCAAACCTCCCATCTGTATTGTCGTATTCTTCTTGCATAGGAATCGTTACTTCTTCTTCGTTCACTGTACTGCACCTTTAACATCGCTTATGTATGAGAATCTAATCTTCAACATACCGTCTAAATATTCCCACTCTCCTTCCTTGATGTTTACGATGCTTGGAAGTACTCTAATCTCATTGTACTCTTCTCTGGTTTAATTCTTCTCGACTGTAATGTGCGTTTGTTGCAATATTCCAAAGATTTCTGCCAGCGTTTTGCAATGTAATCGAATTTTTATTCATCGTCGCGCCCACGTCTTCCATAGTAGTGATGGGGCCCATGATATTTGTGGTGCCAGGGCTTTTGGTTATGACGGTTATGCCCGCAAGAAGCAACGGCGTAGAGCATGGGAAACAACAGCGCGAAAAGACGGTATATGTTGTCGTGATGGAGTGTCGTAACCTGTTGATTAGTTCTGTTACTGAGCTTATTGGGGTATTGTTTGGGATACAACTGATTTGTTTTCTTTTAAGATCCAGCATATATCAGTATAAATATATTACACACCTCAATACTATTTCCTTACGTGTGTATTAATAGATTTTTTTGATAACAAAAGATTTATAATGTATTATGACTAATTAATATTTTGTGTTAGTAAAATCTGTATTTGCGTGAGAGCTTTGTTCTCATCAGGCTGGGTGATCTGGGTCGAATGTTTCGATATTATAGAACGAAACCGTTCAGCAAACTCCATCCCAATGCATATATAGCTCCCACGCTTCTAGTTCCACTTCTAAAAGGGGAGGCCGTCAGCACCGTAATTCTTGGACCATTGTAAGCCATGGTTATTACCATGATGGGGCCCATGTCCGCCGTTGTTGTAGTGGTAAATGGGCAAATGTGGCATGGGCGGAGGAAGGATGGGTAAGAAGAAAGCAGCAGCGTAGCTCACGAAAAACAACAACACGAAAAGACGGTACATGTTGTTACGTTGGAGTGTCGGATTCAACTGATAGCTGCTGTCGCTGGTGTCTCTATTTATATTAAGGTTACTGAAGTACTGTTAATTATAAAAGTGGTTTGTTTGATTTTAAGCTACACTATATGCACTGCTCTCTTACATCTACTCCCCTCATTGCCGCTGATCGCAAGTGTCACTTTCTTCATGACTTTTTTATTTTGGGACTCTGTAGCAGAATAACAAAAACACTGTATGTAATTGCACGTTACTTCCACCTTCCACGCGACCATTTACATTACACTGCGTGGATGGAAACACACATAACTGTTTTTTACTGCTGTATGTAAATATATATATTGTTACAAACTAGGCTTCGAGAAAGATGAATTTCATGTACAGTCTGTAAAAGAACATTTTATTACCTGTCGGCATTTGAACTAATTGTAATCCTTTTATGGTCGTCTTCTTTTTATTTATTTATTTATTGGCATACGTTTCTAGTATTGTGGAGAACAGCCTATTGTTCTATTGTACTCGTGTACGGCCGCTTGCAGGCATTATTAGCCAGGTGTTACGGATTAAGTATAAGCTGATTCTAGGAAATTATGTTGATGGCCTGATTGAGAGAGGGGGGTTAGTTGAGCCACGACTATGATACGGGCGTGACGTGTGTGTACATTCGGGAATCTAATAGTGACGGACTTTGCGCGTTTTATTGAATTACGACCTTCTGCATTATGTTTGGATTTGTTGTGTTCGGTTATATTTGTACCTGTGTTATATGTGTTTGTATAGTTCTAATAAACTCTATAATAATTCTAATAGCATTTTAATTCGAGTCCCGTTAACTCTTAACAATATTTTTTATATCGAAGCTGGCAAACAAGCAAACGGCAAAGTTGTCACCGTCGCTTATAAAGGTTTTCAGCACCTTCAGGAAGCGATAATGTGATAGAGGAAGGGGGAAGAAGAAGAAGTCATTGAAACTCGCACTTATCGTACAAAACACGAAAGTCTAAGCGTTACACGCCACCATTCTGTGTTCGCGTGGTGTCGCACCAATCGAGACGGCCCCAAGAGCTGTGATCAAGATAAAGCGTTTCAGCATCATGGCCATATCACGACAAAAGTGTGTGTATGACGTGGCAAATTTTAGGCCCTACAATGACTAAGAAATATATCGCTACTTACAAAGAGTTTGTTTCTGATCTAGATTTACACTCCATCAATGAATACAGATCCCACATCCGTGCGCATAGGCGAAGATACGGCCGAGCGTACGGACCAGTTTAAGTACCTTGGGTCTGTACTTGGCGCATCCGGGAACATGGACCATGACGTCAAGGCCCATATACTGGGCCTTGGGCCAAGTAGCGTGAGGTGACAGGTGTCATTTGCGAGCCCCAAAATGCCGGTTAAGTTGAACGGACAGGTCTACAAATCCATTATTAGACCTGTTCTTTTATATGGCAGTGGAGCGTGGCCTGTACTTGAGCGACACAAGCAGGGGCTGCGTGTCACGGAAATGAATATGCTTCGGTGGATGTTTGGAGTCACGCGAAAGGATCAGGTCAGGAACTCCCGCATCCGCGGCAGCCTTCACATCCGTGACGTAGCAGACAAACTGCAGGAGAATCGCTTACGCTGGTACGGCCACGTTTTACGGAAACCGGCTAATTACGTGGGGAACAAATGACTAGCCATGCCGCTTCCACCAGGTCCCGGTCGAAGGGGTAGGCCCAAGAAATGCTGGCTTGACGTTGTGAGGGATTACATGCGTACCAATGCTCTCAATACAAGGGATGCCGAAGATAGCGCGAAGTGGAGAAGAAAAAGTAGGAAAGCGGACCCTGGGCGTCGAAGTGATCGCTCCGAACGCAACCGGGATTTAACGCTCGGATGATGATGATGATTTACACTCCATCAATGAATCGTATTTTTTTTATTGCATGAGTTCAGCAGATAGGCAGACGGCCAACCTGATGGAAAGTGATTCCCGTTGCCTGTAACACCAAAGGGGCAACGATTACGCTGCTGCTTTCGTAAAGGACGTTGGAATCTGACATCAGACGCTGGAACACAACTCACGGTTGTTACGGCGGCATACGCCAGACCAGGGGTGGTAGCCATCCAGACGGACAAACGCCCTACCACTTGGCTGTGGGTTCTTTAGTCACCTCTTAGGACAAGTCGCTCAGCCTCAGGAAATTGTATTCTTTCTCCGTTCCTGCACGGATATGTATGTTGGTTTTTAAAACCCTTTCACCCATGCAGGAACGGACAAATAATACAAATTTTAGCATTCGGGTTGCCTGTTTTATGACGCGATAAAACTACCCTCAGCCAGGTGGTAAGGCATTCGCCCACCTGGATGGACACCATCATAGAGCAAGCCGCCACGGCAACCTTAAATTATGTCCCTGCATCAGTGGCCAGATTTCAATCTTCCTTCCAAGGTTGGGAGCACATTGGCAGCATCTTTGATGTTGCAAATGGTGATAGGCGACGGTAATCACTTTCCACCAGGTGGGCCTTCAGCCTGTCTGGTGTACTCCAGCTATAAAAGAAACTTCTTGTCATAGACATTATTACCGTAGTGCAGTAAGTTTTATTAAGAAATATATTCACTATTTTGACTTGTGGCAATGGCTGTACCAGGTAAATCATAATATTTTTCTGCTCCGAGATATTCACATGTCAAATGTCGCGACTTTCCTTTATCTCCGACGATAAGAGCGCATTCCACCCCTTTGGGAACTGCGTTTAAGCATTTTTGTGTTTCTTTAAATTTTATCCTTAACACTTCTTAACTTAAGGCAATTAGTTATAACCACCAATGGTTATTGAAACGAGAACAATGCAAGTTTTTCTGCATCTTTAGTAAACCTGCCTTGTTGGTGGACTACCATTCTCTTTTCAGATGACAAACAAACTCAAGTTCCATTATACATAGATAGAGCGTTTGTGGTTGAGCTCACTGAAACACAGTGGCCCCAGGTTCCATTCCTGGCATGCTAAAAGTCAAAAACTAATATTCCGTTATTTACTATAGACCATAGTCTGGGTGTCTGGGATCAGTTTCAGAGTTGGACCGATCTATATTACCCATAACATACGAAGCAGTCAAACAGGCAAATGGTTCGGCTCATGGAACGTGGGTACCTTCGTCTATAGATGTTTCGAACACGAGTCGTTAGCCTCTAGACTGCGATAGGAAGATGAGATAGAGTGATCAGACAGGAGGAATGGTTGATAAGGAATATGAAATTGGATTAGGGGGGTGGAATGGGGAAAATGGGGGACGCCGTTGCCTGCTTTTGCGAGCGAGTCATTATTACAAAGGAGTAAGCGGAGCGGGAGCGTAAGCGTGCGTCTTTGCTCCGCTCCCGCCAAAGGAGGACGCGTCGGCATCGGAGGGCCCGCTTGGACTTTCAGCCGCCGTCTTGGGTCTCTGGCCAAAGACTTCTCACTCACCAATATGCCGTCGAGACAGGGGCGCGGTGTATTTCACGCTCTCTTCTCCGACCGTGGGGCGTGATACAAAGCGCCCCATACAATGGGAGTTTGAAGATGCCGGGGGACAAAAAGTAGTTCCCCGGCCGTGGATGAGGCCGTTGGGTCACCACCTGCCAGGGCGAGCGGAGCCGCAGAGCCATATACCCGGGCCTTAGCACTAAGGATCAAGGACGGAATACCCAGAAACAAAAAGGGAAAATGGGGTAAAGGAGGGCAAGTGGGCCATGGGAACTCTCACTCATCGCATGATACACAATTAGCTCAAGGCTAATCGTGTCACGTCGATGTCCTGCGTTTGCGTGGTATCACATTCGTCGAGCCGGTCGCAAGAGCTGTTATCAAGATAATAACTTCAGCATGGCTCTATAGCGTTTTATTAGTAAATCTTATACATTATCACGATTACTACTGCACCAATTATGTTACTTGTGCCGTTTACTGTTGAGATGTTTGGACCTGGGTCCTGAGGCTAGGAGCCTATGAGAAGCTCGTAAACGCCTCATCGACTCTTCAAGTGCTAGAGGGCTGGTGCCTACCTTAGCCAACGGACTAGTACGGCGACCAGCGAGTGAACGTAGCCAGTCTTCTGGGCACCTTGCCCATAGAAGAGGATGACCTAGGCTCGGTTTCCCACTAATAGTCTCAAGGAGTTATAGGCAGAATAAAACACCATTAAGGTTATTTAATACTATCGTCTGCCCGCGTAACTTTGTCCGCATTTCCACGACGACGATGCATTTTTTTATAATCGGCAGACAAACAAACATTGTGTATCCCCAAGCTAAGCAACTTACGCTTGTGTTATGGGTAACATAGAACGGACCACTCTGGGGCTGATCCTAGACACCCAGACCATAGTAAATAACAGAAAGTTCGTTTCCGAAATTCACCATGCCAGGAATCATTCATCGTCATTATCAATACATTAAAGTAAATAAAAAATTTCTAATAAAAAAACCGATTTCAAGATTACAAGAAAATACCTACATTTTCTACACCTTAAAATCGGTGCCGAAGCAAAAATAAAAATTTCCATATACATTGTTACAAAAACAAAATATTGCAAAATTTGGTAATTTTATAAATAACTAGCTATGCCCGCGAAGTCGTCCGCGTGAAATTTGTTTTCAAAACCCCCCTGATTTTGAAACATTCTTCATCGGTGCTCCGCTCCTATTGGTCTTAGTGTGATGATATATAGCCTTCCTCGATAAATGGACTATGTAACACTGAAAGAATTTTTCAAATCGGACCAGTAGTTCCTGAGATTCGTGGGCAGAAGCTAGTAATAGTAGTAGCTAGTTAAATATTTACTATCATAAGTGACAAGAAATACTGGCGGGTAGAATGCCACAGAAAAAGAAATTTACTTGACGTTTCGTATGTAACGTATTAAATGAGTTCATCAGATTTAGATACGGATTTAACGCCTCATTTCATTAGAGAAGTAGCTGTTTGTTTAGCTAATCAGTTTTTATTAGTATTTGAAATTCGAAAGATCTATTTAGGCACTCAAACAATTAAGGCCCTCGCTACGTTCATGAATCAAACCACTTCATACTTAAATAGGTCACTTTCATCTCTCGTATGACAATCTACTGTTTATCGCCACAGTAGCAGGCAAAGGAACTAAATACCTATGGATGATAATCTAAATAAAAACATTTAAATTGAGTGTCACATACGAGATAGAAGTAAATAAACACAAAGGGGAGATGATAAAGAGACTGTTCTTCCTCTATTCTTTGTGCTGAGAAAAAGTAAGTTGATAGATAAGAAAAATGCGTTATAATGAAACGCCTGTAGAAAAATAACCGACGCAAAACGCGACTGACGCATGTAATCAGAATTGCTATGTTAAAAAAATTAGGCGCTTTTAAACACTATGAATTATGATTTCTATTGATATTTTATTATGGTATACTTTGTAATTTTTTAAACCTAAAACTAAAATTCAACTGTTTCTGGTTTAATTTACTAAACTAATAGAGAAACTAATACCATAAATATAGTCTAGACAATTGCCCAACAAAACATAGAAATGAGGCTAGGAATGTTGCTTTTGACAACGTCGGTATTTGCAGGTGAATTGAAAAACGCGATTGCAGCGCCATCTATTTTGATAATTCGTCTAATCTATGGAAACGACATCATTCGTCGGGATAAAAGGTATCCTAAGTGTTGATTTGGGATATAAGCTAGGTCTGCGTCGAGTTTTATTCATATACGTTCAGTAGTTTTCAAAAGAGATGCGATCGCAGCGCCATCTTTTTTGATTGCGATAACCCGGGATATAAGTTAGCTCTGTGTGGATTTTCATTGAAATCTGTTCAGTAGTTTTCACGCGATGTTCTCGCAGACAGGCAGAAGTGCTCAAAATTTACTTTTCGGAATCTCCCTGGTCCGAATTAGCCGCCTCCGATTGCATTGTACCAGATCGAACCATTTACAGATCGGTTATATTATGATAGATAGATGATAGATATTGAAAAAATCTACAAATTTGAAAATAAATATATTTGTGAATAATAACTAACTTAATCGAATGTACAAAATAAAAGTTCAAAAAATGTTACATTACTTATGTTGGGCTAAGTAGTCATTAAACATGAATCAGTATCACCAGTAAAAATGGTCGAATAGTTAATATAAACCAATTTTGAAACATAGAAAAGCATTTTCGACTCCTAAATACCAGTAATATTATTTGAAAACTAAGTCTTCAGTGAGCTCTTTCGTTGATGATATTTTCTTAAATCTATTTGGCACTTTCCGTTTTCACTTCAGTTTTGGGCTTCTCCGTGTCTGAATCTCCGAACTTCCCATCTATGTTGTAATATTCTTCTTTTGTAGGAATTGTTACTTTTTCTTCCTTCACTATATATCCTTCTCGTATCGCCCCACGATGTATTGTGTGTTGCAGTATTCCAAAGATTTCTGTCAGCGCTTTTGCAATGTAATCGAATTTGTACTCATCGCGGTGTCCATGTCTGCCATAGTAGTGATGGGGCCCATGATATTTGTGGTGCCAGGGCTTTTAGTTATGAAATTTATGCCCGCAAGAAGCATATATCACACATCGCAGTGTATGTATTTGCTTCGTGTAGGAAAATATAATTGTTCTTAATAACAAAACTGACATAATGCTTTATAAATAAATTATATCCATTAAAATATTAGCGTAAATAAATAATGAAAACCTAAATAACGTAATATTATATGTTTCATGGTTTACTTTTCAAATGGCTTCGTAAAATCTTTATATGCGTGAGAGCTTTGTTCGCTTCGATTATAGAACAAAACCGTTCGGCAAACTCCTGTGCAATCCATACACAGCTCCCACGCTTCTAATTCCACTTCTACCAGTGGTGTCCGCCGTGGCCATACTGGGGCCATTGTCCGCCGTTATTGTGGTAGTAAATGGGCACTTGTTGGATGACCGGGTAATAGGTGGGCCGGTGAAAGATGGGAAAGAAGAAAGCCGCAGCGTAGCTCACGAAAAACAAAACCACGAAAAGACGGTGCATGTTGTTGCGTTAGAGTGTCGGATTTAACTGATAGCTGCTGTTACTGGTGTCTCTATTTATATTAAGCTTACTGAAGTACTGTTAGGAATAAAAGTGGTTTGTCTGATTTTAAGCTCCACCATATGAGCTGCTCTCTTACATCTACACCCCTCATTGACGCTGACCGCAAGTGCCATCTTCTTCATGGCTTTATTTTGGGACCCTGTAGCAAAATAACAAAAACACTGTATTTAGTTGCTGGTTACTTTCACCTTCCCGTGATATTATTATATTCACATTACCACCTTCCACGCGATTATTCACATTACACTGCGTTGGTGGAAACGCACATGACTGTTTTTTACTGCTGTATGTTAATTTATATTTTTTATTTCGAAGCTGGCAAACAAGCAAACGGCAAAGTAGTCATCGTCGCTTATAAACGTTTGCAGCGCCAGGGGCGAACTTAATGCGTTGCCAACCTTTAGGAAAGGATAATGCGGTAGAGAGGATGTGATAGAGGAAGGGGGAAGAGGAAGAAGCCATCGAAACCATCATTCTGTGTTGGCGTGGTGTCGCACCGATCGAGCCGGCCCCAAGAGCTGTGATCTAGATAAAGCATTCCAGCATCATGGCTCTACCATGACAAAAGTGTCTGTGTATGATGTGGCAAATTTTAGGTCGTACAATCCCTATTAATATTATAAATGCGAAAGTAACTCTGACTGTCTGTCTGTTCCGTTTTCACGGAAAAACTACGGGACCGATTTGACTGAAACTCAGTATATATATATTTTTTTTTCGACGCTAATCTCGGAAAAGGGATACTTTTCATTCCGGATAATGGGATAGATTTTTGTAAAGGTTATCCCGGTAAGTAGGATAGTTATTTTTTTTTGATTTGCCATTCTCGTCATTTTGGCTATTTTGGTAATTTTTTGTAATTTTGGCTATTTGGGTAATTTTTAATCATTTTGGTTATTTTAGTCATTTTGGGCATTTTGGTAATTTTGGGCATTTTGGTCATTTTGGACATTTCGGGCATTTTGGTCGTCTCGTCTGTAATTTCTGTCAGTTCTGTTGGTTTTGACATTTCTGTCGTTTTTGTCATTTATATAGTTCTGTTATAGATTTAATTTCATTTCTTTTGTTTCGTATTTTGGTCCTTTCGTCTGTAATTTCTGTCAGTTCTGTTGGTTTTGACATTTCTGTCGTTTTTGTCATTTATATAGTTTTTATAGACTCCCGTCTAGATAGATAAATAAAACTAGGACGGTTTGAAATAGAGAATGAAAGTTTGTAAGAAACCAATCATTTCTCAAGGTTTTAGATATAAGAATTCATCGTCTATAAAAAAATACGATAGAACTTGATACGTCTTTCCGTTAAGCTTTCACGGAAAACTACTGGGAATGCTGGATCGGTTTTGCTGTAATTTTGTCTAATTGTAGTTTTAATACCGAAAATGGACATAAATATTTTTCATCCCGGCAGATGGGATAGTTTGCCATATAAAATTAAATTAATCATCCGGGTGCAAATAGCACTAACATAAAAATTTAGTATAATGTAACCTGTATTAACATCAGCTCTTTAAACAAGAGACACGGACTAGAGGTTGACCCGCGGTCAAGCCGCGGGGTTCTTTCTATCTAGGTTTACTCTCCATCACTAAATTGTATTTTTTTTATGGCATGAGTTCAGCAGACAGGCAGATGGCCCACCTAATGGAAAGCGATTCCCATCGTCTTCGGACATTTGTAACACCAAAGTGGATACAAATGCGCCGCTGCTCTCTTAAAGGAGACTGAAATCTGGCCACTAATGACAGAACACAACTCAGGGCTGTGGCGGCATTGGTAGCCCATCCAGACGAGCAAATGCCTCACCTCTTAGGACGGGTCGCTCGGCCTCAGGAAATTGTATTCTTTCTCCGTTCCTGCACGGATATGTATGTTGGTTTTTAAAACCCTTTCATCCAACAGGAACAATGAATATAAATTTTAGCAGTCTGTCTTATGACGCGATAACACCACCCTCAGCCAGGTGGTAAGGCATTCACCCGCCTGGATGGCCACCATTATAGAACATGCCGCTACAGCAACCTTGAATTGTGTTTTTGCATCAGTGGCCAGATTGCAATCTTCCTTCCAAGGCCGGCAGCACATTACCAGCAGCTTTGATGTTGCAAATGGCTGCCTCTGCCTGTCTACTGTACTCCAGCTATAAAATAAACTCCTTGCCATAGCTATTATTACCATAGTGCAGAAGTTTTATTAATAAATATATTCACTATTTTGACTTGTGGCAATGGCTGTACCAGGTAAATGATAATATTCGTCTGCTGCGGGATATTCACATGTCAAATGTCGCGACTTTTCTTTATCTCCGACGATAAAGACGCGTTCTACCACATTGGGAACTACGTTTAAGCAGCTTTTGGTTTATTTCAATCTTATCCTTAACAACCCTTAACCTATGGCAATTAGTTACGACAACGAATAATTTTCGAAGAGAGAAGAAGGCAAATTCTTCTGCATCTTTTAGGCAACCAGGCTTGTTGGTGGACTGCCACGCTTTTGCCAAGTATCTTTGTTGAGCATTTGTCAGTGGCTTCGCCCCCGTTAATATTATGCCACGGACATGCATTATTCCGGGATAAAAAGATACCAATGTGACATTCCTATCTATCTTTGTGTCAAGTTTCATTGGGATCCGTTGAACAGTTTCGTCAACGTGATTCAGCAACAAACATCCATCCAAAATTTTGCATTTTTTATATGAGTATAGAAGTATAAAGTCGTGGTAGCGTGATGGCTAACGCACGCGTCCTAAACGCAAAGGGCGCGGGTTCGATCCTGGCCGGAACGCATGCACCACTTGGGCATTTTTCTGACCTAATGTGCATATTGTTACAATTACCACGTGCTAATAAAGGTGAAGGAAAACATCGTGATGCAACCTGCACACCGAGATACCCGATGTGTCAAAGGCCCGAGCCCAGCAGTGGGACATTTATGGGCTGTTATTATTATATTGTATAGAAGTATAGATAAAGTACAGATGACCAAATAAAAAAAAATTGTCAGTTTTAATTCGTGCAGTAACGGAGAAAGAATACTCATTCCTGATGCTAGCTGGCATAATATATCAAGGGGAGACATAAGAACCCACCACTCTCAGCAGGTATGGCATTTGCTCATCCGGATGGCTACCACACCTGACCTGATTCTGCTATTTCAACCAACCTCTTGGCGTTGCAACGATATTCAAAGTACGATTTCATAGTGTCAGAAGTTCGTATTCTACTAAATCCGTTATCTTCTCGATACCATACCGACAGAATAATAGTAAAAAAAAATGGTAGACAGCCGATACGAAATGTTTTTAAAAATTATTTTGTGAGTTTTCACAAAATAAATAACCTAATGCAATAAAAGAAAACTTAACTTATTTGTATTGCATTCTACCCATAGTTCCTCAAGACTATAAGTAGATTACTGAGCCTAGATCACCGTCCTCTATGGGTAAGGTTCCCAGAAGGCTGGTTATGCTTCCTACGTTGTCCGAGGTAGGCACCAGCCCTCCGGTCACCCGAAGAGTCAATGAGTCGTTTTGATACATTATTGTAGAGGCTCATGGCCTCAGGAGCACACGATCCAAGCATCTCAACAGCAAACCGCACAAACATACAACTCTCACTGAGGGTTGCATATTTGCGCCGCTTGAGTGATTCAGCTGTTTCCGCCGCCTAACCGGCTGATCTAGACGTGTTTTAACTTATAAATATGGAGTAGCACGCCACGGGCACGCCATTGGAATTAACAGAATAGCGAAATCAGGTAAACCTACAATTGAGACGACAGTGTCCGGCGATTTTGATGAGATAGTAATAGTAGAATTGGACCCTGGCTTGGAGTATGCCGCCATAACAACCTTGAGGTGTGTTCCGCCGTATGTGGTCAGGTTCCAGTAGCTCTTCGAGACCGGTAGTTACAAAAATCGATATGCGACGATAGCTGCACTATCTAACCGTATAACTTGTTTATTGTTGGTTTTGTATGTCTATGTACGTATATATTTTTATAGCTATAATATATGTTTAATAATTAATTTGTCTTTTTGTTAGTATCTAATTCAACTGCACGCCAACGCCATCTTCGCAATTGGATCTTGTCCATCCAAAGGCTGCCTGGAAGAGATTGCTTAAGCAATAAGGCCGCCCGTTGTCCTACCTTGTAGTAATGTTACAACTCAGATCCCGACAAAAAACAAAACCCACCTGCATATCTGAAACAAAACACATTTTATTACCTGACAGCATTTAAACTAGTTGTAACTCTTTTGTGATCGTCTTCTTTTGTTTACTTTGTGTTTATTTGTGATTAGAAAACAGCCCATTGTTTTATTGTACTCTTTTATGGCAGTTTGCGGCTGAGTAATTAGCCAGGTGTGGCGGATTTAGCCGACTTAGATATGGGGACATTGCATTTGTGCAGTATAAAACGATGACCTGATGGAGGGGGAGCCAGTCGAGCGAGAACCACGAGCGACGCGAGACACGTGTACTACAAACGGGAAGCTAATAAATGCGCGGACTTTGCGCGCTTTATTGAATTACGACCTTCTGCACTACGTTTGCACTTGTTGTGTTCGGTTATATTTGTACCTGTGTTATACGTGTTTGTATAGTTCTAATAAACTCTATAGTAATTTTAAACGGCATCTTAATTCGAGTCTCGCGACTCGTAACAGTATTTAAGCTTATTGTGTGCTTTTTCTCTGTAATGTTGGTGTCAATACAATAAAGAGTATTGTATTTTGTTGTATTATAACTTCTTTCCATCATATGGGCCATCTACCTGTTTGTAATAAGTCAACGTTTTATCACCATTACACAACTTTTTGGGGTTTCATAGCAAAAATACAATAAATACCTGATGGAAAGCGGTTACCGTTGCTTATGGACATTTGCAACATCAAAGATGCTACCAAAGTGCTCCACTCGTGGTGCACTGCACTCATGAACACAACTCAAAAGTTGTTATGCATACTCATCGGCATACTCGAGACAAGAGGTGGTAGCCATCCAGGCGGGCAAATACCCTGACGTCCTGGCTGTGGGTAGTTTTGTCGCCTCTTATGGACAGGCTGCCCGACCGCAGGAAATTGTATTCTTTCTTCGTACCTGCACGGATAAGTAATTAAAATTTTCTACAACATCTTGAAGTCGGTGCCAAGAAAGACAGTTTTATGTTTCACTTGGCACCGACTTCCAGATTTTGTAGACAATTTTTTTTGTTTCGCTTTTAAGTTACGTCTATGGTAACCAATAACATATTATGGGACCATTGAAACTGAACGGGGTGCCCCGTTAGGGGTGGAGGAGCAAGATGGAATGCTCCTCCGTCTTAAAGGAAGATCTTCCAGTGAGACTAGTGTTCTTCCTCGCAGGTCTATTACTGTTGGAAATTTGTATATATTCTTTGTACATTTCGGGAAACGTTTGCGACCTCAATTATTGTACAGCGCCATCTATTGGCTTGTAAGTGTTCCATTACAGCACTACTTAATGTAACGTAAAGGGAATCATCAGAATCGTTTCCAAAACATAGGAGATATAGCTGAAAATCCTGAAAAATGACACTTTTTTCTGTACGATTTTAATGAAATTTTTACTACATCTTCGGAACTCAAACTCCAATAGCCATAAATTTTTATATAGGCTACTTTGAAGCTTTATTGAATGTTATGCAAAAAGAATTATTAAAATCGGTTGAGAAACTGCTTATTTAAACGATGAGTTGGGAACAGGAGGGTCTTTTTTTTAAGTCGGTTATAATACATTATATATTCATACGTGAAGCAAAAACTTTATACCCCTTTTTACGAAAATTGCGCGGACGGAGGAGTATCAAATTTCGTACACTTATAGTTTATATAGAGAAGAAGCGACCAATGCTATTATTTCTTTAAAATTATGCTTAAAAAATACATTAAATCAATAAAAAAAAACATTACACACACTACCATGTATTTGACACATACACGCATATATACTCTTTTGTTTATTGTTGAAGTCTGTGAGTATAGAAGTAGTCTTTGACAATTATGGCCGAATTTCGACCACGAGTGACCACTAGTAGATATAGTTGCCTCTACTGAGCCGTTTAAAATGCGGGGTCCAACACGCACTTGACTTAAATTAATTAAATAACTGTAGTCTCCAAGAATACATTTTTATTATCTGTAAATTATAAGAAGTGACCTTTTGATAGCTCTTGTGCCTACAGTATGTCTATATCTTTGTTTTTCATTAAGATTTTCCTTGTTAAAAATATACCTTTAAATTGAACATATATTCAATTTAAAGACATATTTTTATCAAGGGAATTAATTTCTAAATAATCGAATACAATAAAAGAAAACTCAACTTATTTGTATTGTATTCTACCCATAGTCCCTCAAGACTATAAGTAGATTACTGAGCCTAGGTCACCGTCCTCTATGGGTAAGGTGCCCAGAAGGCTGGCTGCGTTTCCTCGCTGGGTCGCCATACTGATCCGTTGGCCGAGGTAACCACCAGCCCTCTGATCACCTAAAGAGTCAATGAGTCGTTTTGATAAATTTTGGTAGAGGCTCATGGCCTCAATTTTATCAAGTGTTTCAATTACTGGAATATTCATAAACGTTTCTAGATAGACTGATGTAGAAGTGTGAAACCCGAATTTCCGTCTAGATAGTGCTAGACACCAATTTAGGGACCGTAAGACCGCTTCTGCGGCGCCATCATCTCCCTCTAACAGCTGACGAAGATTTTCAACACACAACAACCCAAGTTCCATACACCTGTACCTATAATATTATAAAATTATAAACATGCCGTGTCTGTACATTGGAGCTATTTAAAAAGCACAGCTGGAATCCCTATTAATATTATGAATGCGAAAGTAATTCTGTCTGTCTGTTACGCTTTCATGGAAAAACTACTGCACCGATTTGGCTGAAACTCAGTATGTATTCGATGCCGAGGATGATCACAGGGTACCCTTTATCCCGAAAAATGGGATAGTTGCCAGGATAAAAATATATATTTCTCCCTGTTTGTTATGCTTTTATGGAAAGACTATTGGACCGATTTGGCTGAAACTCGGTACATATGTAATTTTAATACCGAGGGTGGCCAAGGGATACTTTTCGTTCCGGATAATGGAATAGATTTATGTAAAGGTTATCCCGGAATGTTAGATAGGTTTTGTGTTTTTATGTATTTCGTCCCGTGCGTCCAATTTGTCCACTTCATCTATTTTGTCCATTTATTCTATTTTGTCAAGTTTTGTCATTTATGTAGTTTATATATAGACGGGGGATGGTATATTTTGCGATATAAAATGAAGTGAACTTTCCGGGGGCAAATACATAAAAATTTAATACAATGTAATCTGTAACGCCTGCTCTTTAAACAAGAGGTACGCACTTAGAGGTTGACCCGTGGCGTCGCCGCGAGGTAAACTCTAGTAGACTATATTTTATAAAGGATGGAGAACACGATGCAATATTTTTTAGATTTCTTTTCTGTTTGTCGGTTGGTCTGTTTATTCGGGATTCACGTAAAAACTACTTCGTCCACGCTTGACTCAAAATTTCCGCGGGATTCCCGGGACTCAAAGTACCGCAGCATGAGAAATTTGTAAACAAAGCATATTTATTACCCGCCGGCGTTTGAGCTAATAACATTGAAGCTCTTTTATGACTGTCTTCTTTTGTTTAACATTTGTGACTGGAAAATCAGCCGATTGTGTATTGTAATCTTTATGGCGGTGATTAGCCAGGTGTGATTATTGGAAAATTCAGTCCACGCGGTCGAGAAGACATATTGTATTTGTACAGTATAAATCAATGCCCCAACAGAGGGGTGGGGCAGTCGAGCGATAACCACAAGCGAGGCTCAAGACGTGTGTACATTCGGTAATCTATATGGTGACCGACTTTGCGCGTGTTATTGAATCGTGCATTACGTTTGGACTGGCGGTGTTCAATTATATTTGTACCTGTGTTATACGTGTTTGTGTAGTTCTAATAAAATAAACTCTATAATAATTCGAACGCCATTTTAGTTCGAGTCCTGCAACTCGTAACAATATAATCTATTCCAGTTGTTTTTTTTAATTAGCTTCAATGTACAGACACGGCATGTTTAGAATTTTATAATATTATAGATTAATTGTCGTTTAGCTTATCGGAATACCGGAAACCTTTAGCTATAAAAAGTGCTTTATTTAAAAAGGAAATCCATCCAAAAGAGCCCATTTCTTTTTTATTAACTCATGGCATGTCTTTTCTTGTGAACACACACACACGGGTCATGGATACGGGGGAAGACCAAAAGCGCCGCCTAGTGCCGCGCGCTTCGTGTGCGTGTGGGACTCTTGCACCAAACGGCAAACGGGATCTCCTCCATTAAAGGGGGAGGCCGAATAACTACCCACGAAACCTACCTGGTCCCTATAAGAGCATATATCTCGAATGTCAGAGATGTATAACGCAAACAGACAGAAGCTAAATTATATACTCGTAACTATACTAATGTTATAAAGAGGTGAAGTTTGTGAGTTTTTTTGTAGGAAGTTATCTCTTGAACTACAGAATTGATTTTGTAAACTCTTTCATCAGTAAAAAGCTACAATATTCCTGAGTAACATGGGTTCTATTTCTTTGTGATTAATAATATTGTTACGGGTTTGCGGGACTCGAATTAAAATGACGTTAGAATTATTATAGAGTTTATTAGAACTATACAAACACGTATAACACAGGTACAAATATAACCGAACGCAATAAATCCAAACGTAATGCAGAAGGATGTAATTTAATAAAACGCGCAAAGTCCGTCAATGTTTGATTCTCGAATGTATACACGTCACGCCTAGATCTTAGTTGTAGCTCAACTGACCCCCTCTCTCAATCAGGCCATCGTTTGATACTTCACAAATACAGCTTGTACTTATAATCCGCAACACGTGGCTAATGATGCTCCTGAGCGGCCGTAAACGAGTACAATACGACAACAGGATGTTCTCCACAATAACTAGAAACGTATACCAATAAATGAGTGAACAGAAGAAAACGAACATAAAAGGACTACAATTAGTTCAAATGCCGACAGGTAATAAAATATGCTTTTACAGATTTGAAGTGAAATTTGTCTTTGTCGGAGCTTAAGTGATAACAATATTTTTTAATGCGAAATATGCATTCGGCGTGCGCTGATTAAACAATAAATAGGTCCCAGGGTGAAACATTTTATCTGGTGAGCAATTATATGTTGGCTTATCTCGCGTAGCGCCCAGCGAAGTGGCCACGGGTCAGCTAGTTGAATGTAAAATGCATAAACCACTCTTCTATTATGATACAACGTTATGTAAAAGTTTCAAATTTATATTTACAACTACTTTTTAGTTTTACGAACACAAATGTGGGGGTTTCAGTAAGTCACACGCTTACTTACTTGTGTCGATGATGGTTAGTACGTTGGATAGTGACGCACCACAAGCGAGAGCCCATGGCTCAATCGCCCGGGAGGGGAGTACAACATAAGACGACGAGTTGTACTCTTGCAGTATATAAATTTCTTCATTGTTCCTAATTTAACTTAGACCACATATACAGACACATTATCGTTTAGGTAATGTGCACACCAGTATTCTAATCAACATTAAATATTGTTACGAGTTACGGGACTCGAATTAAAATGCCGTTGGAATTATTATAGAGTTTATTAAGACTATACAAACACGTATAACACAGGTACAAATATAACCGAACACAAAAAGTCCAAACATAATGTAGAAGGTCGTAACTCAATAAAACGCGCAAAGTCCGTCACTTATTAGATTCCCGATTGTAGTACAGACGTCTTGCTTCGCTCGTGATTCTCGCGTGTGTTTTGTTTTTTTGTCGGGACCTGACTTGTAAACACGCGCCCCAATGCCTAGTGCCGCGCGCTTCGTGTGCGTGTTAGGGACTCTTGCACCAAACGGCAAACGGGATCTCCCTCCATTAAAGGGGGAGGCCGAATAACTACCCACGAAACCTACCTGGTCCCTATAAGAGCATATATCTCGAATGTCAGAGATGTATAACGCTAACAGACTAAATACATAAAACTAAATACATTAAACTTGAAGATATATGATGAAATAAAGCAAGAATCCAATGGTTGTGGCAAAATATTAATCCCCCTGTATGTCGGTACACAGAGTAACGACACGCCTTTGTGTGATTTGGGGCGCTGCCGAAATGGGACTCGCTTTGTTCCCGGCTTGCGTACTCTGTGGCGGATTGCGATGGCAGCGTTGTAGAGAGATTTGCGTTTTGCAAATTCAAATTCTGTAGATACTATGTACTAATGTACCAATCTTAAGTGTTTTACACAAAGTACTCTTAAATAACACTTATTTTGTTTTATTTAAGCGTGGTAATACGGTTTACGCAATCTGTACACACATGTCAACCCGAGTAACCATGTACCATGTAAATTCTATTTTCTCCAATGGAGGCGCTGGGGTACTAATAGCGCGGGGCATTTAAAGAGCAATTTTAAATATAGTGTATTAGAGTATCAAATCCTAGTAAGTAGCTCATTTTACTTACAAAAAAAAATTGGTTTTTACAAATCGCGAGCGAAGACGCGGGCAGTACATATAAACCTTCCTTGAAAAATTATTTAACTGTGGTGAAAACCGCTTAAAAAGCAGTTGCATGGCTTAGAAGTAGTCAGCGAACACACAGACAGATACTGAAAGCGACTTCAACACCAAACATATTGTTACGACCGACAAAAACAAATTCACAGCTGCATACCTGTTTTGCACATTTTATTACCTTTCGACATTTGGACTTCTTTTGTTTACTTTGTGTTTAAAATTTGTTATTAGACAAACGGCTCATTGTGTATTGTAATCTTTTATGGTAGTCACTAGCAAGGTGTGATTCTAAGAAATTCAGTACACGCTGTCAGGCAGACATACTGCATTTGTGCCGTATAAAGCAGTGCCCCAACGGAGAGATGAGCAGTCGAGCGATAACCACAAGCGAAGTAAGACTCGTGTACATTCGGTAATATATTTAGTGACTGACTTTGCGCATGTTATTGAATCGTGCATTAAGTTTGGACTGGTTATATTTAGTTATATTTGTACCTGTGTTATACGTGTTTGTATAGTTCTAATAAACTCTATAATAATTCCAACGGCATTTTAATTCGAGTCCTGCAACTCGTAACAATATTATTTTTAATTAAGTAAAGAGTTCTAACGCGAAATCCTATGTCGCCAAAGCCGTAATAATGATATCATACGAACAAGAATATTAATGAATGCAGTTAAAAGATTAGACGTAACACACTCTCCAATCGCAGTTACGCCATCATCCATTCTTGTTTTAATACAAAATCACAAATATTGTACTCGACATCATACAGTTTATTTCTTTTTAAATACATGGCAAAATTAAAATTTAAAACTTTCAATTTATGAGTAACTATATTATATAGGTAGATATTTACCATTCCGCAATGCTTGAAGACAAAAGTCTTCGAGCAGGGCGTCCGCCCCGTCCTGACCTGCGGGGCCGCGACATGGACACTGACGGCAAGTTCCAAGTCGCTCAACGGGCTATTGAGCGAGCCTCTTATGGATGAAATTAGAAATGAGGATATCCGTAAGAGAACCAGGGGTAACCGACATAGCTCGCAAAACAAGTAAGTAAGTCTTGGAGTGGAGACCGATGGACCGACGACCTGTGCAAGGTCGCCGGTAGACGCTGGATGAGGAAGCCAGAGGACAGGGATGAGTGGCGCCGTCTTGGGGAGGCCTATGTCCAGCAGTGGACTGTAAATGGCTGGCGATGGTGAGATATTATGATATTCAAATCATTCGATACACTTTTTACCATCTTGCAAAACGTCGCGGCCTCATCAATGTTGTACGGATGTATAAAATTATGACGTTCTAACTATGTAGTACAAGTGGAATCATATTCCGCAAATTTTCTTTAAAACCACTAATTAAATTGATTTAAACCATTTAAATACAATATGATATAGGAATTATGTATATTGGGACATATATGTCATAATTATTTAATTATGGTGCCCTGGAGGATGGGTCGCCCTTTAGTACGGGGCGCGTTTTGCGTCGATACTCTGGCGGCGTCCCATCTTTCAGCCACTAGCATGTCTGCTGGTACAGCTGCTGCACAGCAGGAGGTCCTGAAATGCCGCAAATATTCCGCCATCGGAAATGGTTACATATTTGCGGCTTTTGGGGTCGAGACCCTGGGACCATGGGCGCACAAACTTTATCGAGACATAGCGAAACGCCTGGTAGACGTCTCGCTTGACCAAAAGACTGGTCTGTACCTCGGACAACGCATTAGCGTTGCGATACAGCGAGGCAATGTGGCCAGTCTTTTGGGCACGTTTCCAACTGACAGCGGTCTGGCACTACATTTTATAATTTAATTTTAACTTGTATATATACTTATTTATAAGATAGATTATATTATATTATAAATATAACTATAAATAAATATGACATTATTTATTATATTGTAACACAGTGTTGGCACGGTGCACACGGTACGCTCGTTCCAGCCTCTCGTACAATGAAAACCGATTCCTTGGCAAACAGACCAATCAGCGGCACTTACCAAACTTCCCGCATTAATAAAATTATATATGCGATTATATTTTTCTACCAGGATAAGAGAGATGTTATTTATGACGATGTAACCCCCAGACATCCCCAACCCCCCGGCGCAGTCGTAAAACAAAACGGTCGAAGTGAAGTGGCTGCCTTTATTTTGAAGTGAACTAAAAGCCGCAAACTCTGTTAAGCGTGTCCCTCACAAATGAGCGCTCGTTCGCTTAAATCTCTTTAAGCGTATTCTTCGCTCGACTTTCTTAAGCGACTCTTCTTTAGTACAGCTATTGTCACAACGAGTTCGGTATTGCCAGAGACGGTTTTTGCGAAACTGGACTGAAAAAATTGACGTGGTAGAACCGTGCTAGAATCATGAATTCGGCTCTTAGGTCCTGGTAGATTGGTGTGATGCGAGGCTGCGGAACGGAGAAAGGAAGAAATCTTAACCAATAGGATAGCATAAAAATTGCGTCAACGGACAGGCAGCCAATCCTAGTGGTTAATATTTATTTATTTATGGAAAACCTACAGCTAAATACATTTGATTAGATAACTACAATTAACAAAAGAAAGCCAATGACTGGTTTTCACGAATAAGCTAATGGTTAAAAGTAACATGCAGAAGTAAAAAAGGCACCGAGATGCTTAGTCGCTGTTGAAAAATTGAAGGCTTAGACACCGCTTGGCTCCTGAAATACAGATTGCAAATGGGCCGATGTCATCGTATTTATTAACATTATTTAAACAGTTACTTGCTCGCACTAGAAATGAGTTTTGTCTGTAATTAGTAAAACTTAAAGGTACATTTATGGGTTGATTAAATCGTAGAGACTTCGCTGGAATATTAAAGTAGACCTTACTTAGAAGACCTGGACAGTCAATATCGGAGGAGATCATTTTTAGAAGAAGTAAAAAGTCAGCAATATCTCGTCGGTCTTTAAGTGGCAAGAGGTGAAACTTTGCTTTGATTCCTATAGCATAAATGTCGAATAAATCGCTTTTGCACACTTTCAATGCGGTCTATATATTTATGATAGCGTGGGTTCCATATATGAGACGCATATTCTAGATGACTTCTATAACATAGTCACAGTATACAATTTTTAGTGTTTTAATCTCATTAAAGCAATTTGATATTCGTAAAATGAAACTAAGGGAAATATTTCTCTGTTTCTCCGTTCCTTCGCTCTGCAGACTTACTCCGCTCCAATGGACAGGAGTAAGAGATCCGCTGGTCTATTTCTTCCCCCCATTCCATCTTCTTTATCCCATCCCCCTTTTCATTTATTGACTTATATAAAAAAGTCTTTAAGAACAATTATTTTTAGAATTTTTTTAATCTATCAAAATAAAGCCTTTCGAAGTCACTTTTTAATTATATATTGATTTGATCTAAAAATATTTCAAAGTATTTAAAAATACATTATAACTATAAACTAGTACAGTGAAGGAAATTTAACTTATATTGTTTTCTACCTTTAATCCCTTCAGATTATAAGTAGAATACTGAGCCTAGGACATCGAAGCCAATGGGTTAGGTTCCTAGAAGGCTGGATCCGTTGTCCGAGTGTCAAATAATAAAACTTAAAGAAGTGAGATAGAAATGACTTGTGACCATCATCTCGGTTCCCCCTTTTTTTATGTTGAAGCATGGGGAATACATTTCGTACAATACCGGGCCCTTTGTGTGGGTTAGACCTTACGCGGCGAGATTAAGCGCTGCATGGCTTCTGTGAGACTCTGATACAGTAGTTCTCAACTACACCACTAAACCTGTACCTGCCTCCCATGTGCCCGAACTTGAGGTGGAAGAAAATGAGCTTTCGAATGTAGTTATATCTATATTCATCCGCGCATCACGGCCTGAGTCACCCCGGGAAGCAGAGAAACCCACGTCACCAACAGAGGTTAGTTCCACCGCATCCCCAAATGCTGATGGACCCCTGTTATGGAATCACGGGAGGAGATTTTGTGCACATCTGCGCCTCCGGACACCGTATCCGTAAGTAGCATGCGTATCTCTCGGCAGCTTCCTTGCAAGACATTACTGCCTCGCAGAAAGCCGATGCCGCCCCCCAATAGTCTTCGCTGTGCAGCATGGCTTCGACCAAGCTACCCAGCGAACTCTCGCCTCAGAGATCGAACCTCTGAGATGCCTATGCAGCGCATTCGACCCGCGTATGTAAGGCAGTATCTAGTGCGCCGCACTCGCGGCACTGAGGGGAAGGCAGACATCCCACAATCATCTCGGTTCCCCTAATCCCATCCCTCCTGTTTCGTCCTCCAACCCCATCTCTTCCATCCCACCCTAAAGGCTGGCAACGCGTTGGTATCGCTCCAGGTGTTGCACACGCTTATAGGCAACGGTAAATACTTCACGCCAGGTGCTCGGTCTATCCGCTTCCGGTAAAAATCTCAAAAATACTTAACATTCAAATAGTTCTTATTTTTTAGGTTTTGTAAATAGTTGAAGTTCGATACTTACACAGAAACCTGTCTGTGAATGAACACGCACTTGACCGATTTTATAATATTAATGTGGAGTATGATATTGTAGCTGAAATCCAATTTTAACTCGGTTAATGTTCCCTGTTCGGAGCTCAGGAAATGTGCTCGATTAGCCCCCGTTCTCTCGGGACCTGCCTCCTTAATAGTTATAATAGCCTAGTACATTTTCTGCATCAATGGAGAAAATTGAACCACTTATGGGGAATATTCCTCATACAGTTAGTTAATGGTTGGGTTTATTATACATATTGTTACGAGTCGCAGGACTCGAATTAAAATGCCGTTGGATTTTTTATAGGGTTTATTAGAACTATACAAACACGAATAACACAGGTACAAATATAACCGAACACTACAAATCCAAACATAAAGTCAAGGGTCGTATTTCAATAAAACGCGCAAAGTCCGTCACTATTAGATTCCCGATTGTAGTACACACGTCTCGCTTTGATCGTGGTTCTCGCTCGACTGCCCGCCTCCCTTAATCAGGCCATCCTTTTATCCTGCACAACCGAATTTCCTAAAATCAGCTTGTACTTTAAAATCCGTAAGACCTGGCCAATGATTACAATACAACAATATGCTTGTTCTCTAGAAACGTATGCCAATAAATAAGTAAACAAAAGAAGACGATCATAAAATAATTACAAAGATTTCAATGTTATTAGTTCAAATGCCGACGGGTAATAAATGTGCTTCTATAAATCTGTACGTGGAATTTGTCTTTGTCGGCGCTTAGGTTGTAACAATATATTAAGTGGATTAGTTCAAAAAACACCAAATAATCACATAAAGGATACTTGGAGAGTATCGCTAAGAAAATAGTGTTTTTAACATTTAGCTTACTGGCCAGTTGGTCAGATTTTATAGAGTTGTAAATTGACAACTGCCACAATTATAGACAGAGAGATATAAAGTCGCCACGAAAAATGTATATTTAAATCTTTATAAATCTAATTGTATATAAATTAATAGTAATAGTTCTTTGGACAACGTAAATACTGTACACGAAATTATATTGTTACGACCTACACGCCGACAAAAGTAGATTCTCACCTGCATACCATAAAAGCACACTTTATTACCTTTCCGCATTTGGATTTCTTCTTTTATTTACTTTGTGTTTAATCTGCTTCTACAAATCTGTACGTGGAATTGGCTTTGTCGGCGCTTAGGTTGTACCAATAATAAAAAATAGAAAATATATACGTAAACAGAACTATAATAACTAAATACCAACCAGTACGGTAATCAATAATCTTATTACTATTAATTGAAACAAATAAATACAAAAAGAAACAATCAAATCAAGGAAAAGCCTTCAAATCTTTAGGAACTTTGAGTTGCACGTCTTACAGGTGAGTTTTAAATAAAAGTGTACTCATTCTTCATAAAGAAGAATCTAGAAATGTTTAACATTTCTAAAGTCCTGTTTCTGTGATTGTAGTAAATATTTTTTTAATAATTTGAATGTGAAGATTGACTTCTTCAGGTGGTCAGAGGGCTGGTGCTTACCTCGGCCAACGGATCAGTACGGCGATCCAGCGAGGAGACGTCGCCAGCCTTCTGGGCACCTTACCCATAGTAGACGGTGATCTGGGCTCAGTATTCTACTTAGTCTTGAGGGACTATGGCTAGAATACAATACAAATAAGTTAAATTCTCTTTTAGTTAATTACTTTAGTAAATAAATACTTTTAATTTATACTAGCTGCGCCCCGCGGTCTTACCCGCGTGGTGATGGAAATTCGTTATATTTTAGATAATTCACACTATATCTTTATAAATTATATATTGTTGTAAAGTTTCATTAAAATCCATTTAGTAGTTTTTGCGTGAAAGAGTAACAAACAAACATCCATACAAACTTTCGTGTTTATAATATTAGTAGGAAGTAGGTTCACATGATATTTTCTTGAGTTTTCGCGACTTGTATACTTAATAAAAAGTGGCCGAAACGTCGGAATAACAAAAATAAAATAAATTACCGCGCTTAAAACCGTCAAAACGTAGTTTTATTATTAGGAAGTAGGTTCTTCAAAAATGTAGCAATGCGCCTGCGAGATCTATTAGGCGACTCTTATTAAAGCATCTCATCAGTAGCTTGTAAATCCCGGACAAAATACAATATGGCCGACCTCACTGCGCTCGTAAAGCAAACGAAATAAAGAAACGTGATGAAGCAAAGGAGTTCATTAGCAGCGTACGAGTGTGGCCGCGGCTTCTCCGGGCTATTTGTCCCGGTGTCCCGCCGCTGCCGAAGCTTAATTAAACGCGTCTAGCGTTTGGGGTGAATTGGGACCAAATTCACCCCGAAACGAGACCGAGTGGGGTGAGTCGAGACTGGGTGGGGTTTGATGGGGGAGCAATGAAACGGGTTTACTGCAGCTATATTTCTGAGGCCCGTCACAACAACGCAGGACATTTATAAGAATCTTTCCTTGGCGGAAGTGTTGACATATTTTATGTATGGTAACTCACGCTTTATATTTATTTATCATCAACCTGTCTCTGAGGACAGAGCTTTTCATGCTCTCTTTATACATTTAACATTTTTTTATATAAAACTAGCAGTGCCTGCGACTTCGTCCTCAAGAATTATTTTACTTCTATACGTTACGGCCATTATCATCTCAATTCATTCCTGGGATTGTCTAGAAGAGCTTTTTAGCGATAAGACCGCCCTTTGTGCATAATTAGGTATACTTTTAGTCTGTAAGTTCATTTTTGTATTGGTGTACAATAAAGTAGCCTAAGTTAATTTTTTATAACATCCGCTATTTGCCAGTGAAAGTCCTGTCAAAATCCATCCCCAGCCCTTCAAAGATTAACCGGAACATACAGATAGACGCACAAAAAAATTCTAAAAATTGCATTTTCGGAATCACCTAGTCCGAATTAACCCCCTGATTTTTTATCACATTATAAACAGACACATCAATTTTATTTATTTACTAGCTTCTGCCCGCGACTTCGACCGCTTGTAATAGTTAAAAAAAAGTAAGTTAAAAGAGCCCCCCGATTTTGAAACATTCTTCATTACTGCTCCGCTCCTATTGGTCTTAGCGTGATGATATATAGCCTATAGCCTACCTCGATAAATGGGCTATCTAACACTGAAAGAATCTTTCAAATCAGACCAGTAGTTCGTGAGATTAGCGCTTTCCAGCAAACAAAGAAACAAACTTGTCAGCTTTTTATATATTAGTACTAGCTGTACCAGCAGACGTTGTCCTGCCCTGAAGAAATAAAATTTAGAACCCGATTGCAGCGCCACCTACCAGGTCCAATTGTGAATTTAAACCATCCTCGAATCCACTTGAACACACAAAAACATTCATTCAAATCGGTCCAGCCGTTTAGGAGTTCACTGTCAACACACGCACAGAAGAATTACATATATATATAGATAAGATATAGATACTCAATACTAATTATACATTTCTTATATCCACTTATACTTTTTATATTATAGAATAAGTTTTGTATAATAGAATTTAATTATTAAATCGGAAAACATTTAAAAATGAAGAGATTGAAAAACTCGTAACAAAGCTGAATTTTAGTTCTTCTCTCAAATATTTTACAATGTAAATATTTCTAACTAACTAACTAACTACTACTAACAGTTACTAACTAAGTAACTGTTTCATTCTCGTAATTGTAAGAAGTTGTTTACCAACTTTCATGATAATCGATTCAGGTTTGCTTGTTGCGATAAAAAATAAATATAATATTTCACAATGGAATCTCACAGACTACTTCCACGGACAGATAGACAGATGTCCAAAAATCGGATTATGTAAGCAGTATACATCTGTATCCAAAATCAAAGCCACAACGTCCTAAAGTTAACAGGAAGCTACATTTACTTCTATTTTAGGAGTGCCTTCGCAAGTCAGCCATTTTACGTGATGGTCTAGTATTCGTTTGGCAATAAAGCCGCTTCAGCGCTACTAACCCTTGCACCAAAGAATATACAGAGCACAGATGCGCAACTCAACACAAAGTTAAATGTTTATAAATCACATATGGAAGTATTGATTTAGTTAACAATGCCTGTTTTAAGAATAATCTTTATAAATTTAGAAGTGAAACTTCTTAAGAATCGTTGTGATTTGAAACTCGATGAAACGAAAAAGCGACACAATAAAATAAACACATAAATCTATAGGACTAGGCCTGCGAGAGAATGAGATATAAGACATTATATTTAATAATGTAAACACTATGCTCATACAGATAGAGTTGGAAATGTTTGAAGTTTTTCATTAATGCTTGAAATTTAGTATATTGTAACGATATACTACCTATATAAAACGTGACGTCACGATATTTAGAATCCCTCCCACCGCTTGTCTTACTTAGTGTTACTTCTACTGCGTGTGAACTGCTCACACACACACATTTTTTTTATAGTAAAAGCATATACTTAAGTATATTGGGCGCTAAGGTAAGTAAGTCATAGATATCTTTCTCAGAAACCATTGGGTTTATATGTTTCAGATTTGACGGAAGATGTATGGTCTTATTGATATTGAGTTAGAATAAGTTTGTAGGCTTCTTTAAGATTCTCAACGAAGCCTACAAAAATACTCCAACTCAATATGAATAAGACCGGTAGTCTTTACGACACTACACATTGGTGTAGTACATTTAAGTGACAGATGATTTTTTGTCAATATACATAGTTGACATGTACATAGTTGAACGCCCAAAGTCCGTCGTCTATATCGCTAATCGAGAGTACTACAAACGTCTTACTCGTCTCGTAGTCGTCGCTTGAGTGCCCACCCCTCCATTCGGGCATTGTCTTATACTAACTACACAGTACAAAAAATTGGCCGCGCGCACTGAGTTTCCGAGAAATAGTAATTTGCACACCTGCGAACGGAAAACAATAACAATAAGGATTAGTTCCTTATTGTTATTGGAAGCTAATGGTGGTTATAAAACAAGTAGAAAAACAATAGCATGTTTTCTTAATTACAATTCAAAACACAAAAGAATTCCTAAGTCCGGGAAGACAATAAACTGCGCTTACGACAGGCAGCTGTGCGTTTATCTTTGACGGCATGTAACACTATGATAGTATTCTTTAATGCCATTTTTTATTGAAAACAATCGGCTTGTGTCCCCTAAGTCCCTGCGCCCGGTTCCACGCATCCCTTACACCTGTTTACACCGATGTAACGATTACACGATTAAACTGTTTACACCGATGTAGACGCAGTTTCTTAGCTAAGCCGACTTTTTGAAGCAAAAACTTCTTTAGACACGTTGGGCACTTTGGCATGGAGCAAAACCACTAAACTTGCATGACCGTCACGTATATTTATATTGCTGAAACACAGTAGACAGGCTTACGGCCCAACTGTGATGGAACGTGGTGACCGTCGCCTATGGACAATAGCAATACCAGAGGTGCTGTCAATGTTCTGCCGGCCTTGAAGAAGAAACTGGAAGCTGGCCACTGATGCTGGAACACAATTCAAAATTGTTACGGCGGCATACTTTAGACCAGGGGTGGTAGCCATCCAGTCGGGTAAATACCCTACCACCCGGCTTAGATACAAAGTTTTCACTTCTGACGTGCAGTCCTACGACTGACAATATTTTTTCGATCACGGTCCTTAGAAAAGTACTTCAATGAAATAGTGAAATAAACGCCCAGGGTACTATTTTAAGTACCCCAACTTTAAGTATTGCTGTTAGATAAAGTAGTATATCTAAATGCATGTTCGAGATTTTTGTTTGTCTGTGACCAAGCAATAGCGCCAACAAAATCAAAAGAAATTTGTTTTTCTTGACATAACATCGGACAAGATCGTAGCGTGTGAAAATGAATCTTAATTTATTAATGAAATCTTTACGATTTGTGTTGATATACTTATCAAAAAAATATCAACTATATTTTATGTATTATATATTATTTGCTATATTATGAAAACTTTATATGGATCTGAGTTATAGCGAAAATTATCAAAATCCAAAATTTAAGACCTTTTAATAGATCTTTGGATTAATAAGGACTAGCATGATTGTTTCGAATGTTTCAAATAAATAATAAAATAAAATAAATTTTTCTATTAATTTTAAAGGAAATTTTCGTTTATTAATTATTATAAGGTACAATTTTTAAAGTTCTTATTCTTGGGCCTTTACCATTGAATCCTTTTTTAAGGACTTTGGGCGTTTAGTTCAAGAAAGTCTTGCAAAACCTGGGCGTCAGGAGGTCATTTAATTTAGAGAAATTATTGCTAAATTAGCATAGTGTTTAAGCGGTTACTAAAGCATGCTTGTATTGAGTGTACCTTCTGTCGTTTCCAGTTAATATTTGGCCACACGCTGCTTGGTCGGCGTTACCCGTCGATATGGTAATGCGATTTCGTTTTAAAAAGACCCCCTTTTAAGCCTAAGCCAAAGGGTAATAGTGATTGGTTATTTAGAAGATTGCGCAGGGATTTTGGGAGGATTGTCCCCGGAAAGCTAATGTTGCCAGTTCAAAAGAATAATTCGCATGTAATTTATGTTTATAATACAGATTACTTGATTACGATGAAATGAATTCCATTCACCGTAATCATCATATCATTCTTCACTCAATCCATCCATCTCCTTTTTGGTCTACCTTCACATTTGTACCCATCTATCTTGAAGTTCAACATTCTTTTTGTCACGTGACTGTCACCCCTCCTTTTTTTAAATTTCCATTACATGTCCAAACCACCTTAATCTCCTTCCCCTCAATTTTTCAGTCGCGGGTGCAACTTTTATAGATCCCCTTATGTACTCATTTCTCACCCTATCCATTCTTGTAGCACTACACATCCATCTCAACATTCTCATTTCAGCTGAGTGGAGACGTTTGTGGTCTATCACTTTAGTGGCCCAACATTCGGACCCGTATAGCATGTACATGAAAACGGAGATAATAAGAATGCAATAATGCAATATTTGACAGCTTATGAAATCGAGTGGAATCTTTGCTTATCTAGCTCATGAGAACGCACAAGGAATCGAACACAGGGGTTCGATTCCTTGTGAATTTGAAATTCCATTATTTACTATGGTCTGAGTGTTTGCAAACGGCATCAGTGTCTGTTTTATCTTACACTTAATACAAGCGTAACTTACATAGTTTTCCCTTAGTTTCCCGTTTGACATTCCTTTACAGAAATGGTTCCTTATAAGCTACTCTATCTACTGGTGCAAAAATACAGACTGCTATTTTTTTTCTAAATCAGTCGTTTGGAATCTTGACTAGGGTTAATTTTTCAAATATGTAATGATACACAATGATACATACTTCTCCGTGCAGAAACGGAAAAATGATACTAATTCCTGCAGCTGGGCGGCCTGTCGTAAGAGGCGATAAAATAACACACAGCCAGATGGTAGGGTATTTGACCGTCTGGATGTCTACCACCCCTAGTCTGAAGTATGCCGCCATAATAACTTTTAGTTTTATTCCGGTATCAGTGGCCAGGTTCTAGTTTCTCTTTCAAAGCCGGCAGCACATTGGCAACACCTCTCAAAGGCAGCAAGCAGATCTCGCACTTGATACAAGCGCCTTTTAATAAACCTGGTTGAGTCTTTTTTATAGTTATAATTCTATTTAATTTCATATATTTTTGTACGTGACGTACCTATTATAATTTTTCAAAATATTTATTTTCACAATTCTATAATCGTTTCATAACATATTATGTATTTATATTAAATTGTTCAAAATATTGTTACGACTAAACACGCCGTAAACGTGGATTCACACCTGCATACCATTAAAACACACTTTATTACCTTTTTGGCATTTGGGCTTCTTTTGTTTACTTTGTGTTAAAATTGGTGATTAGAAAACAGCCCATACTCTTTTATGGCAGTCATTAGCCAGGTGTGCGCATTATGATTCTGAAGAAATTCGGTCCGCGCGGTTAGGTGGACATACTGCATTTGTGCAGCTTAAAGCAATGCCCCAATGGAGAGATCGTCAGTCTAGCGATAACTACGAGCGTAGCAAGACGTGTGTACCATATTCGGTAATCTATTTAGTGACGGACTTTGCGCGTTTTACGGAATTACGATCTCGCGCATTACGTTTGGACTGGTTGTGTTCAGTTATATGTGTACCTGTGTTATACGTGTTTGTATAGTTCTAATAAATTCTATAATAATTCCAACGGCATTTTAATTCGAGTCCTGCAACTCGTAACAATATGTATCTTTTGTCTATTCTTTGTTTGATGTTGTTCTAATTATAAATAATATTAAATGTTCATTAGTTATCTCATTAGCACTAACGGAAGACTAGCCTTGGTTGTTATCGACCAGCATTTGCTGAGTTAGGGCCTGTTTCAAGTTAGTTAAGCTTTCGCTTTTGTTAAACTGTTTATGTATAATTTCCATTTTAAATAACTCTAAATAAACTTTATTTTCTTTCTTTCGAATGTCCATAGCTGACGGTAACTACTTTCCATCACAGTTGGGCCATCAGCCTGTCTGCTGTGCTTCAGCAATAAAAAACCACTTTGGTAATGAGGAGCATATGACCGAAGCGAATTCAACAGTAGCCCGTCGCACAGGTTCTAAAGAGACCCAGCGCGGGCATCGGATTTTCTTTTGGGACGCCTCCTGTTCTAAATGTTCTTTGTATTTTAATAATATTGTATGAACCGTGTATTGTTTACAAGCCAATAAATTTTCAGTTGTCATCAGAATCGGCATGAAGACTCCTTTGAGTGTTTTTCGCTATTTCGCATACTTTAGGATTTAGCTCTGAAGGCCTGTTTAAATAATTCATTCTGTATAGTAACTTTAGTAAGTGCACCGTCGCTAAGATTTAGCGAGATTTAAAATATTTGAATAATACATGCACTGGCAACACTAAATTTGGTTGTAAGTAGAGGGCTCGATTCAGTTTGTGGGTAATTGCGTTACGGTTAAGGCGCCCCCTGTGAACCCTTTTTAATATCAACTCAATTACACATACTCGTTTCGGTACATTATGTGACTTCTATCAATATGACTTTGAGTAATTCTTAACCGACTTCAAAAAGCAGAAGGTTCTCAATTTGGTTGTGTATTGCTCGATTTCTCCGTCAGTTGTGGAGTCGTTGTGATTTGAAACTCGATGAAACGAAAATGTGACACTAAAACGAGATAAACACAAATCCATAGGACTAATCATGCGAGAGAATGAGAATGAGATAGATGAGATAGATAGATAGAGTTAGAAATACTTCAAATTTCGTTTTTAAAGCTTAAATATATTATAATCATAAAATATATGAAATGTGATGTCACTAAGTTTAGATGCCTTCATACTTTGTTTCAATTCTTCTGGCCTGAACAGAAGGCATGAAGTGGTCTCCAAGTCAGAATCTGATAAATGGTTCCCAGGGAAATCGAGAGTAGCCCTCGAATATTTGAATATTCCAAAAAGAAACTTACAGCCAAATTGCGTACCTCCTCCTTTGTGAAGTCGGGTAAAGTTCGAGCAAATACCAAAACGCTGTTACCTACATCAGCACACGGACAGTATACAAATGTACAAATTTCTCTCGAAGAAGGCAAAAACGAAATGTGTTTTAATGTTTTGTACGTGTTTAGACTTCTTTTAACTTGTTATACTTTGTGAACTTTTCTTCCTTTGTTTATTCTTGTTAGCGTAAAATATTTCGATCAATGTACTAATTATTATATCCATTTTTTTTTCATAATATGTACATTGATAAGGTACGAAATGAGTACCTACATATGGGGATTGACGAAAGTTGTACTCGTGACTGAAAAATTGAGAACAAGACTAAAGTGGTATGGGCATGTAATGAAGAGGGATGAAAGTCACGTGACAAAAAGAATGTTGAACTACAAGATGGGTACGAATGTAAAGTGTATGTATGTGCAATTCACACGCAGTAGAAGTAAAACTAAGTAAGACAAGGGGTGGGAGGGATTCTAAATTTCGTGACGTCACCTTTCGTATATTATATCGTTATAATATATTTAAAGCTTTACAACTCTATCTGTATGAACACAGTGTTTAAATTATTGAATATAATGTATTCTATCTCATTCTCTAGCAGGTTTAGTCCTATAGATTTGTGAATATCTCTTTTTGGTGTCATTTTTCGTTTCATCGAGTTTCAAATGACAATTATTCTAAAGAAGTTTCACTTCAAAAAGTGATGGATGGATTGTGTGCAGGATGATTTGTGGTCTGACAGAGGATGTATGTTAGAATAGAGGAGTGTGAAAGGAACAGACATATCGTGCCGACCCCAAATAATCGGGGGAAGGTGAAAGAAAATAGAGATGAAAGTCAAGGCGTTTAGTGATGGTTTGATGAATTTCAGAGCATACCTAGTGTGGGGCTTACAAAAGTTGTGTGGTGTGTCGACGATGTTACCGCGTTCGTTGGATAGGGTACCGCACCACTAGCAAGACCCCATGGCTCCATCGCAGTCTGAGCTAGGCTCGACCGCTGGAGAGGGGAGTACAAAATAAGATAACAAGTTATGTACATTAAATGAATTTGCCCCATTAATTAATTTAACATGGAAATTTACACTATATACTTATATACAGAAACCTTAACTGCTATGTGAAAATATGTAAAATATTAACAAGTTCGTAGATGCATCTCCGAAGGTTTTCTGTTATCAATATTAACAGATTTTGGCATGTACATGGACTATTCAGTTTTAACCTTGCTAATTATGTAGCAATAAATTATTCCATGAACGTACCACCTAGCAAAGCAAGCATACTCTAAATAAATAAATAAAACTTCATTAATTTCTTTTGGGATGACGCAGATACTTCCCAGGCACCGGTACTTCCATAAGTGTCTGCATCAGATCGTGAGATGTCTGTCTACCCCTCATCGCCGCGAGTGCGGCGCACTAGACACTGCGTTTCATACGCTGGTCGAATGCACTGCATGGCAACCTCAGAGGCTCAAGCTCCAGGCCATCGTAGGTCCGATCGATTCGCTAGGGAGGGACTGGTCGAGGCCATGCTCCACAGCGACGATCATTGGTCGGCTGTCTCTTCCTTCTGCGAGGCAGTAATGGCCCGAAAGGAAACCTAGCCTGACTGGTCTCCGGAGACGTAGGTATGAGCAAAATCTCCTCTCATGATTCCATCACAGGGGTCCGCTGCATTATGGAAGCTCACTATGTTTCTCGGGGTGATCAAAGCTTGTTGCATGGTTTTTTTTTACCCCACGTTAACAAAAAAAAACAACCTCCTTACCAGCTGCTCCCACTTGACTCCTTGTAGCGCTGAGAGAACCTTTAAGTCGCAGAAGAGACGTTGGCTCTCTAAGCGTATTCTAGCGTCTGTACAACGGGGAGTGTTCTGATTAGCTGTTTGTTTTGGTGTCTATGAAATCATTTTATCATTGCACCACTCGCCGGCGATTAGGACTTCATCCACACTTCCTCGACACCTGGAAGTCGTCCATACGTGAGCAAACTATGGAATGATCTCGCTCCAGCGGTTTTCCCAGAGCCCTACAATATGGGGCTCCTCAAAACAGGGCGTAAACAGATATTTAAAGTCTCAACGTGGTAGGCAACGCATCGGCTCCCTTAGTGTTGAGAGGGTGGGTGATCAAGCAGACCTGTTAGCTAGTTTGCCAACAAGCAAACGTAAAAAAAGTATAGATTATATTTTGTTAATACCATCCAGTAAATGTCGTAGTACAAGTTATTATTAATTAAGATAGAAACTATAAACGGTCCTGTTCACCCGATCATAGATAAGCCCAATCAAATCCAAGGGCCCCTTTATAGTCCAGCCGTTATAGCGTTATTGCGGAAATGGTTATTTCCAACGATATTCGGTTATTAGCCGTTATAACGCGTTTTATTATGGAACTACCCTATTAAAGTAAGATGTAACGATGCCTTTAAGGCCTACTGTCCTCTGAGGCATCATCTGACGAATGCAGGCAAGCTCCAAATGACGACAGGCGTATTTGCTTCTTAGATGTGTCCACGCAATCGTCATACAATCATGCAAGCTACAAGGCGACGACACAGACATGTATTGTATTAGCTTCATCTATATTATTATATCCGTGACGTCTTCTCGAATATGCTGCTGATATATTATTATAAAGACAAGGATATTCCTCGATAATCCGAACAAAGACGTATGCGTCTCGCAGTGCGCTTGAAGTAGTGGCAGGCCGCGTCACGAGCTGCATGAAGAAAGCTTGACGATATGCAAATGCGACGTTGCTTCTACGTGGACAGTAGGCCTTAGATTTCTCACATCCTTTATGATACATGATTTTGTGTTTCTGGCGGGAATTTTAAGGAGAGAAGTTTTTAACTGACTTCAAAAAAGGATGAGGTTCTCAATTCACCGTGTAATTTTTTATTGTAAGTTCAGTAAATCGGTCATCGGTCCATCGGGCTGGAGGGCATCCGACACTACGTTTACCGAGACGCGGTCTCCACTCCAGGACGTAACCGGCCCACTGCCACTTCAACTTGCTAATTTTGCAAGCTATGTCGGTTACCTTGGTTCTCTTACGGATATCCTCATTTCTAAAGACGAAGACGATGATGGGAGAGAAGGTGCTGAAGATATTGCAGAAAATTATTAAAATCAGACTTGCGGTTTTTTATCCATAATTTTATTTTCTGGATTGATTTTGATCAATCTTCTTGCATTGGATCTCATTATAGCCAGATCTCAGAATACTTTGGATACGATATACGTAACTTAAAACAAAAAAAAAAACAACAACAAAGGAGACTGGCGGGTTCCTTAGGAGCCGAGAACCTGGTCAACTACACGCATAGTTACAAAGTGGTCAGGTAGCTTATGTCATTAGAAACCCATGTGTGATTGTCATTTTCTACAAGAACTTGGCTGAAAATAGAATTTGGTCATATATTTTTGACATTGACATAACCTACATTACAATAATACTAGAGTTTTTGGCGGAACTTGAAATTGTGCAAATTATTTTCAAAAAATGTTTATTTCTATCTGTAAGTGAACAATGTGAAAGTACGTTGTTTATTGTTTTTAACGAATAATTTATGCATTTGTGTTTTATTCTTCACAATGTCAGGCAAAGGAAGAAAGAAAGAATAAATATTTATTTAGGATAATATATAAAAGTCTTACATGATAATATATCTAACACTTAAATGTGGTGTCCTAAAAAGGCTCTTGCTCAGCATAATGCTAGTTTCACAACCAGCGCTGGTCTTACGCAAGTTCCTCTCAGTGATGCCACGGCTTAGTTCCACAAAGCAAATTAAAAACTATAAAGATTAGTTATAAATTATGCAATTAGTAGTGTATAAGAATATTGTTATAAAAACGGATAGAAGTGACGAATAAGATAGAAATATAACTTCGTTGGTCAATGGTTTCTTATAGCGTACTAATCAACATATTGTTACAAGTTGGCCACCTGCATTCCTACTGTCACATACCGACAAAGAAATGCTGCGCATCTCGTTATTGCCCCTCCCGCATTCGGAGTTCTTTTTATTACTTCGTATTTAAATTTGCAATTACACAATAGCCTATTGTTATTGTTTTCGACTTTATTGGCCGTTCGCAGGAATAGATAACCAGGTGTGCAAATTAGTATTTCTTGGAAACTCAGTGCGCACGGCCGATTTTTTTTTTGTACTGTGTAGTTAAGTAGTAAGACAATGTCCGAATGGAGGGGTGGGGCAGTCAAGCGATGACTACGAAACGAGTAAGACGTGTTTTAGTACTCTGGATTAGCGATATAGACGACGGACTTTGCGCGTGTCCAATTGTATTGAATCGCGAAGTGTGAACTGGTTGCATCCAGTTTTATTTTTATTTGTTTTATACGTCTTTGTACAGTTCTAATAAATTCTATAGTAGTTCCAACGGCATTTTTAATTCGAGTGCTGTAGCTCGTAACAATAGTATAATACTATAAAATACTTGTGTTGTATTTAAGGTCTCTCTGGCGAATTTGGTGGTCAAATAAGATTTTTTTTAAGTTAGTTCGGAACCCAAAGACAGACTGCAAAGGAATTAAGTGCATACAGCATTGTCTGACGTATGACACTTGACAGTGACATGTCTTGTATTGCCATTTACACATCTATACTAGTCTACAAAGACACACACATTCACTCGTTCAAAATTTATCGAAACGACTCATTGACTCTTCAGGTGATCAGAGGGCTGGTGCTTACCTCGGCCAACGGATCAGTATGGCGATCCAGCGAGGAGACGTCGCCAGCCTTCTGGGCACCTTACCCATAGAAGACGGTGATCTGGGCTCAGTATTCTACTTATAGTATTGAGGGACTATGAGTAGAATATAATACGAATAAGTTAAGTTTTCTTGCATTGTATTGTATCAGGTATTTATTCGATTGATTTTAATTTGTAAATATATTTTATTTATAGCATTTAATTTCATTTAAGGATTTATTTTTAGATATAATTTTCTTTTTATAATATAACAAGCGAGTTGTCTGGAAGTGGGCGCTAACAACTGCAACACAGTATTATACTACAGCAGTTGTTTGCGACACCAAATTGTTTCTGTACACTATGTTAATGGTTCCGAATAAAGTCTTTAATTCTTAATTCGTTAATTAATTTAAAAAAACATATCGAATTGATAATCGATTAACCAACTAACAGAATAAAATAGTGTTAAGCAACAGAATATTACGCAGCTATTTTTTACTCGTTATTTTGACTCGTTATATATCTAGATTCTTATTAATATAATGGTTTAAATAATTAGACAACAATGCCTTTGAATTTAATTACGCGGTAAGCGTGTATCGATTCTTAAAACATTCAACATAATTTTCTATGGTTAGTGAGGTTCTTAAAATATGGTACTATTTAAAAAGATAATATGCAAAAATCTCCTTTAGTATAAGTTTTGTCTTTAGAGACGTTGAGGCCGAAAACCGCCAGTCGCCTTTGCAAAATATAGTAACTTTTAGGTTTTACTTGGCACCGACTTCAAGTTGTTGTAAAAATATTTATTTTTTGCTTTTTAGGTACTCTTGAAGTCAGTTTCTTTTTCGCTAAATAATATATTGTGAATTCTTTTCATAAAAGAGCTGAGCTTTACATAACATATATATAATAATAATATCAGCCCATAAATGTCCCACTGCTGGGCTCGGACCTCCATTGTAGGGAGGTACGGACAGTATACCCGCCACGTTTGTTCAAGGCGGCTTGGCAGGTTTGACACATCGGTTATCTCGATGTGTAGGTTGCATCATAATGTTTTCATCAGAAAACTGACTAAGTGGTGCATGCGTTCCGGCCAGGATCGAACCCGTGCCCTTCGAGTAAGGGACGCGTGCGCTAGCCATTACGCTACCACGACTTACATAACACAAATAATAGATATTAGAATTTATTAGGTTAAGTTTCAATAGTCATTTTCAAAGAAAACTTTGGTTAAAAATTAGTTTTTCAAGATTATTAATTTTTAAGTGTACAATAAAAACTTAGCTGGAAGTACTCTTAAATAAAACAGCCGCCGTAAAGTGGAATTTAATATCATAACGATAACTAAAACTTTTACCCCTGGCAACACTAAAACTGAGCGTAGTCATAACAATAAAAATATATGATTCTATTTTAAACTGGCAATCACAAAAACAAAACGGACTTTAAAATTCGAAACTTCGTGGTTCTATATTTGAAAATTACCCTCTATTGCACTAAAACTCTCGAAAGTACTTTGCTCTGAAGTTATTATCTACTTTTTCCTGACAAGTGTATGTAATCGGAACACAGAATAATAAATTAATTTAAAATAATTAATTTAAACATACGCCGGCCATTTATCAAATTTTTTTTATCGCGTAGAAATGACGGTATGCCTCGAAATTTTGAATTTTGTAAGTTGCACACAGATTGCTGCTCTCGCATAGTTTAAATGTATATATACATTGAGATTTAGTAATTAATTAAACGAAATAACATGACATAGTAGTGGTTAAAACATTATAAGTGATATCACAATATATACCAAGTGAACAAGTGGTTGTGATCAATACAGAGGCGATAAGTAGGATATTTTACATATTTTCTCTGAAGTCGGCGCCCTTCCCTCAACTTAACTGGTACCAAAGTACCAAAAATTACTTGTGGCTTTGTGCCTTTAGGTTTCGGATCCTGCCCTGTACGGTACACATATAGTTCCGGAATTGGCCTTGAAGACCCACTTGAAAATTTAACCTGTATATTATATGTGTTTGTATATTACTAATGCCTCCTAAATCGCTAAACCGATTATTGTGTAAATGGGTCCCTGGATGGTTTAGATTCACTATTAGACCCGGTAGATCCGGGTTTTTTTATTTGTATATATTAGTTTTATTTCAATTTATATATATAATTTATTTCAAGACTACCATTTTAATTAGGTTAGTATAATTACAACGTTAAATAGTTCATTTAAAAAAGTATTGCCATACAGTGTGGCAATGCGGCCAGCCTTCTGGACACGCTGCCTATTGGCAGTGATCTGCTACATAGTGTAGTTTAGTTTATCTAAAATCTGAGATTATTCACAATCTAAAATCTAATATTTCATTGTTATATCTGTGTTATTGAAAATATTAATAACTAGAGTTTACCCCGCGGTTGCGCCGTGGGTCAACCTCTAGTGCGTATCTCTTGTTTAAAGAGCAGGCGGTACAGGTTATATTCTATTAATTTTTTATGTGTTTGCCCCCAGAAGATTTACTTCATTTTATATCGCAAACTATACCATCCCTTATCTATCTGTAAACTACATAAATGACAAAACTTGACAAAAATGACAAAAGTGAAACAAGTGGACCAAGGGGACCCAGGGGACCGACGGGACAAAAGGGACCAACGGGACCAAGTGGACCAACGGGACCACAAGGACCAAATGGACCAACGGGACCAAAGGGATCAAAGGGACCGACGGGATCGATGGGACCGACGTGACCGACGGTACCACGTGGATGAAATGGACAAAATCACAAAGCCTATCCTAGTTTCCGGGATAACCTTTACACAAATCTATCCCATTATCCGGGATGAAAAGTATCTCTTGGCCACCCTCGGTAATAAAATTACATATGTACCGAGTTTCAGCCAAATCGGTCCAACGGTCTTTCCATTCAAGGATAACAAACAGAGAGACAAATATATTTTTATCCCGGAAATTATCCCATTTTTCGGGATAAAAAGTATGTTCATCCTCGGTATCGAAAATATATATACTGAGTTTCAGCCAAATCGGTCCAATAGTTTTTCCGTGAAAACGGAACAGACAGACAGATAGACAGACAGACAGACAGACAGAGTTACTTTCGCATTTAAAATATTAATAGGGATTTTACATACATGTAGTATCTATATGTATATGTTTTTGCTCTGGTGTTATTAATATATTGCATCAAGCTATACCTACATAGTTTCGAATTTTGCCTGTTATGTATTTGCTTGCAGATTGTCCTTAACCTTTAACCTTCATTAATATCTGACACTGGTGAAACGTACAATCCTCGCGAAGCCATGTTTTAAAAACAGAAAATGTTATTTGTGAATTATTCAGTTAGAAAATGAGGTTTTTAAATTCGTGACTTGGCGTCGTGATACCAGCTCAGCAGCGCCTAGCTCGTTACGTACAGACGGCGTCGCGCAAACTCAATTAGTAAAAGTAAACAAAGCAACAAATATTTCACAGCATCAATAAAAACAATGCCAATGTCAGTATTTTCTTCGGTCGCGGAACATTGAGATTATTGAAGTGTAAAATCTGCCAATCAGAGTTCGAAAAGCGTGGTGCTTCTATTTTTAGGGCAACAGCCTTTAGTCTTAGTTCAATATCAAATACCTATTTTTTGGAAGACACGGTTCGTCACCCTAGAATGGGGGAGGCACAAGTGCCCAGCGAAATGTTTTATGTGACATTGAGTGTGTACCGGGATGGCTTTAGATTCACAATTAGATCTGGTGGCGCTGCAATTGGGTTCTAAAGTTTTATTTTGTCAGGGCAGTACAGCCCGCTGGTGGCATATACAATACCACTTCCCAGCAAATTTGAATTGACCTAATAGTTATATATACCAACATATATTGACAGACGGACCTCTATTTATTGCCAAAATGGCTACGGAATCCTAAAATTAGGTAAGCAATAACAACGCAGGTGATTATAAGAACGCAATCCGTGAGCCGCGAATCCGAGACAGCGGGAATAAAAGATGCGGTAATGCGGGCGAATCGTCAGAGCCGGTTGCCACCACCGGATTACTTGACTAATGTTGCCAGCGTAAAAAAATTAAACAAAATGTCGGCAAAATTCCTCCCGCCTAGATTAAAAATGTGAAAAATGTCATATTTTTGAGCAAAGTTTGCTCTAAAGTATGAAGTATGAAAATTCTAGGGGGTTCAATTTTCAAAAACGTACGATACACATTACACATGTACATTTATTTGTAACCAGAAGCAGGTATATAAAATATTGTTACGAGTTTCGAATTCAAATCCGTTGGAATTATTATAGAGTTTATTAGAACTATACAAACACGTATAACACAGGTACAAATATAACCGAACACAACAAGTCCAAACGTAATGCTGAAGGTTGCAATTCAATAAAACGCGCAAAGTCCGTCACTATTAGATTCCCGATTGTAGTACACACGTCTCGCTTTGATCGTGGTTATCGCTCGACTGACTCCTCCCTCAATCAGGCCATCGTTTTATCCTGCACAAGTGCAATGTCCCGCCCATCCACGTGGAACGTATTTCCTAGAATCAGCTTGTACTTTTAAAATCCGTAACACCTGGCTAATGATTACAATACAACAATAGGCTCTAGAAAAGAATGCTAATAAATAAGTAAACAAAAGAAGACGATCGTATAAGAATTACAATATTTTCAATGTTATTAGTTCAAATGGCGACGGGTAATAAATGTGCTTCTACAAATCTGTACAGGAAATTTGTCTTTGGCGGCGTTTAGGTTGTAACAATATCGTGCTTCTTACTTTGAAAATGGCGGATTTTCGTACTTTCATCCCCGTTTTTACGCCCATCGCGTTAAATTATATAAATCCTTTCTTTTGTACACCTACAGTATAAAACAACCCGCACGCAAATTTATATATCAATCAGTCAATGAAGTCAAGTAATTATATATTACGTATAGATAGATGTAAACGTGAGGGTATTTTTGACATGAACTTAATGGTGGCGTTGTATTGTGCAGTTTTAATATCTAAAAATGTGTAAATATTACTTTAAAATAAACAATACTACCCGTGCGCAGTAGGTTTGCTGATAGCCTTATGATGTCACCCATCGATGGTTAGTAGGGTTGACGAAAAAGGTTAAATAAATAGTTGTTGCAATCAATTTATTTTTTTGTTGTATATACTTTACATTTTGTTGTTATAATAGGTTGGAGAAAAAGTCTTTTCGCATATAGTATGTATGAACTTGTAATAAGATCTCTTTGGCTATACCATTTGTATCTGGCTGGTTTTGGTATCATTAAAAAGTTTTAATTTTAAAGAAGACGATTCCAAATTCAAATTAGGAAAATGTGATATTTTCATTTCTTTTTCTTATTGTTAAAATGAGTGAATCTAATGAAGAAATTCGATACGTTTTAAAATTTTATTATAAAAAAGATAAAAATGCAACACAAGCCGCGAAAAAAATTTGTGATGTTTATGGACCTAAAGCAGTATCTGTGAGTGTAGCGCAAATTTGGTTTAAGCGTTTTCAATCCGGAAATGTTGATATCAAAGATGCATGTCGCTCTGGTCGCCCTGTTACGGACAAAATTGATGCCATTTTTTAAAAAGTGGATCAAGATCGGCATATTAGTAGTACGATGTAGCTGGAGAACTGGGAATTGACCACAAAACGGTTTTGGCGCATTTGAAAAAAGCTGGGTACACAAAAAAGCTCGATATTTGGGTGCCTCATGAACTCACTGAAAGAAACCTAATGAACCGTGTACTCATTTGTGATTCTTTATTACGACGTAATGAAACCGAACCATTTTTGAAGAAGCTGATAATTGGTGATGAAAAGTGGATCACGTACGACAAGAACGTGCGAGAAAGATCGTGGTCAAAGGCCGGTCAGGCTTCACAGACTGTGGCGAAACCCGGGTTAACTCGCAACAAGGTGATGCTGTGTGTATGGTGGGATTGAAAGGGCATTATTCATTATGAGCTGTTACCGCCAGGCAGTACTATCGATTCTGAACTGTACTGCGAACAACTGATGAGATTAAAGCAAAAAGTTGACAGAAAGCGGCCGGAATTAATCAACAGAAGGGGTGTAGTTTTTCACCATGATAACGCTAGACCTCACACATCTTTAGCCACTCAGAAAAAATTACGAGAGTTTGGCTGGGAGGTGTTAATGCATCCGCCGTATAGTCCTGACCTTGCACCTTCAGATTTCACCGGTTTCGGTCTCTGCAGAATTCCTTAGGCAGTATCAGGTTAACATCACGAGAGGACTACCAAAACCACTTGTCGCAGTTTTTGATCAGAAGCCCCAAAATTTTTATAGCAATGGTATCATGTCCCTACCTACAAAATGGCAAAAAGTTATCCAACAAAATGGTACCTACATACTTTAGTCAAATGTAAATAAACTTTATAAAAAACCTTTTGAATTTTTATATAAAATGCGAAGAAACTTTTTCCCCAACCTAATATGAATTCCGTTAATTGGCGTCAATGAAGCTCTACAATTCGGCCGAGCTATACTAAAGACAATCTATCAGACGAGGCTGTATTGACCCGATTCCTTTGCCTGCTATTGTGACGAATTGTTACGGCTACTATATAAATGTGAAAGTTTTCATCAGAAGTTAAAGACCAATCAATGTTTTTCATTGAAGTTTTATGAAAAAAATATTTGTAATATTAGTGAAATTTCTGCACTTGTGTACAAAAAGTCGATTGTTTCTAGAAATAAGGCTTTATTGGAGCTACTTACGTATGAAAAAATCTCCACGATTTCGAGTCGGTCATAAATTACCTACAACTGAGCCGAGGTTAAGTTTAGCAACTGAGATTCAAGATAAATACGATAATACGACTTCTTTAAGATTTTGTAGTCATAGTTGAAAATATAATAACAAAAATTACTAGATTACAATATTAAGCAATTTTTTTACACGGTATCCCAGTCTGAGAGATCCGTTCGGAAGGAGGACTTCGCGATGAGGCCATTATTTTTAAAGCATTATTATGCGCGGAGGCTAATGTATTCATAGGTTGAGGTTAAAAACGGGGACTCGGCTCGGCTCCTCCCGAGCTCCCGCCGGTCGCTCATCAATATTAAAGCGGCCCCAAGGTGTAAAACAACAATTTGTTGATCGCAACATTAATAAATTTCACAGTTAAGATTTATTTTAAAAGTTAGACGGACGGGGAGGGCCTTTAAACATAAACTTTATGCTTCCGAAAATAAAGTTTATATTAATTTGCGCACACAGAAATGTGCTGTTCTGCTGTTCATCCATAATACTTATTGAAGCGGACAAGTGTGACAAGATGTTTTATGTCTACTGTAAGGGCTGGAAAAGGAATTTAGGTAAAGACAGAGCAGCGCTCAGAGTCAAATAACAGTCCATTAATCTTAAATATTGGTACTTTAATTTATTGAATTGATTGTCATACTTTTTTATTAAGTCTGAACACTACCTGAAAGATATTTCATGTTAGAAACATAATTCTACGGTACTATAGCCATTTTAAAAATAAAGAAACCATTATGATTTTGTCATCACCGTTCGTATGTCTGTTCGGTTTTTTTTGTATGTCTCAGTTACTTTTTGTCAGGCAATAATCTGTACATTACATCAAACTCGCTAAATGGTTCATGCTTGCCAGGAACCGAACCATGTAGTTTCAAGATCGCAGGTGGAGAACCATCGTCTATTTCTAACCATTCTGGGAAACAGGCATGATAATATGCATGTAGTGTCGATGCCCAGTTTGAGTGCGTTAACCTTAAGTTACTACGGCTTTTTCGATATTTTTTTATCAACTGGCAAACATGCTAACAGTCTATCTCATGGAAAGTGGTTACGGTCACCTACAGACGTTTGCAACACCAGCTGGGGCGAAATCAATGCTTTGCCAGCCTTTAGGATGAGATAAAGGGATGGGACATCCATGGAGATGGGATATGGAATTACAGATAGAAGACGAGATAGGGGCGAGAGGGAAGTCGGCTACCGGAACTCTCACTCATCTTACGAAACACGATTAGTTCAAGGTTAACCGGTCCACGCCGATATTCTGAGTTTACGTGGTATCACACCGGTCGAGTTGGTCCTAATAGCTGTAAAATAAGGATTAATGAAGTAGTTGAACCAAAAAGTGTATGTTAATATCGTGACAGGTAGAGATCGAACAGGCGTGATAATATACATAGTTTCGATTTTGTTTGAGTGCGTTAACCTTAAATTACCACGACTTTTTCGACGTTGTATCTTCTCCAAGAACGAGGCTAGAGGTTTCTATTTGCTAGTAACTCGAGTGTAGATATTAATTAACTGTAGCGGTCGGTTGTTCGCTAAATTATTATGTTGCTTAGCGAAACGCGCGCAGACCTGACATCCCTGACAGGCCGTTATTGGATTAGCTGGCAACACGAACCCGCCGCTGAACGAGACAGCCGATTATTATTATGTTACAACAAATATTACGGATGAATTATCTTTTTTTGGATAAAATGTTTTCTTTCTTCTTTATTCGGTATGAATATAATCAACTTTTGCAATTTCTGACAGAAAAAAAGACAAACTCGCGATGTTTATTCAATGCGTGTTGGTTGGTTTTACACATGAATATCCTATAAATCCACGACGTAGATGCTCAATGTAGGCTTAATTATATACTTCTTTTTAAGGTTAACTATAAAAATATATTACTTACAGGGTGGGAAAATAAAGTAGACAATAATAGGGACGCCACTTTCACAAATTTGTCTAAACTCTAGCAACTCCAATATTAGGTCAAAAGTAATTTCGATACTTACTTGTGCAAGTATCAAGTTGCTTTAGTTACGACGTACGGATTTTGTCAACATAGCCTATGACGTTTACTTTAATAATAATGACTATAATTTTGTAAGCAAGAGCTTTAACACCTTGTGATAGATAACATAACAATTATTTGATTAAAAGAAGCTAACACACATTACAAAGCTATCATGTCAACTGTTCTTTGGTAAGTATCGTCGAGTTATAACGAAAAGATTTTTGCTTCAAATTCCACTAGACGTCCTTTTGGTGAACGTTTAAAATCATTGTTCACATGAAACTTGGTATTGTTAGATATGTATTTAGTTATTTTTAGTTATTTTTGGCCTTTAAGCCAGGCGCAGTTGTATTGTAGGCTACAATCTACGCCATCCAACGGAGTTCTTGTGAACACTCGAAAGACCACATCTGACTATACAGTTCACATTTCTCACAAAAATACATAATTACTACTCAAAACCTATCAATATCCTACAACTATTGTTCTTTTTAGAGTAATTTTACACATTTTTAGAAAATAAAACTGCACAGCACAACCTTTCAGTTCCCGCCAAAAACTCCTTGTTTATGATTGACTTGACTTGACTACAGATAAAACAGAATATTGCCAGGACTCCAGGTGATCAGGACGCGGGAAACCGCGGCCATGATCCAATCTTGGTCAGTAGAGTTGGAAAACCCTGTTGCTGGCATTGACACGGTGGAGGCGGTTCGACCGCAGCTGTTGCGATGGCTCTCGCGGAAACGCGGGACCCTGACCTTCAGAATGACACAGATACTTACCGGGCACGGTTGCTTCGATAAGTATCTGTGTCAGATTGCGGGCTGCTTGCCTTCACCCCAATGCCGCCAGTGTGGCGCGCTGGACACGGCGTTACACACGCTAGTCGAGTGCGCAGCATGGGCACCTCAGAGGTTTGAACTCGAGACACTTGTAGGACCGATCGAATCGAGATAGGGAGAGAGATGGTAGTGCGCATGCGTCTCGCGGGCGCCGACGTCAGTCGGGAGCCCGGAGGCGCAGGTATGCGCATGACCTCCCTCCCTGAAATACCGCTGCAGGGGCCCTCTAGCATCTAGGGAGCAGAGGAGTCTTCACCCCTGTTGACGAGGTGAGTTTGCCTCCCCCGGGGCATTCTCAAGCACTTGTGCGCTAGGATCGGTGTGGGCGTAACTACGTTCTGTATCTCACGCCTTTCCTGCCATAAGCGCGGGGCACATGGGAGGAGGGTGGTTTTAGTGGGGTATTGATTAGTCGAGTCTCCACACAAGCCGGTTGATTATTGTTTGGATTGCCTCAGTGGAAAGCCTCCATGATCAACAACGGTCTAATCCCTAGCAAAGGACCCGGTATGTGCGAATAGCACTTCCCCCGCCTTAAAAAAAAAAAAAAAGAATATTGCCAGGAGAAAAAAATGAGTTCTCGTTGTAGACATTATGGTCAGACTATAAGTTTAAGTATATACATAAATGATTATCTACTACAATTAAGAAAACTTAACTTATATTTATCTATAATATTATGAAATTCTAATTATGCTATCTGTACATTGAAGTTATTAAAAAAAACCAACTGGAATTTACTATATAAACAATGGAGAGAGAACACAAGGCATTATTTTAATTTCTATTCTGTTTGTCTGTTTGTTCGATATTCACATAAAAACTACGGGGCCGATTTCGATGCGGTTTTCACTGATCGACAGCTAATTCTCAGACTTGATCTGCACTACTTTTTATCCTGGGAATCTTGCAAGATTTTTTCTGGGAATGGTAAAAATGGCCAGATTAAAAAAGAAATCGAATTCCAAATTGATTTTTCCACTGATCGATAGCAAATATCTTCCGGGGAAATCCGCGAGAATTTTCCCGGGAGCGGTTTATAGTTGTTCGGGTGCATAAGAAATAGTTTTCCTAAAACGAGAGCTTACATTACCTTTTAAATGCTGCAGTACTTTGTTCTTCCTTTTTTATTATACTTCTTTTTAATCTAATTATACCTAGACATAAGTTGTTAAAAGTATCCTCTCAGTCAGGTTGCCTGGAAGAGAGCGCTTTAAGCGATAAGGCCGCCTTTTGTTTTGTCGTTAAATTATTGTAATTATTCATTCTGTAATTGCTTATTTGGTGAACAATATAGTGTTCTATTCTACTTTGTGTCCCAGAAATCCTGTGGGAATTTCAAGTCAAGCATGTACGAAGTTGCGGCCATATAATCCTTGAAAACTATAAGTAGAATACTGAGCCTAGGTCATTGAAGTCAAAAGGTTCCGAGAAGGCTGGCTATGTTAGTTACCTCACTGCATCTCCACACTGATCCATTGTTCAGGCTAAGAACGGACGAAACAGAACGAACAGACGCGCCGGTTTGCGCCATCATGGCATGATGGACATATCATTGCTTTTTTTTTAATTTTTTTTTGACTACTCTACGGACTCGAGTTCCGTACACTTTTTTACAACTTAATTTCTTTAATAACTTATATTTTTTTTTCTATTTTTAATACTGAACTTAAACTAATGTAGAGTGTATCTGTTACATACTGGTGTTGTGAGGAAGTGCATGTGCAGTGTGTGCCTTATGTCTATACCTATATATATATTAACTAGTGCCATTTGTGTTGCTTTTCCTTTCTGTGCCTAGGTTATTAATTTTTAGACTCTTTGTGTGTCTTGGTTTGTTTGTGAAGTGTGCGTGTAATGCAATGCGGTGGTAGTGCGCGTTGGTGTGTGTGTAAGTTTTGTTATTAGTTGTGTGTTTGTGACTTTGTGTGGTGTTATAATTTGTTACCTATTTTTTGTTTATAATTTAATAATTATAAAATAATTTGTTACATACCATTGGTTAGAATTAAACGTTTTACCGCCACCTTTCTTGCAGCCGAGTGTGTGTTCCCCGATTCATACAAACCAGTGGGCTTGAAGTCACGAGTGAATTATCTACTAAGTAAGCGTGCTCCATACTAGATTGCATCTTCATTTCGACATCGGGCTGTCAAACGCAAATCAATACCAAGATAAAAAAAACGGCCACTAATGCCGGACACAATTCAAGGTTGTTATGGGGGCATAATCTAGACCAGGGGTCGTAGCCATCCAGACGAGCGAATGCCCTGCGACTGTCTGCGGTACCAGGATTTAGTATTCATTCTGCATTATTAAAGTTATGGGCTGATTAACCTGATATAGAAAGTTGTTGCATTTATAATGAAAGCCTAATGTAGATTAGAATACGAACTACCTGCAAAGTTTGATAATTATTTAATTTTCATATTGAACTAGAGGCAATAAAGCAGGGTATACGCTAAAGTTAGTGGAAATCTTTAAAACTGGCCACTAATTACTGAAATGGATAAACAGCTAATTAGTATAATAAATTTAAAGTTGTTTAATTGCTTTTGCAACGGAGCTCTTGGCTTCATTAAAATAGTAGGCGGCTACTTAACCGGATGGAATTTCTGATGGATAAATATGGTGTTATATTTATAAATGTTTAAATTTATATTATTGAAATTAAAACAAATGTATATTATAAGGCGCGTACAAACATCGCGAGGCGTGCGTCGCGAATGGTGTATCACGTATTTTTTTTTTTTTAAGGCGGGGGAAATGCATTTCGCACATACCGGGTCCTTTGCTAGGGATTAGACCGTTGTTAATCATGGAGGCTTTCCACTGAGGCAATCCAAACAATAATCAACCGGCTTGTGTGGAGACTCGACTAATCAATACCCCACTAAAACCACCCTCCTCACATGTGCCCCGCGCTTATGGCAGGAAAGGCGTGAGATACAGAACGTAGTTACGCCCACACCGATCCTAGCGCACAAGTGCTTGAGAATGCCCCGGGAGAGGCAAACTCACTTCGTCAACAGGGGTGAAGACTCCTCTGCTCCCTAGATGCTAGAGGGCCCCTGCAGCGGTATTTCAGGGAGGGAGGTCATGCGCATACCTGCGCCTCCGGGCTCCCGACTGACGTCGGCGCCCGCGAGACGCATTCGCACTACCATCTCTCTCCCTATCTCGATTCGATCGGTCCTACAAGTGTCTCGAGTTCAAACCTCTGAGGTGCCCATGCTGCGCACTCGACTAGCGTGTAACGCCGTGTCCAGCGCGCCACATTGGCGGCATTGGGGTGAAGGCAAGCAGCCCGCAATCTGACACAGATACTTATCGAAGCAACCGTGCCCGGTAAGTATCTGTGTCATTCTGAAGGTCAGGGTCCCGCGTTTCCGCGAGAGCCATCGCAACAGCTGCGGTCGAACCGCTTCCACCGTGTCAATGCCAGCAACAGGGTTTTCCAACTCTACTGACCAAGATTGGATCAAGGCCGCGGTTTCCCGCGTCCTGATCACCTGGAGTTCGGCCTGGCCATAGACCAGGCCACGGGCGAGGGCATCCTGTCGGGAGCGCCGAACTTTGGCTATCACGTCCGCCTGGAGAGGCCAGGGCGGATCGCCTGCCAAGAGTGTCGACGCCGTCCACGACACTGTACGGTATCCTCGGATGGTCCTCACCGCCAGGACCCGTTGTGCGCGGCACAACAAAGTCCTATTGTGGCGATGAAGTGCAGTGGACCATGCGGGTGCACCGTACAGAGCCATACTCCTAAGGATGCCCATGTAGAGTTTCCTAGTCGTCCCCCCGGCCCCCCCACGTTGGGAAGAAGCCGAGAGAGGGCGCCTGCGGACCTCACGAGCTTGGGAACTAGCTGCTCAAAGTGCGCTTTAAACAGCCATTTCCCATCGAGAATTAGCCCCAGATATTTCATCTGGGGGCCTACATGAATGTCCACCCCTTAGACTGTAACGGACAAGTCCGCGGGGGGGATTACGAAACCACCTATGGAACATGATGGCCTCCGTTTTCGCGGGGGAGACCTTCAAGCCCAGCCTACCTATTCTTCGGACCACGATCGCCAACCCGGCGTTGGCGAGGTCCACGGATTCCGCGAATGACGCAGCGCGTGCCGTGAGTAGGGTGTCATCTGCAAAGCAGATTAGCCCTATTCCGGGCAGGACCGGAACCCGAAGGATCCAGTCGTAACCGAAGTTCCAAAGAACCGGCCCGAGAACCGATCCCTGTGGGACACCGCACGCGACGCGTCGCCTACCTATTGCGCGATTCTCGGACTCGCCGACCTCCCAAAGAATGTAGCTGTCCTGGAGGTACGCGCTCAACAGCCTCGTGAGGTACGGGGGAACTCCGTGTGCACGAAACCCCTCCCTGATCGTCTCGTGAGGGAGGCTGTTAAAGGCGTTCGCTATGTCTAGCGAAACCGCCAGGACAGTATTCTTTGCTTGGACTGCGTTGTCCGTTACAGATCCCAGTGTCTCGAAGGCGTCCAACATGGAGCGTCTCCGCCGAAACCCGAACTGCGTCTGTGCTAGCCCCGGCTCCACAGTATCGAGGTGCTTAACGAGGCGTTCCGCTAAGATCTTCTCGAAGACCTTGGCGACCTCGTTGAGCAACACTATGGGCCTGTAGGCGGACGGATCGTTGAGAGGAAGGCCTCCCTTGGGAATCAGGCATAATCGGCCCTCCTTCCATTGCGACGGGAACTGACCTGCGCGAATACAGGCATCGAACAGTTCCCGCAGCTGGCCGCGTAGATGTTTGGCGGCCAGGAAAAGGAGCCGACCCGGAACCCCGTCGGGTCCCGGAGCCGTCTTCCTGCCCCGGAGCCGGTCCAGGGCGACGTCTAACTCTTCCTCGGTGATGGAGTGAGGCTCCACCTCCGAGGTATCGGAAATGATTGGACCCATATCGGGGGGAGTGAAGATCCCCGGATCCGGGAAGAGCCCATCGATAACCGACCGGAGGACCTCGGGTTCGAGCGTTTCCGTAACCGTGGAGGTGCAAGGCTGCAGCGTGTTGCGGGCCGCACGGTACGGACGCCCCCAAGAGTCCCGGTCCTGTGTCTCGAGGAGCTCCTCCCGAGCCCGGGCTTTCACTCGCAGAATATGGTTTATCACGTATGCCTCAACATGAAGCATACGACGGTACATTTATGCCTGAATCCCGAACGAGACATGCTCAAGCACGCAAACAACCAGGAACGGTGTTCGTCAGTAAGAAAAGTGTCTCCGGCAAGGCGAGACGTGCAGATTGCAGCTGCAGCCTATATAGAATGTTAAGAGTCCCATAGCACTCTGTAATTTTTATAAAGCCGGACAAGTTCACGCAGTGATTCGGTATCTGTCTTCATGACGAATTAACGCGCAACCCAAATAATACGTCCGTCCACACGTAGTGCACGGCTCGCACTGAGGCGGCGTTTGCGACGATCATATGAGGCGAAAGCTCAGAGTGAACACACACGTCCACACAGTGCGAGGCATGCGTGACGAAGACGAACAATTTGCAACGCACGCCTCGCGATGTCTGTACGCGCCTATAGTATTACAGCTTTAAGGGTTCGGTAGAAATTTTGGCAAATACAAACCTTAAGAGCAATTTACATTCTCGCGGGAAATCGATCCAGATTTCAGTTTTTCGCGAGTATATAGAGCGCCCATTACAAAGTCGTCATGGCCGCCGCCATCTTTGTCTCTCAGAAGTTACTGAATTATAACTATAGAATACTATTAAGGTATAAGAAACATTGCTATTAAACTTAATGTGGCTATTTAACTTAGGCTTTCAGCTCACAATATAGTCTGTTAAAACGAAGAAGACTTTATTTTGATTAGAGTTTATTTTAATTTTGTTTTCTGTTCTCAATCTTGTTTCGGTCTTTTTATTTTTTTAATTATGTATTTTTCATATTGTAAGTAGTATGCGTACAGCTTACATCCTTTATTACTATTTCTATTCGTGTAATACTGGTTGGTGATGAGGTATGTAAGAAAAATGTCACTGTCAAAGTCATTATATACAATGTCAATAATCCCAGCACAGCTTCACACTGTGGCACTAGTGGTGCCCTTTTTTAACCTTAGGGCTGTTCCCCTTTAGACTGCCATCCCGCGAGCACTTCATTTGCAATGTTTGCGATGACAACTCCCCCTAATGGATTTCACATCTACAAAGTGCTCAAGCACGCTATTCGGGAGCCATTAACGACTGTACTCAGAGTGAGGTTAAGGGTGATTAACCTTGTATAGGGACAATTTATCTTGCATCAATTGCTCAAGTTTTATTTCGACGAAGTATTTTACAAAAAAAAAGAAGCAAAACTGACTTAAAAATATAATAATAAAAGCTCATAAACGCCCCACTGCTGGGCTAGGGCTTCTCACTATAGAGGAACGGACAGTATACTCGCTACGCTTGTTCAAGTCGGCTTGGCAGGTTTCACACATCGGTTATCTCGATATGCAAGTTTCATCACGATGTTTTCCTTCACCGTTATTAGCACGTGGTAATTGTAACAATACGCACATTATGTCAGAAAACTGCCTAAGTGGTGCATGCGTGTGCTAGTCATTTTGGTACCATGACTTAACTTCAAAATAAATATTTTGTACAACAACGTTATTTGATTTGATTTGAACAACTTGAAGTCGGTGCATTTTGCAATTTTGTTGTTATTTTTTTATGTTTTACTTGGCACTGACTTCAAGGCGTAGAAGATTTTATTCAATGCCTTTTAGTTCAATGTTGGTTTTATTTTTGTTAAAAAAATAATTTATCTACTTTTTAGTTACACGAACACTCGAGTAGCTTTATATATTAAGGTGCTTATAGAATTCTATTACTAATACGCATATACAAGTTTGACTTTCGTTGAGTGTATGCGCTCTTCAACAAGGGTTGCTCTCGAAGTCCCTGGGATCCACTCATCAGATCCTCGGCCTCAGCAGTATACTCTTTCAAGTAAAAATTATTTTGAAAATCTGCCAACAATTTAGGGAGCCATCGCGTAACAAACATATAGTAGAATTGAGAACCCACTCCTGTTGGAAATCGGTTAAAAAGCGTATTAACTGAAGAATATAACGTGGAGGTTTCCCGGAGGCGTCAATTATTTTCGATTTTGGCTACGGAAATAGAATAATGTCTTTTTAATACAGACTTCAAAAAAGGAGGAGATTCTTAATTCGTCGTGTTAACATTTTTTTCTTTGTGTATGTTCAACTATTTTTGTTTTTTAACCAATTTTAATAATTAGTTTTGTGTTCGATTCAGTAAAGCTTTAGAATAGTCTCATATAAATTTTATTGCTATTGGACCTTGGGTTCCGAAGATATAGCATTATGCAAAAATCGTACAATTATTTAAAACTGCATATTTTGATCATTGATCATATTTTTGCATTGAATTTAGAGCTCAAGGATAGTTTCATACAAAGTACCTACGTAACTTAAAAGTGAAAAAAAAAAACTAGCAAAAAGAAACCAAATTCAAGAGTAAGTAAAAAGCAAAAAATAGATTTGTAAAGAAACATCATAATGGGTTCAGAAACAAAGTTATATAGCTGAACATACAAAAAAAATTATACGATGAATTAAGAACCTCCTCCTCTTTCGAAGTCGGTTAAAATTACTATGATGTAGGCACAGACAGGTTCCGTTTTAGACAAAAGGACTACAAAACTGAAAAATGTAGTCGACTTTAAGTATGGTGTATGAGTGCGGCGCCGAGGCCCATCGTTTGTCCCCTTTTGGAAGAGCATCTCATGAATATTTCATATAATTACGAATTAGTACATAACAAGGCGCCTTCCTTTGCAATTTTCACAAATTATTCCCTTCCCCAGCTTCCTCTGAACGTAAAAATGTAAAAAACAGATTGTAAGACAAATTTGTAAGGAAGTTCTAATTAAGGGATTGCCTACAACGACTAAGCTTTTTACTTGTAATGTTTCTTTGGTTCTTCTTCAAGGCCGTGAGGAGAATAAAATAGTATATTGTTACACGAGAGGAGAAAGTGACTTGTTTAAGCACGAGGGTAGTAAGGGCTCTAATAGTTCGAGTGCTTAAACAAGCTTTTCATTTCGAATATGAGGAAAGTAAATAAAAACTGATTAGTTAAACAAACAACTACTTCTCCAATGAAATCAGGCGTCAAATCCGTATCTAAATCTAATGGACCTCCTGTAAACGGGTAGAACCTCCTAGTGCCTCCTGTAAACGGGTACGCAAGCCCGAGGTCCTCCACGCGGCCACTGTTGCTTTCCCTTTGCTCCGTGACAGTGGTGTTCCCCCTTCTCCTTATCCTAGTATCCTTCATCTTTACTCCTTCCCACATATCACTATCCATTCCTGGTTTCCCTATATGGGTTGTGTAGGTCGGGCGGCAGCCGCTACACTTAAAACGAAAATCGCCTTATCATTTATGGATAGTTTAGTAAGAACGCTGTTACGGACCCTGGGCGTTGGAGTGAACGCTCCGAACGCAACCGGGATTTAACGCTCAAGTAAATTTCTCTTTTGTGGCATTCTAGCAGCCAGTATTATCCCTATTAATATTATAAATGCGAAAGTAACTCTGTCAGTCCGTCTGTCCGTCTGTCTGTTCCGTTTTCACGGAAAAACCACTGGACCGATTTGGCTGAAACTCAGTATATATATATTTTCGATGCCGAAAATGAACATAGGATACTTTTAATCCCGAAAAATGGGATAGTTTCCGGGATAAAAATATATTTGTCTGTTTGTTTGTTATGCTTTTACGGAAAAACTACTAAACCAATTTGGCTGAAAATTGGTATATATGTATTTTTAATACCGAGGATCGACAAGGGATACTTTCATCCCGGATATTGGGATAGATTTATGTAAACGTTATCCCAAAAAGTAGGATAGGTTTTTTGGTCAATATGGTCGAACTAATCGATTTCGTAGATTTGGTCGAATACGTCGATATGGTCGATTTGGTCTTTTTGATCATTTTGGTATGCATATGTAGTTTTAGTACATATAAAATGGGCATAATAGATACTTTTCATCCGGGAGATGGGATAGTTTGCGACATAAAATGAAGTGAATCTTCCGGGGCAAATAGCACTAACATAAAAATTGAATGCAATGTAATCTGTGATGTAACCTCTTTAAACAAGAAGCATGTGCTAGAGGTTGAACCGCGGCGCAGCCGCGGGATAAACTAGTTTTGTCATAGATGATAGTAAACATTCAGCCCAAATTTATGTAAATAATTTAGTGAAAAGTAATTTATAAGTATAAAATAATGTTACAAAATTGTTAATATTTTTTATTACAATTTATGTCGCGGTTTAACAATGGCTGTAAAAAAAGTTGAGACATCAGTCGCATGTATTATCTATGGTTCTCATAGTTTTTTAATTTTTTGACAGCAGGGAAAATCGTTTCCAAGGGAGGGAAAGTACTGCTTTCATCCCTGTGATCAGGCAACTCCAAGCGTACTTTCAGAATATAGGAAATAAAAACGTAATTTGTTGGTTTCTTATTTAAATTATTAGGATTGTATCCATTTTCCTATAGTTTTATAAGAATTTTATGGTCTTATTCATAGAGACTTTGAGTAAATTTGAAAGCTTCTTAAAGAACCATAAAGGAGCGTTCAAACTTACTCTAACCCTCTATGAATAACATCGCAAGTAATCACGTATTTTAAGAAAAACGGCACCAATATGATATCGACAATTGCGTCTGTTTCGTCTGTGTGTTTGTTTTTGGTCTGTAAAAGAAGATATTTAAAATTAAATTATAAAAACGAGCCCTAATGACTTTCAGTTTTATTCATAGAGAGTTAGAGTAAATTTGAACGTTAATTTATGGTTTTTAAAGAAGCGTTAAATCTTACTCTAACTCTCTATAAATAAAACCGATAGTAATTAAGATAGTAATAAATGCAGTTGAAATGCGAACTTTGAGAAGTATATGTGAGGTAAGCATGAATGATATGATACGGAATACTGTAATAAGAGAACATTGTGGATTGAAAGAAGATGTAACAAGAGTAGAAAAAGGAATGTTAAGGTGGTTTGGGCATGTAGAGAGGATGGATGAAAACAGAATCACAAAATAAGTGTATGAGAGTATTGTGAATGGTAGAGTTGGTACCAATAGACCACGACGTACAAATCATGATCAAATAACAGAAGTGTTAAAACGAGGTCAGGTAAAAAGTATATCAAATGAACGTGCATGTATGAAGAGTTTAATGAAAGTACATGAAGTGAAAGTTGTTTTTCAGGATCTTCGCACGTGGAGATCTGTAGTCTCTGCCTACCCCATGGGAAACAGGCGTGATAATATGTATGGATGTATGTAATTAAGTCAATAGATTAGGAGAAATTAGCATTCAGAATCATAGAAATTATGGTGTTTGCTACTAAATGCTTTTTATGATTTATTGAGTGAAGTAATAAAAACTAGTGGTTGCCTAGTGTTTGAAATTCGTCCATTATTAAGGTCCTGTTGTCAAAGACTATACTTCTATAATCACAGATTTCGCCATGGCTGCACTGTTAATTTCACTTTAACAATAAACAAAAGATTATATATGCGTGTGTGTGTCAAATACATGGTAGTGTGTGTAATGTTTTTTATGCATAATTTAAAAAAAAAATAGCATTCTGCACTCCTTCTCTATATAAACTATAAGTGTGCGAACTTTCGTACTCCTGCATCCGCGCAATTTTTGTACAAAGGGGTACAACGTTTTTGCATCACGTATTAATATAATGATGAGCGTCGTTTGTCGTAGTGACGGTTTTCCACATATTACACGGATAGAAACTCTTGCCTAAGCGCCGATTTTACAATCACCAGATAAAAGTTATCAATCGAATAATATAACCTATTATTTAATTATCCGTGCAGGAACTAAACTAGACTAACTAACCCACAGCCAGGTGGTAGGGTATTTGCCCGCTTGAATGCCTGAGTTGTGTTCCGGCATTAGTGGGCAGGTTCCAGTCTCCCTTAAGAGAGCAGCAGCGCATTTGTAACACCTTTGGTGTTATAGCGTGATTTCAGCAGCCAGGTAGACGGCCCACTTGATGCAAAGCGGTTACCATCGCCTGTGGACATTTGCAACACCAAAGGTGTTACAAATGCGCTGCTGCTCTCTTAAGGGAGACTAAAACCTGGTCACTAATGCCGGAACACAACTCAAGGCATTCAAGTGGGCAAATACCACCTGGCTATAAGTTGTTTTGTCGCCTCTTACGACAGGCCGCCCCAACGCAGGAAATTGTATTCTTTCTCCGTTCCTGGACGGATAAAGATGTCTATAGGCGATGGTAACTGCTTTCCATCAGGTGAGCCGTCTGCCTATCTACTAAACTCATGCAATAAAGAAAAAAATCTGAATTCAAAAATGAAACCATTCAACTGTTTTACTCATACAACTGACATTTTTAATTTTTCTACTTTACACTTTATTCTATGAATAATATTTAACTGATGACTAAAAAGTAGGCTCTAGGTTTTGTACCAGTATCTGTATTAAACACTACAGATCAACATGTACCTATTAACACACTGCAAATTCCTGTAGAATTAGAAATGTAACTTTACTTAAGTTACAATCATAACTTAGACTGTTAGCTGATGTTCCGTCATGTGACATATGCGGTTAAGTGACAAACGGTACAAGGCGACCCACCCCACGGGGGGTGGCCATCACTCAACCGAATCTGACCTTTTAAGATTATATATCTAGACCAGCTATACTCAACCCGTGGCCCGCAGGCCACATGTGGCCCGTCTGACATACTAATAGTTGTATAATAATAGCAACGCCTCTAGTGTTGCAAAAATGCATAGATGACGACAACCACTTTTCATCGGGTGGGCCGCAAACCACTTTGCGTTAACCTTTCACAATAAAAAATACCGAAATAAATTAATTTCGTGGCCCGCAGCGTCTATATTGTTACATACCGTCAAAGATAAGCCGCAGAGCCTACTGTAAGCGCAGCTTATTGTCCTTTCTCGGATTAGAGAATCCTTTGTCTTTTGAATTTGTAGTTAAGAAAAACATGCTATTGTCTTTTTACTTGTTTTATAAGCATCATTAGGGTCGAACTATAATCCCTATTGTTATTGTATTCGACTTTGTGGACGTTCGCAGGTGTGCAAATTAAATTTCTTAGAAACCCTGTGTGCGCCTCCAATTCCTTTGTACTGTGTAGTTAGTATAAGACGAGGCCCGAATGAAGGGGAGGCCAGTCAAGCGACGACTACGAAGCGAGTAAGACGTTTTCTAGTACTCTCGATTGGCGATATAAACGACGGACTTTGCGCTTGTCGAATTGCATTGAATCGTCCAGTGTGAACTGGTTGCATCCAGTTTTATTTGTATTTGTTTTATACGTGTTTGTACAGTTCTTATAAATTCTATAGTAGTTCCAACGGCATTTTTAATTCGAATCCTGTAGCTCGTAACAATATTTATAGATAGATAAGAAATTTACAATTTTACTTATATATTACCAACTACTTATATCTTTACACAAATAACTTTACGCTGTTCGGAATATGTTGGGTTGGGATGGACAGGGTTGGGAGTTGGGTAGGAATGTAATACATTATAATGTCATAAAAATCAATTTCGAGTTTCAATGATATAGTTTAAAAAAATGTTAGTGTCTTAATATGCTGAGTGTAAGGGATTTTCAAAGTGTAACGACATCAACCCGCGGGGTGATTGGGGGTGTGAGGAGTGGGGGTTGGGGGGTAGAGGCCGTCGTCCCTTGAACGGGGCTGGTGTCGCTTCGGCGCGTGTCGGGAATTCCAATATCGCGTCCTGTGCCGAAAACCTTACAGATTCGCGCCGCTGTTTCATCTGATATATTCCGAATAAATGCTACTAAAACCCCGCTTAAGACTATCGGATATAATAATGAGAGGCATGTCTTCGCACAAACATCACGGACGCTTTAGGATTGATTTGTATAAAGAAAGTTTAAAAAAACACTTTACATGATAATATATATATATATATATATATATATATATATATATATATATATAGATAGATAGATAGATAGATAATACTTTATTGCTCACGAAATATACAATTTCAAAAATGCACGATTACAATATTGTCCTGGTAGAAACAATAGGCGGCCTTATCGCTTAAAGCAATCTTTTTCCAGGCAACCTAACTTAAGGAATAATTTAACCTAATCTGGCGATGTAGGTGGTGCGGATTATTAGGTAGAACTCAAACAGACATACTAAAACTAGACATTTTATCAATTAAATACATAAAAACATATTCAGAAGATATATATTAATTAGTCTATAGTATAAGAATTAGGCATAACTATTAAATATATAAATTATTAAATATAGGCATATGATAATGACTGTTATCATTCTTATCTATCATTCCTATCTTGCCAAGCTTGGAAGGGATTTATGGAGAAATATTGCAGCATATATTTTAGTACGTCATGTCATTATTATAACTTTAATAATATTTTTCTTTCCTCTTATTGTGTCTTGGTCTTATTGAGTATGCACTGTTTGCTACAACTCCATTAATTCTTCAAAAAGTAATTCTGTAACATACTGTTACATGCCGTCAAAGATAAGCGCACAGCTGCCTGTTGTAAGCGCAGTCTATTGTCTTCCTCCCGGATTAAGGAATTCTTTGTGTTTTGAATTTGCAATCAAGAAAAACATGCTATTGTTTTTCTACTTGTTTTATAACCATCATTATAACGAACTAATCCTTATTGTTATTGTTTTCGACTTTGTGGCCGTTCGCAGGTGTGCGAATTACTATTTCCCAGAAACTCAGTGTGCGCGGCCAATTTCTTTGTACTGTGTAGTTAGTATAAGACAATGCCCGAATGGAGGGGCGGGCAGTCAAGCGACGACCACGAGACGAGTAAGACGCTTGTAGTACTCTCGATTAGCGATATAGATGACGGACTTTGCGCGTGTCGAATTGCATTGAATCGTGCAGTGTGAACTGGTTGCATCCAGTTTTATTTGTATTTGTTTTAAACGTGTTTGTACAGTTCTAATAAATTCATAGTAGTTCCAACGGCATTTTTAATTCGAGTCCTGTAGCTCGTTACAGTATTTTCTTATTTTGATTTCAGATATTGGTTATCTCCGCAGAACCCTTCATTCTTCGTGAAATGACCCACTTAGCCAAATTCTTGCGTTTGATCTCATTGATTTCGATCAATTGGCTTCTATATTATAAACGACACTCTCAATTTTCTGAAGGAATTTTTTCAGAAGCCAACTTCAAAGTTAATGTAAACGAAACGTAATAGAGATGTAATAAAATATGTATTAAATATATTTCAGCTTTCTTTGATGTCTTGTATGTATGCATTATGTATAATAGGCCACTTTGTTAGAGTTAAAATCAAAGGCATATGTCACTTTTACCTTTATATGCCCTTCACTTAATATTTTCCGTGTAACGTTATATTGTATCAAATATGTTAGGAATTTATTGATATATAATAACTAGTGCACGCAGGAGACGTTATACTGCCCTAAAGAAATAAAATTTAGCACACGATTGTAGCGCCACCTATTTACTTGAACACACACGAAAATTTCATCAAAATTGGTCCAACAGTTTAGAAGGAGTACAGTAATACACCCACAGACGATGAGAACAATTTTATACATATATAAAGATGTTGCAGTACGAATTTTTAGTACTAACCGTGCGCAGAAGGTTTGCCGGTAGCCTCATGATTTCACGCGTCGATGGTCAGTAGGGTTGACAAAAAAGGTTACATAAATAGTTGTTTCAATAAATATATAATTTAATTTATTATTGAAGTGAAACTTCTAGGTATAGAGGGGGGGTCCTAGGATTTTTCTGTTACGAAAAAGCGTTACAGCCGCGTGGAGAAGCGGCATAATTTTAGAGTAGACTATGGATGCGTTTTTTGGTTCCGGATCGAATTCAGTTTTTTTGTTTGATAAAATAAAATATGTTTAAATAAAAATTGCATTCATTAAAATGTACCTAACCTAACCAAATCATAAATTGCAGTAAGCCTGCGAATAATCGAAATGTGTGCTGGGACACATTGTAGAAGTGAAACTTCAACGGACAAGTGGAAAAACGAATGGCAACAAAATTTTAACTTTAGGAAATTCGGTCCACGCGGCCGGGCAGACATATTGCAGTGTAAAACAATGGTCCGATTGAGGGAGCGGAGAGTCTACCGATAACCACGAGCGAAGTAAAACGTGTGTACTACAATCGAGAATCTAATAAGTGACGGACTTTGCGCGTTTTATTGAATTACGACCTTCTGCATTACGTTTGGACTTGTTGTGTTCAGTTATATTTGTACCTGTGTTATACGTGTATGTATAGTTCTAATAAACTCTATAATAATTCCAACGGCATTTTAATTCGAGTCTCGCAACTCGTAACAATACGTACATTTTGTCTTAGTTTTACTATATCAAGATCAGTTGCCTAGTTATTGTATTCTTGTTTATCTACAAAAGTAAATCTCGCGACAAGCTTTTATACCATACAATTTAAAGTTTACTTTATTTTTCAGTTATTCGTGTCATTTTCAGCAAACTCTTTAAATTGATACCTAAATCATGGGAGTGCACAAAAGTAACTGGTCCGCCATCTTGCGTCGTCCGCCATATTGGATTCAGAGGAACGTCGCTTAGCTAACCATGCACTGTCATCCAAACTAAATGTATAATATATGTAAAATTTCATCTCAATCGGTTGGGGGGTCGGTTTAAAATTTAGTTGCAAAATTTGACCATACGAACATTGCAAGTTAAATAAAAGCTTGTGATAACATGCTTCTGTATTTATTGAGATATTGTTTCTTGATGGCACGTCACTTATATTTAAAGTTGTCAGAAATAAGCAGAACTTTGATGACGTAAACAACGCCCTAATTAAACTATTTTGTCACCTAATCCGACCAAAACTAAATGTGTTAAGTTTGTGATGCCAAATGTAAAGGAATAGGTTAATATTGTTCTTAATAGGCTTGACCTTGCTGATTCTTAGGCATTAACCTAGATCAGAAGCTCCAATGGGGCTCTCATACATCTAGTCTCTCTGGTAAACTTAGTTCTGCTGGGTACGCAGCCGGAAGAGTTCGGCAGTCCACTGATGAAGAGACCGCTAGATTAGTTTATTTTAGTTAGTTTCATAGTATTGTTACGAGTAGCAGTCAATTAAAATGTCGTTGGAATTATTATAGAATTTATTAGAACTATACAAACACGTATAACACAGGTTCAAATATAACCGAACACCACCAGTCCAAACGTAATGCACGAGATCGTGGTTCCATAAAACGCGCAAAGTCCGTCACTAAATAGATCACCGAATGTGGTACACACGTCTTGCTTCGCTCGTGGTTATCGCTAGACTGCCCTTCGTCAATTAGGTCATTGCTTTATATTGCACAAATGCAAATATGTCTTCCCAGAAATCGTAATCCGCACACCTGCCCAATTATGCCTGCAAACGGCCATAAACGATTACAATATGCTGTTCTCCACAATAACCAATTAATAAGTAAACAAAAGAAGACAATCATAAAAGAATTACAATTAGTTCAAATGCCGACAGGTAATAAAGTGTCTACAGGTATGCAGGTGTGAATTTGTATTTTGTCGTCACTAGGTCGTAACAGTATCATGTCCTATGGTATTGTTACATACCGTCAAAGATAATCCGCACAGCCTATTGTAAGCGCAGCTTATTGTCCTTTTCTAGTAATCAACGAATCCTTTGTCTTTTGAATTTGTAGTTAAAAAAAACATGCTATTGTCTTTTTACTTGTTTTATAACCATCATTAGCGTCGAACTATAATCCCTATTGTTATTGTATCGACTTTGTGGACGTTTGCAGGTTTGCAAATTAGTAATTCTTAGAAGCCCTGTGTGCGCCTTCAATTCCTTTCTATCCTGTGTAGTTAGTATAAGACGAGGCCCGAATGAAGGGGAGGGCAGTTAAGCGAGGATTACGAAGCGAGTAAGACGTTTTCTAGTACTCTCGATTAGCGATATAAACGACGGACTTTGTGCGTTCGAATTGTATTGAATAGTGCAGTGTGAACTGGTTGCATCCAGTGTTATACGTGTTTGTACAGTTCTAATAAATTCTATAGTAGTTCCAACGGCATTTTTAATAATCGAGTCCTGTAGCTCGTAACAGTATTTTACCTTGGGGCAACTCTGTTGACTTAGAGACTATTTTATTTTACAGCCATAAGGTCCATTTACTACCTCGGTCCTCGGGAGTCTCTCGAGGAACGCTTTAAGGAAATCGGAATTATGACGGTCGCCAGCCAATATATTTTTAATAATATAATTTATATTCGTAATAATATGAGTGCCTAGAAACAATATAAGGATGTCCATAATTTCAACACCAGGCGTAATAATAGATTGGTACTGCCATCTATCAGATTACAAAAAGTACTGTCTTCTTTCTTGGGGGCTGATATACGCTTCTTCAATAAAATCGCGAATGAAGTGTTAGATCTGCCCTTCAGTAAATTTAAAGCTAAATTGAAAAGTACCTTCCTTAGAAAGGGATACTACATTGAAGAATATTTAAATGACAAAACTGCATTTACATAGCTTTTTATACTATCTTCTGTATAACGTTTATATTTTGCATAATATTGTTACATGCCATCAAAGATAAACGCAAAACTGCCTGTTGTAAGCGCACTCTATTGTCTTCCTCCCGGATTAAGGAATTCTTTGTGTTTTGAATTTGTAATTAAGAAAACCTGCTATTGTTTTTCTATTTGTTTTATAACCATCATTAGCTTCGAACTAATCCTTATTGTTTTTGACTTTGTAGCCGTTCGCAGGTGTGCAAATTACTATTTCTCAGAAACTCAGTGTGCGCGGCCAATTTCTTTGAACTGTGTAGTTAGTATAAGGCAATGCCTGAATGGAGGGGCGGGCAAAGCGACGGCTACGAAATGAGTAAGACGTTTTCTAGTACTCTCGATTAGCGATATAGACGACGGACTTTGCACGTATCGAATTGTATTGAATCGTGCAGTGTGAACTGGTTGCATCCAGTTTTATTTGTATTTGTTTTATACGTGTTTGTACAGTTCTAATAAATTCTAAAGTAGTTCCAACGGCATTTTTAATTCGAGTCCTGTAGCTCGTAACAATATGTAAGGAATCTATGGAGATTTGTCCCAGTATAAATTCTTAGTATGTCATTATTGCGACGGTGACAATAATTTATTTGAAAAGTAATTGTAATACAACTTCTATATGTATTTTTTAAAAAGAGCTTAAGACAATATTTAAATAATTATCATGAAAAAATATATTTTTGCTAGACGTGTTGCTGGGGAGTTTCTTGCCGCGTCTTCTCCTTTAAACACCGATAGCATGTTACGAAGCGGTGTACATAGAATAGGAAGTAGATTAAATGACTTACATGTACGACCTTCGCAAAGTCTTCCCCAGTGGAACTTATTTTGAATAAAAAAAAGAAAATATTTTTTACTAGACGTGTTTCCGTTGGGTTCTGTTCATTCAGAAAGTAAAAATGAAATGCAAATAACATAGATAACCGCCAGTATCATCGTAATGTGATATTTGATTGAGTAAGCCATCGGATGCGAGTGCGAACACACCGGGCCGGGCGATAAAGGCGCGATAAGAGCTCTCCTTCGGCTCGAACGCGCTCGGGCGGGTGTGAAGGCACCATTACGCCGACAGAATTCCAATGGCGTTCAATTACCATGAAACGGGCTAGTCCTTTAAACGTCTGCCACATACCAGATTTAGTAATGGCGTTTGAATGTTACTAAAACCGTTATGGTCAGAATATAATATAAGACTTTCTTTGAAAGCTTTAAAAAAAAACAATCGGCAGACAAACACACATATTGTACATCCCCAAATTAAGCAAGTTAAGCTTCTGTTATGGGTAATATACAACGTACTACTCTGGGGCCGATCCCAGACACCCAGACCATAGTAAATAACGGAGAAAATACGTTGCCGAAATTTACTATACCAGGAATCGAACCCGAAGCCTCTGCGTTGCATTGAGGTAGGCCGGCAAAGGCTTAGCCCGCTCAATCACAGAGGCCGTCAAATTTAATTGCATGAGGTCAGTAGACAGGCAGACGGCCCACTTGATGGAAAGCGGTTACCATCGCCTATGGACTTTGTCTACACCAAAAGTGCTACAAATGCGCTGCTGCTCTCTTTAGGTAGACTGAAACTTGGTCACTAATGCCGGAACACAACTCAAGGTTCTTATGGCAGCATGGGTGGTAGCCATCCAGACGGGCAAATACCCTACCACTTGGCTGTGGGTTGTTTTGTCGCCTCTTACACCTCTTACTCTTATTCTTACTTTTACTCTTACTCCGTTCTTGTACGGATTACACGTTAGCTGTTATTTTTTACAAAAATAACTTGAACCCCAAAAAGTATAGCTTGATGTTGCACATCTCACGTATCTCCCGTTCGTGTTGCGCTTAAGTTTCCCTTTCAAAAAGCAACTTGAATAAAGCCGCAAATCAGGGTGAGCCTCCGTGACGTCATCATTTTATTAAGATTAGGGATTTGCGGGCTTAAATATTAAGGGCCAAGGGCGCACTTCCAACTGATTACATATTTAATTCCTTAAGATTTAGATGGAAAATATTGCTAAGAGAAATTGCTGTGGGTGTAGTAATATTTCTATTTTTGAGGTTCTGTGTTCGTTTTGGCGAAAATAAAACTCTTATGTAATTTGTCATGTCTAACTTTCATTTTGACAGTCATTTGTGTCAGAAACTACTGTGTCCATGGACGCTATGGATGGATAGAACTTTGTAGTTTTTATAGCATTTTACTTTTCTCAAAAATACGTAAAGTGTATTTTAAAGTGCTTTTCGAATTTAAAGAGCATAAAAATAGATACTAGCCTCGTGTCTACCCGTTTTAGCTGCTATGCCTGGGAAAAGTAGTTAGCGGCTTTCACACATCGATGACCACGGTGCGTAGATTTCAATACAATGTTACCCTTCACTGTTAGCACATGGTAAAAAAATATGACTAGTTTGAGATAACCCTCCCTTAACGAGACAGAGGTAGTAACAATTAATAAATACTAGCAAACCTCCAGTGTCTTTTTGACATATATTAAAAAGTTTAAATGTTACGCCAAAAGGTAAGGACGCATTAAAAGGATTCGCTTAAAAACAGGTGCAACCATTTAAAGCAATGAGTTTGAACGTCGAAATGTAAACAGCAATAAAGTTAATGCCTTGTACACACGTACGGGAACGCTGTAACGACACCCGCTACACTCATGTCCGTCACTAATGTGGACGGGACGTTATACTCGCCGAATTTGCCCATTTTTGGAGAAATTCTCTTACTGATGTTAGCATTTCTTGTTCATTTAAAACCAGAAATGTTAAAATGCGTACAATTGTTACATATCTGCAAGGCTTAGAACTGGTTTAAAATTAGTCAGTTGTAGACTGCATTAGCGATGAGTAGTACAAGTGTGAGGCAGTACATTTGTCCCGTACAAAATAGATTTGTACTGATACAGATCAAAATTTAAATTTGTACTACTTAAAAAAAATTGTCTCGTTAAACTCACGCGTCAAATGTAAGAGGAAGAATGGAACAAGGACAACATTACAATAACGGCTCTACGGATATGAGACTGCTAGTAAAATGAGGTAACCGAGGCCGTTCATATCCGATTCTTATCGAACATTTCCGAACTAGAAGTTTTGTACAGAACAAATGAGGGAATGACGCTCACCGCCTCACCGGCCTCATCGCTTCAAAAGTACTGTCGCGGCACAAGCCATAAAAATATCCTTGCCTCATTTAAAGTGGTACGTTGTACTAGTTCAGTACAAAATGTCATGTTACTTATACAAACTCATTTTAAAATTATGTCCTACCCAACTCCAAAATGTTCATTGAAACGGAGCTAGGCTGCGGTGCCAAGAAACGGAGAAATATTAACCCATACGATTGGCTGCCTATGCAATCAATGTTAATATTTCTTAGCTCTCCGTAGCTTCGCTCCGCTTTAAAGCACAGGCAGCTGAATAGGTTATGATCGGTTTTAGTCAACCATTTCGTTCGGAGTGTGAACCTGGAAGATAATACTACATTACCTGCATTAACCGGTCTATTCCACGAGAATTACTTCCTCATTCTGTCAAATGTGTTGTTGCGGCTGCGCTTTGACGGCGTGCGGCAAATCGTTGGAACTGGTTTATTGAACAAGACCTATTAGCGAACTTTTGTTACCAAAAACCGCTTGATTGAGGTTAAAGATAGAACAAAACAGAAAAGTGACTTAGTGAGAAATTGTATCGGAAAGTGAAAAAACGTGTTCGTTTACGTATTTTCGTAATCTTCTTTTCGTCACTAATACCCCCCCACTAGTTTCAACGTGTAAACAGTTACTTCACACTTCCCACTATTCAAGTTAGTACTAAGCGATTAGTACTAATGACAAACTCTAAGCTCATGTAAACATAGCATAATATAGAGGTATTTTTTTAATGGCAGGAATTCAGCAGACAGGCAAATGGCCCACTTGATGGAAAGCGGTTACTATCGCCTATGGACATTTGCAACACCAAAGGTGCTACAAATGCTGCTCTCTTAAGGGAGACTGGAATCTGACCACTAATGCCGGAACACATTCAAGGTTGTTACGGCGACATACTTTAGACCAGGGGTGGTAGCCATCCAGTCGGGCAAATGCCCTACCACCTGGCTGTGGGTTGTTTTGTCTCCGTTTCTGCACAGAGAAAAACGTGGTTTAAAAGAAAAAAAACGAAAGGCTTGTATTATTCCACTCCTCATACAGTTTCCATGCCGGGAGCCTTATACGAAAATCGATTCTTAAGGAGTGAAGTCCAAAAAGACATGGTGCTGACCCGTAATGATTAGGAGGATGCGAAAGAAAAGAGTAGAAGGATTTCCAAAACTCCACATTTTTCAACTACCTTTGGGGACTTTGGGACCACGCAGCCGTATATGAACATAATTAGAGCGCGAATCAAGGAGCGTTGTAATTATGCAAAGTGGCTAATTAGTGCCCAATTAGCGCACGAGCCAAGCTCCAGCAGCTCCCGTAATCTGCGCGGCACACACGAGTTTAATTTCAACCCAAATTGCTGTTTTACATCCGGTATGAGCCAGTAGAGTAAAAATAAGATATTTCTTATCCATATTGCAATAGTAGTTTTAACACGAATAGAAAGAAAAATATGCAAGCTGAAATTTGGTAGGTTATTTACCCGTCTGGATGGCTACCATGCCTGGTCCTAACAACCTTGAGTTGTGTCAGGGTTCCAGTCTCCCTTTAAAGAGCGGCAGCACATTGGTAGCACCTTTGGTGTTGCAAATGTCTATGGACAGGTGATGGTAACCGCTTTCCATCAAATGGGCCATCGCCTGCTTGATGAACTCATGCAAATAAAAAAAAATTGACGTGTTCATTTCTGTCTTTCATTTTGTTTAGAAATGAGACATGAAATTTTTTTAAAACAAAAAGTACTTAATTGTTTAAAAAATTATTTAAGTGACTTTTAAGCTGCTTTTTAGTTAAAAATAAAGTCATCGGAGTATACTTTAATGGCTTTAGTATATTGTGTATATACAACATACATATGTGGCGTATACCTCATACGATCACTGGCCGGTCGACCCTTTAACTGCCAACAAACATTATAGAGAGAGAAGTATCGCCATAAAAAATATCACATAGAATTTGATTCCTTAATCATCTCCCTGTGTATTAATTATTCCCTTGATGTAAATACTACAAAATGACGTATATTATGCATGGACGTGCCATTTTATTCCTGCAACGGACCGTCACATACGGTATCTGTCAATTTTAACGTTGTTAACAATTAATAACAATGTCGCTTTACAAATAACGCGTTAAACCCATCGCTATCGCGTGAAACGGCCACTAACACTAACATCTTTCCAGATGGAACAGTGAAGTCTATAATATTGTTACAACTTAAGTTCCGACGAAAACAAAATCCACTTGGATATCTATAAAACACATTTTATTACCCGTCGGCCATTTGAACTAATTGTAATCCTTTTATGATTGTCTTCTTTTGTTTATTGGTTATTGTGGAGAACAGCCTATCGTACTCATTTATGGCCGCTTGCTGGCATAATTAGCCAGGTGTGCGGATTACGATTCTAGGAAATTCGGTCTACGCTGCCGGGCGGACATATTGCATTTGTGCAGTATAAAGCAATGGCCCGACTGAGGGAGCAGGCCGTCGAGCGAGAACCACGAGCGAAGCAAAACGTGTGTACTACAATCGGGAATCTAATAATTGACGGACTTTGCGCGTTTTATTGAGTTACGACCTTCTGTATTACGTTTGGACTTGTTGTGTTCGGTTATGCTTATATTTGTACCTGTGTTATACGTGTTTGTATAGTTCTAATAAACTCTATAGTAATTCTAATGGCATTTAAATTCGAGGTTCGCGACTCGTAACAATATTACTAAAAAAAATATTAATAATTATTAATTTTAAAAAACAACACATTTCTTGCCTGCTTTTGATTTGTCTGTTTGTTCGGGATTCAGACAAAAACTATTAGGCCAATTTTCGTTGATCGACAGCAAATTTTTAGACTTAAAATCAGCGCTGTTATTTATCCTGGGAATCCCTCGGGATTTGTCTGGGATTGATTTAAAATGGTCAAATTAAAAAAAACATGGAATTTCAATGTGATTTTTTCACGGACAGATGGCAAACTTTATGTAATAAAATGTGTGATATTTTTATCCCGGCAATTTTCACGGGAGCGGTTTGTTGATGTCTTGCATTCTTTTTTATATGCTGCGGTACTTTGTGTCCCGGGAATTCAATTTGAGCGTGGACGAAGTCGCGGCATATACTAGTCAGAAAATAAATTGTACTTTTTTCGCTTTGCCATGACGACGTGACCATCTTTTTGGCTTCGTATATCGCACAGAAATTAAAATATTTATCATTGGCTTTGCATTCAATTTCTAGTCAAATAACATTTAGTTTGCGAGAACGAGTTTAGAGTAAATAAATAAAGTAGAGAATTTATTGTCGGAGAAATTTTATTACATTTCTAATTTGAATAAAACCTTTGGTCACTTCTGAAAACACGATATTTTCATTGAAAACTTGGATCTAAAGACAACAATTTCGAAAGAAAAGTGTCGCAAAATGTTTTTCTAATTTCTCTTTGAAGTTTTCTTTTATAAGACGTCTTTCATCAATGTCTTTTCAACAAAGACAAGGCTACTGAACGCTGATTTAAGCCACTAGCCATTGGCCGCAGCATTGATTGCGTTATTGTAAATTTTGGGAGTCCCATACGTCAGGTCCCTGCCAGGTGGTAGGGCATTTGCCCGATCGGATGGCTACCACCCTTGGTCTAACAACCTTGAATTGTGTTCCGGCATTAGTGACTAGGTTCCAGTCTCCCTTAAGAGAGCAGCAGCGCATTTGTAGCACCTTTGGTGTTGCATATGTCCATTGGCGATGGTAATCGCTTTCCAACAAGTGGGCCGTCTGCCTGTCTGTTGAATTCCTGCAATAAAATTAAAAAAAAAAACCTCAGAAATGTCAAGTTTCATTTTTAATTCACTCCGAACGCCGTCTAGCTAAGATGAAACTAACCATGATAGCAACTCATTAACATAACATTGTATATAAATAATTAATATTCCTTTTGACATTGAACAGTATTAGTAAATTTCATGTTTAATTGAATTAGTAATACATATATTTGTATACTCGAATGTGAGCAAAACATGTCTATACTACGACATAGAACTAACTACCAACTGTATAACCAAGTTTTAAACAAATAAATTTGATTTGATTTAGAATAAACCACTGAAAGCTAGTTAGGATAACGCATTTAAATACATTTGTTGTAATTGTTAATGACATGTAACATTGTTCGAATAGATAACCGTCCCTCGGGATACAGAGCTGAAGTGTTAGAGTGCTTTCGCGGCGTCCCCGGAACCCGGTTTACGGTGTATTAAGACGGAGCACAGTTCCTGGGGGAGGTGTTCCCACTAAACGTTGCCCCAACTTTCAATGTTGATACAACAAGATGGGACTGTTGAGTTTTGATTATTATTCACAAGCTGTATGTATTTGGAACTAGAGTTGGATAGGACATGATTTTAAAATGAGTTTGTAAGAGTAACATGACATTTTGTACTGCACCAGTACAATGTACCACTTCAAACGAGGCGAGGAGATTTGTATGGTTTGTACCGCGGCAGTACATTTGAAGCGATGAGGCCGGTGAGGCGGTGAGCGTCATTCCCTCCGTTGTCCCGTATAAAACTTCTAGTTCGGAAATGTTCGTTAAGAATCGAATGTAATCGGCCTCGATCATGTCATATTACTAGCAGTCGTACATGTCATGTTATCCCTCTTTTTCATGTGAATATCCTTAGAGGCGTTGTTGTACTGTTGTCCTCGTTCTGTCCTTTCTCTTACATTTTAGGCGTTAGTAGTAGCGGGACAAAAATTCTGAAATAGTACATTTTCAAATTGTGAGCCATATCAGTACAAATGTGTTTTGTACGGGACAAATGTACTGGCTCACGCGTGTACTCATCACTATTTGGAACCGATAGTTAATAAGGCCTGTGTGGCATATGGCATAGGTTCTTTGGTTTGTAACACAAGTAGTAAAACTGCATTGTATCGTCATGAAATATCTTTTTGATTTCTCATATTCTGAAAGTACGCCTGGAGATGCCTAATCACTGGGATGAAAACAGCACTTTTCGTCCCTGGGAAACGATTCCCCCTGCTGGCAAAAACTTTACTACGACTATTATTCTGTAGACAGCGTATTGATTTAAGTTATTTGCATCGAATACTTCATTTCTCCATTGACTTTCCAACTCTTTTGTGCCATCTTAATATTAACATACTTTACAAGCGACGTAGCCCACCTCCTTTTGCATTAAAGGCTTACAAAACATCATATTTTAAACCATTAACTAGAATATTTCGTCTACTCTCAGTCAACTGGTAGCTAACATCTCTCTAGATAATAAAAGTAAATTATAAACTAAACCATCTTAAAAATTAATCTACACTACAAAAAAAATTAAAAATGAAATCTTATACTAATATATAGAGCTGAAGAGTTTGTTTGTTTGTTTGTTTGCTTGAACGCGCTAATGTCAGGAACTACTGGTCTGATTTGAAAAATTATTTCACTGTTAGATAGCCCATTTATCGAGGAAGGCTATAGGCTATCTATCATCACGATGAGACCAATAGGAGCGAAGCACCAATGAAGAATGTTCCAAAATCGGGTTTTTTTCCTTTTGAGAGCTTCCAATGCGTGCGTTTCACATTCTACTTAAACAAAGTCGCGGGCTTAAGTTAGCGTTAGCCCAAAGTAACTATTCTACGCGGACGAAGTCGCGGACAGAAGCTAGTGATATTATAAACATATTTACAAGTCAAAGATGTAGTCCAGATCGCTCTTGGTGGGGAACGTTCCCATAGTGCTGGTCGCATTCCCACGTTGTACGGCAACGCTAATCCGTTGCCCTAAATATAGCCCAGCAGTTTGGTCACACGAGACTTCTTTCAATCGCCTTGAAAGGTCTCGATAAAGTTGATAAGCCTCGCGTCCCCATGGCCCCAAAGTCTCATCCCCGAAAGCCACAAATATGTATCCGTCCAGCTCCTCCGGCAGTGACGGCTGTACTTGGACGATGGGAAGCCGCTAACGTATCGACACATGTTGTGTCCCATACTATCCCATCTCATATTTAATCCCAACCTCAACAAATTCAAGCGAATGATTAGCTCGATTAAAGTTTTTGGCAAATTTCTGATCATGACTCCTTATTTTTTTATAATTAATTATGTTATTTTCACAATGACAATAGTTACTTACATATAATACTTACATATATTTATGGAGATATATTGCAGCATAACATTTTAGTACGTCATGTCATTATTATAACTTTAATAATATTTTTCTTTCCTCTTATTGTGTCTTGGTCTTATTGAGTATGCACTGTTTGCTACAACTCCATTAATTCTTCAATAAGTAATTCTGTAATATACCTCTGTATAAAACTTGTAAAAAAAAAGAGAACTTGAGATATAAATAGAATAAGAAATATAAAGAAAAACAATATTTAGCTAGACGTGTTGTTGGGGAGTTTCTTGGCCGCTTCTTCTCCTTAACAGCAATAACACGTTGCGAAGCGGTGTACATAGACTAGGACGTAAAATTAAATTTTAACCTGTATGTATGACCTTCAAAAAGTGTTCTCCAATGGAACTTATTTTGAATAAAGACTTTGAATTTGAATTTATACAATCGAATACAATGCAAGAAAACTTAACTTATTTGTATTGTATTCTACCCATAGTCCCTGAAGACTATAAGTAGAATACTGAGCCTAGATCACCGTCCTCTATGGGTAAGGTGCCCAGAAGGCTGGCTATGCTTCCTACGTTGTCCGAGGTAGGCACCAGCCCTCCGGTCACCCGAAGAGTTAATGAGTCGTTTTGATAAATTTTCGTAGGGGCTCATGGCCTCAGGACCACATGGTCCAAGCGCCTCGACAGCAAACGGCACAAACATACAACTCTCACTGAGGGTTGCATATTTGCGCCGCTTGAGCGATTCAGCTGTTTCCGTCGCTGCTTAAGTCCTTTTTTATAATTTATTTAATTTCTAAATTCTAACGCTTACAATTGTTTTTGTATTTTCCAGGAACTCCTGTATTATCTTTTTTTATTGCATGAGTTCAGAAGACAGGCAGACTAGGCCGTTTACCTGCCTCACGGAAAGCGATTACCATCGCCTATGGACATTTATAACACCAAAGGGCGTTAGAAATAAATGCGCTGTTGCTCTATTAAGGGAAACTGGTACCTGGCCACTAATAATACTCTAGACCAGTGGTGGTAGCCATCCAGACGGGCCAATACCCTGCCACCTGGCTGTGGGTTGTTTAGCCGCCTCTTATGACAGGCCGCCCGGCCATAGGAAATTGTATTCTTTCTCCGTTTCTGCACAAATATTATCCATAAGTCATCTTTAACTTAATCATTCCTATAAAACAAAAAAGAACTAAATTATAAATAAATTAGCTGACCCGTGCCCACTTCGCTGGGCATCAGAAAAAAAAAATACTTATTATTAATCAAATCAAATATACCCTATGTCACTCAGGAATAATGTAGCTTTCCACTGGTGAAAGAATTTTCAAAATCGGTTTAGTAGATCCAGAAATTACCCCCTACAACGTCACTAACTCACAAACGTATCTCTTTATTTATTGTTGAGTTTAGTTACCTACTAAGCGAATTTAAAATATTTCCCCTCCTGTACTGTACGTACCCCAGTGACGCCTACATCGCATAAGCCTATCTAGCCGATTAGGGTGCGCGGCGACCACGCAACTTTTTTCTCTAATACTTACATTTTTAAATTTGTGATATGTTTCGAATGGAAAGTCCGAATTGAATAATTCAAAAAGTTATATGAAGGTATTGAAGCAGTCTTCAATGTGAAGTTATTTATTTTGATAAGGATGAATACTAAGATACAAATAAAGAGTATTTTCTAGCGGCGGCGTCTTAATTAAATTTTTAAAATAAAGAATACTTATTGTGGCATAACTATAATAGTTAGACATATGCTGTTGTAACACTTTTTGTAAATAATGATGTGTTCTGCAAAGTCGTAGTACATTATTTTATTCTACCATCAATAGTTTTAGCAGCGCACGTGATTTTAGGTAATTGTTTACACCTTGGGTTACACTATTGGAGTTTTGGTAAGAATCCCTAATTTTTTTGAAAATATAATATGGCCTATATCAACCGGGGATAGTGTAGCTTGCCAACAGTGAAAGATTTTTTTAAATCGGTTCAGTAGTTTCGGAGATTATCCCTACAACGTCACAAATTCACAAACTTTACTTCTTTATAATAATATAGATTAATTATAAAGTATGTCACAAATTGCTGCCAGAGGGAAGCGTGCCCAGAAGGCTGGCTGCATTACCACGCTGTATGGCAATGCTGATTCGTTGCGCGAAATACGAATCAGCCTTCTGATCACGGGTGGTATCAAAGAGTTTCTTACAAATTTCTTTGAGGAAATGCTTTGCCGATGGACCCCACCGACCTAAAGTTTCAACTCCAAACAGCACAAATATGTAACCCCTTCCTAGGGTTCCATATTTGCGCCGTTTGAGATCTTCAGCTGTTGAAGCAGCGTGGCCAGCCCCTGACTTAGTCACTGGAAGATGTGATGCCGCCAGTGTCAACGCATGTCGCGTTCCACCAAGCCACTTAGCTCTAGGGTGGCTGGTACGCCTACGCTGACAAGAGCTCGGGCGGATGATGTCATTGAGGCTGGCTTGGCGAGATCTTCGGCCAACACTGTGTTAACATGATAATCCGCGGTGTCCATAGGGGTCCACTATAGTTTCACACTGGCAGCGGTGTGGTACGCAACATGGAGCCCCCAGGCGATGGGTCGCAGCTAACCGGAAACAATAATTAATTAATCATTCCTTAAATTCTTTGAGTTCGTTGTCTAATATTTTCGCGAGGTCTTCAACAAATTTCCTTAAATACAAGTCGTACTTTTTAGAAGTAAACTTTTATAATCTGCGAAACATAATAAGGCCGGTCTTATAATGCCCCCTTATAATCGGGGCGTGACAATTTTTCTTATTCTTTAAAAACTTCCAGAAGGAAGTTGAAAGTAAAGGAAGCAGAAAGGAAGGAAGGTGGAACTCCAAGTTGTTAACGAGCTCGCGGCGGGAAACGGAATATTTAACTTCGCCACACTTTTAATATACTCCCCGAAATGGGGGCAAAGTACAAATAAGATGTATTAAGTAATTTACAAGGCGACGAATGAATTTGCAATGCTGTGTTGCCAGCGAATTAAGTTTGCCAATTTAGTTGGGTTGATACCTGGTTGGTGACCGTGTACAGTCCATGACCAACTCTCAACAAAGAAAACATACTGTGTTAACTCTTAAAAAGCGCTAAATTGTGAGGTATTTAAAAAATATAATACAGTAATAGCTTAAAATGTAAATAAAATTATTAAAAATACTTGTTTTTTGACGATAACATTCCAATAGACGTCGAATTGTAAGTGACGCAGTACGTTTTCTCTAACGAGACTTGGCAACACTGGAGGCACGTCCGAAATACTGCGCACTCTTATCAGTCGCAGCTGTTAGCTTATTTTACAATGCATTAAATTATGGATTTTCATTAGAGTTCAGACTAAAGTATGAATTTCTTCAACAGGCTTCCGTCCAGTCATCTCCGAATGGACCAGTACCTCCCAGTCCCCACTCCTCGAGGCAGCCGAGTTGGTCCTCGATGCGCCCCTTTACCCGCCCCTCGCCGCAGACATCCCCTACATGGAAACCAGCCCGCACGACGCCCGCAGCTCCCAAATCCCTGAGAATTCACAGACTGAAGTAACCAAGGTACAAAGCGAGAGGAGCAAACGTAGTAGTCAAGACTGGGATAAGGCTGCCAAGGTGAGATCGCATTTTTAAGGCTGTTAAGAACAACGAAGGCAATCTATCTGGTGGAAAGTGGCTTGCTTATTAGAGTGGATATTATTAAAATATGATGATGACGATTGATAAAGTTTTTATTGCAAAAAGCTAGCAAAGCAGTCCGTCCACCTGATGGAAAGTGGTTACCATCGCCTATGGGCATTTGCCGTATCAGTATACTACTGTACGTAGTACCAATGCAGTTAAGAGAATTTTTAGCTCGACATATTGGTGGGGAGTTTGTTACCGCTTCTTCTTCTTAAACAGCTATAACACGTTGCGAAGCGATTTACATAGAATAGGAAGAAGTACACTTCATTTTTGATCGACTTGAAAATGAGAAAGTTTTCAATTCGATTGTGTTTTTCAAGTGAAGCTTCTTTAAAATCGTTGCGAATTGAAACTCGATGAAACGAAAAACTGACTCTAAAAAATGATAAACACATAAATTTATAGGACTAAACCAATTTTTCCTTAATACTTCAAATTTCGTGTTTTAAAACTGAAATACCTATATATTATAACGATATAATATATGACGTGTGACGTCATGAAATTTAGAATCCCTCCCACCCCTTGTCACACTTTGTTTCACTTCTACTGCGTGTCAACTGCACACATACACACACAATGTTGTTTGTTTTTTCTATGGCTGTAACCCGATTTCTCCGTCAGTTGTGGACCGATTTTTTTTATATTCAAAAGAGCTTACTCCTGGTGTACTCTCAATGTCACCAGTGGATCCTAAGGAAATCGAGAGCAACCCTTGAGTATTATAGGCACGTACAACGTGTTTGATATATGTGTATATATTTTCTAAAGCTATTCAAGTATTATCCATGTGGAGTACGGCTCCCATCTCTGGGTTGGGGCTCCTCAGTACCAGCTGCTCCCGCTTGATTCCTTGCAGAGGTCCGGATTGTCGACGATCCCGAACTGGCAGACGGTTTAGAACCTTTAAGTCTCAGACGAGACGTTATCGCTCTCAGCGCGTTCTGCCGTCTGTACAATGGGGAGTGTTCTGAGGAGCTGTTTGGTTTCGTACCTACGTCGCCATTTTACCACCGCACTGCTCGCCGGCGACTGGGAGTTCATCCACACTTCCTTGACACCTGGAAGTTATCCACTGTACGTGCACTCGCTCGTTTATGCCATACGTGAGCCAGCTGTGGAATGAGCTCCCTCCCGCTGTTTTCCCAGAGTGCTACAATATGGGGCTCTTCAAAAAGTGCGTAAACAGATTTTTAAAGTCTCAATGAGGTAGGCATCGGCTCCCTTAGTGTTGCAGATGTCCATGGGCGACGCTAGCCACTTGCAATCAAGTGCACCCGTCTGCCAGTTTGCCTATAAGCAAACATAAAAAAAAATATTTGCGTAACTAAAAAGTATAAAATAAACATTTTCTAGAACATCTTGTAGTAAGTCGGTGCGAAGTAGAACAAAAATATTTTATTACTATTATTATTTATTATTAAGCACCGACTTCAAAATGCTGTTGAAAATATATATTTTTTGCGTTTTTCTAACGTAGTCTTGCGTTTTTTGTTATTATGAGCCATTGATGATTTTTTTACAATGCCGTCACGATGATTAAACACGCTTATTCTGCTCTATTGTTATTGCGTACAGATGGTATCAATGATGTCCGCCTCGAAGGATTTTTTGGAATAAGATGATATTTGTGCAGCAGTCAAGCCAGCAGTCCAGCAGACGCGTGAAAACGGGCGACACGATCCTGAACATACGTGGCGCGGTGCGGGACGCGATTGGGGACGCGGGAGCGGCGCCCGGCCCCCGCGCCTCCTCCCGCGTCGACTCCTTCATCATCAGGCCCGCGCAGGCCAACCAGGCGCACCGGCCCATGCACGACCAACCCAGGGTGCAGCCCTCCACCAGCCAGGTTATATAGCCTTGAGATTTAAGTGTTACACTGCCATCTAGTGAAAATAATAAATCATATCTCTTTGCTAATTAACACCATGAATAACAATAATGAGGAATGAGAATCTCCAGTCAAAAGCTTACTCCTAATACACTCTGACCCAGGGAACTTAACCACTCCATTTTCGTTTTAAAAGAATTAAAACTTTCAATGAACCTCTTATAAAAATATGTTAAAAATTCCAATTAACTCCTTTTCAATTTCATAAAATTCATGTTTACGAATTTGAAAAGGACTTATGCCACCAGGCAACTATGCTGTCATTCTCGGTGTCATAGTGTTGCCGTCTTACTTACATTTGGTAGGATGGTAGATTTAAAAGGCAGGCAAGGCAGAGCCAAGCTGGAAGCATCCTTTACCTTTTAGGGCCGGCTGGATCAGTGAGATACCACGCTCTTACAGAATAACGGCATGAAATGGTTAGGCTTAAGCTTATCGTATTTTGTGTGATGAGTGAGCGTTCCCGTGGACCATTTTCCCCTCCCCCTATCCCTTCCAAAAGCTGAAAAAACGTTGGCATCACCCCTATTGTTGCAAGTATCTATAGGCGTCGGTAACCACTTCCCATGAGCTGAGCCCTCTGTCTGTTTGTTAGTTTCGCAATCTATACTAATATAATATTATAAAGAGGTAAAGTTTATGAGTTTGGATGTTCATGGTAATTTCCGGTACTAATGATTCGATTTTGAAAATACTTCCACAAGTAAAAAGCTACATTATTCCCGAGTGACATAGGCTATATTTGATTGTCATTAATAAATCAAAAAATTAAAAATATTTTACACTCAGCGAAGTGGGCACGGAAACGCCTGTCAAATATGTAACAGCAATGACGTTCCACGAAAGAATTGCGCATATCCCTTTACAAGACACTGCGAGTACTTTCTTTATGAATTAATTAAAGATTATAAAGCTAAATTTGATCTGTAATACGTGTGTGCGTTGTTAATGACGCCCAGCGAAATGGGCGCGGTACAAGTAGTAAAAAAATAAAGTAATTATAAATAATTGATTAAAAGAACTCGACTAATATTATCCAACCAGAAATCTAACTCATTAGCACAGTGATCTAATATATTTTTATGTTGTTGTATATAGATTCCTAAATACGACCGGGAATTACTCGTGGAGCCGCACGCGAGGGCTCGCATCGACTGCGATCTAACCAACATCACAAATCTTCGGTGGTACAAAGACAACGAGGTAAATCTATTTAATACTTACATCTCAACTCGTTGGTGGTACTGACCTCTTTTGTAAAGGGGCCAATTCTGTTATTTAAAATATCGCGACATTGTGAAGATATTCAAAGTACGATTCCATTGCGATCGTGTTATCCACAATAACGTCTCGATATCGTCGCGGCATAATAATAGTAGAAAAAAAATGGTATTACCATTAACAGAAATGGCGTTAGCCGAAATCCATATCGAAATGCTACCATAATTTTAAACATTTATTTCGCGAGTTTTTATAAATTTCTGTAAAAATAAGAGTGGCACGCCACTCGTTAATAGAATATTTAATGTCTGTCTCCTAGAGGCCACAGAAGAGTGCAATTTGGATTTTAATGAAAATTTTACACATTAAAAAACAAATATTCTCTAAAAACAATATTCTTTCTTCTATTTAATCTTTTTACACCGTGCGTTCATTATAACGTAACACATAGGATTACTAATTTCCAAAAATTGAAATTATTTGAAGGATTAATAAAACGTAAATCGCTTTTGCTCAGATAAATATTTCGTCTGAATGTTTAGGTTTCTTTTAATTTTAGCTTTCAAGACAATGTTTTAGGGAATTTTGTCTTTAGAATTTGGGGTTAATATTTTTGGCAATTGGTAACCCCGCGTGTCAAGTTATAATGAACGCACCGTAGCTGCGTAGTAACGATTTATCTTTACGAATTGTTTCTTTTCGTCGCTAAAAAAAATTTAATATTGTAATACACGAAAACTCGTTCTACATTTTTGTTTGGCGCTCCTTTTTTGTAGAAGCCGCGTGAAGTTCTCAGAAGATTATCGTGAGGTTCTCGCAAGGATCCTGTGGGGTTTTGGTGAAGTTCTCACCATGCTCTCGCTAGGATGTGGCGAGACTTTAAGTTTGTTCGTTTGCAGCAAATGAGCTTATCATCGTCAAGTGGGAGTGAGGTGATATTCCGCGACGGGGACGCGGCGGTCGTGGGGAGGGCCACGCGCGGCGACGCCGGCGAGTGGCGCTGCACCGGCGTCGACAGGAGCGGGAATAACATCAGCGGGAAACCCACCAACCTACTTATTTATGGTGAGCATTATAATTCTTTGACAGCAATTGACTATTAACTTAAAACAATTTTGCTCATTGCGATAGTACAGTAGACGGACTGACGGCTCACCTGATGGAAAGCGGTTACCATTGCCTATAGATTTGCAATATTAGCGCTGTGACCAACGCGCTGCTGGGCTCGAAGGTATGTTTAAGACACATCCTCAGCTGGATGCTCATTCTAAATCTCTATAGAGCGTAATAGAACCAGTGCGTACACATGCGAAGCGGCTCAAAGAAATGGGGATAAACGCCCAGCCGATGGCGAGTGGTGCGGTGGTGGAAAGAAAAACAAGACACTATTCTGAGTAGTTTCTCGGAACACCCCGACTAACTTATAAAGAAGCTAGTTATTTTCCGCAGTTTCTTCTGCATTTATTTTTCTTTTCAAATATAGAAAGAAAATAATGTTCGTTTAGAGTTATTTTAAATGGAAATTATATATAAACAGTTTAACAAAAGCCAAATTCCTAAATAGGCCTTAACTCAGCAATTTTCATACACTTTGATATAATATTCTGACATACGTCCTCTGTCACACCACAAATCATCATGTCATCCTTCACACAACCCATCCATCTCTTTTTTGATCTACCTTTGATTTTTTGATCTATATCCATCTATCTTTTTAATGTTTAATGTTTTTTCTGTCATGTGACTTTCATCCTCCTCATTACATGACCATACCACCTCAGTCTTCTTCCTCTCAATTTTTCAGTCACGGGTGCAGCTGCCAAAGATCCCCTTATGTTCTCATTTGTCACCTTATCCATTCTTGTAACACTACAAATCCAATCCATTGCAACATTCTTATCTCAGCTGAGTGGAGTCGTTTGTTCTCTATCACTTTAGTGGCCCAACATTCGGACCCATATAACATGACCGGTCGTATGATAGATTTATATATCTGACCTTTAGTTTGAGTGGCATTAGTTCGTCGCATATCACACCGGTTACCTGTCTCTACTTTAGTCAAGCTACATTTATTCTTCTCCTTACAGAGAAGTATGTAAGGAGAAGAATGAGAAATATTTCGCAATTACTCTGCAGTAGTGAACCAAGATATCTGAATTGGGGGTTACACGGTAGTGTGGTTGATTGTAGTTTAAGAGCCATAGCACTGGAGGTTCTGCCAAAATCACAAAACAGGTATTCGGTTTTGGTTCTACTGATTTTCAACCCAACGTCCTCTAGCGCTTGTCGCCACTCGTTCAGTTTGTTTCGAAGTGCCACCTCGTCTTCATCTACTAGAACAATATCATCCGTGAAGAGCATGCACCAGGAGGCCATATCCTGTATCTCTGAGGTGAGCGCATCCATGACCAGCAGAAACAGGTAAGGACTTAAGGCGGATCCCTGGTGCAAACCTACATTAATAGAGAACTTGTTGGTGGTTCCAACTCCAGAGCGGTCTTGGATACTAGCATTCTTATACATGCTAGTTATCAATACTACTTACTTCTCTGGCACACCTATTATACATTATACAAGCCTGTTATACTTGTATATATCAAATTTTGGATAGATACCTTAGTCCGTATAATTTTGTTATCAAATTCGTGGAGAACTTGCTCAGTTATGAAAGAATACAGAATATAAAATTAATACAGGTCAAGGATGTAGATGATGAGTCCATTTTTTTGAGAAGTTACATTCAGTACATTGTTTTAGAACCAGTCAGATCGGTGTATTTGGCCGTGGATGGGAGGAGGCTGGATGCTGGCAACACTTGGGTTCCTGTCAGGGACAAGACTGAGCTCGAGGTGCGGTGCGTCGCCGAAGGTATGTATACGAAAGCCAAGTAGTCGTGTACGAGTCGGAATGGCATGTTGATTATTCCAAGAAGTATAGTAATAATATTGAAGCCACTTGTTCCTATAACTTACAATCTTTACGATTTTGGAAGATAATATATTTTCACTTATTGACATAAATAGAAAAAATATTAAAACACATCATAGTAATTATTCTTTAACATCTGACTAAAGACCACACACGACTATGTACAAGTATTTTTTATGCGAATGCATTACATTTTGGTGTGCTATACGAGTTTTGACTTAGAGAGAAAGAATTTATTGGCTAGAAAGGCGATATAAATATAATTTATAAATTACTATGATTAAATTTAAGACGTTATACGCCTCTACAAATGACGTCGGCAACTCAACATAAAGCTGTTCTTGAATTTTCTCCTGTTCAGACTTCCCCCTCCGTCTATCTTATCCCTTTTTTTTATGACATAGAGGAATGTCTTTTCTTGAGATACCATCCTCAGGCCTGGGGGAAGGCTCGTCGAGGGACGTGTAGGACTCTTGATGCCGGCCGTATGGCCTCCCAGAGGAGGACAGGGGATGGTCGGTCGTCAAACTACCCACTAAACCCAACCTGCGCCCCTAGCTCACATGCTTTTACGGGGCGCCACAGAAACTAGACCAATAGGTACTGCATCTGTGACGCCTAATGCTTGTCGATAAACCCAGGTTACCCTTATCCCCTAAACTCAATCCCATTTATCCCATTCTAATCCCATCCCTGGCGTTACACACACCTATAGGCGACAGTAACCATTTTCCATCAGGTGGGCCCGTCCTACTTAATGCCAGCTTCATAGTGGACATAGTGGAAGTACGGACTACTAAATAGTTAAAACTAGAGCTACAGAACTAGATTATGTAGCAGATCACTGCCTGCGGGGAGCGTGCCCAGAAGCCTAGCTGCATTGCCACGCTGTATAGCAATACTTATTTATTGTGCGAAATGTGAGCCAGCCTGATCACGGGTAGTGTCGAAAAGTTTCTTAAAGATGTCTTTAAAGAAATTCTTTGCCGATGGATCCGACGTATCCATATTTGCGCCGTTTGATGTCTTCAGCTGAAGCGGCGGCGTTGCCAGCCCCTGACTCTGTCATTGGAAGATGTGACGGGGCCAGTGTGTCAACACAGGTCGCATCCCGCGCTAGCGGCCGTCCCATCATCCAAGGGACGAGTGGCATTCCGTCCGGTTTCTTGCCATCGTCACGCACCAAGCCATTCGGTTCTTGAATTATTTTCGGTTATAAGAATTAGAATATTAGAATTCGGTTCTGACAAGAGCTCGGCGGATGATGTCGTTGAGGCTGGTATGGCGCGATCTTCTTCCTGCACTCATCAAACATGACAACCCGTGATGTCCAAATCGGTTTACCATAACTCCACACTGACGTAAACTTGCAGCTAATCGAAATGTGGTATTAACCAAGAGTGTAATATTTTATTGTAATATACCTTTTTGTTGTAAATGCTTAACAATTTAATATGTCTTTTTTAAACCATATTTTGTATGTCTGTTAAGGCGGTGTCCCGCCTCCGGAGTTGTCATGGCGGCTGCTAGCGGTCGAGCCAGCGTTGGACCATCGCCCTTACTTAAGAGTGCACCACACCAACTATTCAATCGGTAAGTATGTTTACGCTTTGGTCCAATTTAAAATACAAAGAAAATCTTGAGAATAATTAATTTACGGAATATAGGAAGGACACAAAAACGCTCTGAACTACACGCCGCGTAATTTCGACTGTTCGGCGCGTGGGTGTAAGTTATATAGTTTCAGAAATGGCAACTTTATATTCAGTAGTATACTGGTAACATTGTAGCTCTATGCTCTCTCTGTGTTCGCAATGCTTTGTCTAGCCACATATTGTTAATAAGTTTAATTTTAATTGTACATAATAAAAGAACTTACGATGGACATGTCTGTAAAATTCGAAGAATCCAGAAGACCCCAGTCACCAATATTGTATAGTGGGGCGTGTCATGCTAACCGAATAAACCGATTATTCAGTCGCCGAAGTGTCGGCTCCGTATCTTCGACAAGTGTGTCGTTACACTTAGAGTTTATAGTAATACGTGTCCGCATCCCTATGGTCTTGCATGTCCACTTGTGGAGTGTGTGAGTTAAAATAAATGTGTGGTGCGTCGATGATGACGCATCACTGGCGAGAACCCATGACTCAATCGCTCGTGAGTACAAAATAAGACGACGAATTGTTGTATTCTTGCAGTATATTAATTTCTTCATTGTTCTTAATTTCACTTAGACTATATATACAGAAACCTTATCGTTTACGTCTTACGTGATGTGCTCACCAATATTCTAATAATTATTAAATATTATATTTACATGTTTATGAGATTGGACATTTTTGATGATTTAGACAAATGCTCAATCTTATCGGCAGATCTAACAGCGATAGCATCTATCTGTATTTACATAGCATCACATTCATAAATTAACCTAACTGTAAGTAAAGAAGCCTAACTGTGCTAAATTATACATCAATAAATTGATGGATGAAACGTGACGCAACATGGGGTAATAATTTGTTTGTGGTATAGAGGGCGTTGCATCGTCACACGCGGTGGTGACGGCGGCCAGGGAGCTTCACAACGCGACGCTGCAGTGCGAGGCGAAGCAGCGCAGGCCGGAGCGGGCCGAGCCCAGCGCACCTACTCACGATCTCTTCACTGCCAAATTGGAGATACATGTCACATGTGAGTTTTCCTATTACCTATTTCTTACAGTACGTATTATTGTCTCATTGGACTTATTTAATTATTTACGTTATTTTTTTGGATGAGTTCAGCAGACAGGCAATGGGTCCATCTGATGGAATGCGGCTACCGTCGCCGGAACACAACTCAAGGTTTTGAGGGCGTACTACAGACCAGGGGTGGTAGCCATCCAGACGGGCAAATACCTTAGCACCTAGCTGTGCGTTATTTTGTCGCCTCTTACGACAGATACTTTGGAGATCACAATCGGGATTTACCGCTCGGGGAATTCCGAAGACCATGAAAAGTGAAAAAAAAATGTAGAAGAGCGGACCCCAAGCTTCGAAGCAAACGATCCAAACGTATCTAGGATTTAACCCTCGGCTATTGATAATCTGAGAATTGAATGGGTATGAATGTATGTTTCCCCCACATTAGATCCTCCGTCGTTCGTGATCTCCCGGTGGCCAGGATTCGGGGTGTCGTTGTCTGCGGGGGGCGCGGCGGCGCTGCGCTGCGATGTAGATGCCAACCCCCCGGCCAGGGCCTGGTGGCTGCGCGACGACGCCAACCCAACAAGGTAAGCTCTCTTATAGGGGGAGTTTCTTCTATTACTTAAATTAAATCGGCAGGAAGTTCACCCTCACTTCCTTGAACTCCTAGGATCAACTACGCAACGACTCTCTAGAACGTTTTTCAGCGTGCAATAAGGACTTGTAGGGAACTTCCCGCCAAATTCGCGGCGGAAATTCCTTCTACGCTACGACATGGGGTCATTAAGGTGTTATAAAACTATAATACAACAAGTCCAAACCGTAAGGCAGGAGATCGTAGTAAGATAAAACGTGCAGTATGTTAATGTAAGATTCCCGGTCCTAATGTACACTTAGCAATGCTTCGATCGCAGTTGAAACTCAACTAACTCTGTCTCAACGGGCCGACCTTTTATATTCGTAAAAGAGACAGCCCTCCAATAAACACGTACAGAGACCGTTCATTGGAATTCTGAAATTTGTAAGGTTAATCCAAAACAACATGGCTTCTAAGAAATTGCAATGAAATAGCGGCCATAAAACAAAGAGATTAGCGATTGACCTTCAATACTTAGAAAATTAAAACAAACAAGTGACAGTGAACCATTATTAAGACAACCATAAAATAATTACAACATAATTTAAATACTAAGGGCAATAAAGCACGTGTTCACAAAAGGATTATATAGGGATTTTCGATTTCTGGGAACACTTCTGTTGCATTATTCGTTCTCGCACCTATAAATATATAGATCTAAGTCGACATTATAAAACATCGTTATAAAAGGAAACTTAGATTCGAGCAATACCTCTAACAGCCGATATTAATGGCGGTCCACTGGAAACAAATAATCTAACTTGTTCGGATTACGTGGAATTTGGGTTTAATAACGCAAATTGGGCCAGAACTTGTTCGAGGGTCACTCCACGACGATTATTCGGGGATATTAAAGCAATTTACCTGTTTCAATGTTCGAGGATACTTTTGAACGCCTGTATTGCGTGATAAATATGTATTGGACTACCATTATTTTTAGGTAAGTTGTTAAGCGTTGTAATTGGATATGGTTTTTTATTAATATTGTTAAGGTTATACATAAATGGAGTTCGCCATTTTTGAAGATATTGTTACGTGCTGTGGGTATCGAAATTGGAAGGTAACACCAATCTAAAGAGAAACTGCCTTTATTTAATTAAAAATTAATTAAATAGAAATACATTTTCAAATTACGCACACACTTTTTTCGATTGACTCACGTCCCGATCCGTTCGATCGACGTTCCGGTGTCCCGTGACTGAATAGTCTTGAAGCCTCACGTCTTGATGCTCTACCGTGGCGTTGTCGCGCAGTCTGAAGGCCCTTTTGATCCCTTTGCTCTCTTGTCCTTCCTTTCGCTTCGCTAGCCCGTGCGAGTCTCCTCCGTTTTTTTGAGCAGGATCCAGCTGAATAGCCGCAGATGGCTGTTTCAGCGATACCGGACTTTGGGGGCTTCCCGACTCCGTGGGAGCGGAGGCGTTTAGCCCGGAAGCAGCGCGCTCGAGGAGGCACCTCCTGTGAGGTTCGAACTCGGCTCGACCGCTGCGGGGGATTGACTCTATATAGGATTAAGCCGTAAAAGGCTGAATGAGCTAAGCCAACAGGCTGAAGTGTTTATCGTTATCGACTTTGCGGTGGAGTCGATCCTAGTCTATCTTTGCTACCGCTTCGAAACGTCTTATAAGCTCGAGGAGAAGAAGCGGCGGAAGAAACTCTCCAGCAAAACGCCTAAGCTAATCGTGTGTGGCTACTTGTGTCCGCAATGAGTGGGTGTGATTGGTGGTTCTTAACTTTGTGTGAGAGGATCTGAGCCAGGGGTTTTCCGGCGTCTGTTATGCCAGGCTGATGTTATGAGCCTCGGGGGGTTCATAATCGCGATGAGATGGGTGATATAATCGGGTTCGTCAATGAGTACATTGCGAAGGCGACGTTTTCTCGTGGGAGCGTTCTGGGTGGGTTTGTAATTGACCGTTTCCGTCACCAGAGGGTTCGGGTGATGGGGGCCCGGTCAAAGAATCTGCGCGAGAGTGAGATTAAGTTATCTTTGATGGAAGGAAGCTCCAGTTCGCGATTCAGGTCGGCGAGCCGCATATAACGCGGAGCGACGACTGCAGCACGTGAAAAGTGGTTCTGGATTCTTTGCAGTCTCCAGATGTTAGTATCATTGGCGTGAGCGAAGATCACACTCGCATAGGTCATGATGGGGCAGATGCAAGTCTTGTATAGAGTCACCTTATTTCTAAGGCTCATCTTACTTTTCTTGCTTATAAGGGAGTAGAGTCGGCCGAGTATCCAGTATGCTCTGTTCCCGACCGCTCTGGTGTGCTTGTGGAAGTACAAGCCTCTATCAAGGGTTACACCAAGATATTTGACTTCGTTAACTCAAGGGATAACTCGGTAGAATAGCTTGATGGGCATAAGTTGGTTAGTGGGACGGGTATTGGGCGAGAGAGTACCAAGTGCGAACAAAATGGCTGCACTCTTCTCGGGATGCAGCTCAATCCGCCATCTACGGAACCAGTCGCCTAGTACTTCGACAGCGGCGTTGAGCTTACTGCAGATTCTGTATCTGCTGGGGTCGCTGGTGTATAGGGCGGTGTCATCCGCATATAGGCTAGCTGGACCTGAGGGTGCCGTGGCATGTCATTGGTATACAGCGAGAAGAGTAGGGGGGAGAGTGCGGAGCCCTGAGGGACTCCCGCTGAGATGGTGTGAGAGGAGGGGCAGTGCCCTCCACTCGGAATCTGAATCTACGGTCTTTGAAGAAGTCTCGTAGAATGAGTATTAGTCGGTCTGGCACTCCGGGCTGATATAGCTTGTATATCAGCCCGTTGTGCCAGACCTTATCGAAGGCTTTGGCGACGTCGAAGAATACTGCGCCTGTCGCCCAGGATCTTCGACCGCCGCATTGGAAGGTGGAGAGGATGTGCTCCGTCATACGGAGCACTCGTTGGGGGCAAGAGTGTCTAGCTCTAAAGCCAAACTGCTCATGGCGATGAGATTATTGCTGAAGGCAAAATCCCTCAGTCTTGTGAGTAGGACTCTCTCGTGCAGTTTACCCAGCGAGCTGAGTAGACTGATGGAGCGGTAGCTAGAGGGCTTTGCGGCCTGTTTGCCTGGTTTGCGGATACCAATGACCTCCGCAGTCTCCTCCGTGCGCAAATTGTCGCGCTTATATATCGCCGTTTGGCATACTAGAATGAACTCGAATACCTTATTCAACTATATGTCTATCCTTGTCCAACAAGTATTCCCGTCCTTGTTACTTACTACGAGTTTATTCTAGTTTCTTCCCGAGTATATTTGTCTGACTTTAACATTTGTCTAGCCCTATATTTCTATCCTGCTCTTTCGTGTTACGTGGTATATAGAACATTCTTGTGTTATTGTTAAGGCGAAGACTGTACTATTTTCTTAAGGGGAAGAAATTCCGCGCCGCGTATTCGTCACAATATGAATTGACTGAATTTACTAACGATAAATCTCATTAATACATTGCTGACGGCCTCTGTGGTTGAGCGGGCTAAGCCTTAGCCGTCCGAGCTCACTGGAACGCAGAGGTTCCAAGCTCGATTCCTGACATGGTAAATTTCGGAAAGAAACTTCCGTTATTTACTGTGTTTTGGGTGTCTGGGATCTGCCCCCGGAGTGGGTATATTACCCATCACAAGTATAACTTGCTTACCTTGAAGTTATACAATGCATGTGTTTATCTGCCGATTTATTTAAATTTGCAAAATATAGTAATTTTTATGTTTTACTCGGCACCGTCTTCAAGATGTTGTAGAATTTTTAGCTTTTTAGTTACTCTTGAAGTCGGTTCCTTTTTTACCAGAACTTTAAAAATTAATGTTATATGAAACATTTGCAATTTTGTTTTTGAGGGTAGTAGAAGAACATAGATTTGTCGTAACTGAATTGTCTTAATACATATTTTCAAAATGAGGTGATGCCTGGCTGATACAGCGAACTCTATTTAGATAGCCCTTTTAGCATCGTAATTGAAAATGGTTTTTTTAATAAAATTTGTTTACATTCAACTAATAAGTTGTACAGTGAATTTAAACGTCTGTTTATTCTGTTATTTGCGTTATCAGCATTGATTTTAACAATTCACACTTTGAACTCAGACGAAATAAAAGTATAGACGGAGCCTGTGACAACAGTAATAAGTAATAGTCGTGTAACGTGTACTATTTAATAGTGAGTTCTCGTAACGCACTGTGGCGCGATCGGCTTCCTATTCTAATATCGGCATCTTTAGCCGGCTTCACTTTAAGAGTCCGAGATTCCGTCTTTCAATTGGCTTTGAAGGAAGCTATAAAGTGCGTGAAGTGAAGTGTAATTGCGTGGTCTCCGCTCACCCTGCTCGGCTAGCTAGGCAGCACCTTATGGGATGTAGGCGTCACTGGTGTACAGGCCGTACGGGAGGGGATATATTTGGAATTCGCTTAGTAGGTAATTAAACTCAACAAAAAAGTTCTTTTTAGATACCCGTGCGTAGACGGAGCGGGCCGCTAGTATGTATATAAAGAAGTACATCTTTTATGTTGTGTAAGTTATGTATTGTTGTCGTTATACTACCTGTGACCTGATGGTTTTGCCTTCTCGTTGTTTAGACGGTTTGCCATGTTCTAGAGCCTTGATGCACACTACGAGTTCTAAGAAACTTTTCATGGTTCTGTAGTAGATAGTGGTAATTAAGGCCGAGGTGTTCTCTCGTCCAGGCTCCCTGGGCAGGTCTTCCTTCTTGCGTGGCAGCCCCACCTTGCCATTCCGCCTACTAATAGGGGGTTCCCGCGACTCCACGCACATAAAAAGGCGTAGGCCTCTCCTCGTTGACTGATAACCATGTGTCATCACAACCAATTTTATAAACTGTCATATATTATGTATCTCTGAAACTCTGAAACGGTTAGGCCGATTTTGACGGTAGTTTCACTGGTAGATATCTGACGTTATAAGGAGTAACTTAGCTTAATTTTGTTTAGGATTCCGCGAAACAAAATTCCACGCGGACAAAGTCGCGGGCACAGCTAGGACATAATAAAAATTAGTTTCATAATTTTGTCCTTCTACCAGCTCTCCACCACCTCTGGAGAATGGCGACGAGGACTCTCGGGGCTCGGCCACCCTGCGCTGGTCGGCACTCCGGGGGGCTCACGCCGGCTGGTACCGCTGCCGGGCCACCTGGCTGGACGCCGAATACTCCTCCATTGGATACTACCTCAATGTTATAGGTAATTAATCAATTATGTATTTATAATAAGTACTAACAATATTACTTTGCATATAATAAATTAACAAGACTAAAAATATCATTTATTATTTTACTTTAAAAATATAATGGTAGAAGTAATGTATATATTAATACGTGAAGCAAAAACTATGCCCCTTTTTACGAAAATTGCGCGGACCTAGGAGTATGAAATTTCACACACTTATAGTTTATATAGAGGAGTGCAGAATGCTAATTTTTTTTAATTATGTATAAAAAGTACATTACACACACTACCATGTATTTGACACGCACACGCACATATACTCTTTTGTTTATTGTTCCAGTCAAATTAGCAGTGTAGTCTTGGCGAAATCTGTGATTGTAGAAGTATAATCTTTGACATTCTATAGTTATCAAACATAATATAATTTTGTACACTCGGACAAAACTTACGAGGACGCAAGTTTTTGTATTATTTTTATCATTTTATCTCAATCAAGTCTCAATATTGTTACGAGCTACAGGACTCGAATTAAAAATGCCGTTGGAACTACTATAGAATTTATTAGAACTGTACAAACACGTATAAAACAAATACAAATAAAACTAGATGCAATCAGTTTACAGTGCACGATTCAGTGCAATTCGAACGCCCAAAGTCTGTCGTCTATATCGCTAATCGAGAGTACTACAAACGTCTTACTTGTCGCTTGACTGCCCACCCCTCCATTCGGGCATCGTCTTATACTAACTACACAGTACAAAGAAATTGGCCGCGCGCACTGAGTTTCCGAGAAATAGTAATTTGCACACCTGCGAACGGCTAACAAAGGCGAAAACAATAACAATAAGGATTAGTTCGACGCTAATGATGGTTATAAAACAAGTAGAAAAACAATAGCATATTTTTCTTAATCACAAATTCAAAACACAAAAGAATTCCTAAATCCGGGAAGACAATAAACTGCGCTTACGACAGGCAGCTGTGCGCTTATCTTTGACGGCATGTAACAATATGATGGCCTCTGTGGTTGAGCGGGATAAGCCTTTGACGGCTTTCATCACCGCAACGCAGAGGCTCCGGGTTCGATTCCCGATATGGTCAATGGCGGAAACAAATTTTCTCCGTTATTATGGTTTGGATTTCTGTGATCGGTCCCAGGTAGTCCGGTAACTTGATTAATTTGGGGATAAGTAATATGCGTATTTTCGGCCCATTTATAAATACTTTCACAATAATCTGGTCAATTATAAACAATTGATATGTCTGCCTATAATTGCCTATTAAAAATAAACTAGTGGTCGCCCGTGCTCAGAATTCGACCATAATAATTCATGTCTAAGACTATATACTTATATTATACTTCTATAATCACAGATTTCGCCAGAGCATCAATAAACAACAGAGTATATAAGCGTGTGTGTCAAATACATGTTTCTTTTTAACAATTCTACGGACTCTAGTTCCGTACCCTTTTACAACTTAATTTCTAAGAAAGTTTTTAAAATTTATACAAGCTTATTAGTTATTTTTATTATTGTGTGTGACATTTATTCAATGATGTTTGTGTTGTGGTGTACCGTACGAATAACTTATTATATTAGGTTGGGGAAAAAGTTTCTTCGCATTTTGTATAAAAATTGAAAAGGTTTTTTTATTAAGTTTATTTCCATTTGACTAAAGTATGTAGGCGCCATTTTGGTGGTTAACTTTTTGCCATTTGTAGGCAGGGACGTTATCCCATTGCTTTAAAAATTTTGGGGCTTCTGATCAAAAAACTGCGACAAGTGGTTTTGACAGTCCTCTCGTGATGTTAACCTGACACTGTCTAAGCAATTCTGCAGAGACAGAAACAGGTGAAAATCTGAAGGTGTAAGGTCAGGACTATACGGCGGATGCATTAACACCTCCCAGCCAAACTCTCGAAATTTTTGCTGAGTGGCTAAAGATGTGTGAGGTCTAGCGTTATCATGGTGAAAAATCACACCCCTTCTGTTAATTGATTCTGGCCGCTTTTTCTCCACTTTTTGCTTTAATCTCATCAGTTGTTTGTAGTACAGTTCAGAATCGACGGTCCTGCCTGGTGGTAACAGCTCATAATGAATAATGCCCGTCCAATCCCACCATACACAGCATCACCTTGTTGCGAGTTAACCCGGGTTTCGCCACAGTCTGTGAAGCCTGACCGGCTTTTGACCACGATCTTTTTTACACGTTCTTGTCGTACGTGATCCACTTTTCATCACCAATTATCAACTTCTTCAAAAATGGTTCGGTTTCGTGATTCTTTATTACGTCGTAATAAAGAATCACAAATGAGTACACTGTTCATTAGGTTTCTTTCAATGAGCTCATGAGGCACCCAAATATCGAGCTTTTTTGTGTACCCAGCTTTTTTCAAATGCGCCAAAACCCTTTTGTGGTCAATTACCAGTTCTCCAGCTACATCGTAACTACTAATATGCCGATTTTGCTTCACTTTTTAAAAAATGGCATCAATTTTGTCCGTAAGAGGGCGACCAGAGCGACGTGCGTCTTTGATATCAAAATTTCCGGATTGAAAACGCTTAAACCAAATTTGCGCTACTCTCACAGATACTGCATTAGGTCCATAAACATCACAAAATTTTTTCGAGGCTTGTGTTGCATTTTTAACTTTTTTGTAGTAAAATTTTAAAATGTATCGAATTTTTTCATTAGATTCACTCATTTTAACAATAAGAAAAACAAATTAACATCACACATTTTCCGAATTTGAATTTGGAATTCTCTTCTTTAAAATTAAAACTTTTTAATGATACCAAAACCAGCCAGATACAAATGGTATAGCCAAAGAGATCTTATTACAAGTTCATACATACTATATGCGAAAAAACTTTTTCCCCAACCTATTATTAATGTATTCTAATTTTAATACTAAACTTATACTAATGCAGAGTGTATCTGTTACATGCTGGTGTTGTCAGGAAGTGCATGTGCAGTGTGTGCCTTATGTGTATACCTATATATATTATCCTAACTAGTGCTATGTGTGTTGTTTTTCCTTTCTGTGTCTGGGTTATTAATTTTTAGGCTCTTTGTGTGTCTTGGTTTGTTTGTGAAGTGTGCGTGTAATGCAATGCGGTGGTAGTGCGCATTGGTGTGAGTATGTGTGTAAGTTTTGTTCTTAGTTGTGTGTGTGTGTGACTTTTTTTTTATTGATGTAATGCTACTTCTCTACTTATATACTTTTCCAGCGAGGAAACGTAGCCAGCCTTCTGGGCACCTGCCCCATAGAAGACGGTGATCTGGGCTTAGTATTCTACGTATAGTATTGAGGGACTATGAGTAGAATATAATACGAATAAGTTAAGTCTTCTTGCATTGTATTATCCATTGATATATGTAACTTATATACTTATATAAACTGTAAGTGTGCGAAATTTCATACTCCTCCGTCCGCGCAATTCTCGTAAAAAGAGGTACAAAGTTTTTGCTTCACGTATATAGAGAAGATAAATAATTTCAACATCTCCCCTTCGTTCACTCGTGTTCAATGATTGTTCAGCACCCGAGGAGAGCAGCGAGAGCGCGACTGAAGCGGAGCCAGAAGAACCTGACCACCAGAAGGTGGAAGTACCACTCGGGGGAAACGTCCAACTACACTGTCCCAAAGGTAATTCGTTATAAACTTTTACATTTATTAGGGGCCTTTACTCGATATTCCATTTAGTGTGGCAACACTAGTTTGAAATTAAAAACATATTTGCATCTGTCTATGGCTAGGAGTTTATGAACCTTTTGTTACACGCAGAGAATGAAATTTAATTAAATTGTAATGATTTAATATTTTCATAAGTTTTCGCGATTTGTATACATAATAAAACTACGTTTTAACGGTTTTAAGCGCGGTAATTTATTTGATTTTTTGTTATTCCGACGTTTCGGCCACTTTTCAGTGGCAGTGATCATCAGGACTGTCAAGACCCAAACCCAGCAAAAACCAACTGCCAAACCCCAGGACACTGTGAGCTCTTTCTGCGTGCAGGAACACAAACCAACTTGACTGATAATTTCTTTTATTTTTCTTTCCACCCATTTTAATATTATATAAAATTATTAGAGCTAGGCATGTTTGCTGAAGAGTTCCTTGCGCCGCTTCTTCTCTTCAAGCCATAACATGTTGCGAAGCGGTGGTAAATTAGATTAGGCTCCCATAGAGTAAATAATAACCATAAACAAAATTAAAACTTTTAGTAAGTAGGTTGTATTGTGGATAGCGGAAGAATGCTAGTTAAGTACTATATTTGTTTACTACAATTACATTTAACGATAAAACTAAAAGGTATGAGCGAGAGGCACGTGAGTCATTAACGAGACGCGACGACCAACCAAGCAACGAAACGAAATGAAGGGTTATGACGTCGGCGCAATCGGCGCATGCGACTGCCCGTGTTACTAAGCAAGCTAATAACTACGCGCTCATTCGGCGATGCTTGTATGATATATTTTATTTGTAATTTATTTTAAACTTGTGTTCAATAATTTAGTTTTAAGTTGATTATAAGTTAAGTGTTTGTTAATATATATTTATGGTTAATATGTCAGTCAGTCAGTCAGTACTTATGTAATATCCCTACAAAACTAAACAATTAAAATGAACAAGTTGGCGGTAGGCTAAATAAAACTTTAACAAAACTCGTTGACACTAGACATCTTTGTCTTCCGTGATCACGGCCACTGAAAAGTGGCCGAAACGTCGGAATAACAAAAATCACATAAATTACCGCACTTAAAACCGTTAAAACGTAATTTTATTATGTAATGATTTAGTCAAATCAAATAAATGTCTGACTTGGGAGCGAGAATATTGCGAAGTTTAATTTGAGTGTTGAGTGTTATAAAACTGCCTGATTCCCTGCCTAAAACATCAAGTGATATAACGGAGGTGACGTGAGAGGTCATTGATGACTCCAAAATGAGATTGAAACCTTGGGTCCTTGGCATCGGCAAAGACATTCTCCAAAGACAAATCTCTGGTATTACCAGAGAAGTGTGACTTCGCCTAGCGAATCGCAATGCTGTTCAGGATGGCAATGGAGCCAGCCTTCTAGGCACACTTCTCTCTGGCACTGATCTGCTATATAATCTGTAATTTCAAAGTTAATTTATGTCTAAACTAGCAGTTTTAGCATATCTTTGTTCTTGTTACCATGATAACAACATATTTGTTTGTGAAACGCGAGTGAAGCGCCATGATTTTATATGTATTCGTCTATCGCACGAACGCGGGATTAAGCTAGTTCTGTGTTCATATTCAGTTAATCCGTTCAGTAGTTTAAGTGATGCTCTAACAGACGAATCGACAATCAAAAGTTTAAAAGTTAAATTTTTAAGGAGCGATTTTTCAATAATCAGACAAAAGTTACTAAACCATAACCTGACCGAGTTGAATAGTCAAACATCTCAACTGTTTTAGTCATGCGACTGTGTCATTTTTAATTTTGTCATGTTGCGTTCTATCTTATGAATAACTTTTATTTGGTGATTGAAAAGCCGGTCCTAAATCTGCTGATAGTTATTTTCTCATTTTTAGTTTCATTGTACACTCGACACCCAGACAAATTTAAGAGCTATGATCTTGGCGGTGGAGCCTCCTCCAATCTTCTCTATTATGGGCCAGTTGTTTTACTTCTATCTACGACACGACACCCACTTTTTCTTTTATTTGATCCATGAATGCTCACCTTGGTCTTTCCTTCCCTCTCCTTGCTATCACTTTACCTTCGATTAACGTGCATAACAAGGTGTCGTGTCGTAGCAAATGGCCAAACATCTTCCTCCTTATTTGCTCCAGAGTTTTTAAAATTGTGCGTTTCTTCTTTATCCTATCCAGTACTACTTCATTGGTCTTCTTTTCTCTCCATGCGTCTCCAACACCACATTTCAAATGCTTCTAATCTATCGCGATCTCTTTGTGTCATTGTCCATGCTTCGCACCCGTATAAAGCCATGTTCCAGATATAAATTTTAATTAAACCTTTTTTAACGGATTTTGCTATTTTAGACCTAAGTAAATAGTTTTTACTAATAAAAGCGCTTTTTGCAATTGTTATTCTCGCTATTATGTCGTCTGTACATCGAGAATCTGATGTAATGAGGCTGCCTAGATATCAAATTTTTTCTACTTGTTAGAATGTATGATCCCTTAACTTTATTGGGCTTGGTGTGTTTAGATTTTTGGCTGTTGTCATTATTTTTGTTTTGTTCACGTTTATTTTTAGGCCTATTTCTTTAAATGCTGAATCCATGTATTCTATTAAACTTTTAATTCTAATTTTGAATCTGCTAAAGCGGCTATAGGTCTAGATTATATTATAAAGTGTTATCTATCTATCTGTTGTCTGTACATTTCATATCCATAATCTCCGTCATCGAAGGTATGTATATTGTTGTTCAGGTAGCGTGGGGTGCTGGTGGCGCCGCGTCGTGGGCAACGCCACCGAGAACTGGGCTCCAGCCGGCTCCCACCACGCCCATGGGGTTCTCGGTATGCCGATTCCTATCACTGATATTGTAGTAAGACTTATATTTCATAATTCTGAAGATAAAACAACACATAAAGCCATAATTAGGTAGGTAATGTTCTAGACATCAAGTCTAGGATATTACCAAATTTTTTGCCGTCTCGCAATGTTCTATCTTATCTGTAATCAATGTCAGTGAACTGTAAACAAAGTGAATTTCTAGATTTTATTTTAATTTTAACGTTGATCCAACTAAAATATAACTAAATAACAATACTAAGTTTCACATGAACAGTGATTTCTAAAGTTTATGAAGGATAATATGCTTGGTAAACTAGATATTATTTTGCGGAATCTAAAGCAAAAATCTTTTCAGCCTCATTTCGCCGCCCACATGACAGCTTTATAATGGTTGGTTTCGCTTCTTCTTAATCGAATAATTGCTCTGTTAATTGTCGCAAGATGTTAAAGCTCTTGCTTACAAAATTATAGTCACTATTATTAAAGTGAATATCATTAGTTTATGTTGATAAAATGCGTATGTTATAAATAAAGCAACTTGATACTTGCATGATGTTTGACGTAGTACGAAAAATTACTAGTAAACATCAAAATTACTCTTGACGTAATATTGGAGTTGCTGAATTTAGACAAATCTGCGAAAGTAGCGTTCCTATTATTTTCTGCTCTATTTGGCCAATCTGTAAGTTGATCACATTAAATCAAAAGTTTTCTCCAAAGTTCTACTAAAGAACGTGTTATTTGAACAGGTATTAAGGATGCACTATATCAAGAGGGGGGTGAGTACAGGTGCGTTGGGGCGCGGGCTCCGGACCTCATGCGTCTCCGGGAGCTGAAGAGGGTCACCCTCAAAGTCACCGGTATGTCCAATTAAATCTATACTAATAAACAAAATTGATCTGTCTGTATGTGCTTTCAAGATAAATGCTAAAGTTTAAACGAAAATGGTTTTCATGAACGCACGGCTTTTTTAAAAATATTTGTTCGTTTAAAAGTTAGTTACTTTAGTGAACTGGGGGATAAATAAATATAAAAGAGAAAGCTATAAGAAGATAGATTATGTAAAAGATCATGTGAAGATTTCTGAGTCTAATATCAAAAATATTTTTTCAAGATCTTGAGAAAGGAACAAGCAAACATTCAAACATAATCAACTTCACGTTTGTACGTTACAATAAATTTAAAAATGTTTACCATAAAGTTTTCTTTGCTGATAGGTAGCGCAACAGCCACAGCACTGAGTGCTGAACCAGCTTCAGGTGGCTGGAGGTTAGAGTGCGGGGCTTGCGGACGAGGGCTCAGGGTTATTTGGTTGAAAGGAGACGGTATCATCACCCCCGCATCCTTAGCACCCGATTTGGCTCAACATTGTTGGAGAGCTGTCCTCCATGTTTCGGAACCTGATGAAGTTTGGTGCGTGGCTGCAGCTCAGGGGGGTGGAGCGGTGGCTGTCTTCCCTCGTAGGGCAGCCCATCCATCCCCAGCACCAGCCAGACACACCGTGAGAGCACTACACAATTCTGCTGGAAAATCTATGGAGCATGTTGTATATGTATTAGTTTTGATGCTGTTGAAATTTTTGTGGTAGATACTTTTATCGTGTTGGTTGACGATCGTATGCCTGTTTTTAATATCGAAGAAAGAAGCATTTTATAAAAGGTATTCAAATATATTGTTGTACAAAATCGAAAACACTGTAATCTACAAAACATAAACTTTTCAACAGAGCCGAACTTAGTTACTGATATTGTTTTTATAAATAAATTTCATTTATAATAATTAATTATAAGAAGCCACATTGCAAATGAGTTAGAAATATATGAATTGATTGATTCAACACAGGTTTTTTCTAATTCAGAACGTAACTAAAAATTATATGTGTCGGTTACAACGTTGCTGCTTTTTTGCTTCGATATCTTGTAAGAGCTATGTTTCATGAAAAATAACAAAGAACAAAACCCTTCATTACAGTGTAAATATTATTTATCGGTTAATGTACGACTCATTATATTGACACATATTTTATTAATGATCCCTGTTAGTATTTATATTAAACTGTGGTGTCTGGTGCACGAGTCTTCTTTCAGTCAATCAGCGCTATACTGCGCTATATATTCCAATGAAAACGTCACGAAGTGATGCGTCTGTTTCTTGAGTGCTCCCGGTGTGGCGATAAGTTGTGGACTTGCAAAAAACCGATGGGTTTTCAAATTACTATGTCTGGAGGGTGTTGTATTTGCAAAGTTTGGAATAATCTTAAAATCAATAAAATGATTGTGGGGATGGTGGCTGGCAAGAAAGACAACATTACGATTTTACGCTTTGCAGCAATGCGCGTGCGTTTATTCTCGTAATTTTAATATTATGAATTGAATATTAACACCGTACAATATTTAAAACAAAACTCAGAGCGTCTTTGTGATCGTGCGTACGTCATTCATTTGTCGTCTGTTCTTTACTTTCGCTCGTCATCTCTCTCATTCTATGGGCTCGTTCAGAAACATCGTCTTCCGTTCAATAAATCATGCTTTCAAAATACACCACTCTCACGTGATGATAAAAATTTTGGAATAGGAAGTATACTCAACATTTTCATTTCAATGTTTATTTATTAGATCTTACGAATTCTCACGAAAATAAATTCTGACTGAAGGTTGTCTGCAAAAGATTGTTGTAATAAGCCTGCCCACTTAAATCTCTTAACATAAGAACGCACTTTATATAATGAAATATCAGGAGCACGAACATTTATCTGTTTGCCAGCTAGGGTTCTTTTAAAGAAAGGAACAAATATAAAAGGTCATGTTATTTCTGACGTGTTGTTTTCAAACTTCCAACCAGAATACCCTCCATGCGTTGAATGAACTTTATACGTCCAAGAGGATATAGTGGATTATCCCAACTTCGTTTAGCTGTTTAGTGTTACGCGGTAATATATCGCTCTCCTAACTTTAGTCTATGTAGTCTATTGTATCAGTAATAATACTTTGTTATTCTAGTGTACCTAACTACTTATGCATGTTCGCTGCGAAAAGTTATGAAGAGTTATCATCTATTTTTGTTACTTGTTCGTTATCATTACTTTATAGTCTTTAATTTTTAATTAAATCTGTAACGTCAGTTATGGGGATAAATGAAAAATGCTCAAAAAATTTAACAGTTTTATATGATATTTTTAAAATAAATCAAAAGGGTTTTGAAATCTATTTACTTTAATTGTACTTAAATATAGTCTATTGATTTTGTGAAACATACGTGCATCTTTTATAAACACAGAATTTAATCATACTCAAGACTGTAATCATAGTTATTGTTTTTGAACAGATTCCAGAAAAATAAGATTTTCAAAAATGAAATCAGCTCGGAGCCTATTTTGCCCATTTTAAAACATTCCCGTTCTTTAGTTAAGAGAATATACTTGAAATATTCGCTCGATATCACTCAAATATTTTTTGTTGTGGCTTTAAATTCGAAGTATAATTAAGTATAATCTAAAATATTTATCGGTTTGTAAAAATGGATATGTTTTATATATTAATTAAAGTTTATTAATGATAATTTATTTTTTGTAAATAATGATTGAATTTATTATTTTCGCAGCGAATATGCCAATTTTAAGGCCTAATCTTGACGCTCCCCTGTGTTTTCTTCTACCCTCATTTCCTTCTTTAATTTTAACGTGTAATTTAGAAACAGGAAGCAAATGTGCCAAATTGTTGATATTATAAAAAACGAGTTTTCTTATATATAAAATATTTATTTAATATAAATGTGTATTTAAAATTTCTTTCATAACTGAAATGAAATTGTATGCAATGCTAACACCAAAGTAAGAAAGACAGTAGTATTAAGATTAAAACTCGATATGTGTGTGCTAGACGTTTTGTGTGTGTTTAGGGTTATTTATTTAGAACTCTAGGCCGCCCTCGAAGAAATTAATGGATGATTAATTTTAAAACTGACTATAATTTGTAATATCACAAATTATCATTACTCCATTAGTAACGTACATGGAATATTAATGAGTAATGTCTGAATATTTCATTGGCCAAATTATATCAAAATTCATTCTTGAATTATTATTACTCAAGTGTTCATAGAGAATACTAAACTAAATTTCCCTAAACTTAAGGAGGTCTGTTGACTTCCTATCCCACATACATGGCGATGTAATTAATAAACTAACTTTTAATTTTTCTATAGAATTCGGAATCAAATAAACTATCCTGCATACTTTCCGATATTTTTATGATATTAAAAACATAATCTACATTTTTGCTAAATCCTCCCCTAAATTGTATTACATTTATATTTTGTGTCATCAACACACATCATGGCATGTCTACATTAGCAGAAGGTTGCGTAATAACTAATTTGCATGAAAAAGCGTCTATTGTATACTCATCTATCGCTATGCGTTCATCAAGTTTGAAGCGGATTAAAAGTATACCCATTTCTAAATAAGGACTAGATATGGCAAAAAATTTACCTCAATTAGAATAACAGTTTAAATTTGAATTTATTGAATACAACGCTATGTATATTAGATAAGAAGCCAGTAGAAATCCTAAAACAGAGTTTCACTCAAGGTAAAATTTTCTCGAAGAAGTAAAACCGGAGTTAATTGTAAGATGAGATACTCAACTAGCATAGTATCCATATATTTTATATAGATGTCAAATTCTTAATAAAAAATATAATAAATACATAAATGTATCATAGCTTAAATTAAATCATGTAAAGTCGATGTCAATTTTAGATACCCGCTTAGGCCGGGCGTGTTTTTGTATCGAAATTAAAATTAACAATCTAACATGTTTGCTACCACAATTTTTGCAACAAGTATGTACCTTAGATTAAGACGTGACAATTTTTATCACAAGTTTTTCATGTTGATGTTGATAACTAACTTTGTTCCTATTTTAATTCTGCTTTCTGTGTTATAATATTCTGACAGTCATTGATTAATAAACATTGTTGATATGTATAATCTATTCTATAGTACGCGTAAAGATTAAATGCGTCTGGAGAGAAGTTAGCTCCTTGAGTTTCTGCAGGGCAGAAAGAGATAGCACGCGCTTCTGGACGGCGACCGAGCGAGAACACAATACTTTCTCCTCTGCTGCACGTATCGCCTCTTGAATCTTACGATTGTTTTGCGCAATGTATACGAAATTTAGGAACGTATTTTAAATTTTGCTCGTACTATACTGCTTGTATCATTTATGTAATATAATGTATACATTTTCTATTTATTTACATACAACAGATAATGAATACAATGATTGAAAAGTCTCTTGTCCAAAAGGCTGGCACTCCTGTTTAATATATAATTCTTTTATTGTTTCAGCCATGACCACCATGTTATTAAAAGGTGAATTTAGTAATATGCATTTGCTCTGTGTTAAATTTGACTAGAACTTTCTCTTGCAAGTCAATGATTGACCTTACGATACGTGTAGAGATGTTAATAACAATTCAATCAGTATTATCAAATCCGTGGCTCGTGGTCTTAAAAATTTGTTCGTTGTTGTTAAGAATTGTGATAGAGAGAGAGGCGCGGGCGCGTCGCGGGCGAACACGACTTTCATGTCTATGAAGAGAATTTAAATTAAATCATTAAATGTTAGTTTTAATTAGTTAGGTAGTAGTGAGATGTATTTTTGTACCGTTTCTGGTTAATGTCGGTCAATTGGGATTCAATGTCAATTGTCATGATAGTATACTGATCCTGTGGAAGTCACTGCGATCTTTGAAACATTGTTCATGATCGTTTCCAGAAGATGTTTTATATGGCCTAATAAGGTGTGGTGTAGTAATGTATGTCAGATTCTGGTTACCTGTCTGATTATTGTGACATTTTATATGACAGTTTTTAACACTAATTTGTAAAATGATAGTTAGTTTGAACAAAATATATATGGTGTGTTATGATACGTTGTTAAGAATTTTAGATATGTCAACATTACGTTTGACAGAGACCCTAAAATCACTGTCGGTAGTATGTATTGTATTACTTTACGATTTACCAGTACAACTATTTGATGTGTTTATTTAACTAGATACAATTAAATGTACGTATGTTATAAGGTCAACATTGAAAATGTAATCGGCATCGATTCTGTAGGTCCCATTCTTACTAGAAAAAAGAAAATTAGTAATTCAAATCATAAAGATGTTTTTTTTTTAAATTACTGTTAGATAGATATTTATAAAACCTCCGTGATACAACTTTCGCACTGTACGAGGATACGGAGGGTTTTAATTGCAAATTGAACTTAAATTAAGATACACATACTTGATACGATACGCGTATTCAAAATACATCAAAATAATCAGACATGAATCCAGATTAAGTTACCAGAATCAGTACACTAATGACAGTAATTAAAAATGTTTTAATGGAAGATCATGAAGAAATCAGTTCATTTCATGTACCTGGAAGTTAAAAAGTGAATGATCCGTCCATTGCGGAATTCGAATGTAGATAGTTAAGGAGATATGTAGAACCCTTTCATTCTGACCCTCTTCCAGCACCCATTCGATTTTCTCAATGCAAATAAAATCATAGTTAATCAAATCTTTATTAATATAGATTGTGTAGGTATGTGTATTCAATATTGTATATCTTGCAGTAATACTTAGAATCGTGTATAGTGAAGTTCTTTTAAAGCGACTTGGAACTCTATAACTTCAGTCTTTTATTAGATCTTTTATAAATCGTTTGGAGTTGGTGTAATATCTTTTCCCTCTGTATTCTTCTATTCTGGTATAAATTTTCTGTCACAGCACATATTAAACTTAACACAAACCACCCATGTTGTTGGTTTACCTTTACTTCTATGTCTCTATGGACCTATAAATACAGTACAATTTTTCATTATGCTTTTCGTTCTATATTTCTTACACATGAGTAATTTGTTTACAATCAGAAGGTTTTACTCAAATTAAAATACTAGCAACTTTCGAATGCCTTAAGCCAATATTAGATGGTTCATTGCTGTGTTTCAATTTGAATAACGCAGCCAAATTGAACCATGTAAATATGAACTTGAATCATTGGATGCCATTGCGGACTGTAGTGTTATTTCAATTTTGTTCCTTTCAATTGGATCAATTTGGTTGAACCCTTTATTATCAGCATTACAAAGAGTTATTTTACCGTTTACTGACTGAGAGACTATTAATTTAGTGATCGTTGTTATGTGTATGTCTGTCTGCCAAGTGATCTGAAACCTTTACACAACTCTGATTTAGAGAGAGATTACTAGTACAGTAACTGCTTGAGTGTACCTCATTTCATTTGTCTTGTCTTGGTCTTGGTCTTGGACTTTTGCAACGGATTTTCTGTTGTTTACTCTGGTCCGGGTGTTACTGTAACTTAGCTCTAAAAATATTCATTTCATGTACTTTAGTAATGCTTATAATGTGAGTTTGTTAACCGAATAATAGAAATATAGCAACATTATTTTACCACAGCATCGGAGTATTACTGTAAATAAGATTAAAATGTACTAATTCTTTGTATGTTAACATTTAATATTGGATTATGAAGTGTAACGAGCTCTGTCACCCCCGCCCCCGCGGCGATGGGTCCGCGACCCCCCGCCCCTCTACATTTATAAGGACGATGTCATTTGTCTCGCTTTTATGTACACCCTGATTGAAATCCTTCTGCTGATGCCATATTGTTCGAATTCAAATTAAGTTCTACTGGACATTATTTGAAGGTTGCAAGTAAATTAAAGATTAACGGTCTTATTCATATTAACTTAGAGGAAGTTTCTAGTATTCTTTAAGAAATATAAAAAGCCTACAAACATACTCTAACTCAATATGAATAAGACTGTAAATCTACTTTCTATTCTGTGTACAATTAGGATACAGGGTATGAAAAAGTGTCATAAAATTCCTTGGTAGGTAGTAGTAGCACGTTGATAGCACTTTTAGGCTCGATTCATACAATGATGACGTTCACGGTTCAATCTCGCTCCTTCCCCGGTCCGTCCTCAGTCTGGTCAAATATTCTTAAACAAGAAAGAATCAGCGAATTCTCACTATCTTATCACTCAAGTTCCGATCCGATATCACGCCCGATGCGCCGGCGCTGGATCTAATGATAATAATGAACTGTGTCCACTTGAGCAAATGTCGGACAAATTTTTTTATTGCAGGAGTTCAGCAGACAGGCAGACGGCCCACTTGATGGAAAGCGGTTACCATCGACTATGGACATTTGCAACACCAAAGGTGCTACAAATGCGCTGCTGCCCTCTTAAGGGAGACTGGAACCTGGCCACTAATGCCGGAACACAACTCAAGGTTGTTATGGCGGCATACTCTGACCAGGGGTGGTAGCCATCCAGTCGGGCAAATGCCCTACCACCTGGCTGTGGGTTGTTTTGTCGCCTCTTACGACAGGCCGCCGGGCCGCAGGAATTTGTATTCTTTCTCCGTTCGTGCACGGATTTAGATGCGATAAATAGGAAAGGAAGAGCACGCACGTACCTGATTGATGGGAGAATAAATAACGGCGGCTCCTCGACTTCTCACTGCACTCCACTTATTGTGCTGTTATAATGTCTTTATTTAGTCTATTTTTATAGTTACATTATATTGTTGATGCTGACTAAATTAATGTATTTTATTCTTCAACTTGTATATTTGCGGAGCAATTTTAATTTGTTTTTCAATGTCATGAATTAATTGACGTGCGAGCGAACAAGCGAAGAAGCCGCAAAATTTAAATGGAGAAATTAAAAATACTGGTCAATAAGATTATGTAGCCTAAAAAGGTTATATGGTGACACCAATGTCGGTAACCGTCGAAAATAATATTTGACTGAAGCGAGATCGGACCTGTCATGACTTGTACCGACAGTGTGAATACGCCTTTATTTTAACTCGGACCAAGACCGCAACGAGATAGAACTGTGAACGATATCATAGTGTGAATCGAGCCGTAGTGTTGTAAATATCCATAGGCGACTGGAAACACTTTCCACCAGATGCTCAGTCAGCCTGTCTGTTGTAGTCTAGATATAAATATGATTTATAGCTAGCCTATGACAATGAATGTATTTGTTTCAAAATGGAAACTTACAGATTACTTATTGAAAAAATCATGAGTCTACCACCGCTTCCAAAGCAATTTTACTTATTGTTCAAGGAGAAGCGGCTCAACAAACTCCCCAATATCGGATTTTATTCAATGCTTGAAAATAACAATCAATGTTACCCACACAAAAAATCATCTTTAATCAAGACACAAAATGATACAAGTTATTGTTAGGCGAAAAATAATGGAAATTTAAAAAAGAAAAGATCAAACAATATGGCGTCGGTAGTGGGAATTTCTTGGCTATAAAAGAGCTGGGATTGCTTCCGGGATCTTTTTCAAAGGCACTGGAGCGTATTGGAGCGAAGCGAACGCCCCCTGTCGTATCCGTTTAGCGCGTCGGAGTTGGGCACAGCGCTATTGGAAGGGCGAAAAGGGCCAGTTACTTTAAGAGACAGTCTCGTTGCCAAAATGGCCAGTAGATTACAGCTAAGCGGTTTCCGAAGCCTTTTATTTGGTGCAATCAAAACTATAATTAAATTTTCTACGTCAGTGATTACAATAATGCCAATGAACATTAATAATTATTTGAAGGTCACATAATAATATTAGATTGGGGAACAAGTTTGTTCGCATTTTATATAAAAATTCAAAAGGTTTTTTTATAAAGTTTATTTACATTTGACTAAAGTATGTAGGTGCCATTTTGTTAGATAACTATTTGCCATCTTGTAGGTAGGGACGTGATCCCATTGCTATAAAAATTCAAAAGGTTTTGGGGCTTCTGATCAAAAACGTGATCCCATTGCTATAAAAATTTTGGGGCTTCTGATCTGCGACAAGTGGTTTTGGCAGTCCTCCCGTGATGTTAACCTGACACTGCCTAAGGAATTCTGCAGAGACCGAAACAGGTGAAAATCTGAAGGTGCAAAGTCAGGACTATACTCAACACCTCCCAGCCAAACTCTCGTAATTTTTGCTGAGTGGCTAAAGATGTATGAGGTCCAGCGTTATCGTGGTGAAAAACCACACCCCTTCTGTTGATTAATTCCGGTCGCTTTCTCTCAACTTTTTGCTTTAATCTCATCAGTTGTTCGCAGTACAGTTCAGAATCGATGGTCCTGCCTGGCGGTAACAGCTCATAATGAATAATGCCCTTCTAATCCCACCATATACACAGCATCACCTTGTTGCGAGTTAACTCGGGTTTCGCCACAGTCTGTGAAGCCTGATCGGCCTTTGACCACGACCTTTTTCACACGTTCTTGTCGTACGTGATCCCCTTTTCATCACCAGTTATCAGCTTCTTCAAAAATGGTTCGGTTTCATTACGTCGTAATAAAGAATCACAAATTGTACACGGTTTATTAGGTTTCTTTCAGTGAGCTCATGAGGCACCCAAATATCGAGCTTTTTTGTGTACCCAGCTTTTTTCAAATGCGCCAAAACCGTTTTGTGGTCAATTCCCAGTTCTCCAGCTACATCGTAACTACTAATATGCCGATCTTGCTCCACTTTTTCAAAAATGGCATCATTTTTGTCCGTAACAGGGCGACCAGAGCGACGTGCATCTTTGAATCAAAATTTCCGGATTGAAAACGCTTAAATCAAATTTGCGCTACTCTCACAGATACTGCATTAGGTCCATGAACATCACAATTTTTTTTCGCGGCTTGTGTTGCATTTTTACCTTTTTTGTAGTAAAATTTTAAAATGTATCGAATTTCTTCATTAGATTCACTCATTTTAACAATAAGAAAAACAAATGAAAATCACACATTTTCCTAATTTGAATTTGGAATTGTCTTCTTTAAAATTAAAACTTTTTAATGATACCAAAACCAGCCAGATACCAATGGTATAACCAAAGAGATCTTATTACAAATTCATACATACTATATGCGAAAAGACTTTTTCCCCAACCTATTATATAAGTCAAAATTTAATTTTTCTTCCTATTCTATGTATAGCACTTCACAACGTGTTATTGCTGTTAAAGAGAAGAAGCGGCAAGAAACTCCCCAACAACACGTCTAGCTAAATATTGTTTTTCTTTAAGTTTCTTATTCGATTTGTATCTCTGTTGAGATATAAATAGAATAAGAAGAATTGTAAGAAGAAGAATAATTTATCTGTATAAAACTTATTAAAAAAAAAGATAACTTGAGATGTTTCTCAAGTTATCTTTTTTTTAAATAAGTTTTATACAGAATTACTTTTTGAAGAATTAATGGAGTTGTAGCAAACAGTGCATACTCAATAAGACCCAGACACAATTAAAGTTATAATAATGACATGACGTACTAAAATGTTATGCTGCAATATATCTTCATAAATCCCTTACAAGCTTGGCAAGATAAAAATAATAACAAACAAACAAAATAATTAAATATACATTTTGTATGTAAAACAAAACAAACGCTTAATTTAAAACATCAATTACAAAAAAAAGGATTTGATACAAAACTTTTAATACTAGATTTCTATTCAGTGTCGAAATAAAAAAAAAATACAATAGCTAGAAGGAGTGACATGAAATGAAATCACTGATACAATTTAACAGACTTGACAAAGACATTATCTTAATTTATAAACTGTAATTTATCTATGCGTATGTAGGTATATCTTATAGAATACTAGAGCCAGCGAAATTTCGTTCGCGTTGTCATGACGACGTGTGTGTTAGTGAATTGCAACGATGGCGCCAAAAAATGCGCGACAGTAGCGCCATGTTTTCGGCTATAGTTGTCTATCGTCATTTGTTGAGATAAAAAGTATCCTAAGATATCTTAAGTGTTCGCCCGGGATATAGGCTAGCTCTGTGCCGAGTTTTATTTAAATCCGTTCAGAACAACCCGTGCGCAGAAGGTTTGCCGATAGCCTCACGATGTCATGCGTCGATAGTCAGTAGGGTTGACAAAAAAGGTTACATAAATAGTTGTTGCAATAAATTTATTATTTTAATTTATTATTGTATATACTTTACATAAGTATATACAATAATAGTAAGTAATACAATGCAACAATAGTAAGTAGCCATCACCAAACCTTCTGAAAGTTATATTTTGAATGCGCTGGTCCCAATAAGCCTCACACATTTTTTATCTTTTTTAAAATTCATTGTACAAAGAGAGGAAAGAAAGGACTGAAAATTCGGACACATATAGGCAGACGAATATGACGATATCATAGAGAGGTCTAAGCTATTAATAAAAAAAAACCGATTTCAAATTAAAAAAACAAACAATAAACATTTTCCACAACATTTTGAAATTGATGCCAAGTTATACATAAAAAAACAACAACTATTTTGCAATATATAATAATTTATATATTTTACTTCGCACCGACTGAACGATGTTATAGAAAATATTGTTCTTTAAAGTTTTTGTTAAAATAAAAAAATGTTCTTTTTAGTTGCGCAAACATATGAATAGTTTTAGAAGTAACATATTAAGCGCCTGTAGGAGTTGTACTAGTGGCACGCGTGTTCAAGTTTGCCTTTCGAAGAATGTAGGCGCTCGGCGCTCTTTAACAAGGGTTGCTCTTGATTTCCACGGGATCTACTCATCAGGTCCTGACTTGGTCACAAATGAGACCATCTCAGGAGTATACTATTTTGAATAAGAAAAAAGATCCAAAAGTATTAGAAAATCGGTCCAAAATAATTGACGGAGAACAAACATGCAAATAAATATCCGTGCAGGAACGGAGAAAGAATACAATTTCCTGCGTTGGGGCGGCCTGTCGTAAGAGGCGACTAAACAACCCACAGCCAGGTGGTAGGGTATTTGCTCGACTGGATGGCGACCACCTCTGGTCTAGAGTATGCCGCCATAACAACCTTGTGTTGTGTTCCGGCATCAGTGACCAGGTTCCAGTCCTTTAAGAGAGCAGCAGCGCATTTGTAGCACCTCTGGTGTTGCAAATGTCTATAGGCGACGGTATCCACTTTCCATCAAGTGGGCCGTCTGCCGGTCTGCTGAACAACTGCAATAAAAAAACAATTAAAAAAATAAATAAAGCGGCAAACAAACACACACATTGTATATCCCCAAGCTAAGCGAGACATACATGTGTTATGGGTAATATACAACGGACCACTCTGGGACCGATCCCAGACACCCAGACCATTGTAAATAACTGCCCGCTCAACCACACAGGCCGTCAAAAAAACATATATTCGAATTAACAACTTCCTCCTTTTTGAAGTCGGTTTAAAATTGTTTCATTCTTTAAATTATAATAATTTTAGTTACGTGTAACAGTTACTAAAACACACGAAAATATTTGCTTATATGTCAAAGACGTAGCAAGTTTATTATAAACAATATTTTCTTGAAATTAGTTTCATTCCCTAAGCTTCAAATTAAACAAGTCACATACTTAACTTTGTACAGGGCCTAAGGTACTTAGACATGTCTTCAACTTAGGACGAAAGTTTAGCCAAGGCTGATTTTGAGTCTAACTAGACAGGATTAAATAAATTGATTCAGGTATATACAGACAGTTATATGTTTGAGATAAACAAATTTCGTACCAAATGACCTTTCTTTGTGTTACTAGATTCAGGTATCTTGTTAAAATATTCCAGTATATACAAAAAATCTAGAATATCAAAGATTACTAAAAACATTTTTTACAAAGGAACTCTTTGCGGTAAATAATTTTGTTTCGAGAATCGTCTGAAATAAGAAAGCGTTAGAAAATATTAAAGTTGATTCAACATAAAATTTTCGTTTTATTAAGATAATTTAGGTTGAAAAGCTCTAGGAATGTATAAGTAATAAAAAAAAATTGTCTGTCTCTTAGTGCGTCGTTGTCCTCTACCACCAATGGACTAACTGCTCCATCTATATCTTCATCTTCTTCACATAGTATAAAATAATGTTGCTCTCCGCGTCTGTTTGTATATTCGCTTACTCCTCCTAAACAAACTGATTTTTAAGCGCCTTTCACCATCAGTTAGATAACTTTTTACTGAAGGTTTATATATATAAAAAAACCTAATTATCTTTTTATGTAAGTAGAAAACGGCAATTGTGACACCCCAGTCGTTGCAAGTCAGTAACAAACACGTATAAAGCCTGGCCATAATGTCTAGTATATGAAGTTTGTTTGCCTCTTGGCAACTATATGTCTGTAGTCAACGTCAGTGAGTTTATCCATGTTATTTTAATTTTTACGTTGAAACAAGTCTAAGCAGTGATTTTTACGTTTCCCAAGAATATCTAGCAAAATTTAAAGCAAACATCGTTTCGTCATATTTTGACGATATTTACCAAAGAACCGCCGACATGACGGGTTTGTAATGGTTCGTTTCGCTTCTTTTAATCGAATAATTGCTCTAATAATTGCAGCTCTTGCTTACAAAATTAAACTCATTATTATCAAAGTAAACATCATAAAGTATGTTGACAAAATGCGTATGTTATAAATAAAGCAATTCGATACTTGCATGTTTGACTTAATAGTCAAAATAACTATATCATTACAGCCCCTAAACGTCCCACTGCTAACCTCAGGCCTCCCATTATAATTAATGGACAGTCTGTGATTGTAACAATATGCACATTAGCTCAGAAAATTGGCTTGTGGTGCATGCTTTCCGGCCAGGTTTCGAACTCGCGCCCTTTGCCTACCACGGTTTTTCATACCAAAACTAAAAATGACTAGCAACTGTTTAAAATTACTCTTGACTTAATATTGGAGTTGCTTGATTTAAGACAACTTTGCGAAAGTGGCGCCTCTAATATTTTCGACAATTTTTCCTACCTGTACCAATAAAGCTGTGTCCATGCTCGTTGTCGTCGTGAGAATAACCGGTAGAAGATCGTCCATGTCGGCTCCGCTGGCGTCGCCTGTTGGTGCCAATAATATATAAATAGATCATAATAGTATATATTTACATTTTATTAATATACATTTTATTGTTTTACTTTGATATTGAATGTACAGATATGGTTATTCATCGCCAATGTGTTTATGGGAAGTCGTATACTGGATAACATTAAAGTATATTATCAAAAGTGGATTTTCTTTCATTTTATTTACCCCAAAATATTCCAAACATTAATCTACTTTTTTATCGCCTGAAGAAGACAAACAGGCAGACGGTGCACCTGCTGGAAAGCGATTACGGTCGCCTATGGACGATTGCAACACCAGGGGTGTAGTTAGCAATGCGTTGTCGACATCTAAGAAATTTTATAAGGACCTTCTTAAAGAACCCCAAGTCGGCGCAGAGGGAAACCCACGGCGGGAAGTTACCTCCAGATCATTGTTGTAGTACACGGAATAAATTTTCTAAAGCATTGTTTCGCAAAGATTTTTGTTTAGCGACCCACGAAAAAAGTTTTCTAAAGACCTCTTAACTACATTATAATAAAATTTTAATTATTAGATTATTTATAGGTTCGATTTGTATATAGATTTTATAAAAAAAAATAAACGCGACGAGCACAAGGGTCGCAACCCCAGGTCGAGAAAGGATGTTCTAGAGAACCGTAGAGTAGAGAGTGGGCTCAAGGCTATGGGATGACCAACTGAACAACTTGATGGCGAGTGGTGCGGTTATAAAATAAGACGTTGGTACCAGATCAAACAATTCCTTGCAATAGAATATGCAGAGATACGCAAATTCTCTCCGAAAGCTAAGCGATTCTAAACCTTCCGTTTGTATGGGATCGTCAGTGATGCAAACGGCGCGACGCATATCTATAGCAGTTTCTCAAACTTTAGCTCCAAGTACCCCTTATGGAGTATATACAAAGCAGTTACTTTTCTTTTGAGCAATATACTACAATAATGTTACGAGCTACAGGACTCGAATTAAAAAAAATGCCGTTGGAACTACTATAGGTTTATTAGAACTGTAAAAACACGTATAAAACAAATACAAATAAAACTGAATGCAACCAGTTCACACTGCACTATTCAATACAATTCGAACGCGCAAAGTCCGTCGTTTATATCGCTAATCTAGAGTACTAGAAAACGTCTTACTCGCTTCGTGGTCGTCGCTTGACTGGCCTCCCCTTCATTCGGGCCTCATCTTATACTAACTAGACAGTACAAAGGAATTGGAGGCGCAGACAAGGTTTCTAAGAAATTTAATTTGCACACCTGCGAACGTCCACAAAGTCGAATACAATAACAATAGGGATTAGTTCGATGCTAATGATGGTTATAAAACAAGTAAAGAGACAATATCATGTTTTTCTTAACTACAAATTCAAAAGACAAAGGATTCTCTAATCCGAGAAAGGACAATAAGCTACGCTTACAATAGGATGTGCGGCTTATCTTTGACGGTATGTAACAATACAATAAACATAAGGAGACATTGTTTAACTTTTGCAGCCACTGGACACGAGGCTCTTTGACGGTTAAGAAGAAGGGTGTTATAAAATTTCCTAGGGACGCAAACGTCTATGGTTACCGCTTTCCAAAAAAAGGGCCGTCTGCCTGTTAAGGCCTGTTTACCTGCAAATAAAAACTATAAATCATTTATATAAATTTGGAAGTTACTATACCGCCACCTTTTATTGACTATTATTATTAAAAATCTTTAAGAAACAATCTTGCATAATGATTCGACTATGTATATTAAAAAAAGGTTTATGTATTATGTATAGCAGTTACCCATAATCTGGAATGATGATAGGAGGGATAAGGCCCGTGCCCCTTACGCTTCGAGACGAGACCCGAGGTGGCCGGCGGAACCCACCTCTCCGGCTACCAAACGGGGGAACCAGTCAATAAATGGGCCGGCCGTAGTCCATCCGCTGGTGTATTGCAAGCGAGCTCACAGCCCTCTGGGCTCAAACATCAAGGGATGTTCGAGGTTCGGCCAGGAGTTGTAGTGGAGGCGACCATTTTTTTATTGAAGTAATTCAGCAGACAGGCAGACGGCCCACTTGATGGAAAGCGTTTACCATCGCCTATGGACATTTGAAACACCAAAGATGCTACAAATGCGCTGCTGCTCTCTTAAGGGAGATTGAAACCTGGTCACTAATGCCGGAACACAACTCAAGGTTGTCATGGCGACATGCTTTAGACCAGGGGTGGTAGCCATCCAGTCGGGCAAATGGCTGTACGCTACCACCTAGCTGTGGGTTGTTTTGTGGCCTCTTACGACAGGCCGCCCGGCCGCAGGAAATTGTACTCTTTCTTAATGCGAGTGATTCTCACTCGCATATGCCGTCGAGGTGAGAGCGCGAGTGTTCCGCGGGCGTGCTCATTGCTCCTCTCGTGGGGCGTGTTACAAATCGCCCAAGCCCCGGATTAGACATGGATGATGCCGGACGATAAGATAAGGTATGGGCAGTGCATGTGGCCTGCTGGCCTCCGCCTGCCGGAGCACGCGGAGTTGGTTGAGCTTCCGCATCTCCGTAGCCCTGGCATAAGGTGCAGGACGGAACGCCCAGGGTTCTGCCCTTGCCGCGGCTTAGGTCCTCAATCAGATTTCCCCTGATCAAAAAAAAGGGGGACGACCGGACGACGGCCTGTAGTCCTCAATCGAATTTCATCGGGTACAAAAAGCAGGGCGAGATAAGGGCATAGGATCAGATAGGAGATATAGGGTAGTGGTGATAGGATAGGTGAATGGAATCCAAGGATAGGATGGAGGAAGCAGCAAGTAAGTCTACGAAACTCTTACTCACCGCATAAAACAGGATTGTAATAAAATATAATAACAGCCCATAAATGTCTTACTGCTGGGCTCGGGCCTCCCATTATAACCCACCACGCTTGTTCAAGGCGGCTTGGCAGGTTTGACACATCGGTTATCTCGATGTACAGGTTGCATCACGATATTTTCCTTCACCGTTGTTAGCACGTGATATAACAATATGCACATTAGGTCAGAAAACTGCCTAAGTGGTGCATGCGTTCCGGTCAGGATCGAACCCGCACCCTTTTGAGTTTGGGAGACGTGCGGTAGCCATTACGCTACCACGACTACAGAGGAAACAGGGTTAGCTCAAGGCTATTCGATATTCTGTGTTTGCGTGGTAATAGTGGTTGAGCCGATCCTGAGACCTGTAATTAAAGTAATTCTTCCAGCATGGCTGTACCGCGTTAAGATAAGAAAACTCTAAGAGCATTGGAATCCTTGGTGTCGACATTGTAAACGATGTACAGGGGCCACCTTGAGGGCAAGGCAAAACTTGCCTCCAAGAAGTTGGGAGTGCTAAACCGGTCCAAGCAGTATTTTACTCGGCGGCAACGCCTTGTGCTTTACAAAGCCCAGGTGAGGCCACATATGGAGTACTGCTGACACTTGTGGGCGGGGCACCCGCCTACCTGCTAAATCCCCTTCGCATTGTCGACAATCCCATACTCACAGACGGTTCAGATACGCTTGGCCTTCGAAGAGACTTCGCGTCTCTCTGCGTATTCTATCGACTGTACAACGGGGAGTGTTCCGAGGAACTGTTCAGATTGGTGCCTTCGTCTTGCTTTTACCACCGCACCGCACGCCATCGGCTGGGCGTCCATCCCCACTTCCTAGAGCCGCTTCGCTCTAGTACACATCGGTTCTCTAGAACGTTTCTCTTACGCACCGTGGGGATTCGGAATGAGCTCCCAGTCGTGGTTTGCCCACAGCGCTACAATATGGGGTTCTTTAAAAAGGGTGTCATAATATGTCTTTGAGACCGGCAGTGCGTTGGTGACGTTTCTGGTGTTACACACGTTCATAGGCAACGGTAACCGCTTTCCATCAGGTGGGCCGTTTGCCTGTCTGCTGTATTCCAGCTTTAAAAAAAAAAGATATTTGGCGTAGCCATCCAATTACTATGAATGCGATGTCATGAGAAAAGGCTTAGTAGGGCTTTTATAATTTAATATCATACAATTATGTGTGTCAGACTGTATAGAGAACAGCTGTCATTTTAATTTACGATTTAAAATATTAAAATTACGAGAATGACGTAAAGATATTAACAGTCGTCACTCCATTATCTCCGGTTACGCCCCAGGGGAGCCAACATGCAGGCATTGGTATACAGGCTAAATTTCAATAAAGCAATCAAACCTGAGCACGGCATTTTCAATCTTAAACCCCAAGTAATAGACTTTGAATTTGTATGTGCGTACTATGTTTTAATAAAATTAATTTCGCTAAGAGTGCGTACGGAGCCAGCGGAGCGTTGGATCGACTCACAACTTTGAAATCGGATAAACGTAAAGGTGAATTAAATAGAGAAGCATTGACCTATAAAGGCGAAGTAATACAACTCACTGTGTTTATTAAAATACAACAATATTGTTAGCAACACCACGATTAAAAGAACACATTGAAGTGATACTTCTTTAGAATCCATCATATTTAATCATTTAAACATTATGCTGATACAGATAGAGTTGGAAATGTTTTAAGATTTTCGTTAATACTTCATATTTCGTGTTTTAAAGCTCAAATATATTACAAAGATATAATATATAAAATGTGACGTCAAGAAATTTAGAATCCCTCCCACCCCTTGTCACACTTTGTTTCACTTCTACTGCTTGTGACCTGCACACACACAATTTTTGAAATTAAACTTCTTTAAAATAGTGGTGTTTTGAAACTCAATAAAACAAAAAAGCGACAGTAAAAAGAGATAAACACATAAATCTATAGGTCTCTGCCTACGAGAGGATGAGATATTTTTTTATTTCTTTGTTTGATGCATGTCGAACATAATGATGTAGCGTTTACTCAGCGTAGTTGCGGGAAATGACTTGCCGCGACCTCAGAGTGTGTGTGTGTGTATGTTTGTACCAACGGACGCCACATGGCGTACTTATTTACCATCCTAGCATAGCTTATCGCGAAATAAATACGTAGCCAAAAATAATCGTTTTTATATTCCCACCAAGTGACGTCCCAAACATTCTTGTTTTTTGAAGTTCACTCCATAAGAATTGATTTCCATATAAGGCCCCCGGTATGGACATTTTATGAGGAGTGAAATAATACAATAGTAACTAAAGACGTTTTTTTTCTTCTGTTAAATCACCCCTGTATTAGAGCAAACCAAATAAAAAAATACTCAAATCGGTCAAGTGGTTTTGTTAATTAAGGTAGTTTAAGTGTGTGTCATGTTAATGTTCACCTCTATTACATTAAGCGTACATTCCAAGATGAGTTTTAGCAAAACTACTATTATGTTTCTGTCAGGTGCTCCGATATTACTTATATGATTTTAATTTTAAATTAATACATTTGTGAGTATGAATAAATAAAGAAATAGTAACAAATTTAATTTATTTGTGGCCTCTAGATTGCTGGCTTTATAGTTATCTTGCTGTCTGTGTGTTTTTTTTCTTTTCTTATAACAGTCCTTATTTGGCCGCTGTCGCCACGTACGTGCACTTGGTTTTTAATGTGGGAGTAACCGCAAGTCATGCGTCCGAGCTGACACAAAAGATTTTATTTCTTTAGTTAAGTTGAATTTATTTGCTTAATTGTTTTGAAAAATATCCTTTGAATAGGTTTTGATATATAGGATATTTTATATTTAATGTTTTTTATGATTAAATTACAAAAATATTTCAAGTTTTTAAACTCTAGGGAACTTCCTCTCTATGTGTTTATTACCAAGCACTTTCCCAATTTATTTTACTTTTAAATTCGCTGAAATATTTCAAAATTTTCATCCGATCGTGTCGTCTTAATCAAAACTGTAAATTAAAGTTTGATATGGCGATAAAGGCATAAAACATATAAGCTTTTTATTCTATTGGCAACGTACATAAGTCTGTGATATTTTGGCAACGAAATTTCTTACTTACGCCATCTCTATACATACTCTCTCTATGGGCCCTTATTGTTTACAGCTAAACCGACTGCGTGTTCTGGAAAGTTTTCGGTGGAAGGTAATTGATAATTCAGGGAATACTCCTGTTTATTGTACAATTTAAAAAAAATGCTGAAGCTACAGGGATTACGAGGTATAGGGGACGACTAGCTGAAGCGAAGTACTTACCAAAAGTGCTATAGTTCTGGCTAACTCTTCTTGTTATACACAAGGAAGATAGAAAGTAAGATTTGCACTTAATTACACTGGTCGCCAAAGAAAAAAGTTAAGTATTCTGGGTGACTATAATTTTCTGTCGTATTTTTCCCATTAAACCAGAATCTGAAGTAAAAATTGGGGATCAATGAGTAAATAATCGAAAAAAACCCAAAATATCTTAATTTTTATTGGTTTTTTCTATTATTTTTATTCGGAAAAATATGCCGAAAAATCATAGTCTGACAGCCAGCATCTTTTTTTTGTGGACCTGTATGATTAGTAAACAGATAATAAAACATCAGCCACTTGGTTTATAATTCGATTGTGACAGGAAGAGAGGGAGTGTTGCCAGTAATAATAAATCCAAACTAATGTTATAAATGTGAATGTGGGTTTTCAAATTTTGCATACACATTTTTAAGGGTATATAATATTTGTACAGTCACGGTACGAAAATGTTCGTCACGTTACGTTTGATTTTTGCTTGCACGAGTACAAGAAACAGTACTGCCAACATTTTAATTTATTTTTACGTTTGTGAAATATATGAGTAGAAACTTAAAAAAAGGGTATTACAATGTTGACTGACAGACGCTGCTATTAACAATAAGAAACAAAGAGGATAGAATCACTACGCTTAAGATAAATATTAAAACCATTAAAAAGGTTTTACGTGAGTTAAGTGGATTGCAACGCGAAGGAGCTTTAAAAAAAAACAACTGGATTCGTATAATGAACTGAAGATTACATGATTTTCTTACAGACTATATTGAAACCTTACACTACTTATTAATCTAAGGGCTTAACCTACGTAACTCGTGTCTAAAAAATATTTTTAGAGAAGACAGAAAATCAAACAACTTTGATCTAAATAATTTTACACTTTATTGTCAAATAGTTGAACATAATTTACTGTGGAACGTTAATTGAATCAATTTGAAAACTGGCGAACATTTTTATATCACTACTGTACCTTTCATTCAGAAAATGTACTGTTCCCCAGGGACAGATGAAAATTGCCTAAAAATGGCGTTCTGATCGCTACTGATGCAATTACAATCATGGCAACAAGAAAGACAGCCACAGTTTTAATGTGTACCAACCATGGATAATTAGGTTTCAATGAAAAGTTTATCATTTCTAAGAAATATAACATATTCACTTCATAACATACATATCCTTTTTTAATCCGAGTGAAGCCACGGGCAATAGCCATTATAAAGGAGACGGATACGCTTTCATACATTTTCGGGCCTGTCGGCATTTGGACTTCTTTTGTTTACTTTGTGTTTAAAATTTGTAATTAGAAAACAGCCCATTGTGTATCGTAATTTTTTCTGGCAGTCATTAGCCAGGTGTGTCGGATTTAAAGAAAAGCTGATTCTAGGAAATTCGGTCCACGCGGCCGGGCAGAAATATTACATCTGTGCAGTATAAAGCAATGCCTCGACTGAGTGACGAGGCAGTCGAGCGATAACCACGAGCGAAGCAAGACTTGTGTACATTCGGTAATCTATAGGTTGGGGAAAAAGTTTCTTCGCTAAAAGTTCAAAAGGTTTTTTTATAAAGTTTATTTACATTTGACTAAAGTATGTAAGTGCCATTTTGTTGGATAGCTTTTTGCCATCTTGTAGGCAGGGACGTGATCCCATTGCTATAAAAATTTTGAGGCTTCTGATCAAAAAACTGCGGCAAGTGATTTTGGCAGTCCTCTCGTGATGTTAACCTGACACTGCCTAAGGAATTCTGCAGAGACCGAAACAGGTAAAAATCTGAAGATGCAAGGTCAGGACTATACGGCGAATGCATTAACACCTCCCAGCCAAACTTTCGAAATTTTTGCTGAGTGGATAAAGATGTGTGAGGTCTAGCGTTATCATGTTGAGAAACCACACCCCTTCTGTTGATTAATTCCGGCTGCTTTCTCTCAACTTTTTGCTTTAATTTCATCAGTTGTTCGCAGTACAGTTCAGATGGTCCTGCCTGGCGTTAACAGCTCATAATGACTAATGCCTTCCAATCCCACCATACACACAGCATCACCTTGTTGCGAGTTAGTCCGGGATTCGATACAGTCTGTAAAGCCTAACCGGCCTTTGACCATGATCTTTTTCGCACATTCTTATCGTACGTAATCCACTTTTCATCACCAGTTATCAGCTTCTTCAAAAATGGTTCGGTTTCATTACGTCGTAATAAAGAATCACAAATGAGTACACGGTTCATTAGGTTTCTTTCAGTGAGCTCATGAGGCACCCAAATATCGAGCTTTTTTGTGTACCCAGCTTTTTTCAAATGCGCCAAAACCGTTTTGTGGTCAATTCCCAGTCCTCCAGCTACATCGTAACTACTAATATGCCGATCTTGATCCACTTTTTCAAAAATGGCATTAATTTTGTCCGTAACAGGGCGACCAGAGCGACGTGCATCTTTGATATCAAAATTTTCGGATTGAAAACGCTTAAACCAAATTTGCCCTACTCTCACAGATACTGCATTAGGTCCATAAACATCACAATTCTTTTTTCGCGGCTTGTGTTGCATTTTACCTTTTTTGTAGTAAAATTTTAAAATGTATCGAATTTCTTCATTAGATACACTCATTTTAACAATAAGAAAAACAAATGAAAATCACCCATTTTCCTAATTTGAATTTGGAATTGTCTTCTTTAAAATTAAAACTTTTTAATGATACCAAAACCAGCCAGACACAAATGGTATAGCCAAAGAGATCTTATTACAAGTTCATACATACTATATGCGAAAAGACTTTTTCCCCAACCTATTATTTAATGACGGACTTTGCGCGTGTTTTGATCGTGATTGAATCGTGCTTTACGTTTGGACTGATTGTGTTCGGTTATATTTGTACCGGTGTTATACGTGTTTGCATAGTTCTAATAAACTCTATAATAATTCCAACGGCATTTTAATTCGAGTCCTGCAACTCGTAACAGTATAAAAGATGAGAGCGATTCCAAGATTACTTTCAGTTATTTTGAAAGGATTAATGGAATTTCAGAATTATTTTCGTAAAATGAGGTAAACAATAAAACGTATTATTTATTAAAAATAAATTTAAATTTAAAAAAATCACTTTTCAGTTCAATCCTTCATGATATTTCACAGAAAACGTAACCAGTGGCAAAATTCGACATTTTTACCATTGCCCAACAGTGGGGGGCACGCAAAATGAGGGTAGCCAAAAAGCTCACGACACGAACGGTTGTGTCGCCTACATTCCAGGTTTTTAATCGTTTCATTTTATTGAAAGAAACAAAGAAAACTTTATTCCAAGAAATAGCGACGTAATTACATTCGTTATACATTATTATACACAGAGCATATTTTGAGAATTTGTACGCCGCATTTTCAGCGAACCAGGTTTGCTCTCAGCATATTGCTATGCCGAAATTGTGATTGTTAAACATCATTTATATAAATCGATTGTGGTAAAGTAACTCTTTTATTTATATACCTCTATTCTATTTTTGGTCCAAATGGCGCCAACGTATAGGCAATGATTTTTCCAATGACACAAAGAGAGTAAAGTGACAAGTGTAAGAAAATGTAAAAGAAAAACGCTTTAATTGGTATACGAGGGATTCGATTGCAAAGACCTTCTCTAAATTTATATATTTTGTTTTTATTGCATGAGTTGGGTTGCATGCATACCAAAGGTGCTACAAATGCGCTGCTGCTCTCTTACGGGAGACTGGAACCTGGTTACTGATGGCGGAACACAACTCAAGGTTGTTATGGCTACATACTCTAGACCAGGGGTGGTAGCCATCCAGTCGGGCAAATGCCCTACCTGGCTGTGGGTTGTTTTGTCGCCTCTTCCGGCAGGCCGCCCCAATGCAGGAAATTGTATTCTTACTTCGTTCCTGCACGGATAGAATACTTACAAAATAGAAAATGTAGTGACAGACTGCTCTTCTTATTTTTAAGATTTCTCATCTTCCAGGTAGAATTTAGGGCTGACATTTTCCATTTTGTAATAGAAAATTATAACGCTTTTATTAAGCCATATCTCAACTCATTGCATTTGTGGATTTAGGGATGATGGTTATATTAATTACGATATAATTATTAAAGAAAACTCCAAAATAAAAATATTAAATCACCCATATAATATTTCCTTAAGTTTTAATTTATCTGATTTTTATTATTCCGTCGTTTCCGCCACTTTTCAGTAGCCATGATCACGGAAGACAAAGATGTCAAGTGTCAATGAGTATTGTTAAAGTTTTATTTAGCCTACCACCAACTTGTTCAATTTAATTTTGTTTATGGTTATTATTTACTCCATGGAAGCCTCATCTTATTTAGCAACGCTTCGCAATATGTTGTGGCTTGAAGAGAAGAAGCGGCGCAAGAAACTCTTCAGCAAACATGGCTAGCTCTAATAATTTTATATAATATTAAAATGGGTGGGAGGAAAAATAAAAAGAAATTATCAATCAAGTTGGTTTTTGTTCCATTGCACGCAGAAAGAGCTCACAGTGTCTTGAGATCTGGCAGTTGGTTTTTGCTGGGTTTGGGTTTTAATACTTTTGATGATCGGATCCCAATCAGGTAATACTTGCCAACCATCTTCTCTATTGAAAAATGAAAATCAAATAAATTACCGCGCTTAAAACCGTTCAAACGTAGTTTTATTACCCATATATATTTTCACTAGGGATGGGCCAAAATTCGTTTTACATTTGGTTTAACCGAATTTCGGCAGCTTGAGCCGAACTTCGGCATTCGGCCGAAATTCGGTTTAAATGCCGAACATTCGGTGCAAGAAAAAAGTAAAATAGCTACTAGCACTATTTTGTCTGTAGTTAATAGAAATCATATATATCATAACCGTAATATAAAAATTGGCCTCTATATACACATGGTCATTTATTTTAGTTAAGAACATGTAAACTTTAACGTGCAATGTGATAAAAAACAAATAAAATTTGTTCTTGATTAAGTCTTTGCCTAATTAAATAGACATCAAATTAAAACAAAAATAAAATAAACTTATTATTCCTCTAAGAAACATCAGTAAATGGTGCAACTGCTTAATTATAATGCGTAACATGAATAAAATTTAAAAAAAAACACGTCTAAGGGACATCAGCAATTACAACTTTAATTTTGATTGAAATCACTTTTTACGAATTAAAAATTATGAATTTAGAATTATGAAATTGTGATTTTGTTTCAATCAAAGGTCTAAAAGTGTATTCTTTTATCCACCTACTCATACATAAAATTTACGGCGTTATCAAGTCTCGACGTCAACAGGTCACAACGTGTTGCTCTTGAGAAAGCGTGGCGAAATCAAACCGAAGTTCGGCCGAATCTTTTGTTTCAACCGAATGTTCGGCTGAAATTCGTATTCGGTTTAAACCACATTCGGTCCATCCCTAATTTTCACCAATTGACCTTACATTACTTCACAATGTTTTTCTATCTTCAGTCAAACGACCATAAAAAGTTGCAAAGAGTTTGTACAACATTTCTTTGGTCCAAACGATAAAGGTCTATTAAATAAACTAAAATTCAGTTGACGTGGTACGACACGCACTTGGTTTTTTTTTTCGTAAATTTGATCATGTAAAATAAAATATTATATATAACATAAAAGCGCTAGATTTCGATCTAGCGCTTTTAACCAACTCATCTAGCAAGCGCATACGGGCAGCCCTGCGGTCATTGCGACGTAGCTATAGTAGTATTGAGCTACGTCCGTATACAGCATATCTCCTTTAGTATATTATATTTATTTATATTATTTCAATAACGAAAATATTTTGTGTCTTAATATAAATACGTACATAAATCTCAAATAATTATTTTAAAAAGTCCATAATTATCATTATAAGAAATGTCAAATTTACAATAAATACATTTTACAAAATATAATGTCAATAAGAAGGCATTTCTATATAATCGTATTAATATTCAAGAACAAAAACCTTAAAGCTCTTGCTAAACCAGAAATGCTGAAATCCTGTAATGATTATGAACATTCAAGCCAGTCCGTTGGAAAACATTTCGGTGAGCTTCAACCTCTCATCCCTTCTTCTCCTTGGTTTTTCCGATATCGCAACTTCCCAAGAGAGGTTACTTCGATTATTACCCGTCTCCGATTAGGTCATGTCTGCTCTCCTGTTTTCCTGACTAAACTCAGAATTCGCGATAGCTCTATATGTGAGTGTGGTTTAGGTGAAGGTACTGTTGAGCACGTTTTTTACGGATACACCCACTTGCCAGAATTTCATTTACCATAATTTCATCTGCTATACTAGTCAACAGACATAATATTGTTTCTCATAATTTTATATGTCATACTCGTTGTTTACTATATTAGTCACGTGCTAGAAACTTTGTTTCCCATAAAGTCAATTTCAATAACATCATTTGTTATCATCATTGTAAGGCGTAATTTGCCTTTTGGTTTAGGTTTGGTTAGGTTAGAACATGAAAAACAACGCACGAGCCGAGCGAGTGAAGCGAGCGTGCCGCGGCAGCGGCCGGCGAAGTGTTAGAAAGCCAATCGCTTTTTAGGACAAAGGCGTTAGGTTAATTTTCTACGGAAGCGACTTGGATCGATTATAGTGAATATTCTGTTAAATAATATTATTGCATTTAATAAAATGGATAACAATACGTATGGCACTCGTGTCATTATGGAATCTAATGTACGGGCAAACAAGAGAATGTCACATAACTTTTATGGTAAACAAATGAAATGGGCAAATGAAGTATTATTGCTTATATTTTTGGGGCAAACAAGAGACAACCCTTTTTTACTGTTCAAAAATTATTACTCCTTTGTATGATATCCTTCTTCCTGATTACCCTCGCCCTGTCAATGTCAATTATTTGCTAACTTTATCTAACAAGTCCTCTGTATACATGTATATTTTATGTAAATTTTTAGTTGTTCATAAAATTGTTTTGTAAGATTTATTTTCAATCAGATACTTCTAAGTATAGCTTTGTAGTTTGTATAATATTTGTAATATGTTTCATCTGAATAATAGTTTGTATTTTCATGTATAGACATTATATTATAAATCCTATATATTGTATTTATTTATATCCAGGTTAGCAGAAAACGTGTATAAATTACTGGCCAAATTTTTAGATTTATTAGTATATTTTTCTCATTTCCACCTGCCTCTTCATACTCCGACATTGGCAAAATCACATTGGCAAAAATCAGTCCACTGAATAATATGCATTGTACCCAATAAATTAAAAACCTTCTTTTATAAATGGAAACTTGTGGAACAAAAATAATCGTCCACTGAATAATATGCTAATAATATAACTGAATAATACTGGACAGAGTTGTTGATCATGGAGGCTAATCCAAACAATAATCAACCGAGACTCGAAACCTTCTATAAATGGAAGAACTTGCCCACACCGATTGGCAACAAAAAGTGTTCGTCCGCCAGATGCTAGAGGGCCCTGCAGCGGTATTTCAGGGAGGAGGTCATGCGCATACCTGACGTCGGCAGCCAACTCTCTCATCTCGTTCCGCGGCCTCCTTATGAGACACTACCGAGCGAACTTCGCTGGCGCATGCGCCAGACAGCATTCGTCGGTCCTACAAGTGTGACCTTACGCCAGCCATTTAAGACTTTTACGACCGATATCAAATCTTACTTGTCCTTTGGCTTCAATTTAAAACAAGAATTATCTAACCTCATTTAAAGATTAGCTCTTGTTATCTTTTAATATAGATAAACTTTTGTCTTTTCTGCATTAGTTATACCGCCATATTGGCTAAGAATTTCCTTTAATTTAGGTTGCCTAAAAGAGATCGCTTCGCCGCTTACTGTATTGCCTAGAAAGTTTTGTAAATATATTTTTTTAATTGTTATTATATGTATCTATCTGTAATAATCCTTAATTAATTACAATTAGAAGTTTAAATCTGTAATTTAAAAAAAAAATGTGTGGCCATATTTCGTGACGTCACATTTCATATATATTATGTCGTTATAATATACTTAAGCTTTAAAACACGAAATTTGAAGTAATAACGAAATACTTCAAAACATTTTTAACTCTATCTGTATAAGCATTGTGTTTTAATTATTAAATATAATCTATTTTATCTCATTCTCTCGCAGGCTTAGTCCTATAAGATTTATGTGTTTCAAATCACAACGATTCTAAAGAAGTTTTTTCTAATTATTTGCGACGCTCAGAATATAGCTTTATTGCAAGAAGCGGAACGCGCGGATCAAATATATTACAGCTTTAACCGACACGGGTCTCCCTAGTCTTCACAAAATCTTTGTGTTCGAACAAAACAGTAATAGTTAGAATCTTACTGATTGTATGTCCCGGACTTCCAAAGAATACTTTAGGAATGTATCCGGGCATCCGAATAACCGCTGGTTAGCAAATAGTTCAACTTTGCGCGTCCGTTGTTGTGTATTCAAAAAGTAATAAATATGGATATTTATAACTTACATAGCACGTAGAACATTTACGTCCGCTAGCACTATACACAATCACATAAAAACAAGTCGAATAGTTCACTGGGCCGACCTTTAATATTGTTTGGGTATATAGGTATATGTATGTTCAGAAGTTTAGAGTCCCATGGTTGACGGCTATGACGCCACTGCATTTCGCGCGTACTCGGTGTTGGGGGAGGGAGATAGACATATATACACATTGCTACAGTCAGAGAGAGAAGAGTAATGTATGAAAGTGTAGCCTGGCAACCACGCTTGAAATTCCCGCTTAAATAATAAACACTGATTATTTATTGGTCGTCATGAGTCTACCACCGCTTCTGAAGCAATTTTACTTACTGTTAAAGGAGAACAAGCGGCGCAACAAACTCCCCAACAACGTATCTTATTAATTCATTATTATTATTCGTCTTTTTTTTAATGTAGTTTATACTAATACACTATTCAACAAAGTAATTTATATGAATGATTACTGAAAAAGTTTGGGGAGAATCGCATTATACCCATTCGGTGCGGTCATCTAAACAATCTTTCGTCGTGTAATAAGCCTTCACGCACAAATGTTGCTTTACTATTTATGGAGCCCTACATGTGGGAGTTTTTAAATTATTTTATTGTGTATATCTCACTGTATAAAAAAAGGGTTACTAAGGAATAAAACAATGATTTTTAAAATACAGACTTAGTAGTTTCTGGCAACATTTTGAGTGAATGTTTGTTGAATCTAAAATACAATTAATTATAGGATATGAGTCTCGCATAATAATTCGCTACCCTAGGGCGCTACACTATTACATGTGTATCGGACAACTAGGATACATGATTAAAATTACGTTTTGACAGTTTTAAGCGTAGTATTTTATCCGATTTTGATTCTGACGTTTCAGTCATGTTTCAGTAGCTGTGAAAATGTTATTAATAATAGCTTGTAATTGCCCATCACTAGGTATAACAAGTTCTATCCCCAGGCAGTCCTGACTCATAAGTGATGTTCTGACTTTCTATTGAATAACAACATTTATTTTTTCTTATTAAAGTATGCGTTGTCCACCATGTTTCATTCCAGCTCACTAAATCTATTATAGTCGTGCTTCCTGGAGCAAGTGTCGTGATTTATGTGTGCAACTAAGTTATCTTCTGCATTAGCAGAGTACTGAAATTTACTGAAATTGAACGTGAAAATTCTTTTAGATAAATGACTAGCTGTCCCAGGCAGACGTTGTCTTGCCCTTGAAATATAAAAATCTAGAAACCGATTGCAGCGCCATCAACCGGGACCAATTCTTAATCTAAACCATTTTCGAATATACTTGAGAAAACACAAAAAATCATCAAAATTAGTCCCACAGTTGAAGAGGTGTTCAGCGGCGCCACCTACCGGGAATTTAATCGTGAATTTAAACCATCCCGGGATCCACTTGAATACATATAAAAATAAATTCACCTAAATCAGAGAAATGAAAATGAGTTTAAATGCAGTCGCCATTGCCGAAATCGGCCTCAAAAGATCATAACAAATGAATGGCTAGACTGATGTTTTATAATAATTATATTTTATTGAGGAATATCATATTTTTAATACTCATTATCCTATTCCGGATAATGACAATTCTAAAAACACAAAAATCATAAAATTTGATCCAGCTGTTCTTGAGTTATAAATGGTGTAACTAACACGACTTTGTTTTATATATTAGGTTGGGGAAAAACTTTCTTCGCATTTTATATAAAAATTCAAAAGGTTTTTTTATAAAGTTTATTTACATTTGACTAAAGTATGTAGGTGCCATTTTGTTATATCATCAGTTGTTCGCAGTACAGTTCAGAATCGATGGTCCTGCCTGGCGGTAACAGCTCATAATGAATAATGCCCTTCCAATCCCACCATACACACAGCATCATCTTGTTGCGGGTTAACCCGGGTTTCGCCACAGTCTGTGAAGCCTGACCGGCCTTGACCACGATCTTTTTCGCACGTTCTTGTCGTACATGATCCACTTATCATCACCAGTTATCAGCTTCTTCAAAAATGGTTCGGTTTCATTACGTCGTAATAAAGAATCACAAATGAGTACACGGTTCATTAGGTTTCTTTCAGTGAGCTCATGAGGCACCCAAATATCGAGCTTTTTTGTGTACCCAGCTTTTTTCAAATGCGCCAAAACCGTTTTGTTGTCAATTCCCAGTTCTTCAGCTACATCGTAACTACTAATATGCCGATCTTGCTCCACTTTTTCAAAAAATGGCATCAATTTTGTCCGCAACAGGGCGACCAGAGCGACGTGCATCTTTGATATCAACATTTCCGGATTGAAAACGCTTAAACCAAATTTGCGCTACGCTACAAGTTCATACATACTATATGCGAAAAGACTTTTTCCCCAACCTATTATATAATATATGTCGCAGATTGCGATATAATTATAAAAATTTCGTAAAGTAACAACTTTAAATTCAGGGTACTTATGTTTTTCTCAAAGTACATGCACTTGATTTTAGTGTTGTTGGTTCGACGGTATAAAAGGAGGTGAAATCGCCTAAACGGGACATTCGACTTTCTACGTTCGTCGGTTGAGGAGCGCGAAAGCTCTGTTGGACAAGGAGCACATAATATGTTGTGGTCAGTAATCACTGTCCGATAATGGCAGTGTTCTTTGAGGGCAAATTGCTGCTCGACACCTGACAAGCGTGGATGCAACTCTTGTAGTTGTCCTAATATTTCTGTGTATTATTTTGCTGTATTTAATGTTGTAATTGTATTAATTCTAGTGTAACAAACTTTGGACTCCTTTGGCCAAAGGAGGACGCGTCGGCGCCGGAGAGCCAGCCAGGACCTTCAGCCACCGTAAGCGGGCGGCGCGAGTGGGGCCTCTTGGGGTATAGAGGTTCTCACTCACCTGACATGACGTCGAGATGGGGGCGCGAGTGTTCCGCGCGCGCTCACCTCTCCTCCCATGGGGCGAGTTACAGACCGTCCCACGCCTAGAGAGATTGAAGATGCCGGGGGATAAATGTAGTCCCCCCAGCAATGGAAGAGGCCTCACGAGGCCCACGCCTGCCAGGGCTACGAAGAGGCTAGGTCATATACCCGTAGCCCTGGCATAAGGCGAAGGACGGAACAGCCAGGGGTTTTAGTGGGTATCTCTAACCGGAGAGTGGCAATAGCATGGCACCAGTTCTGACTGGGCATGCTAGTGCCACCCCCGGTCTGGCGAATCCTACACTAGGTCGCGAATTATACCCCCAAGGTTCTGCCCTTGTCGCGGCTTAGTCCTCAAACGGATTTCCCCTGCCAAAAAAAAGGTTTACTCCATGTTTATTAATAAGACGGCAAGAGTACAACAACTCGTCGTCTTATTATGTACTCCCCTCTCGGGCGATTGAGTCATGGGTTCTCGCCAGTGGAGCGTCACCCTATCCAACGGGGTAACCGTCACCATCGTAAACCTTTGTGTTAAACTGTTTATGTATAGGTAATTTCCATTTTAAATAACTCTAAATAAACTTTATTGTCTTTCTTTTTTTCAGAAGAGAAATAAATGCAGAAGAAACTGCGGGAAATAACTAGCATCTCTATAAGTTAAAGTTATCGAAGCTTGAAAAAGTATAACGCATCTCGAGCCAAACGTTGCAACCCGACATTAAAATGGGGGAATATATAAATTCGTATTTTCTTTGCAACAGAGAGCAGTAAACAAGAAGAACGAGCGCCATTGTTGCTTGCAAGTTTATTGTCGAGCAACACGGAGCCACATCCAGTCCCATCATGACACAGTATAAAGAATGGTACGGTAGATATATGCGTCTTTTTGTTATAATTGATTTATAGGTGTGTATTTGACCACTGTATCACCTGATGTTGAGTGATGACGCAGTCTAGCATAGGAACGCTTACTTAGAAGATACTTCGTGACTTGAAGACTTCGAGATTGTATTTGTCAGGAAATTAGCTCGTGCAATTCTAAGGAACACTCCCCAAAATGTATCCGATAGAAGACAGTTAGTCCCGCGACCTTGCGTCTAAGCTCTAGACTCTGAAGTCGAGCATAAAAAAGACGGTCGTTGCCGACCAGCGTCCTGGCTCCTTTCTCAATTGATTCCAACGCCTCCAATTGGTATTTGGCTGAGCCGTCCCAAAGATGAGAACAATTCTCCATACACGACCAAACTTATGGTTGGCGTCTCATGTTGACAGAATGGTTAACACCGTCTATAGTCTAATATTTAATTAACTGGGCTAAAATGACTGCCTGCTGTGATAGACCATTTTTATATTGCAAGCTTGGAGCAACTCGCACAACTCACTTATTAAACAAGAAAAGGTTGATCGCAGCTATCATTTTAGTCCAGGTAATTAAAAATCAGTGTATAGTAACTATTATAAAGAACTTCTTTAACTCTTGAGAAACGTCAAATAACACTTAGTAATTTCGTCTATAATTTACTGCTGTTAAAATGTAATTAATAATAATAGTTGTGTGATTGCTATAAATAGTGTAAACAATTTAATTAATGTAAGGTAATTAGTACGCCATGTATTTATTATAACTATAATAATATTTTTCTTTACTTTTATTGTATCTCTGTCTTATTGAATATGCACTGTTTGCTATAACTCCATTAATACTTCAAAAGTCATTCTGTAACATACTTCTGTATAAAACTTATAAAAAAAAGAATTTGAGATATAAATACAATAAGAAATATATAAAGAAAAACAATTTTTAGCTAGACCTGTTGCTGGGAAGTTTCTTGCCGCTTCTTCTCCTTAACAGCAATAACACGTTGCGAAGCCGGTTTATATAGACTGGAAGTAAAATTAAATTTTAACCTATATGTACGAGACCTTCAAAAAGTGTTCACAAGTGGAACTTATTTTGAATAAAAACTTTTGAATTTGATTTTAATTGGAATGAAGTACTGATGTGTGAGGTACTTCCGGTCAACCAGATTCCTGGTCACTTCCGTTGATAAAATCAAATTATGAGAACTGTTTACTAAAATACTGAAGTGAGCGACATTTCCGGTTAACTACCTTCATAAACTTGTCGTTTCTCGATCTTATAATATAAAACCTGGCGGGAGTTCGCACACACGATAAGTCCTGTGCAAGTGTTCTGTGTAAATCAGAAGAATAATACATTAAAGTGATTTATGGATTGCAATGCTGCTTTTCATTTCTGGACCTTTTGCTAGCAGCGTCGTGTTTGCCACAAAATAACAAAAGCTTTTTATCTAGCTTATACGCTAAGGAATTTTGAAGTACATTGTTACCTGCGACGAAAAATGGACTCTGTTTGACAATCGCAAGCGCTCAGCAAGTTGGTTGGATCAATGTAGCAATAAATTTATGCATGTACGTGACGTAACTGTAGTATTGAAGTCAACTACATCAATTATCTGTAATACTTGCAACAACTCAGAAGTGTTTATGGTAGTAAAAGGACAGCAACTTGTCACATATTTATAATCAGAGAACCTTACGGTTTTAACAAATTGTATACACTGACTCTTCACACTCTACAAGCATTTTTAGAACACCTCGCCATCCCTCCAACAATTTTTAAGTACTACACTGATAAACTTTTTTAATTCCAGATAATATTTTATACAAGATATCATATAAAACATTATACTTAAAGTATTAGGTAAATGTAATAAAATAAACCGAACACAGTACAAATCTATCGCGTCTGCCAACATGAAAACAAAAGGTAGTGAATACCGTCTATATACAATTGAGAGATTTTGAATTATAACCTGTACACAATCACTACATTATAAGGAGAAACATTACTACACAAAATTATGTTAAATTATAGAGAACTACCTACTCTATACAAAACAGGCGCTAATCACAGAATAAATAAAAATATAACATTATTCAATTAAGGAAATGGCCGATCGTTTCGTTTAGAAATAAGAGGGTACATAACAAAATTATTAACTTTAAAAAGAAACACGACAAGAACAACTATGCTACTCAATAACTGTAGTATATCGTCGAATTGTAGTAGTAAAGAGCGCTTATTTGCACGACCGAAGCACAAGACTACTCTTTACCCACGTTTTCGTGAGTTGGCTGTAATGTACAATATACTGTGTCCTAACTGCATGTCTCTGAAGCGGAAACAGACTGATAATGTATTATTATATTCGCAACGCAAAAGTTCGCTTTGTGGCGATAAGATGCAACATCGAGGCGATGCAATTTAGATACATGTTACAAGATGTCCACCACAGTAGTCATGAGAACCATAGTGTATATTAATATGACATAGACAATCGTCATAGATAATATTTTTAGTCTATTTATCAGATGATTCGATTTATAATTAAATTACCATTTTCTACCGGTTAGTTAATTTTATAAGCCCACTAAATTGGCGTGTGGACGGTGTTCATTGCTTACTGTGCTGTGATGCAATATTCAGGGTAGCATTTTCATAAAAGGTTGAACAATGCTTACTGTGGTGTGAAACCTAATTTGCTAAAAATAGCAATTACATCATAGTGTTGCCAGGATCATAACAGCAATCATCTGATAAATCGACTAAAAGTATTATCTATGACAATTGTCTATGTCATGTTAATATACACTATGGTTCTCATGACTACTGTGGTGGATATCTTGTAACACTATATTATAGTAGTTTCATCAAAATCCATTTAATAGCTTTTGCGTGAAAGAGTAACAAAGATATATTCTTACAAACTTTCACGTTATTCATATTAGTAGGACTGTAGGATATTTTTAATAATATATAAAAATAAAATGTCTGCAGACTACGGGCCATAAAAATGGCCCGAACTTTTGGAGGGCTTGCGTGGGGCCCTGGGAAGGGCAAAACGTAGAGGCCCCTTATATAATCTGGCGATGTACATGGAGCTTATTATTACTCCCTCCTACGCCAAACGTCAAGACAAATGCGTAAGGACACGGAATGCGCAGTCCAAATATTGACGTTAAGGGATTTCCCTGCCTGAGCTTAAAACCGTTGCGAGACAATATACGAAATTAGCTTTTTTCAGTTTTTTATTTAAAGTCAATTACTTTCAGTAATATAGTGGAACAGCTCCAAAAAATATCATTACCTTTACCGGAATGCCTTTAAAAAACGATTTACTAAGCTTACAGGGACTGATATCATATTTTGGTTTTAACATATTTTGACAAACACGATATACCAGGAAATGTATAGGTAGCCTATACGACCGCAGCACGATTCTTTTAAAAAACAATGACAGTTGCTAGGTTATCAAATTGCACAGCTGAGAAGGTATAATAGAAAAAAAATAAAAAATAAAGTGTTTAAAATTTGTAATTAGAAAACAGCCCATTGTGTATTGTATGTAATCTTTCATGGCAGTTATTAGCCAGGTGTGTCGAAATGATTCTAAGAAATTCGGTCTACGAGGTCGGGTAGCCATATTGGATCGGCAGTCTAGCGATAGTCACAAGCGAAGCAAGACGTTAGTGACGGACTTTGCGCGTGTGATTGAACGTACATTACGTTCGGACTGGTTGTGTACAGTTATATTTGTACCTGTGTTATACGTGTTTGTATAGTTCTAATAAATTCTATAAATAATTCCAACGGCATTTTAATTCGAGTCCTGCAACTCGTAACAATACTTACTACACGCTAGATATATTTTAAATAGGAAAGTAATGCGTTTTTTTACGCTTTCACGGAGTAATTACGCGACCGTTTTGGGTAATATTTGATATTCATGTCTGTAGTCTCGATACCAAGAACGGACAAAGCCTGTCATAGGATATTTTCAGCCTGGAAAATTAGATAAATTCTGGGATAAAATTTATTACAATGTAAATGAATATAATACACACTTCATTGTACACACACAGATACAAAAAACAACGTATAAATAGGTACAAATGGCGACTTAATATGAAATCCATTTGACCCTGAAAATGGGGTAGTTTTTCCAGGGCTTAAAGCGGTATGCGACAGCGGCAGACGGCCCACTATGGAAAGCGGTTACCATCGCCTATGGACATTTGTTGTAACACTAAAGGTGCTTACTACCAATGTGCTGCCGCTCTCTAAACGAAGATTGGAAGCTGACCATAATGTCGGAGGCATAATGTACCGATGCACGAAATTGTATTCTTTCTCCATTCCTGTACGGACAGAAAAGCATTCAAATAAAGTGGAACTCCATGGGTTTTAGAACTACCAATATATCTAGACACGAGTCAATTTCACTAGACGCTTCTCTAAACATTCCGCCAGCCTGCTACGAGGAAAACCCTAGTTTTGTATATTTTTGACTTTTAGTTACTTCTCATAGCGCAGTAGCACTTACAGTATGTAAATGAATTTGGGTGCAAACCCCCACCCCCCCCCCCTTCCCCTCCCTCCTCCAGTGCATCGCCACCGACAAATATCGCAAAATCTCGCTTCAAGATTTATGACGCAATATCCACTCTTACACAAAACTTCAGACGATTTTCTTTGTATTTGCAAAATCACAGTACATTTGTATTGAAACGTACAGTTGCGTATGTGGTTTGTTTGCGTTAATATAAACTGCATATGCCCGCGACTTCGTCCGCGTGGACTTTTTTCGTGAAACCTTAAAAAATAGTAGTCTAAGTGACTCCTTATATTTCAGCTGACTATCAGTATATATTGCAGCATAACATTTTAGTACGTCGTTTCATTATTATAACTAATATATAATAATATTTTTCTTTCCTCTTATTGTGTCTTGGTTTTATTGAGTATGCTCTGTTTGCTACAACTCCATTAATTCTTCAAAAAGTAATTCTGTAACATACTTCTGTATAAAACTTATTAAAAAAAGACAACTTGAGATATAAATAGAGTAAGAAATATAAAGAAAAACAATTTTTAGCTAGACGTGTTGCTGGGGAGTTTCTTGGCCGCTTCTTCTCCTTAAGAGCAATAATACGTTGCGAAGCGATGTACATAGAATAGGAAGTAAAAGTGTTCTCCAGTGGAACTTATTTTGAATAAAAACTTTTGAATTTGAATTTGCCAGTGAAAGTCCCGTCAAAATCGATTCAGCCGTTTCAGAGATTAGCCGGAACATCCATACAGACAGACAACAAAATTTTTAAAATTGATTTTTTGATGTTAGTACCGTATAATATACTTTCATATGCATTTAGTAAAAAGCTGTTACTTTGAAATTACAAACAAACACTACAATCTTTTTTATATGTATAGATTTGATACTTAATCTAAAAATTTAGAACAGTCCACGGACTAATCTAAAAATCTATTTTGGTTAGTTCGTTAGAATCCATAAAAATGCATCATAGAATTTATTAGAACTATACAAACACGTATAACGTTTATATTCATGCAAACGGAACGGCGCAAAGTCCGTCAGAATGTACACACGCAATTTCCATCGCTTGCTGCCGATTCTCCTTTGGGGTTTTCGGCACTGTGCAATATGTCTACTTGAAGGCGTCGACGAAATTTCAAAAACGTAATCCGCAGCCAGCGTGATTATGCCCGACTGGATGCTATAGACAATTACAAATTTTAAACATAAGTTAAAAAAAGAAGTCTAAATGCCGAAAAGGTAATAAACTGCAGGTGTGCATTGGTCTTTGTTGGTCGTCACAATAATATAAAAGTAGATAGATAGATAATTAATGTACCAATACAAAATTAAACTTACAGAATAAAACTATATCTAATCCTGCGCAAAAGGCGGTCTTATCGCTAAAAAGCTAATTTAAAATATCCTAAATCTCAAAAACTATACAATGAATCTTATTTTTAAGACAGTAAAAACATTTTCATCCATAGTACATAACAGGAAAAATTTAAGCATACCAATTTTTATCAAAATAGCCTCGAGACTCTGAATTTTTTCATTGTGTAACACGGATCGTGATGTCAAAACAAGACAAGTCGCTAATGTACACTGTGCAAGACTTCTCAGTGATCTGCTTTAGAATCAGCATCATCATATTCTTTTTATTCATGCTGAACTCGTGCGGCCTGTCGTAAAGGCGAAAAAAACCCCCTTTTGCCCGAGTATAACAACTTAGAATATTCTCGCTAAACGGCAGCGCGTTTATATGCGCCTGTTGCGTCTATAGGCGATGATAACCGCTTTCCACAAGTGGGCTTTCGCCTTAACTCTCTACCTTTTAGTATAAATATTTAAACTTTGTGGCCCAACGTAAACCAATGTTTTTTACCCTAAATGTTTTCACATTATTTTTGCATAAAAGAAGACACCTTTAAATTGTACATACTATCTGGATGGAATAGCTAAATACAGTGTCGGAAATTCGTGACTTACTTCTACCCATCTTGATGTAAAAATTAGTAAAGCTGCTCAAATGTTAGGTTTTTTGAAACTCAGTACGCGAGGGTTTAAGCGGCCTAGCACACGCATACTTCTGTATAAAAGTTTTGTTCGAAGTCATCTTGAGTTTGCTAGTGTCGCATGGAACCCTGTGTACAGTGTAAATGGCTTATATAACTCCTGGAATCGTGTGCACTCAACCGTATGTGGAAAGACTGAAATTCTTTCATATGTCCATCCTTCGTCATCGCCGTATAATGAGTGACTGAATATTTCTGCATAAGATGATCGATGATAAAATCAAATGTCAACATCTCCTTGCTCGTATACGCTTATATTGTCCACGCAATTTTCGGCCTGGAGTATTTCGGATTCCCCCGTGCAGAACCAATCTCGGCCAGCACCTACCATTGTCAAGAATGTGCAACAAATACAATGAAATAGCCGGTAAGATTCTGTACATAGATATCTTTTGCGACTTTTTAGTAATTTTTAAAAGGAAATCATATATTTTCATGAAAATTAAATTATTCACCTCATTTATTGTATTTTTTTTTATTGACTACTCTACAGACTCGAGTTCCGTACCCTTTTTTACAACTTAATTTCTATGAAAGTTTTTAGGTTCATACACGCTTATTATTTTGTTATTGTGTGTGACATTAATTTAGTGATTTTTATTTTTAATACTGAACTTATACTAATGTAGAGTGTATCTGTTACATACTGGTGTTGTGAGGAAGTGCATGTGCAGTGTGTGCCTTATATCTATACCTATATCTTAACTAGTGCCATTTGTGTTGCATTACCTTTCTGTGCCTAGGTTATTAATTTTTAAGCTCTTTGTATGTCTTGGTTTGTTTGTAAAGTGTGCGCGTGTGTGTAGTGCGCGTTGGTGTGAGTATGTGTGAGTTTTGTTGTTGGTTGTGTGTTTGTGACTTTGTGTGGTGTTATAATTTATTGTTTAATTGTTGTGACATGAAATTTTTTCAATTGGTGTAATTGATGATGGATGGTTTAGGAGGGGGCCCTCAATTAGACGTTGGACCACCGTCTTGTCTCCCATGCGTATATTTATTGATATTATAATCTAACTCAATTGAAATTTATATAAATTCTAATTTAATACTGACAAGCTATAGACAAAGTTGTGTACGACTGTTATTGGCATGTATGCATTTATATAATTATTTCTATTATGTCATAGTCTTATTAATGTGTGCCATGCTGTTAGTGTACCTATAAAATAAATAAATAAATAAATATTTTCGAATTTTGTTTACAGATACAATCTCTATTTTTTATATTTTGCGCGACATCACTAAATCAATATACAGGTGAATTTTTTAAGTGAGTCTTCAGGGTCAATTATAAAAACACCTAAAAATGTTTCATTAAAAATCAACTTTTCCTTTAGTTTGAGGTTTGACTTTCCTTTACAGAAATTGATCCTTACCAGCTACACTATAGATTAGTCTAATAATACAAAATGTATTTTTCTTTCAAAATCAGTGGATTTAGTTCTTGACTAGTTTAAGATTTAGCCGTGAAGGCCCGTATGAAACATTCACCTATATTCTCAAGTCGTGAACACTCTGTATAAACATACGGTCTTATTCATAAAAAGTTAGAGTAAGTTTGAACGCTTCTTTATGGTTATTAAAGAAGCGTTCAATCTTATCTAACTCAATATTGTTACGAGTGCGGGACTCGAATTAATATGCCATTTGGAATTACTATAGAATTTATTAGAACTATACAAACACGTATAACATAGGTACAAATATAACTGGACACAACCAGTACAAACTGCACGATTTAATAACGCGCGCAAAGTCCGTCACTGTATCGCTTATCGAATGTACGTCTTGCTCGTATCGTAATCGTCGCTTGACTGCCCCACCCCTCCGTTCGGGCATTGTTTTATACTGCACGGTGCAATATGTCTACCTCATCGCGTACACCTGATTTCCCGGAATCACACCTGGCCACTGCCTACCGGGATAGATTACAATACACAATAGGCGGCTTTTCTAATTACAAATATTAAATACAAAGAAAACAAAAGAAGTGCAAATGCGGGCGGTAATAAAACTTGGGGTTTATGGCCGCAGGTATTCATTCGCATTTGTTGTTGTGCTTCGTGGAATTTTGGCTAAGTCGTAACAATATGAATAAGATCGATAGACCCAATTGTTTTTGTTAAAAATCAGTAACATATCCAGACAGATATGTAATTGCTTCAGCAGTACATATACTAAAAGTGGAACAGAGATAGACGCTCGAATATAACAATTGTATAACGTTTCAATTTATAACAAAAACAACTTAAGAAAAATACACCAAGACTACCAACATTCAAAAAACACAAATTAGAATAGAACAATAGAATTGCATTAGAGAAAACAATTTGATATCTCAATATACAAAATGGCGAGATAACATTCACAAAATGAAAGTAACAATGGAGTGGAATCACTAGACAATGGGTTTGAGGGGCGCCAGTGGCGACGCCTGCTGAAGAGCATTGTTCCGGCGGACGAGGTAAGATCTTATCGCCGGTGTTGCCACTCTGAAATAAGCACAAATATGAACAGCTTTTATTACAGGGTTTATTAAAAAATCTGGTTTTAGAGGTCGAAAATAAAGTCATTTTTTCTTATGAAGAGTTAAGTTAAGAAGGGACCGAAGGACATATGTGTGTGTGTTAAAAAAGTCTGCCTAAAGTCATTAAAGGGTGTTTGTAGATAATGTTATCTAAACTAGATGGCGCCACTGGAAAGTTACATCGCGGTATGGTGTGCATTGTATACGTGCATGACGTAGTAGTCATACAAATAATCTTAATAATTTGTCAGACTCAATAATAGTAGCCATTAAATATAAAAGATATTGTTACGAGTTGCAGGACTCGAATTAAAATGCCGTTGGGCTTATTATAGAGTTAATTAGAACTATATAAACACGTACAATACAGGTACAAATATAACCGAACACAAGTCCAAATGTAATGCAGAAGGTCGTAATTCCATAACACGCGTAAAGTCCGTCAGTAAATAGATTACCGAATGTACACAAGTCTTGTTTCGCTCGTAGTTATCGCTCGACTGCCCGTCCCTCAATCGGGCCATTGCTTTATATCGCACAGATGCAATATATCTGCCTGACCGCGTGGACCGAATTTCTTAGAATCACACCGGGCTAATGACCACCATAAAAGATGACAATACACAATAGGCTATTATCTAATCACAAATTTTAAACACAAAGTAAACAAAAGAAGTCCAAATGCCGAAAAGGTAATAAAATGTATACAGGTATGCTGGTGTGAATTTCTCTTTTGTCGGCGTCTAGGTCGTAACAATATAATAACATAGAAGAACTATGTCACTGTATATAACATTTGAAGGAGATCCCGTGAGTTCCCTTTGTGACTTTCCTATTTCGGTAGGTACATCAATTGTGCTCAAATTTTTTTAATTAAAATTTAATCAAAGCGTAAACAACTATCGCCACATTTTAGAAGACATATTAAATTGCCAGAATTTACTTACAAAAAATCTGTACTCCACAAATCTTAATAATAAAATTAGGAATGTTTCACATTTTTATATCACTTACGTTTCTATTCATGTGTAAAAATTATTTTTTGTGACTTTGAAAGTAAGTTCCTTATTTTCATGTAAGAAACCTTGTGTAAATCAAAATATTTTTTTGTTTAATATTCGTAATTTTATTGTTAAGATTTGTAGAATACAGATTTGTCTTAAGTAAATTTTATCAATTTATAATTGTAAACAAACCGAGCTAATTAATCGAAATATTGATGGCAACTTCTTCAGTTTATAGTTAGTTTCGAATGAGTCCACTTTTTGAGTGCACAGGATCCCTCCACTACCCATTTTTCAATTTTTTCCCCTAACAATCTAACAAATCCAGGAAACGTAAAAACTTTTTTCACGACTCGGATATCTTGCTATGATTTATGTTATGTGGGGGAAAAATTTCAGCCCTTCTTTACTGTCCTTTCATCCCTCTAACTTCGTCCCTTTGCAGTCCGGTTAAATTTGAACTTAATGAATTTCACAATAATATTGATGATATTGCAACTAGGAACAGTGTGCTACGCCGTGAATTCGTAGCATCCACTTCGTAGCCACGTAACGCGTGCTACGAAATTTAAACTTGTTCTATTACCTTTATTACTGCTACATCTAAGATAATGTTATATGTGTGTGCATATATAATTGTGTGTGTGTATACATAGCTATTTGTTAACGGCCTTATTTTTACGCTGTAAATAAGACGCATGTGGCCACAGTCAATAACCATAACGCAAGTGACGTCCGACGGTTATGGCAAATGGAAAAGACACACATCACTAAACATTTGAGGTTTTCAACACAAATACACAATACTTCACTAAAAACAATCTACGAGTATCTCCTACAGCTAATGATACGTTTAAATAAAACTTCACTAAAAATAGAAGTGTTCAAGTTCTCGTCACAACCCAACAATCCACTTCAAAAGCTTTAAAACTGAAACCCACAAGAATGTTCAATAATTTAACCATTAAACTTTGTGCATTTCAATAAAATTAACTCCCGACCGAACCAGACGTTAATTTAGTTCAATCGAGAAAAAATTATAAGTTAAAGTAAAAGTTGGGTTTATAGCTTTAATTCTGGGTTGTATTAGGGATAACATTTCACTTAAAAAAAATCAATTAACTTATATAAAATATACTTTTAAAATCTCTTTAATGGTTATCTTCATTATTCACTGTAACTTATTTGGGATAATTTTCTAAATATTGAAATGTAACTATTGTCAATCGCTAATTCCTTTGTGTTAATGGCCGGCCTTTGAGTAAAACATCATAAACAGTTTTTTATTATTCAAACTTCACTGCAAGTCCCAAAAAGCCATGTTGTCTTGGATTAAGATTACAAGTTTGAGAATTCCACTAGATAGTCGATGGATATTTATTCAGGGGTTCGTATCTATTTTGCGAATATATAAATTAGGCCTGATGAGATAGAGTAGTTGAGTTTCAACTACGATCGAGGCGTTATTAAGCGTACATGAATCTCACATCGACAGCCTTATATTTATTAGGATCTTCAAGTCTTACGGTTTGGATTTGTTGTATTTGGTTGTGTTTATAGGAACTGTGTGTATCTATAATATAATAAATCTGTAAATGTCACGAGTTTGTACAATGTGTTTAAAATCAAGGGGGCTAAAGCGGAGCAGGAGATTTTGAAAATCGGTTGACACAAACTATCGCCAAAATAGTTTTCTGTGTCGATCGTGTAGTACCTGTAATAAATTAACTCGCAGCTATGATTTGGATATAACGGATACTCGGTGTCTGGTTTTAGGAATAAACTCAATGATCTATATTTTGAATTTTAGTGTGTAATGAGCAGGTTTTCTAAGTATGTTAGATATATTTTTCATGTTTAAATTAATATTTCTTTTCTCTGTGTTTTTAGTTCTCTGATCTCTGATTAGATAGCCTAATTTATTTCTATCTGTGGTGACTTGTTTATTAACTCACTATCATTAATGTATTATTATTATTGTTACGAGTGCGGGTCTCGAATTAAAATGCCGTTAGAATTACTATAGAGTTTATTTAGAACTATACAAACACGTATAACATAGATACAAATATAACTGAACATAACCAATACAAATGTAATGCACGATTCAATAACACGCGCAAAGTCCGTCACTATATATATTATCGAATGCACACACGTCTTGCCATGCTTGTGGTTATCGCTTGACTACCGATCTCTCCATTGGGGCATTGCTTTATAATGCACGATGCAATATGTCTACCTGGCAAGCGTCGACACAATTTCCCAGAAATTGTAATCCGCACACCTACTTAATTATGCCTGCGAGCGGCCATAAAAGAGTACAATAGACTGCTCTCCACAACAACCAATAAATAAGTAAACAAATGAAGACGGTCATAAAAGCGCTTCAATGATATTAGCTCAAACACCGACGGCGGGTAATAAATGTGCTTTGTTTACAAATATGCAGGTGGCCCAATTGTAACATTATTATGTGAATAGCTGATAGTCATCTAAAAATTGTAAAATAAAAAAAATACAGTTATTAAAATTTTTGTCTGTCTGTTTGTTAGATCACGTGAAAACTACTGAACGGATTTAAATGAAACTTGACACAGAAATAGTTTCTATTAATATTTATATATGTATAATATATATTTTGTAATATTATTTTAAATATTGTATAGCAAACTCCTGTCCTAGCTTTTGTGCCATATTTGTCCGTTGACCGAAAGAGACAGCTGTCCGCCATTTGCACCTAATTCTAAGCTGTTTTTGTGTATTCTTTCATTAATTTTATTGTACAATAAAGTATACTAGTGGTCGCCCGCGGTCGAAATTCGATCATAATAATTTGTTGTCAAAGACTATACTTCTATAATTACAGATTTCGCCAAGGCAATAATAAACAAAATAGTATACATGCGTGTGTGTGTCAATTACATTGTAGTGTGTGTAATGTTTTTTTAAATTTGATTTAATGTATTTTTTATATATAATTTTAGAAAAATATTAGCTTCGTCGCTTCTCTATATAAGTGTGTGAAATTTGATAATCCTCCGTCCGCGCAATTTTCGCAAAAAGGGGTACAAAGTTTTTGCTTCACAAATAGATTTCTTTTTTTAGTTGCAGGAGTTCACCAGACAGGCAGATGGCCCACTTGATGGAAAGTGGTTACCGTCGCCTATGGACATTTGCAACACTAAAGGTGCTACAAATGCGCTGCTGCTCTCTTAAGGGAGACTGGTTATGGCGACATACTTTAGACCAGGGGTGGTCGCCATCCAGACGAGCAAATGCCCTCCCACCTGGCTGTGGGTTGTTTAGTCGCCTCTTACGACAGGCCGCTCGGCCGCAGGAAATTGTATTCTTCGATTCCATTCCGTTAAGTTCCGTTCCGTGATATTCTATTCTAAAGTTTGTAAACTTTCAAGTAGCAATTAATTCTAATCCAGGAAACGTGTAATAATGTCTTCTTTCAGTGCTGTCTTGCCTTTGTATTTTTTTTCAAGATTTCAATATGACCCTGTGCGTCCCGAATTAAGTGGCTAACCACAGTTCACGGATTACAGCCCTCGATCTTTGGGGGCTTTATTTATTCGCACCCCCCATTGTGGGGAGGGGCAATAAAAACGTCTAGCGCACTAATTGCGAGTACTTAAATCTCAAGGTTTTATGGTAATGTGATTGAGGGCTTATAAACGAAGGATAATTTCGGATTTTCGGATTGGACGATTTTATTACCTCCTAAAATGAGCGCTTCTTGGAGTACTCAAGCCGTTTTTGGCTTGACTTTGCAACCGAATGGTTGAGTCGGCTAAGCCTTTGTCGGCCTACCTCATTGCAACAAAGAGATACCATAAATAATAAGAATAACTGTGTGTAATTCGTTATAAAATAGATCAAATGTAATAGAAATAAGAAATGAAAATATAAAAAACAGAAAATAAAGTAATAAATAGACATAAAGAATGTATGAGTAGTGAGGAAAAATATAATAGTTTTTAAGATTTTTGAAAAGAAAGAAAAGAGAACAAAATAAAAGATATCCCCCCCCCCCCTTTATTATTCCAAACAAAGAAAAAAAATTAAGAAAAAAAAGAAAAGAAAATAATAATCTCCATTCTACCATATAATGGAGGGGTAGGCGAAAAAAAAAACAAAGGTGTACCTGGGTTCGATTCCTGGCATGGTAAATGTCCTATTCGAACATTCCCTTATTTACTACGGTCTAGATGTCTGGGATCGGCCCAGAGTGGCTCGTTGTGTATTACCCATAACACAAGCGTAACTTGCTTAGCTATTTACAATGTGTGTTGTTTTGATTCTATGTATGTTATGTGCTAAAGATCACCGCCTGAATAGTGTGATACGAAAATGAGTACACACACACACACGCACGCACGCACGCACGCACGCACGCACGCACGCACGCACGCGCACGCACGTCTGCCCGCTGTGGCTATAAACATTCGTCTTCAAAATACAGGCTTCGCCTAGTTTGGGACCAGCAGGTAACATAAATAATGTAAATTTGAATTGTTGACAATAAAGATTATTACTATTATACTGTATTTATTTATTTTCAAAAAAAAAACTTTTTTTAAATACATAAAGATATTTTTTAATTATTATTATTATTCAAATGAAACAGGGTGCAGAGCTAGCGTATATCCTGAGTCAATACTTAGGATATTTTTATTCCGATAAATGACGTTGTTTCCGTGAGATAGACAAATATAGGCAAAAATAATAGCGCTATGTCTTTCTTTTGGTGCTGCCGTTGCAATTATCTAACACATATGTCGTCGTCACGCCAACGCGATTTCTTTCATTGCATGAGTTCAGAAGACACGCAGACGGCCCATCTGATGGAAAGCGGTTACCGTCACCTATGGACATTTATAACAGCAAAGGTGCTACCAATGTAGGACGGCCTCTGTGGTTGAGCGGACTAAGTCTTAGTCGGCCGAACTCACTGAAACGCAAAGGCTCTGGGTTCGATTCCTGGCATAGTAAATTTCGTAAATGAACTTTCTGTTATTTACTATGGTCTGGGTGTCTGGAATCGGCTCCATAATGGTCCGTTGTATATTACCCATAACACAAGCGTAACTTGCTTAGCCTGGGGATATACAATGTGTGTGTTTGTCTGCCGCTTTCTAAAGGGAGATTGGAACCTGGCCACCACCTGAACACAACTCAGGGTTATTATGGCGGCATACTCTAAACCAGAGGTGGTAGCCATCCGGACGGGCAAATACCCTACCACACGGCTGTGGGTGGCTTTGTCATCTTTTAAAATTCATGCCTTCTGGGCAGGAATTATATTCCTTTGGAATGAAGTCTCCCTGCCACTGTTAGTAGTTTATAAATTGTCCTTGAAAATAAATCAATTTTCAATATCGCTTTGACAGAATCTGGTAATTTCAATGGCTGTCACCCCCATCGAATATATCCATTTGATGTGGAACCCTGCCTACCCTCTCGGGCGCGATCCGCGTTGGCCCCTTTGTGTGACAGACAGACGCACTCGCTGCGCTGATTGGATTTCGCTTTTACAAATGTTAAAACAATTTTTAAACAATTCAAACTGTCGAATTTTGGGAAAGCAATTTCGTTTCAACATTTCAAATTGATAAAAACTTTTTCACCAGTATATATTAAAATAATTGCTCTAGTTATAGTAGTAATAATTAATTTTTTTGTATTGCTATTTATACATGTGTGCGTGTGTGCATGCATGTGTGTAGTGTTATATACAGTCAAGGTGGGCAACTCCGTCAATGGGGTAAGCTCGTACACCTCTCATTTTTTTACCTTTTCTAACAGAATTTAACGCCAACTTAAATTGGAACATGGCGAAATGGTGTCTTAGCTTTACTGACCGATTTGTTGACGTCAAAGCTATTCGAACACGGAAATAACGACAGACGTACCGAGTTCCCCCACTGACGGACTTCCCCACCTTGACTATATATTATATATAGTAGTTGCAAGAATTTTTGTCCTTCAGTCCGAAATCGTTATCTATTGACTTGAATTAAAAAATCTAGCTAATATTTAGTTGCTTTAGCATTGTGTATAGTAACTTGTATCGTTTTACTTGTCACCGTAGAAAATATATATTTGTCCTTTTTGTATATTTTTGAAGTCGGTTTATTTTTTACATTTAGTTATGTTTTATGGCAAGGCACCTGTTTGCTTTGAGATTGTCATAAATCTGATAATACCTCAGTCACTACACATTATCTACGTGAAACCGGCCGATCTGCCTTGACCAACTGGGACGGGTATACTGTTCATTCCCCTATGAATGGAAGGCCCGAGCCCAGCAGTGGGACGTTTATTACACTCTCAATTATTTGGGGTTGGCACGTTATGTCTTTTCCTTCCATACTCCTGTGTTCTGACATAGGTCTTCTGTCACACCACAAATCATCATGTCATCCTTCACACATCGTCTTTGGAATGCGCTGCCTGTTAATATCGAGAATAGCCCTGTGAAGAATTATTATAACTCAAATAGCTTAATTTAGGGACGCAGCAGTTATTGTCAGCTTTATTCTAGTTTTATATTTATTTATGTGAGGGTACTGTATAATATTTTATTTACATATATCTTATTAGTATAATTTTTATATAGGGTGACCAGAGTTGTCATGTGCATATAACCTCTGATCACACCCACACTTATGTATAGTGGTTGTAGAGCCTCTTTTTATTCCTCAGTACCGGGTTCAATCAGAAACGTAGATTCCTTGCATACGGTATTTATTACTGATAATTACAATGATACACATTAATCAAGGGATACAAGTTTGTATTTAGAGAACGGCTTTTGATTTTCCTCTCATTAAATTTACCAAGTATCTTAGAGAGATTTCATGCTTGAGATTGACCCTAACGATCGATACAATAAAATGACAGCGGTGTAATTTTTACAGATTTTAGTCGGTTCGATTCCCGGATGAAGCAAGAGAATTATCGAAAATCTTTGAATGCACTTTTATTTATTTTCAAAAATAAAGAAATGTTTCTTTCGAGTAAAATTTGCTATCTCTATTATTTAGAGTACTTTCCCACCAGGTGGCATTAAGAAATTCCACCCTGTATATATATAGATTAAAGATGAATAATATGTAAAATAAATAAACAAGATCTAAAGTAATAGTGCTACATATTATTATCTGGTTTAAAATAATACATAAAGAAAGTTCAAGTTTTTAAATTTATTTCCAAGCCCAATCTCTATCCCTTCAAGTAGTGCGGAATAAAAGGACCGAGAGATAGCAAGTTAATGGTAAAAGAAGACAATGAAAGGGCTCAAAGGGTTCCCTCGTAAAATCAACGCCGGCTCCAAGCACCCCCCAAGTGCCGCGGGATCAGATAAAATTTAACTACCACCTACAATGAGAAATGAAGAGAAAATACAAATTTTCATGGGTCATTTAAGCCGAAACCACACGCTCGTGAAAGGTGGGTGGATTTTTTTTTGTCTAGATGTTGTTACGGCTCTCGTATTCTGACCAGGTGTTTTATTACCTCTGGTGTTTAAATTATCTACAGATTTTCGTAATGGTTGGTCTTTTGGTCGGTTCCTATATCTCATTTTTCATTCCCTTGCCTTATAATCGGTTGAATTTTAACATTACTTGTCTGGAGCTTATCTCAAATTTTAACCGATGTTAAAGTAAGTGAACGATCGGTAAGATATAGGAATCGGCCAGTAATTGGAGAGCGTAGAGTAAAATCAACTGAGAAATTTGTTGAACATCGCAGCCCATAGATTTTTTACGAAGGTATCTATCTATACACTGTTTATCCTTAGAAGATCATTTTTATATGTTACAAACAGGGTTTCTGCAATGAATTACACTGTTTACTGTTTCAATGTCTTAGACAACGTAAGCCACATCTAAAGTTAGATATTGTAGTAGAAAATGCTTTATGTTAATCACCTAAAGGTAAGGTTAAGTAATTTATATGATATGAAACAATGTGATAAGGTAACGTTGTGATTTGAAAGAGGATGTAGTGACAAGAGTTGAAAAAGGATTGATAAGGTGGCTTAGGCTGATCTAAAGCAGAATTACAAAACAAGTATATGACAGTGATTTGAGTGGCAGAGACGGTGCCGGCCGACTGTGAAGTATTCACCATGGTCAAATTGAAGGTATTTTGATGAAAGGTCATGTGAAGAGCACTTTAAATAAGCGTATGAAAAGATTAATGAAAGTTGATAAAGGGAAAAGTGTTTGTCAGGATCGTAGCAGGTGGAGATCCATCGTCTCTGCCTAACCTAATGAGACACAGGTGTGACAATATGTATGCACGTGTATATCTAGGTATATCTGATCTAGGTTAATATATATATATATCTAGTCTCTCCGGAAAACTTATTTCTGCTGCATATGCGGTCAGAAGAGTTAGGCAGTACACTGACGAAGAGACTGCTAAACTAGTTTATTTTAGTTATTTGTGTAGTGTCATGTCCTATGGTATTTTACTTCAAGTGTTGACTTAGAGACCATATTTGTTTTACAAAAAAGAGCCGTAAGATCAATTTACAACCTCGGCCCTCGGGAGTCTCTTAGAGAATGCTTTAAGGAAATCGATATTATGACGGTGCCTGCCAATATATCTTTAATAATATAATTTATATTCGTAATAATTTGAGTGCCTACAAGCAGTATAAGGATATTCACAATTTCAACATCAGGCATTGTAATAGACTGATATTGCCATCTTTTAGATTACAAAAAGTACTGTCCTCTTTCTTGGGGGTTGGTATACGCTTCTTCAATAAGATTCCGAGTGAAATGTTAGATCTGCCTTTCACTAAATTCAAAACCAAATTAAAAAGTATCTTGCTAAAAAAGGGATACTACACTATTGAAGAATACTTAAATGACAAAAATTCATTTATATAGCAGCTCGCTCTAACATCTTATACTATATTTTGTTTAATGTTATCTTGCCAAGCTTGTAAGGGGTTTATGGAGATATATTGCAGCATAACATTTTAGTACGTCATGTCATTATTATAACTTTCATAATATTTTTCTTTCCTCTTATTGTGTCTTGGTCTTATTGAGTATGCACTGTTTGCTACAACTCCATTAATTCTTCAAAAAGTAATTCTGTAACATACTTCTGTATAAAACTTATAAAAAAAGAGAATTTGAGATATAAATAGAATAATAAATATAAAGAAAAACAATATTTAGCTAGACGTGTTGTTGGGGAGTTTCTTGCCGCTTCTTCTCCTTAACAGCAATAACACGTTGTGAAGCGGTATGCATAGAATAGGAAGAAAAATTAAATTTTAACTTATATATATGACCTTCAAAAAGTGTTCTCCAGTGGAACTTATTTTAAACTATATATATATATATATATATAAATTTAAAATAACACAAGATGGATGGGTACAAATGTAAAGGTAGACCAAATATGATGATTTGTGATGTGACAGAAGATGTATGTCACAATAGAGGAGTGTGGAAGGAAAAGACATATTATGCCGACCTCAATTAATTGGGATATGATGAAAGAAATGAGGGAGTATTATACAATTTTGGACCTAGAAATTTTACGGGTTTGGTACGGTAAGAGTTTTAATATTATTAATTGTTATAATACATTCACATAAATCGATTATAATGATAATTCATAACTTATTTTATTTGTGTCCTTATTTTTAAGATTTCTCGTCTTCTAGATAGGACTCGGGCTTATGTTTTCCATTTTGTAATTGAAAAACATAACGCTTTTTTAATCCATATCTCAACTCTTTTCTTTGGCCCAAAAGTCCCCGTCTCCTTTGAAATTGAAATAGCTAGAACATCGAGCATTCAATCCATTGCGAGGCTACGAAAGTGACGCCTAATGTATTTTTTAAACTCGCCAAATTCAAAATCAATCAATCTGTCGACTTTCCAATTATTTTCACTCCCCGAATCCAATTTCCTCTTTGGATTCTGTGTAGGCCCTTGACGCACCCTCGCCACCCCTTTGGGCTTAATCTTGCAAAGTTCCAACAACTATGGCATCACCCACTTATCTACCATACATATACTTAAATGTATATCTACATGTAGTCATGTGAATGTTTGTATGTAAGTAAATTTAAAAGTTCACCCGCACACACACACGCTTGTAACATTTAGCGGCTTTTTGTGCATTTTTTCTTCAAAATCTTGGGACGAGTGATCGGACTAAAAGATTTTTAAATCTAATAAACTTATTCATACGCTGCCTAGTTATAAATTGTTATTCATGAATTCTTTTTCTTTCAGCCTTTCTGAAAGTTTTCTTGAATGAGCACTTCAAAGGGCTCAATGTTATTCTATAACAATTAAAAAAATCAAGAGTATGAAATAATATAAATGCGTAAGTGAACTTGTTTCTTTGTGACATTTTCACGCTTTAACTACATGCAACAGGGGCCAATTCTGATATTACTATCTCGTCAAAATAGCCGGACACTATCATCTCAATCGTACATTTGCTTGATCTAGGTATTCTGTTAACTTCAATAATATGCACATGGCACGCTTCTCTTTCCTTTAAAAGTACTTATAGCGAAAACTCGTGAAGTAATCATCAGCATTAAAACAAACAAAATAGTAGTTGTGCAAGTAAATAAGAAAACAAGGACAGAACTGTTACATAGATAAATAAGAAGATCCGCTGTTTATATACAATGCAATAGAAACATATTGTTACAACTTAGCCAAAAATCCACGAAGCACGCCGACAAATGTGAATGCACGTTTGCCGGCCATAAAGCGCAGTTTAGTACCTGCCCGCATTTGGACTTCTTTTGTTTACTTTGTGTTTAATATTTGTAATTAGAAAAGCAGCCTATTATGTATTGTAATCCTTTATGGTAGACAGTGGCCAGGTGTGATTCTTGGAAACCGTTGTTTACACTGTCGTGACATGTTGTAAGCTGAGTATAAAGGAATGCCCGAACGGAGAGATCGACAGTCACGCGACGATTACGATACGAGCAAGACGTGTGTACATTCGATGAGCTATATAGTAACGGACTTAGCGCGTGTTATTGAATCGTGCAGTTTGTACTGGTTGCGTCCAGTTATATTTATACCTGTATTATGCGTGTTTGTATGGTTCTAATAAATTCAAATAAGAATAAATAAATAAGAACAAGAAATTTATTAGAACAAGTAGTAACATTATATAAAGTAGAATAGAAAGTAGTAGAACGTTTAAATTCAATTTATTTATAATAAAGTTAATAAATTAGAAGAAGTTTGGCAGTAAAAAGGAATAAAATAAAATAAACATTATAATAGAATAGAATACACTTCTTACACCACATTTGGTATAATCAATCTCTAGTCACATTAAACAGAACAACTCAAATAAATCAAATCAAATAATTTACTTGCTTAAAAAACATGGTTAGTAAACACATTAGATTGCAATATGTTATTTTTTTTCACGTGTTTTTGCCCTTTCAGGCGTGCAAATAGTAATTAAAAGTTGAAAATCAACTAATTAGCAAAAACAGATTGTAACCCACTCAATCCACACAAATTAATATTACTTTATTTTTCTAGAATTATACAGTAATTATAGATAATATGTCAAGTGCAGAGTTATTCCTTAGAAATACAATGTCAAAAATGAAATATTAGAATAATAAAAATTGTTAAGGTATATATTATGTATAACCCAGGCTATGCATTTTATGAACGGGAGATTCGCCAGTGTATGGTGGTGTGCAAATTAAATACATATACAAATAGGATATATAAATATATACAATATATATACCTAAAATGAATATATATTTACAATTCAGTTAATGCTGTTTCGGCTAATTATAATATATTTTTCCAACTATTATTCTGCCGCGACGATATCGAGAAGATATTGTGAATTTAGTATAATACGATTTTTTTGTGATACTATCGCTATGGAATCGTGCAATGAATATCTTCCCAACGCCAAGATATTAAATTGCAGAATTGAGCCCCAAGTCACACACGTTTTCAGGGATATAGAATGGAAGACAGGTTACCAGCTATAGGCTATCCGAATGCCTTCGAATAAAAATCAGTCCGGTTAATTAAGTCTCCACTGTATGTTGCCAGGTGGTAGGGTATTTGCCCGTCTGGATGGCTACCACTCCTACTCTAAAGTATGCCGCCATAACAACCTTGAGTTGTGTTCCGACAGGTTCCAGTCTCTCTTTAGAGGTAACCGATGGTAACCGATTTCCCTCAGGTGGGCTGTCTGCCTGTCTGCTGAACTCATGCATAAAAAAATATATATTGAAATATATTATAACTCTGGTATAATTTATTAGAGTAAGTTTCTTAGGCATCTTGACCAAAGAAATAAAATCCATCTAACTTTGGAAACCTCGATTTCGGTTCAAAACAAAGGATAAAAGCGTCACTTTGAATATTATTTATTCATTCCCAAATAAACGCGATAAATGCAACTCCCAGAGGACGGGATTTTCTCTTTATTCTATTTGCAACCGAATAGAGATGGCCGTAAAAACAGTATTCGGCATGGGTAATTAAATTCGATGTACACCATCAAATAAAACCAAAGAGTATAATTGAAGCGGTACCCGGACGTTGGTAGGCAACTAAAACACGCATGTAGCATGGTGCGTCGTGGACTGAAGACTGGCTTGGGGTGCGTGGGCGACAGCCGATACAAGCCAGCCCCGCACTCCGCTACACCCCTCTGTTATCCCTACGTGCGCCCTCTGTCGGCCTTCTTCGCCATTTATTTTAAAACATCACATGTATGTATGCATACATACTACATAGAAATACACGAAATATAAACATGAAATAAATATTCCCATTTCTTTGCGTCATTGATATTCGGTTTTATAAATTTCAAGCCGAAATTATTTTTCCGTGTAGAGTACTGTAGAGGAACTTGTTTGTTCACTATTGTTAAAGCAATTGGCAAATACGAAAGTTTGACACGAAGAAGATTTTTATTAAAATCTAATGGATCGTGGAGTTCTGAGGCTATGAGTTTCTATAAAGATCTTTTAAAACGATTCATCGACTCTCCGGATGGTTAGCTGTCCAGCAAGGTAACGTAGCCAGCCTTCTCGGAACCTTACGCATTGACTTTGATGACCTAGGCTTAATATTCTACTTATAATGTTAAGGTATTATAGATAGAATACAACATAAGTTAAGTTTACTTCATTGTAGTATAGTTTATATTTTAATGTAATCTAATACTTTATGTGAATCTAATTAAATTAAGTATTTCAATTGAGAATTTTTACTAGTATTTACATTATATTAATTTTACTACCTGAATACGATCAATCAAATTAAATAACATAACATATGGTAATTTAAGTAAAAAAACTAATTAGTTTTATTTTATATATGTATATAATAGGTATGTATAGATATATATCTATATATGTATATCTGTATGTAGTTTATAATGTAATATTTATTTTCAATAAGTCCTTTTATGTAATTACTTTAATGTACACAAGCTTGCCTCTTATCTTTCCACCCTCGCTAGACCCATAGGTTTGCTGGAAGAAAAGTCTTTTATAGCCCATAAAAGACTTTTCTTTTCAAGCTCGCCTTTGTACATCACCTCAATTTTGTAGTTTTATTTGTAATTATTTTGTGTACAATAAAGAATAAAGGATAGTTTTCGATTAAAGCGACCTCCATTTTTGTCACCGCTATTTTTATAATTTATAGCCTATTTTGAACAGTATTGCAAAAACATACTTTAAGTATAACAAAACATTACTACGACCATAATGAGATATATTTATGGATTCTCGGGACTTTATCACTATATTTTCGTAATAAATTTGTTTTCTCCATTATTCGTCGTTATACCGAATTTGGTCTTCATTATCCCGACACTACGCAAATGCCACTTCTTTTAAAATTTCAAAACACTTATTACATAATTCGTAATACGATTTAGAGCTTTATCTTTATTACTTTATGGTCCTTTTTCCATTCAACTAGGTTATGTGAGGCTGATGATTTAGCTCACGTATAAGATTAGGGCACGTATACACGCGTTAGCGGCGAGGTGACATATCCAGCGATCTAAATATGGCGTGGCGTAGAATTATTAGAGCATATAAATATATATATAACAATCTGTCGAGAAAATGTTGAAGCTTAACATATTTTTTGAGTGTTAATATATTGCGTATATAAATGAAGTAATGTTTAGTAATGTAAGATGTGTAGAACATTAATCTAGGTTTTACAATCTGGAATTGTTTTATAATAATTCACGTGCCAGAGCCATGCTGGAATCATTATATTGATTACAGCTCTTATGGTTGCCTCGATCGATGTGATAACACACAAACACAGAACATCAGCGTGAAACGGTTAGCTTTGAGCTAATCATGTTTTGTGCGATGAGTGAGAGATCCGAAGATCCACTTCTTCCTTCCATATCCCTATTGTATATACCTATTCAATATTCCTATTACACATATCTATTTCATATCCCTATTCCATATCCCTATTTCATATCTCTATTACATATCCCTATTCCATATTCCTATTGCACATTCCTATTGCATATCTCTATTACATATCCCTATTGCACATGCCTTTTCAATATTCCTATTCCATATATCTATTTCATATCCCTATTCCATATCCCTATTACACATTCCTATTGCATATCTCTATTACATATCCCTATTACACATTCCTATTTCATATCCCTATTCCATATCCCTATTACACATTCCTATTGCATATCCCTATTACATATCCCTATTACACATTCCTATTGCATATCCCTATTACATATCCCTACTCCTTATGCCTATTCAATATTCCTATTCCATATATCTATTTCATATCCCTATTCCATATCCCTATTACACATTCCTATTGCATATCTCTATTACATATCCCTATTACACATTCCTATTGCATATCCCTATTACATATCCCTTCCTATGCCTATTCAATATTCCTATTCCATATCTCTAGTCCATATTCCTATCCCATGTCTATTCTATTGTTTGTCCATTAATAATAATAATAATATATAATAATAATAATATCCCTTTATCCCATTCGCTTTATCATATCCTTCTTATCCCATCCTCCTACTCTATCTCCTTCATCTGAGGCCCTATACAATTCTAAAGGCTGACAACGCGTTGGCTTCATCTACTTGGCGCTGTAGACATCTATAGATGACGTATAACCACTTTTCATCAAATGGGCCCTCCGCCTGATTGCCAGTTTCCCAATAGAACAAATATGTGTCTTCAGTTCACACGGAGTTGAAGTGATACTAGCACGTTTCACTAACCTACTAACTGGAAGAATTTTCGAATTTCTGTTCTATTATACACGTCTTTATTCTTAAGTATTTTAACCCTTATTCGTATAATTTTATCTAAATTACACTTTAACTCACCAACATAAAGTTCAAAATTCAATGCACTGTTACGCACAATTCAGATTCAATTTATAAAAGAATATCTGCCTTATGCATATACATATAGAGCTTAAATTCATTTGAAATATTTGAAGTTTAATTCAAAGTGTAAATTAATACTAACGGGTAAAGATAAATGTGTTTTATTTGGAATTAAATAAAGTTGAATTTTATATGTTTATCTCTTTTTCGTTTCACCGAGTTTCAAATCGATTCTTAACGATTCGACAACGATTCTAAAGAAGTTTCACTTCTAAAATAAAGCGCATAAGTATTTGATTTGAATAAAAAACTGGACAATGTATCAAGAAATTGAAGGTGAAAACAAAATGCCAAAGTCATTTGGTCATACTGGCAACACCTGCCCTTCGGAGCGTATGTCAGGTAAATATGTTGATTTATAAGCGACACCCCGCCAGCCTGTCTGGCAACATTATGATTTATAGAGAGACGTGTAACACGCGTCTGATAACATTATCATAATCGAAATATACATCTCGTGACATTTATCAAGGAACGTAGTAGAAGTGTATTTTGATGTATAATGGGGGATGTTTTGCAATGTGTGCAATTATATTAAAAACAAGTCATTCATTTCATCTCATTTATAATTTAAGAGCTATGCTCTTGTCGGTGGAGCCTCCTCCACTATTCTCTATTACGAGCCGGTTGTTTCATTTCTATGTACGACACGACACCCACTTCTTCTTTTATTTGATCTATGAATGCTCGCCTTGGTCTTCCCTTCCCTCTCCTTGCCTTCAATTAACGTGCATAAGAAGGCGTCGTCTCGTAACAAAAGGCCAAACATCTTCCCTCTTCTTTCCTCCAGAGTTTTTAAAATTGTGCGTTTCTCCTTTATCATATCCATACGTCTCCAACACCACATTTCAAATGCTTCAGTAGCCGCAGACGTCCGATCACCACGGCGGCCGTTCGCAAATGATCGGCAAACGCGCTGCTCCTAGTCGAGGCTGCCGTGTTCCCCTCCGCGCATACCTCGCCTCACCTCACCGCGGCACTTGTAATCGGTCGAGTGCGCTTATTATTATTAAATGATAAATCATGTTTAGCAGCTAAATGTGTGCTATATTACAAAATATTAATCGGTATTTTTACGATATAAATATGCATCCCTGAACCACAATTCAAACACACAACAGTATTTCATTTCTACCTGAAGGCCTCCAAACTTCTAATCTATCGCGATCTCTTTGTGTCATTGTCCATGCTTCACACCCGTATAAAGCCATGCTCCAGATATAAATTTTAATTAAACTTTTTTTAACGGATTGTACTATTTTAGACCTAAATAAATAGTTAATAAAACTATGTTGTAACGGTTTTAAGTGCGGTAATTTATTTGACTTTTGTTATTCCGACGTTCTACCACCAACTTGTATATTTTAATTAAAATTATAATAAACAATTTGGCGGTAGGCTAAATAAAACTTTAACAATACTCATTGACACTTGATATCTTCGTCTTACTCGATCACGGCTACTGAAAAGTGGCCGAAACATCGGAATAATAAAAATCAAAGAAATTACCGCGGTTAAAACTGTTAAAACGTAGTTTTATTATGTATATTAGTCGCGAAAACTCAAGAAAATATTATTACGAGTTAGCGGGACTCGAATTAAAATGCCGTTAGAATTATTATAGAGTTTATTAGAACTATACAAACACGTATAACACAGTTACAAATATAATCGAACACAATTCAAACATAATGCAGAAAGTCGTAATTCAATAAAACGCGCAAAGTCCGTCACTATTAGATTCCTGAATGTACACACGTCACGCCTGTATCGTAGTCGTAGCTCAACTACCTTTTCTCTCCATCAGGCCCTCGTTGTATACTTCACAAATGCGAATGTTCCGGCCCTGCAGCGTCCACACAATTTCCTAGTAGTCGTAATCCGCACACCTGGCTAATGATGCAGCCGCAAGCAGCCATAAGCGAGTACAATAGAACAAAGCATGCCAATAAGTAAGTAAACAAAAGAAAACGATCATAAAAGGATTACAATTAGTTAAAATTCCGATAGGTAATAAAATGTGCTTTTACAGATTTCTACGTGGAATTTGTGTTTGTCGGGGCCTAAGCTGTAACAATATTATATAAATAAATAGTTTTTACTAATAAAAGTTCTTTTTGCAATTGTTATTCTTGCTATTATGTCGACTGTACATCGAGAATCTGATGTAACGCGACTACCTAGATGAAAATTAGTAGTGCCAGTGAAATTTCATTCTTTTATGACGGGCTCTCGAAAGAGCGCGTGGTCATTTGTAACGGCAGCGATCTCGTGTAACCCTTTCCAAGCATTTATTTTATTTTTGACAGCTCGATGACGGATCAATTAGTAATGTCCTAATACGTTACCGACTCGATTTGTTATAAAAATCCACTCAGTATTCACTTCAACCCGCTGATTCTATCAATACACTCACTAACGTATTCACTTTAACCCGCTGATTCTATCAATACACTCACTAACGTATTCACTTTAACCCGCTGATTCTATCAATACACTCACTAACGTATTCACTTTAACCCGCTGATTCTATCAATACACTCACTAAAGTATTCACTTTAACCTGCTGATTTTATCAATACACTCACTAACGTATTCACTTTAACCCTCTGATTCTATCAATACACTCACTAACGTATTCACTTTAACCCGCTGATTCTATCAATACACTCACTAACGTACTCACTTTAACCCGCTGATTCTATCAATTAAATAAGTTTTAATCAATTTAACTTATCTATATGTTGTAGTTTACTGTATATGTTAAATATTGAAGATAAAATCCCTAAAGTAATATTTGATATGGGTTTATCTAACTTGTAAATTAACACGCCTAGAATATTATTTCACTTGACATATAAAATGTCAGTTAATTTTGAAGGATGAAGGGGGAAAGAGGGGACGCTTTCATTTGAAGATGAGAGGGAAACAAGTACCGTTTTTATTTTGGATTTATTAGAAATAACTTTTAGATAATTAGAAGTGATATGTAAAATTAATATAGTATGCGAGGTACAAACTGTTGATTTGTTGACATATATTTTTTTTTTTCACATTCATTGCATATGTATTACCAAAGCTTAATCGTTATTATTGAGTTTCTTGAGTTGTTTGAGTAGTACCTTAGTATAAATGAAGGCATTTTTAATAGTAACTTTTCACTGAAACACGTAAAGTATCGACAGCAGCCTGGCGCAGACTAAGCGAGTTATGGTCCATGGACTATAACGAGTGTTCAATTAAGTTAGTCACGGACGCCTTCTCTAGTACGTAGTACATTAAACCTCATTGACATACAAACGGTCTTTGTGAAAATGGCTAAAGACCCTAAAAAATCAGCGCTGTATATATCAATATTTCCAATCAAGTTACAACATAGATTATAACTCGTTGTATAAAAAGTGCTAAAATAAAATTGCCTAAATTTCGTTTGCATACGAAATAGTGTGCGAAATATTGGTGACATTATTCGAAAAGTGCAGCGGTCTCGTTTAGGCTGGCCATTAACAAATCACTTTTATGTATCTAGTATATGAACAAAGTACTAGAAAGTGCAGTGGGGCAATCTGTCTATACAAACATTACAAATGTGGAACTTTGAAAAAATGTTTTGCTCAATCACGCCAGAACGGTTGAACGGATCTGGATGAAATTTGCCACAGAGATAGATTATAGTCTGAAATAGTACATACGGTACTTTTTCTCGGAAAATGTACAGTTCCCCTGGAATAACATTGAGTTGAGCAAAAACGCAGAGAGAGGTTAGTAATATAATTAAATCTCTTGGGAGTTCACCACTTTTCGAGTTCAATAACAATGTAGGTAAAAATTAGAACTTTTATAAAATTATCATGTCCATCCTTCCGTTAAGTAACACAAATAAGAAAAGGTCCCTACATGACTAGATAGCGCCTATTTCGAAAATTTACTACTTAAAAGATACTTTTGACCGAAACAGTAAAACAAATGAGTATCAAGTCTTGATTGATGGGTCAAGAAATAGCGGGACGGCCTCCAGCCTGATGAACTTTCGCCTACCTAAGGTCGCCGGTAAGCTCTGGATGAGGAAGACGGAGGGCCGGGATGAGCAAAACAAATTTTGGGAGGCAAAAGATATATAGACAGACAAAGAATATATTTTTAAAAGTAAAATGTCATAAATTGAAAGAATAATGATCAGTAGCACCTTCAGAATAACATTCTTTGATTCAGGTATTTTCATTCCTATTTTTCCTTGCCCGTACATATTTCACCCACTGCGTTGTACTGTGTCGGCGAATAGTGTTGGGCAGTGCGCCGCGTGTGGATTACGGCCGTAACGTGCGTCGATAACTGTAAATATCTACCAACTGGAACTGTTGTGATTTAAAGGAAGTATTTTTCATCTTTATTACAGCCACTTTTATATGGTTATACCTATATAAACTGGTTAAAAGTTGTTAAACAAGTTGGCGGTAGGCTAAATAAAATTTTAACAATACTTTTATTTTTCTTTTTTTATTGCATGAGTTCAGCAGACAGGCAGACGGCCCACTTGATGGAAAGCGGTTACCATCGCCTATGGACATTTGCAACACCAAAGGTGCTACAAATGCGCTGCTGCTCTCTTAAGGGAGACTGGAACCTGGTCACTGATGCCGGAACACAACACAAGGTTGTTATGGCGGCATACTCTAGACCAGGGGTGGTAGCCATCCAGTCGGGCAAATGCCCTACCACCTGGCTGTGGGTTGTTTTGTCGCCTCTTTGACACTCATACAATACTCATTGACACTTGACATCTTTGTCTTCCGTTATCACGGCTACTGAAAAGTGGCCGCAACGTCGGAATAATAAAAATCAAATAAATGACCGCGCTTAAAAACCATTAAAACCCTATATTCTTGCATATAATAACAGCCCATAAACGTTCCACTGCTGGGCTCAAGTCTTTTACTATAGGGGAACGGACCGTTTTCACACATAGGTTGTCTCGATGTGCAAGTTTCATCACTTTGTTTTCCTTCACCGTTGTTAACATGTGGTAATTGTAACTACCTACGCATGCGTTCCGGTCAGGATTCGAACCCACGCCCGTTGAGTTTCGGAAGCGTGCGCTAGCTATTACGCCACCACGACTGTTATCGCCACAGTTAGGAAATAAGATAAGGATATTTTTGAAATAGAAATGCTCGAGTTGCTTTGGCTATTGTAATGGCCGAGAGCGAAGGAAATGATCGTACTACGTAATATTTTGAGACCATTTGAATAGCCCCTGACATAAAGTGTGGAGCAATGAATGTTGTTCTCACGAATTTTTAAATGTAATTTTTGCAGGCGGCAACAACGACTTATTATGTTCTCTAGTTTTCTCGGTTTTTTCTTCGTTCTCTCTGACTGATGGTTTTCGCGCGTATCTTGTACCGATATGTTTGTAAATTTCTTTATTACCTCGATCTTCCAAAAGGCAATTAAGATATCGTTATATGCATCTTAAAAACCCAAGTGCCTTTAGATACGTTTTTGAAGAAAAAAAACAAGTTGGCGGATTTTTGGTGTGAAATAGAACCACGTTATAAAAACAAAAATTGCAAACATATCGAGTAGGTTGTCAAAAAATTTAAAGGTACTTGAATAGTATTATGGGAAGGCACCAGTAAAACCATAAGAATTCTAGGAATACTTTATTTCCCATAAACAGATCGTCTTAACACAATGACACGTAGCGGAGAAGGGGAAGGGGCGAACGCAGCATCATGGGCATGTGCATAGTGTTACACGTTTTCTTTATATATTGAAACTGGCTAGGATGTGATATTTATAATACCAACAAAAGGAGATTACAAAAATGTAAGATATAAGTTAAATTTAATTAGGTATAGTAAATTGGTTATTAAAAAAATTGATAGCGTAAAAATGGACTATGTTTGTGTTGGACCTCATGCTATCATATGAAATTTTGAGTAGTTAGAGACATCCGTAGCCCAATCACATTTAAAACAAAACAAATAAATTGTTTTTACCCGGGTGCCAAGGAAGGGTTTGGAGAATTCTTTGGTTGATTAAAGTTAAAGTTATCTTGCCAAGCTTATAAGGGATTTATGGAGATATATTGCAGCATAACATTTTAGTACGTCATGTCATTATTATAACTTTTATTGTGTCTGGGTCTTATTGAGTATGCACTGTTTGCTACAACTCCATTAATTCTTCAAAAAGTAATTCTATAAAACTAATTAAAAAAAGAGAACTTGAGATATAAATAGAATAAGAAATATAAAGAAAAACAATATTTAGCTAGACGTGTTGCTGGGGAGTTTCTTGCCGCTTCTTCTCCTTAACAGCAATAACACGTTGCGAAGTAGTGTACATAGAATAGGAAGAAAAATTAAATTTTTACTTATATGTATGACCTTCAAAAAGTGTTCTCCAGTGGAACTTATTTTGAATAAAAACTTTGAGTTTGAATTTGAATTTGATGATTGAAGTGTTTGAAGAATTGAACCGCTTACGTAAATTGTAATTTTCATTTGTCTGTTTTGTTTGGCGTGCAATCAATCAGCTCTACGTTTTGCTCGATTTATATAAGCAACACAGTTTTGGCTCATAAGAGTGTGCCGGGACACTAAAAAATGTAAAAGAACTACAAAAAACCGACTGCAAAAAATACAATTTAAAAGTAATGCTTAGTGCATTGCTTTTAAAATACTTCTTAGTGAGTATTTGAATAAGCTGGATTTTGGATTAAAATAATATATGTGGGACTTGTAAGTAGTAGTTTGTTCCGGTCTGTGTGTTTGGTATCCATCGCTTGTATGTTTATAGTCTTCCTTGACGTATCTGTCAACGGCGAACGTTGTCAAGTCTGGCATTGCGAGTGCAAATGCAAATTTGGTTTTAAAAGTTCTTTTGCTAGGAGCGCATTACAGCCGTCCCGATGGGTCATATGTATAGTAGCATGTTTTGCATGAGGCCAGCAAACAGGCCGACGGCTCACCTCATTATCGATTACCACCGCCTATGGACATTTGTAACACTAAAGATGCTAACCTATGGGCTTCCGTTCTCTAAGGGAGACTAATCTGCCACTATGTATGTAAATCATTTTATTAGTTGTTGTTAAATGAAAAATAATCATAAATAAATTACACTACAAACAAAAACTTAGAAATTAAAAACTACTATAAACATATATATATATATATATATATATATATATATATATATATATATATATATATATATATATATATATATATTAAATTCATAATTAAAGGGCTTTGTCGCTTAAGCGACCATGCTGCCCTGGTAAGTACAATTACGTAGTATAACAAAACATAGTATCTGATCACTGATTTCTTATATCTACCAGTTTATATAGAATTCTGACGTCATTCGAAAATGGGTCCGAAAGAATACTGTTAATTTGTCCTAATAGCCTTAAATTGACTCCACAACTTTGTCTAAAAGTCTCATTCTGAGCACATTCTATCAATATATAATACAAATCACCCATAGTGTTGCAAGTTCTACAACTTGGGGAATTAATTCTGCGAACTAAGTACAAAAATTTGTATAAACATATTTACAAATAAAAGATGTAGTCCAGATCGCTGTCGGTGGGGAGCGTTCCCAAAATGCTGGCCGCATTCCCCCGTTGTATGGCAACGCTTATTCGTTGCCCTAAATATAGGCCAGCTCTTTGGTCACGCGAGACTTCTTTCAATCGCTTTGAAAGGTCTCGATAAAGTTGATAAGCCTCACGTCCCCATGGCCCCAAAGTCTCAACCCCGAAAGCCACAAATATCCGTCCAGCTCCTCCGGCAGTGACGGCTGTATTTGGAAGATGGGAAGCTGCCAACGTGTCAACACACGTTGCATCCCATCTTCCAAGGTACCAACGACATTCCGTCCGGTGGCTTGCCATCGTCGCGGCACAATCCATTCGGTTCAAGAGCAGCTGGAACCCCAACACTGACAAGAGACCGGCGGATGATGTCGTTGATTGCCGCATGTCGATTCGTTATTGTTAGAATATATAACCCATCTATCGAATTTGTGGGGATTATTAAAATCATAGATGCGGCGTTTCACTCAGCAAAGAGCGTGTTACTAGACGGTGGTTAAATTGCATTTTGTTATAAAATACAGTAATTCTCGTGACATATTCGCGTGATACATTCGCTTTACTATATAATAATCTACTGAAAAATATTAAAGAAGTAAAATCGTTCTTACTGTTCAAAAAACTATTGAAAACCCATAATCTAAAGGACTACTCGTTACTTGACTATATATATATATATATATATATGTTTAAGGTAATCGGGAGTCCTTGGGACAAATAAAATACTATAGAGAAAAGAAAGGATGTGAGTATTCCGGCGAAATCGAATTGGCAACCACTTGAGTTCTTTTCGGAATTCAGAGACATGGTCATACTTGCGTACGCCAAATATGAAGCTTATGCAAAAATTTTGGAGGCGCTCAAGTTTATTAAGTTGTTCTTGGGCTAAATTTAGATAGCTGGCGTCAGCATACTCAAGGATAGGAAGTAATAAGGACTCTGCTAGCTTAATTTTGGTGGTAGTGGGCAAGAAGTTTTTCAACCTTCTAAGGGATTTGGATGAGAGATATAGCCGCCGGCTTAATTCGGTGATATGAGGTCGCCAACACAGCTCACTGTCAAATATAACGCCAACGTCTTAAACCTTAAACCTTAAACATATGTGCTAAGTAGCAACCCCTACTTAGAGTGCTCTGAATATGAGTGTTTCGAGGGCAGCAACAGATTTATCAATAGAACTACGCCAGTCCCTTCTTTGCAGTGCACGATCTTCCCAACTGTCACTTGAGACAGATGGCGCTTGAGTTTATGACACTGTCTCCATATAACGATAAATAACAATGCAGGAATGGAGAAGAATATTAATTACTTTTGTCATGTGGCCTGTAATAATTTGTTCATCGAAATGTCTACAAGCCATAACAACCCTGAGTTGTGTTTCAAAATTAGCGACCAGATCCAGTCAACGATCGAGATTGGTAGCATATAGCACCACCTGTGTCATTGCAAATGTCTCTAGACGACGGAAACCGCTTTACATCATGTGCGAAGTAAACTTGTCTGCCTAGCAGATGCTCTATCTAGCAACAAAAAACAGGCAACAAAACTTACCATATATAATAAATAAATAATAATAATAAATCGGCAGACAAACACACACACTGTATATCTCCAAATTAAGCAAGTTACGCTTGTGTTATGGGTAATATACAACGGACCACTCTGGGGCCGATCCCAGACACCCAGACCATAGTAAATAACGGAGAAAATAAGTTTCCGAAATTTACTATACCAGAAATCGAACCCAGAGCCTCTGCGTTGCAGTGAAGTAAGCCGGCAAAGGCTTAGCCCGCTCAACTACAGAGTCCGTCAAATATATATATATATATATATATATATATATATATATATATATATATATATATATATATATATATATATATATATATATATATATTAATCGTAGAAACTGTTCTGAGGCCTAATTCTGCTATTACTATGGCGTCCAAATCGCCTAACACTATTGTCTCAACGGTAGGTTTGCCTGATTTCGGTATTTTGGTGATTGTAATGGCGTGCCCGTGGCACGCTACTGTGGATAGTAGAATACGAATTATTGACACTATCGTAAGTGAATCGTACTTTAAATATCTTCGCAACGCCGAGCTGTTGAAATAGCAGAATCTGATCCCCGATGTAAAGAAAATATAACATTGTAAACTTAGACTATTCATTGAAAGACGGATTTTCGGATTTCAAAGTGATCCCGGCTAAAGGATGTCGATTTAAGCCAAATACGCAGACGCGGTACATAAATTTAAGCACACAAGTTTGTACAAGTAATGTCTTGCAAGATATCCACCACAGTAGTCATAAGAACCATAGAGTACATTAATATGGACAATCGTCATAGATAATATTTTTAGTCGATTTCTCAGATGATTAGATTTGTAATTAAATTACTATTTTTATAGTTAATTTTGTATCAGTAACTAATTGTTTTTGTGATCCTGGCAACATTATGATGTAAAGCAAATTTTTAGCATTTTCGTATAAAAGACATAGTGGCATGTAGACGGTGTTCATTGCTTACTGTGCTGTGTGAATATTCACATCAAAGGCTGAACAATAAGGGGTAACCCTGCCCAAATAGTTAATATTTGGTACTTTCTTACCCAAATCTCTCCTTGCTGTTACAAATGCTTCCCTTCATTTGACGTTTTGTTTACGTAGGCTCCGTCTATACATTAACGGTCTCAGAGTGTAAATTGACTCACAAAATACATCAAAATTTGTTTTTTTTTTCAGGCCCAAGTCACGCAGTAGAACACTTATACGCTGATGTTATTTGTATAGGGAAAAACAGACAGCGGTGAGATATCTGAAGTCGTCCAAAAAACTGCTCTCGAACGTAATAAAGCGTTTGGGATAAAATATGAAGTGTCACATGTCGCACGTCGATCGCCGACGGCCAATATGGACGGGGCATAAATCAAATGGGGTTGCCACTAAAGTTGTAAAAAATCCAAAAGTATTTTTAATATAATATTAAACAAAAAGTCGTGGTAGCGTAATGGCTAGTGCACGCGTCCCACACTCAAAGGGCGCGAGTTCGAGTCCTGGACGGAACGCATGCACCACTTAGGTAGTTTTCTGACTTGATGTGCATATTGTTACAATTACCACGTGCTAACAACGGTAAAGGAAAACATCGTGATGAAACATGCATATCGAGATAAGTGATGTGTCAAACCTGCCAAGCCGCCGTGGACAATCGGGCATATTTGCCATTCGCCTATAGCGTGAGGGAGGACCGAGCCCTTATATGAACTTTGTTTTAGAATGTAGATAGTCTCAGATTTTTAATTGTATTGGCTGGATTTTCTCATTTCTCGCGAAATTCGTAAATCGCATTTAGCTGGCAACACTGGAGGGAGATTCTGCGACGGCCCACCCGCCGAGGTGATTTACAATATGAACAACACGCGCGAAGATTGGCCCAATGCCACGTACTTCGAAGGGCCCATTGATTTCATATCAAGTTCCCTGAGAGATATATTTCATTCATATTTAAACGTTGGAAGATATCGGGTTTTTCTTCTTGGGATAACGAGAACACGTTATAAGGCGGTGGGCTTCTTCTTCAGTTTACGGGACTACCTAAATCGAGTCCGCTGTCTCGCTCGCACCTTGTCACATTTTTAAAGATTTATTACGAAAACACTGTATTCCACAATTCTCTACAGTATAATACTGTTACGAGCTACAGGACTCGAATTAAAAATACCGTTGGAACTACTATAGAATTTATTAGAACTGTACAAACACGTATAAAACAAATACAAATAAAACTGGATGCAACCAGTTCACACTGCACGATTCAATGCAATTCAACACGCGCAAAGTCCGTCGTCTATATCACTAATCGAGAGTACTACAAACGTCTTACTCGTCTCATAGTCGTCGCTTTACTCTCCACCCCTCCATTCGGGCATGGTTTTATACTAACTACACAGTACAAAAAAATTGGCCACACGCACTGAGTTTCCGAGAAATAGGAATTTGCACACCTGCGAACGGCTAACAAAGTCGAAAACAATAACAATAAGGTTTAGTTCGACGCTAATGATGCTTATAAAACAAGTAGAAAAACAGTAGCATGTTTTTCTTAAATACAATTCAAAATACAAAAGAATTCCTTAATCCGGGAAGACAATAAACTGCGCTTACGACAGGCGGCTGTGCGTTTATCTTTGATGGCATGTAACAATACAAATGTTTCACAATAAAAAAATTGATTCAAAGAAGGTTACACACATTTTTTCCTTCACAAGAATTGTATTTACATAGAACTCTGCATGTGATTATATTTTCATAAGAATTTTGATTGATGACTGAAAAATAGCTTTATATATTCTATCGATCCCAGCGCTACCTACCGGGTCAAACACACACAAATTTCATAAAAATCGTTAAAGCCGTTCTCAAGTTGTGCGCGTACATAATAAATATTTCTACGATTCATTTTTATTTATATAGATTGTGTGGCAGCGGCCATCTTGGATTCGCAATGATACTGCATGTATTTAATATTACAGATGTACAATTATTCTCATATACAATCACTAAACAAAAATAAAATTAAAACTAAAAGGCATAACTAATAATATGGAACCCTAGGAAGGGGTTACATATTTGTACCGTTTGGAGTTGCAACTTTAGGTCCGTGGGGTCCACAGGCAAAGGGTTTCTTCAAAAAAAATTGTAAGAAACTCTTTGATACCACCCGTGATCAGAAGCCTGGTTCGTATTTCGCGCAACGAATCAGCATCGCCATACAGCGTGGCAATGCAGCCAGCCTTCTGGACACGCTTCCCTCTGGCAGCGATTTGTTACATACTTTATATTAATTTGTTTACAATGTCAAGGCCAACCGGTTACGTTGAGAAGGGAGGGGAGTGCCGCAAGCGACGCAGTCCGCCACACATCGTCCGCCGAAGCATATATTAGTCACATACATGTAATATCTTTCATAAAGCTAATATAATCATATTACGACAGTCCACTAATCATTCAAGCACCTTACCATCAAGAAAGAGCCGTACAATAATTTAGTTTAATATTTTCTTTCTTTCTTCTTTTCTTATATGTATTTAATTATATTTTTCTTAAAGTAACAATATCTATAATATGTATTATAATTAAACCTCGTAAAGAACGTATCTAACATAAAAGTAAATAATTAAATCTAAAGTAGATTATGTAGTAGATCAGTGCCAGCGGGTAGCGTGCCCGGAAGGCTAGCTGCTTTACCATATCGGAAATAATGGCAGCAAAGATCTCGAGTTTTCTCAACAATTACAAAACATTCAGACGTGATATTTATATATTTCATTTATCATGTCGTTGACTTCATTTTGTCAATTGCTTTACATGATTGGGTAACTTTTACAGCAGAGAAAAAAATCATATTGTTACGAGCTATAGGACTCGAATTAAAAATGCCGTTGGAACTACTGTAGAATTTATTAGAACTGTACAAATACATATAAAACTGGATGCAACCAGTTCACACTGCACGATTCAATACAATTCGAACGCGCAAAGTCCGTCGTTTATATCGCTAATCGAGAGTACTATAGAACGTCTTACTCGTTTCGTAGTCGTCACTTGACTGCACGCCCCTCCATTCGGGCATCGTCTTATACTAACTACACAGTACAAAGAATTTGGCCGCACACACTGAGTTTCTGAGAAATAGTAATTTGCACACCTGCGAACGTCCACAAAGTCGAGAACAATAACAATAGGGATTAGTTCGACGTTAATGATGGTTATAAAACAAGTAGAAAAACAATAGCATGTTACAAATTCAAAACACAAAGGATTCCCTAATCCGGGAGGATAATAAGCTGCGCTTACAATTGGCTGTGCGGCTTATCTTTGACGGCATGCAACAATATGATAAGTACTTTTATTCCAAAGTCAGATTTTCAGCGGGATTTAAAATTGATGCTTGTTTTTTTATAATTTCTCTAATGAGTATTTATTTTGTCAGGGTTTATTTCTTCAAGTCTTTTATATATTGTTACAAGTTGGGCCACCTGCATACCTATTGTCACATACCGACAAAGAAATGCTGCGCACCTTGTTTATTGCCCCTCCCGCATTCGGAGTTCTTTTTATTACTTCGTATTTAAAATTTGCAATTAGACAATAGCCTGTTGTTATTGTTTTCGACTTTGTTGGCCGTTCGCAGGAATAGATAACCAGGTGTGCCAATTACTATTTCTCGGAAACTCTTAGTGCGCGCGGTCGATTTTTTTGTATAGTTAGTATAAAATAATGCCCGAATGGAGCGGTGGGCGGGCAGTCAAGCGACGACTACGGTACGAGTAAGACGTTTGTAGTACTCTCGATTAGCAATATAGATGACGGACTTTGCGCGTGTCAAATTGCATTGAATCGTGCAGTGTGAACTGGTTGCATCCAGTTTTATTTGTATTTGTTTTATACGTGTTCGTACAGTTCTAATAAATTCTATAGTAGTTCCAACGGCATTTTTAATTCGAGTTCTGTAGCTCGTAACAATATTGTTACGTGCAAGCTGGGGTACGCAGGATTACGATTAGGATTAGGATTGGAAGAAAATACCAATTTTTAATTAAACACTTTTATTAACTTACACACTCGTACGTGATTCCTCTACGCAGGTTTGCCTCTACACGCACAACTAACGACGCACTGTCCTAACGATAAGATGTCTCACTCACAATACCGTCGCCGATATTGCGTAGACCACCTCCTGCTACTGCCTTGCTCGCCTCCGAATTTACCGCGTGTAGCTCGCTTCCGGATCTTTTCTCAAACTACGCTACCCTCCTCCTTCACTGAACTGTCCACTAAACTTTTCACTAAATTCACCACTAAACTCGTCACTGTTTTCTTTTAAACTTCTCTTGCAACTCTTTCGTATCGCACTTGTCGCTTCACTGTCTTGAACTGAACTCAATTCTAAACTGCCCGGTAAGCGCGCCCTGCGCTGCTTATATACCCGGAAGAATCTTCTGGAAGCCATAATTTCGTTATTCTTTTATTTACTATCTATCCCTTTCTAAGCATCTATATATCTCTGTCTTTTCCTTCCCGAACCTTCTATTCCAGAACTTTCGTTCATTGTTTATCCCTTTCTAAAATGTACCTCTCCTTGTCCTTCCCTTCCAGAATCTTCTACCTTTTTCTAAAACTTCTTAAACCAACTAGATTGTTCCATCATCAATCACCACAATATTTTAATTTCCCTTTTGTTGTTTCTTCTTTTATTTAATACCCCGCTACTTATGGTTATAAGTCGCTTCACTCGCTTGTTGCGCGCGCGGTACATCATACACTAGAACTTCTAAATTCTAACAGTAACATTTGTGTTAGGTATCAGAAACGTAAACTGGGATAATTGGACGACATTGTAAGTAATGATAGGGGCTCGTGCTGACTACGCTTTTTTGTAAATCCATCGAAGGAAAAGAATTTCTGAGATTGGTTTCAGAATTGAAGATTTGTATTCATTGACCTACACACTCTCAATAAAACTAAAGGCATGTCTAAATAGCCATACTGTGGACTTGAGTGACATTTACTATGTAGTGAATCACTTCAATTCACTTCACAATGTATATGTGCTTCCATACAACAGCTGCCCCGGCCCCTGTATCTCAAACTGTTTTAAAAATTCATAATGTTTATTGCGCTCCAAAGACATTATGTGACTGTGAGACATTAAGCAGAGCAAAGTTTATCACATATCTAGGTGTCACTTTAGACTACAATCTAAATTTTCGAAACCATATTGAAGCTTTGTCGGCCCGTATTCGAAAAGTAATAGGCATTATGAGAAACCTCCGTGATGTAGTGTGTATTGATACGCTTAAGACAGTATCTTTCGCATTATGTCAATCACTTATCACATATTGTATCACATGCTGGGTTAGTGCTGCTAAGACTTGTTTGATTCGGGTAGAAAGAGCTCAAATGTCAGTAATTAAAGTTATGATGAACAAGCCCTACTGCTACTCAACCACATTGCTTTGTAAGGACAGTAAAGTGCTCAGGGTGCGCCAGCTTTTCATTTTGAACACGTCATTGGTAGCACACAAGTTGGTACCAACATCAGACAACTACATCAAGTTGACAATACCGACTGCCGAGTATTTTGGTGAAAAGCTCATTTGCCACCACACTGGACTCTTCGTTAGCACACACGTCTATAACGTGGTGGTTAAATTCTGTGACATCAAAAAGAAGTCCGTCAAAGAGGCTAAAAGACTGATTCAGGCATGGCTAAGCAGTCTAACTTACGACGATACTGAAAATGTGTTAAAAATCACCATCTGAATAGCGTGATACGAAAATGCATAAACACACAAACACACACATATACAAACACACACGTCGGCCCGCTGTGGCTATTAACATCGGCCCTGGTCTTCAAAATACAGGCTTCGCCTAGTTTGGGACCAGCAGGTAACATAAATAATGTAAATTTGACTGTCTGATAATAAAGATTTATTATTATTATTTCACATATTTATTGAAGTTCAGATTTTTTTTTAAATATATACTATATAAAAGAAACATATAAATTAAAAAAAAATAATGTAAAAGAATCGATATCCGCCGGAAGCAGGGCCTAGGGTCCAGGCTACCGGTGGTTAAGGCTCCAGCGACCGGAACCTCCTCACAATACGGGCCGTGTCCAGCAGGGCTGCCTTCTGCATCCGACCCTTCACCCTGACACCAAGCGAGAGCTTTTCAAGGTGTCGGTCAAGGTTCTTCGCTATTAGTCCATTCACTGACACCACTATCGGTACTATAATTGTAGAGTCCAAGTTCCACATGGCAGAAACCTCGTGAGCGAGATCAATATACTTTATTTGTTTTTCTTTCTCGGCTTTCACGAGGTTACCATCATGGGGAATCGCGACATCTACAATTATAGCACGTCTCGCAGACCGATCAACTATCACAATATCAGGCTTATTGGCGACAATAGTCCTGTCTGTGATAATTGATCGATCCCAGTAGAGCAGATATTGACCATTGTCAAGAACTGGTTCGGGCTTGTATTGGTAATAAGGTACCTCCGACGAGATAAGTCCGTATTTAAGAGCAAGTTGCTGGTGGATGATCCTGGCTACTAGGTTGTGCCTGTGCAAGTACTCGCTGTTAGCAAGATGAGAACAACCGGAAGTGACATGTCTGAGAGACTCGCCAGTGCGATGACACGCCCGACATATGTCAGGCGTGCCGTCCTTCAGAATGTACTTCCGATAGTTTTTCGTCTTGATAACCTCGTCCATAATTGCACAGACAAACCCTTCGGTTTCCCCAAATAGGTCACCGAAACGTAGCCAGTTCACCGACGCTGGTAGGTCCACATCAGGCCCTGTTAAAGCCTGATAGAACGTGCCATGCAGCTCCTTGCTCTTCCATACGTCCATACGATCAGAAGCACTCATTACCAACGGTCTCTGCCAGTTCTGTTTTGCTAAGGATAGCGGGGTGAACCCTTTATCTACTGACACTATATCGTGATGCATACCCGCTGTCTCGCTGACTTTGAGAAAATATTGTCTGAGATTGTACACCTCACGGTTGTGGAAGTCTTTGGTATTTAAAAACCCCCTACCTCCACACTTCCGTGGGATGTACAGTCTCATCACAGACGAACGTGGGTGGTGCATCCGATGCGTTGTCAGTAAACAACGAACCCGTCTATCCAGGGCGTCTAATTCAGTTTGAGTCCATCTTAGTATGCCAAAGGAGTATGCCAATGCAGGCATGACCCAAGCGTTGAAGGCTCGAACCTTATTTCCACCTGAGAGAAGGCTCGTTAAGACCTTTCTCAGGCGGGAAAAGAAACGATCCTTCATCGCCTGCTTCACATCAGTATCAGGAATACCCAACGACTCTGACATACCGAGATATTTGTAGGTCTCACGTTCAGAGAGGATCTTGAGAGATATATTCTCAGAGAGTTGTAAATTTTCTGAATTTACAAGTCTCCCTCGTTGTACATGCATGACGGCACACTTATCTACACCGAATTCCATACTAATGGAGTTGCTAAAGCTTTCAGTAATCTTTAGCAACTGCAAAAGATCTGGCTTTTTCGATGAAAATAGTTTCACGTCATCCATGTACATAAGGTGTGATATAATCTCACCCCCTCTCCGAAGTTGAAAGCCTAACTTTGACTCCCTAAGTAGAGTACTTAGTGGATTCAAAGCTAGACAGAACCACAGTGGACTCAAACTGTCACCCTGGAAAATGCCCCGCTTGATCCTTATTGGGTCGTGCAGAACAGAAAGATTCCCTCTGTCCCCTGGATGCCTAAGCACCGTGGTCCACTGCTCCATACATGAACTGAGGAAAGCACGAAGAGTTGCATTTACTTTATACAGCTCCAGGACCTTCTCCAGCCATGTATGGGGCACTGAATCATAGGCTTTTTTGTAGTCAATCCAAGCTACAGATAGATTCTTTCTGTTTCGCCGTACCTGATGACTAATGGTCATATCAATGAGGAGGAGCTCCTTAGTACCACGAGACCCATTCTTACATCCGTTTTGAGTATTGGCCAAAATGTTATTATTTGTCAAATGTTCCATTAATTTAGATCTCAAAACAGATGTAAGTAACTTGTATATAGTTGGTAAACAAGTGATGGGTCTATAGTTTTTTGCTTCCGTGGTACTACCCGACTTATGGAGCAGATGAGTGACTCCAGTAGTCATAAAGGAAGGAAGCGAACCCATGTTTATAGCCTCCTGGAATTGGACGGCCAAGCAGGCATGCGAACTCCTGAACTATTTAATCCAGAAGTTGTGCAATCCGTCTGGTCCTGGACTTTTCCAGTTTTGAGCCATACGAATTACACGACCAATGTCAACTGGTTCAAGAGCCAACGGTTCCATTTCTGGAATCGTTTCACAAGCCTGCTCGATCATCCTAGTCCAGTCGCCTTCTCTGTGGGTAACAGGCACCGACCAGATATTACTCCAGAACGCTGTCATAGAGTCCATATCTGGCCAGTGACCATCACCCACAGAGACACATGGACGCTCCCATCCTCTATACACTCGTTTTTGATCTCTTTGGAAGAAGCAATTCAAGTTATAACGATCTGCACGTTTTTTATACCGACGTAATCTATTGGCCCACGCACTAAGTTTTTGTTTATAAAAGTCAATGCGTTCTGTAGCTCGAGCTAAATAGTCACTGGGATTAATGTCAGTCTCAGTGAAAGCCTGATTTACAAAACGCATGATTTTTGGCCTGGTGTTTCCGGCCCTAAAACAAAGTAATTTGGCTATGAGGGTCCTGGTCTTACCAATACGACATTCGATTCTCTTCTGCCAGGCAGGTTGTCCATCACTACGCCGTGGTCTCTGTTCCAAATTTGGAAGTTTGGTACCAGAGACACGACATACAGCAACAGCGCGACAGTATAGAATCGAATGTGTTTCGGCAAGATCTTTATTAGCTCTAAAATATGGAGCTAGTAAGGAATCCAAGACCCCCATGATCAACAAGTTATGTTTGTGTGTGGGTAACCGTGGTAGTCGTGGTCTACTTAATATAGGTATCGTCTTATAGTCTTCAATCGCTTCCTCCAAAGCCCTCCTCATAAGCTCATTATCCTGGCTACTTACGTTACCTACCGTAGTATCATCAACTTCCACCGGCGACATCGCCGTCACCCTAGATGTTATGTTTGGGTGTTGTAAAGAACACGGAGTCTCGATGATTCTACAGGTGGTTCGTATTTCAGTGCGTAGACGATCAAGTGTAGGCTCGTCCAACAGATGTCGTCGTTGGATAGCTCGCACTTGATCCGATAAGCGCTGTGTCGTGACATTGGTATCTGGCTGAAGGATCTGAAACAGAGACAGCATTCGATCACGATACGCAGTGAGGTTGGTTCCTATCTCTGTCGCCTCGAAGTACGCTCGCATGACGCTCTCATTCATTTGCTGAGACCATCTCATGCGGCGCACTGCACCACCGGTAGCGGGGGCCGGGTGCGGGATACGTCCCGCAGGTCCCAAGCGTGCTGACGGTGGCCGTCCTCGGCCTCGCGCAGGTCTTCTTGGCGGGGCTGACGGCGCTGGCCCCTCCTCACTGGTGCTCGATGCCTCGGTGGCCACCGGTGTCACGAAGTCTTCATCGGATGACGACGACCGAGGTGTGGAGCCGAGCGAGGCGGGCGCAGCAGGTGGTGGTCGTGCGCGTGTACGGTTGCTTATTTTGCTCTCTGTTTTATTCCGTAGCTGCTAATTTTGTATTTCTTTGGTTTATAAATTACACGAGTTTTTTCATTTTCCATTTGACAGTTGTCATTCTGATTATATTATGTATAGTATGTATTTATACCTTTTCTTCTATTTAATATTAATGATGTAAATTTAGGGAGATAGGTTTTATTGCACTCTAAATAACATGGAATATATTGAAATGTTTCAGAATTATGGAAAATTTTGTAGTAATTTCGGAATTTGATACAGAGATGTGAATGTAGTTGACAGCCACTTTTTATTTTTTATTTTTTATTATTATTATTATTACTTACAAACCAATAGATGGCGCTGTGCAATAATTCAAGTCACCATTACCAACACGTACAAAGAATATATACATTTCTAACAATTACAAATAAAAATGTACGAAAACTAGCAACATCGAGTGGTCCAGGAACATCAAAAATTATAATTAGTTTCCACTTAACTTCACTTAAGATGGCGCTGTGCAATGTCGTTGAATAAATACATCGCGCTGACGAGATCTTAAGATGCATAAATGAATGAAATCACAAGTTATGGTCATATTTGGTGAATCTCGCACACTTAAGTTTTATTTGAGTCGTTTTTTACTTTTGCCATAAATTGTAGTGTTATATATAAAGTATTTTTTAAATAATTGTGTTGTCTTTCCTTTATTCCAATTTAGACCAAGTTATAACTTATTAGTACCATCTAGTGGAATTCATAGAATTATCGATTGTAGCGCCATCTATCGGACAGGGTAAATTATATTTTGATTTTTTATTCCAGAGAGGCTCATCTATTTTACATATAGTGTATTATCTATGGGCTTAGGCTTCTTTTGAGACGGAACAGGACTGCAGAACTGCGTAGTGCATGCCATCTCGCTCCCCCAAACCTAGTCGGGTCCTAGTTTCACTAATTCCTAAAAATTCCAAAAATTATCTATATTACTAAATCATTAAATAGATTTTGTCCGCTTTAAAAGACATACAAATACACGCTTTGGACATTTTCAAATGTTCTAATTTGGTGTAATTTATGTTTGTCCGCGCTAACCTACGGGACCCTCTACCTCATTCACCCTACTGCATACGACGTGAGCAAATCTTAAACCTCTAAACTTGCAGCAGTATAAGCCACATTAACTTCGTAAATATTTGTGTTTTATATTAGAAAGAAATATTTTTATTTGTTTCTGTCTTTCTTATAAAATTTCGTAACCCAGGCCTTCTAACGATTAATTTTAAAAATATATATTACATTGACATAGTTAAATCATAAAATAAACATACCTAAAATAGTTGACTCACTATATATACAACGCTAAAGTATGGCAGTGAAAGTTGCGTATGACAGAAGAAGCATGAAAGTAGGATGAACGCAGTTGAAATGAGAGCTTTGAGAAGTATATGTAAGGAAAATGTAAGTGATATGATAAGGAACAGTGTGATAAGGTAGAGTTGTGGATTGAAAGAAGATGTAGTGACAAGAGTTGAAAAAGAATGTTAAGGTGGTTGGGGCATGTAAAGAAAATGAATGAAAGCAGAAGCACAAAACAAGTATATGACAGCAATGTGAGTGAAAGAAACAGTGCCTGCCGATCGCAGCGTGTTCACCGTGATCAAATTAAAGATATTTTGAAGAAAGGTCAGAGAAGAGCACTTAAAATAAGCGTGTACGAATGAAAAGATTAATGAAATTTGATGAAGCGAAAAGTGTTTGACAGTATCGCAGCATCTGGAGGTCTATCGTCTCTGCCTACCCCAATGAGAAACAGGCGTAACAATATGTATGTACTATACGTATGAACCTTCGGAGAGACTTTGTGTCGAATTGTTTGATCTGGTGCCAACGACTCACTTTTACAACCGCACCGCTCGCCAGCGACGGGATGTTCACCCCCATTTCCTTGAGCTCCTACGCTCAACTTCGCAACGGTGCTTTAGAAAATTTATTCCGCGTACCGCAATGATCTGGAACTCCCCGCTGCGGTTCTCCCTTTGCGCTATGACATGGGGTTCTCTAAGAAGGGCGTTATAAAATTTCTTAGAGGTCGACATCCCTGGTGTTGCAAACGTCCAAAGGCGATGGGAACTGCTTTCCATCATGTGGGCCGCCTTCCTGTTTGCCTGCTTCAGGCAATCAAAAAAGCCTTAGATTTAACCCTTAAATAGATATTGTTACGAGTTACAGGACTCGAATTAAAATGCCGTTGGAATTACTATAGAATTTATTAGAACTATACAAACACGTGTAACTGAATTTCTATTAAAGTTACACCTGTTAATTTTTTTATTAAGTTGTAAAAAAGGGTACGGAACTCTAGTCTGTAGAGTAGTTAATAAAAAAAATAAAAAATATAGGTGTAACACAGGTACAAATATAACTGAAGACAATCAGTCCAAGCGTAATACGTGATTCAATAACACACGCAAAGTCCGTCACTATATAGATTATCGAATGTACACACGTCTTGTCTCGCTAGTGGTTATCGCTTGACTACCGATCTCTCCATTGGGCCATTGCTTTATATTGCACCGATACCATATGGCTGCCCGCCCGCGTAGAATCGTATTTCTTAGAATCAGTTCAACACACCTGTCTAATGACTGCCATAAAAGATTACAATACTCAATGGGCTGTTTTTTTAATCACAAGGTAAACAAAAGAAGACAGTCATAAATAGTTTCAATGTTATTAGCTCAAACGCCGGCGGGTAATAAATGTGCTTTGTTTATAAATATGCAGCTGGCCCAAATTGTAACAATATTAAGAAAAACTAATTTCTATGTGGCTTTTTGTGCACTTTGCATAAATTATTATACTAATATTATAAAGAGGAAAGATTTGTATTTTGTGTATGTTTGTAATGAATAAACGCAAAAACTACTGGGCCGATTGTAAAAATTCTTTCACCATTATAATGCTACATTATCCATAAGTAATATAGGCTATATATATAGAAAAAAAAATAGGGATCCCTACTAAAATCTCAAGAATGTAACTCGAGGTGTAAAAAAATGTCTTTCGTCGCATGGGCTATGGAAACTATTGATGATAGCACAATTTTTTTGTTACAATTTTAAAGTACATATTAATATCTGCAAAAACCTTCGCGACTCCATATGCGACAAATAAGTCATTTCGTATTCAAGACTATTTCAATAACTGTAGATTACTTTTTGAATTATTCAAATCGGACGTTCCATTCAAAAGATATTACAAACTAGCTTCTGCCCGCAACTTGGTCCGCGTGGAAAAGGTTAAAAAAAACCCTACCGATTTTGAAACATTCTCCATTGTTGTTCCGCTCCAATTGCTCTTAGCGTGATGATATTGTTACAATTTAGCCAAAATTATACGAAGCACGCCGATAAATGTGAATGCACACCTGCCGGACATAAAGCACAGTTTATTAAAGTTTATTACCTGCCCGCATTTGGAGTACTTTCGTTTACTTTGTGTTTAAAATTCATAATTAGAAAGCCGCCTATTGTGTATTGTAATTGTTTATGGTAGGCAGTGGCCAGGTGTGATTCTTAGAAACAGTTGTTTACACGGTCATGACATATTATAAGCTGAGTATAAAGGAATGCCCGAACGGAGGGGTGAGGTAGTCAAGCGACAATTACGATACGAGCAAGACGTGTGTACATTCGATGAGCTATATAATGACGGACTTAGCGCGTGTTATTGAATCGTGCAGTTTGTACTGGTTGCGTCCAGTTATATTTGTACCTATGTTATACGTGTATGTATAGTTCTAATAAATCCTATAGTAATTCCAAACGGCATTTTAATTCGAGTCCCCTAACTCGTAACAATATATAGCCTAATTGTGTTTTAATTATAAATTGTTTTATTGTATGATGATGATACCGGCAATATCAATACTTAATTAGGTGCATAAGTTGTATGCTGTTTAAGTAATTAAAGTTTTTTTAACTAATCCACGAGAACTGTTTAATTTTTCGGGATCAAAAGTATCCTATATGTTGACCAGGGATATAAGCTACCGCCATACAAAATTTCATTTAAATCGGTCCAGTCGTTTCGGAGATTAGCCGGTACAAACAGAGAAACAAAAAATATAAAAAAAAATGTTCTATTTCACTTCTTACATCTGCTTGACTCGGTTTTTAGCATTTTTTTTCATTGAACAGAAATTTGACCTCTACAATTTTATTATATGTATATATAATAAAATTGTAGAGGTTTAAAAATGTCAATCTAAACAAAATACGTGGCGCTGGAATCGGGTTCTAGGATTGTGATGAAATTATATGTGTGTTTGAGTGGGTCCAGGGATGGTTTAGATTCACAGTTAGACCCGGTAGGTAGCGCTGGAATCGGTTTCTAGATTTTTATTTTTTCAGTGCAGGACAACATCTGCCAGGATCGTTAGTACCACATATATATATATATATATATATATATTATATATATATATATATATATATATATATATATATATATATATATATATATATATATATATATATATATATATATATATATATATATATATATATATATATATATATATATATATATATATATATAGTCCTCCTTGACGTATCCGTCAACGGCGAACCTTGTCCAGTCCGGCTGCGCGAGCGCAGGTGGCTAGCGAAACCAAATTTGGTTTTAAAAGTTCTTCTGCAAGGAGCGCAATACAGCCGTCCTGATGAGTCGTATGTATAGTTGTAGGAGATTTTAGGGCGGCTCTTTTGATAAGGCGTTGCTCGTCAAAGTGTTCTACGCGCTGCGTTTCGAAGGCAGCAACAGCTTTATCAATAGAATTACGCCACTCCCTTCTTTGCCGAGCAAGAACTTCCCAACCGTCACTTGGGATGTCAAATGCAGACAGATGGCGCTTGAGTACGTCCCTGTAACGCAGAAATTGACCGCCAGATTTGCGCTTTCCATCCTCAAGCTGTGAGTAAAAGACAGATTTAGACATTCTAGTGTCTTTCATGCGTACAACGTGTACCATCTCATTTGTCTCTGTCTCTGTATAAGCATTGCTTCCACATCACTTAGCTTCGTCCGCGGCAGCACTTCACTGTTAGTTCACCACATATGACTATTCTTTTAAAAACTTTTTCTGCTTTTCATAAAAAATGTGTAAAGTAAATAAGTACTGGCTGTGAATAGGGAGCTTTATTTCTATTCGGCTTTCAATGGAATGGCTTTGACCCTGATTGAAAATAAGAAAGGCCCCCGGGGTCCCGTGTTAACAGGACTTTGCGGCCTATTCCGCCTCGGAGAGGTCACCACGCTCAGTTACATCGGCTCAATTCCAACCAAAACATTTCGATTGTGTTAGGAATTCAGCATTCACGGCACTCACAGAGGTTAAACAACAATTAAGTTAAATAGCAGTTTAAAATTGTTTTTATACTAAATATAAAAAATTGGAACCCGATTCCAGCGCCGTCTACCGGATCAAATTGTGAATCTATAAATAAATAAATCGGCAGACAAACACACACACTGTATAATCAAATTAAGCAAGTTACGCTTGTGTTATGGGTAATATACAACGGACCACTCTGGGGCCGATCCCAGACACCCAGACCATAGTAAATAACGGAGAAAATACGTTTCCGAAATTTACTATACCAGGAATCGAACCCGGAGTATCTGCGTTGCAGTGAGGTAAGCCGGCAAAGCCTTAGCCCGCTCAACCACAGAGGTCGTCTAATCTAAATCATCTTGAGACTCACTCAAATACATATAAAACATTTCGTAAAATTTCTGGAACTCGATTCAAGCGCCACCTACCGGGTCAAATTGTGAATTTAAGCCATTCAGGGACCACTCAAAAGTACACAAAAAAATATTAAAAATCAATCCAGAAGTTTAATAGGAGTCAGTGGTATACACACATACAGAAGAATTTTATATACAGGATGTTTCAGAAAACGGAACACCTACTTATATGCGTGAAAGGGCATAACACTAGCGTACAGTTACAAAAAGGAAAAAAATCTTAAAAATTCAGTTTTAGAGTTATGACCGTTTAAACGTTTACTTCTTATCACCGTAATTTAGCATAAAACCAGGTGGAACATGTACAGTAAAAGATTTTAAATAGAAAATATTTTTTCTTTTCAAAATTATTCATACGGTATTGAAAAAACACACGAAAACTAACTTCAGCAGTGACGCACTTTTAATAAGATCCCCCCTTAACAATGTTTACAAATCGTTGAGGTCACGAACTGTCAGCTGAACTTTATAAAATGCCGATTATCTGTAAGCCGGATGCGCGGTTGCTTTGTCCGCGTGCCTGTGTTTGGTGGCATTATTAAAGGGCAACGAACTTACCAAATGCTTGATGCAAAGTTCAATCATTCTTAGTGTGCAGTGTTAAGGAGTAGCACAACCAAAAACATTTTTTTTTCTTCCTGTATCTTTGTTATTATTAAATAATAAAATTATAATGCATCTTAATTTTATCCGTGCAGGAAGGGAGAAAGAATACAATTTCCTGCGTTGGGGCGGCCTGTCGTAAGAGGCGACTAAACAACCCACAGCCAGGTGGTAGGGTATTTGCTCGACTAGATGACGACCACCCCTGGTCTAGAGTATGCCGCCAAAACAACCTTGTGTTGTATTCCGGCAACAGTGACCAGGTTCCGGTCTCCTTTAAGAGAGCAGCAGTCCATTTGTAGAATCTTTGGAATGTCCATAGGCGACGGTGACCACTTCCCATCAAGTGGGCCGTCTGTCTGTCTGCTGAACTACTGCAATAAAAAAAATATTAAGATATATTCCCGGTATACTATGACGGTTTCAAGCAGGTGTTCCGTTTGCTGAAACACCCTGTATAAAAAAATTAACGTCATAATTCATAGAGAGAGAGAGAGAGAGAGATAACACATTATTGCACACCAAAATATAGAATTACAAAAACAAACCACATTTACAATATTTTCTAGGCAACACAATAAGCGGCCTTATCGCTCAAAACGATCTCTTCCAGGCAACCTAAATCAAAGAAATTTGAATCAGGCAATGTAGGTGGTGCAGGAAAGAGGCACTAGATACATAAAGTACTTAAAATAATTTAAGAATTAAATATATACATATAAACATTCATATATATATGTACAATAATATATAATAATAACAAAACACATAACTTACATAATTTGTAATTATAGTAGTTTTTTTTTACATAATGTCCATATTTTTTCCGTTCACATATGCTTACGGAGAAGGAAAACATCATGTAGACACCTAAGCATCGAGTTTAGCGATGTGTGAAACTCCCCAATCGCCCTTGTACAAGCGTGGCGGTTATATCATTTACGAAAAGATTAATGAAATCTAAGATAATGTATGTGCTAACATCATTGCAAGAGAAGACCCATCGTCTCTGCCTGCCCTAACGGGTAACTACTTAGTCACCTTTGCCTGCCATAGTGGCGAAATAAACAACATCGAAAAATAAGTATGTCCAATAAAAGAAAATTTACAAACTGTTCTCATATATATTACGAAAAACCCATTAAGTATAAATCATAATAACACTTATAGCCATATATCACACTAAATATGTAATATTTCATTAAAAATGGCTGTCTTTACAATGTTATGTCGTCACCTGTCCTCAAGCTAACCGCACACTGGGTGATAAAAACGTCGTCAAAATAAATTGCCGCAAATAAAATGTCGTCCAAAAGTTTTTACAGAATTAGTTGTGAAAATATAGATTTTTAAAAGATTTGTCTATTCTTTTTATTATCTATCTTGTTATTTTTATTACAATATGTGAAAACAGGTAATTATTTATAGACTAGCTTCTGCCCGCGACTTCGTCCGCGTGAAATAGTTTAAAAAAAGTAAGTTAAAAACACCCTCCCGATTTTAAAACATTCTTCATTGGTGCTCCGCTCCTATTGGTCTTAACGTGATGATATATAGCCTAATTGTTTTTTAATGTATAAATTGTTTTATTGTATGATGATGATACCGGCAATATCAATACTTAATTAGGTGTATAAGTTGTATAATAAGCTGTTTAAGTAATTAAAGTTTTTTTAACTATCCCACGGGAACTCTTTAATTTTTCGGGATCAAAAGTATCCTATGTGTTGACCAGGGATATAAGCTACCACCATACAAAATTTCATTTAAATCGGTCCAGGCGTTTCGCAGATTGGCCCGTACAAACAGACAAACATCCCTTTGACTCGGTTTTTAGTATTTTTTTTCATTGCACAGAAATTCGACCTCTACAGTTTTATTATATATTATGTATATAATTTTTTTAAATAATATGTATTTAGGTACTGTATATTTCGATTTAAAAAATTTATCTATCTATACAGTTAAATAAAATTGAAGCGTCTGTTTGTAATGTCAAAATAAAAACAAGAAAAATCAGGGGGGATAATTCGGACCATGACACTCCGAAGATGCAATTTTTAGAATTTTGGTCAGTCTGTTAGAGCATCACGTGAAAACTACTGAACGGATTTAAATGAAACTCTTCACGGAACTAACTTATATGCCGGCTATACTTATACATAGATTTTTTATCCTGATAAATTTTCGTCCGTGCAGGAACGGAGAAAGATTACAATTTCCTGCGTTGGGGCGACCTGTCGTAAAAGGCGACAAAACAACCCACAGTCAAGTGGTAGGGTATTTGCCCGACTGGATGGCTACCATCCCGATCTAGAGTATGCCGCCATAACAGCCTATTGAGTTGTGTTCCAGCATTAGTGACCAGGTTCTAGTCTCCCTTAAGAGAGCAGCAGCGCATTTGTAGCACCTTTGGTGTTGCAAATGTCCATAGGCGATGGTAACCGCTTTCCATCCAGTGAGCAGTCTGCCTGTCTGTTGAACTCATGCAATATTTTTTTTTAAATGGCGTCGTTTCCGTGCCATGCTTCAATTCATTAACAAATACTTCATTGTCGTCATGGCAACAACGAAAACGAAGTTTCACTGATAGAAGCTAGTTTAGAAAATCAAAACGATCCATAGACGGCCTTTCGTAGTAACTTTTCCTCCGACCAGCTCGAGTCAATGAAATTTTAGAAAGACCAAAGATTTCTTTAAAACTATATTAATATCTTCTAATATATAAAATTCTCGTGTCACAGTGTTAGTTACCATACTCCTCCGAAACGGCTTGACCGATTCTTATGAAATTTTATATGCATATTCAGTAGGTCTCAGAATTGGCTACTATCTATTTTTCATAGCCCTAAGTTTTTTTTTAAATTTTTGGACAAATTTTATGTTTTATTTTTTTATAGTGTTGCATTAAAAAATGAATACAACCGTAAATTTTCACCCTTCTATCACCAACCCCTATTTTTTAATAGCGATATTAGTATTTTAATAATTTTCTACTCTCGCGAGCGTCTTAGATTTTAATTTTTTAAAAGCAGGACAATGTCTGCCGGGTACAGCTAGTAGTCTATAATAGTATATGCCTGCGACTTCGCCCACGCTCGACTTGAAATTCCCGCGGAATTCCCAGGACACAAAGTACCGCAGCTATCGTTTTAGTGAAAACTGTGACGGAATAAGCTAATTTTTACGCACCCTAACAACCACATACCACTTTCGGAAAAATTCAGGCGTTTCCCGGGATAAATTTTTTTACATTAAAGCTAAAAAAAATCAGTAAAAAAATCACATTAGAATTCGAATTTTTATTTTAATCTAGCTATTTTAAATAATTCTCAGAAAAATTCCCGAGGGGTTCCCAGGATAAAAAGTAGCACAGAGTTTAAGTCTAAGAATTAGCTTTCAATCAGCGAAAACCGCATCAAAATCGGTCCAGTGGTTTGACAAGAAATCTAAAAAAAATTGCATCATCTCCATCGTTTATATAGACTATTGCAATTGTTTTGTTTTAATAGCTAATGTACAGATACCGGATGTTTAGAATTTTATAATATTGTACGGTCTGACACCGACAAAAGATAAATTCACACCTGCATTCCTGTAGACATTTTATTACCTTTTCGGCATTTGGACTTCTTTTGTTTACTTTGTGTTTAAAATTTGTGATTAGAAAAACAGCTCATTGTGTATTGTAATCTTTTACGGTAGTCATTAGCCAGGTGTGATTCTAAGAAATTAGGTCCACGTGGTCAGGCAGGCATATAGCATCTGTGCCATATAAAGCAATGCCCCAATGGAGAGATGAATAGTCGAGCGATAATCACAAGCGAAGCAAGACGTTTGTACATTCGGTAATCTATTTAGTGACGGACTTTGCGTATTAATGAATTGTGCATTACGTTTGGACTGGTTGTGTTCAGTTATATTTGTACCTGTGTTATACGTGTTTGTATAGTTCTGATAAACTCTATAATAATTCCAACGGCATTTTAATTCGAGTCCTGCAACTCGTAACAATATTATAGATAACACAAAAATAAATGAAAAATATAATGGAAATAGTAATAATATATAAAAGAAACCATCAAAAAAGTTCTAAAACAAAAACGAACGATGTAAAACGTTTGAGAATAAGCCTTCAGTTCTATTGATACTATTTCTAAAATGACGATATTTGGATAAAATACTAAATAGTAAATACATAGTGGTGTATTTTTGACTTTATGTGATATTGTTACGAGTTACGGGACTCGAATTAAAATGCCGTTGGAATTATTATAGAGTTTATTAGAACTATACAAACATGTATAACACAGGTACAAATATAACCGAACACAACAAGTCCAAACGTAATGCAGAAGGTCGTAATTCAATAAAACTTGCAAAGTCCTTCACTATTAGATTCCCGATTGTAGTACACACGTCTCGCTTCGATCGTGGTTCTCGCTCGACTGCCCTCGTCCCTCGATCAGGCCATCGTTTTATCCTGCACAAGTGCAATGTGCCCGTCCGGCCGCATGGACCGAATTTCCTAGAATCAGCTTGTACTTTAAAATCTGTAATAGCGCCTGGCTAATGATTACAATACAACAATAGGCTGTTCTCTAGAAACGTATGCCAATAAATAAGTAAACAAAAGAAGACGATTATAAAATAATTACAACAGTTTTAATGTTATTAGTTCAAATGCCGACGGGTAATAAATGTGCTTCTACAAATCTGTACGTGGAATTTGTCTTTGTCGGCGCTTAGGTTGCAACAATGTGTTGTCCTAATTTATTTAAAATTGAAGTAAAGGAGATGTTTTAAAATTTTGATAGCTGTATAATGACCCTGCTCTTGGATAAATAGCGTTGGAAATAACACCGTTAATAACCAGCTACATTAGTGTAACTACATACGTTATCTGTCAATATTTAATGTCATTAATCATTAACAACAATATCACATCACAAATAACGCGTTATACTCTCTCCCAGATGGAGTAAGGAGATTAGGATTTCTTACCTTTCTTTTGGAAACTTTCAGTTGTTTACAAACGTTTGTATTTATATTTCTCTTGTGAAATCTAAATATTAGCATGTTTATAGAGAAGCTTGGCAATTGTTATAAAAATAATTTTGGTGGCTTCGCACAGTGGGCCTGATTGCACAAAGGCCGACCAAACGATAGTCGCGGGCGAAAAATGAATATTTAACCAGAAAAATGTTCTGTAAAGGAAAATACACTGGAGTTTTCATTTAGAAAATATTTTTATTTACCTTTTTCAGAAACTCCGCTCAAACATACTTTTGTAATTTTTTTTAAAGAAAAGCAACAGATTACTAATCTGTAAGGTATTTTATACAAGCAACTTAAAAAAAATATACATATTGTTATCTTATCCGTGCAGGAACGGAGAAAGAATACAATTTCCTGCGACCGGTCAGCCTGTCGTAAGAGGCGACAAAACAACCCACAACCAGGTGGTAGGGTATTTGCCCGACTAGATGGCTACCACCCCTGGTCTAGAGTATGCCGCCATAACAACCTTGTGTTGTGTTCCGGCATCGGTGGCCAGGTCCAGTCTCTCCCTTAAGAGAGCAGCAGCGCATTTGTAGCGTCTTTGGTGTTGCAAATGACCATAGTCGATGGTAACCGCTTTCTATCATTTGGGCCGTCCGCCTGTCTGTTGAACCCATTCAATAAAAAAATAATGGAGATATATATTTTGCCAGGTGGTAAGGCATTTGCTCGTCTGGTTAGCTACCACCTGTGATCTACAGCACACCCCCATAGCATTAGCAATCTTCAGTTGTGTTTCTGCGCTAGTCGCCAGGTTCCAGTTATCCCTAAAAGACCTGTAGCACTTCTGATATTGAAATGTCCATAGGCACTGTGTTACTGTCAATGTGTCCATAAGAGTGTTCCGAGGAACTGTTCAGAATGGTGCCTTCGTCTTCTTTTTACCACCGCACCGTACGCCATCGGCTGGGCGTTCATCCCCACTTCCTAGAGCCGCTCCGCACATGTACTCAACGATTCTCTAGTTTCTCTTCTTCTTCTTCTTCTCGAGCTCCCAGCCGTGGTTTTCCCACAGCTACAATATGGGGTTTTTTAAAAAGGGTGTCATAAAATTTCTTCGAAGGTGGCAGCGCGTTAGTGACCTCTCTGGTGTTGCAAACGTCCATAGACGATGTTAACCTGAATCACAGACCTACAGTCAATTTACACATAGAAATATCATATAAAAATTTTTTTTTTTGAGTGTCGCCTGTTTACCCCCGATGTTCTTCGGGTCCTATTATAACCTTAATTTTACTATATTCACGTTCGCATGCTTAATGACTTTGTTTTATTTGACTGTGCCTCTGTGTGTATGTGCAAGTGTGAAGTGTTGTGTATTCTATTTAGACACCTCTTGCGGTCGGTTTTATACTCAGAGAGCCGCTGCTTCCGTTCCAGACTCAGATAATGATCACAGTAGGGTCTTAAGAACACCGAGAGAATGGATAACCATTAATTGGTTTTGTTCCGCTTCACGGCGTGCTCTGCATCTACGCATCATGTGCATCTGCAAAAAACATTTACCACAATTACAGAAAGAGGTCTTTAAATATGTTTAACATTTTTAGATATTGTGTTTTGACTTCTTTATAAAGAATGACTACACTTTTATTTAAACTCATTTGAAAGACGTGCAACACAAACTTCCCAGGGATTTGAAGGCTTTTCTATTGAATTGATTGTTTAAATTTTGTTTTTATTTTATTTATTTGATTCAAGAAATAGTAATAAGATTATTGATTACCTTACTGGTTGGTATTTAGTTATTATAGTTCTGTTTACGTATATATTTTATATTTTTTATTATTGGTACAACCTAAGCGCCGACAAAGACAAATTCCACGTACCGATTTGTAGAAGCACATTTATTTCCCTTGGGCATTTGATAACTAGAAACATTGAAACTATTGTAATTCTTTTATGATCGTCTTCTTTTGTTTACTTATTTATTGGCATACGTTTCTAGAGAACAGCCTATTGTTGTATTGTAATCATTAGCCAGGCGTTATTACAGATTTTAAAGTACAAGCTGATTCTAGGAAATTCGGTCCATGCGGCCGGACGGGCACATTGCACTTGTGCAGGATAAAACGATGGCCTGATTGAGGGACGAGGGCAGTCGAGCGAGAACCACGATCGAAGCGAGACGTGTGTACTACAATCGGGAATCTAATAGTGACGGACTTTGCGAGTTTTATTGAATTACGACCTTCTGCATTACGTTTGGACTTGTTGTGTTCGGTTATATTTGTACCTGTGTTATACGTGTTTGTATAGTTCTAATAAACTCTATAACAATTCCAATGGCATTTTAATTCGAGTCTCGCAATTCGTAACATTATATAGGATAGCGATTCTTTTTATTTTCTGTGCGCGTGTTTGTCATATCTGTTTTATGTTTCATATACTGTGTTACTGTCTTGTTACATTTACTGTTACTTTACTGTGGTGATGGGTCTAATGTATGTATAAATTATTACTACATCCTTCTATTGTCGCTTTCCTAGCAAATAAATTCTTTCTTTCCTTATTCTTTCTTTAACCACTTTCCATCAGGTTGGCACTCAGCCTTTATGTTGTAGTCTATCAATAATAAATAAATAAAGCGGAATTACTTTTGTTCCATGATAGCACTATAGGGGTTGTTTCTAAAAGGGGGGTTGGAGGGGTGGGAATTCCACCCTCTCCCCGAATGAAGCAGCGCTTCCATCAAAACTAGAATAGTCGACTGTGCAATTTGCGATTGGATCAAGTTTCGAATTGCTTACCGGAACTTTCGTAATTCTATGAATATGTTAAAGGAGTTCAAATAGCGACATCTAATTTTACAACAAGCAATATTTATACTATATTATGGCCGCAACTTCGTCCACGCTTCACTTGAAATTCTCGCGGGAATCACGGGATACGAAGTACCGCAGCATTTAAAAAACACTGAACTGATTTTTATGCACCCGAACAACTTTAAACCGCTCCCAGATAAAATCCTGTCGCTTTTCCGGGACAAAAAGTAGCACAGGTTTTAAGTCTAAGAATTAGCTATCGATCAGCGATAAACACATCGAAATCGGCCCAGTAGTTTTTACGTGAATCTTGAACAAACAGAAAAGAAATCTAAAAAAAATTCATCATGTTTTCCATCGTTTATATGCGCTGCGGGTCAAACTCTAGTGCATGCCTCTTGTTTAAAGAGCAGGAGTTAATACAGGCTTTATTGTACTACATTTTTATGTTAGTATTTATGTCATTTTCGGTATTATAACTATGTTTAAACCAAATTACAGTAAAACCGCTCCAGTACTCCTAGTAGTTTTTCCGTGAAAGCTTAACAGACAGACAGATCGAGTTACTATCGCATTTTTTATAGATGATAAATTTTTATATCTATAAAGTTTAGAAATTATTGGCCTCCCATACAAACTTTCATCCCCTATTTCAACCCGTTCTAGTTTGATTTATCTATATCCCGTCTATCTATCTGTCAACTACATAAATGACAAAATGACAACAATGACAGAAACGACTAAAATTATTAAAGTAACCAAAGTGACCAATGTGACCAATGTGATCAAAGTGACCAATGTGATCAAAGTGACCAAAATGACCGAAACGACCGAAATTACCAAAATAGCAAATCACAACCAAAAACAAAACAAAACCACAAATATCCTACTTTCTGGAACAACCTTTACATAAATCTATCGCATTATCCGGGATGAAAAAGTGTCTACTATCCGTCCAGGAATGGAGAAAGAATACAATTTCCTGCGGCCGGGCGGCCTGTCGTAAGAGGCGACAAAACAACCCACAGCCAGGTGGTAGGGTATTTGCCCGACTGAATGGCTACCACCCCTGCTCTAGAGTATGCCGCCATAACAACCTTGAGTTGTGTCACTGTATTGTGTTGTGTACTGTCATTATATATTACTTTTTTCTCTCTCTTAGGATAGGTAATATTTCAGTACAGTCGTTATTTTTTTTATGTTTAATACGGGTCGCATGCCATATGGGATTGAGGAGGTGGGCACTGAAAGTCAGCGCTGTGTCGGAATACGATTCGGCACAGCAAAATGCTGCGTGCCAACCTCATTTTCAAATTGCGGCATACAATTTCTGTATTTGTATAATTTTATATGTACTTTGTTATCTTCAAACTATTTTGTATTGTGTGTCGCTATTGGAAATAAATATTTTTCTTTCTTTCTTTGTGTTCCGGCATTAGTGACCAGGTTCCAGTCTCCCTTAAGAGAGCAGCAGGGCATTTCTAGCACCTTTGGTGTTGCAAATGTCCATAGGCGATGGTAACCACTTTCCATCAAGTGGGCCATCTGCCTGTCTGCTGAACTCCTGCCATAAAAAGTATTTTATGTTTAGCATCGAAAATATATAGGTATATATTTTCAGCCAAATCGGTTCAGTAGTTTTTCCGTGAAAGAGTAACAGACAGACAGAGAAATTACGCATTTACAATATTGTTACATGCCGTCAAAGATAAGCGCACAGCTACCTGCTGTAGGCGCAGTTTATTGTCTTCCTCCCGGATTAAGGAATTCTTTTGTGTTTTGAATTTGTAATTAAGAAAAACATGCTATTGTTTTTCTACTTGTTTTATGACCATCATTAGCGTCGAACTAATCTTTATTGTTATTGTTTTCGACTTTGTGGCCGTTCGCAGGTGTGCAAATTACTATTTCTCAGAAACTCAGTGCGCGCGGTCAATCTTTTTTTTGTACTGTGTAGTTAGTATAAGACGATGCCCGAATTGAGGGGCGGGCAATCAAGCGACAACTACGAAACCAGTAAGACGTTTTCGAGTACTCTCCATTAGCGATATAGACGACGGACTTTACGCGTGTCGAATTGTATTGAATCGTGCAGTGTGACTGGTTGCATCCAGTTTTATTTGTATTTGTTTTATACGTGTTTGTACAGTTCTAATAAATTCTATAGTAGTTCCAACGGCATTTTTAATTCGAGTCATGTAGCTCGTAACAATATTAATAGGGATTTCATTTTTTTTTTAATACCTTCAATGTACAGACACGGCATTTTTAGAATGTTACAATATTATAGATATTTAATTAAATTCTCGTCTTCGTTAATTACATAAATTGTAATTGAATTCACAACTAACTTTCACGTTTCTATTGTTTCGGGAATAATACGCACCCAAGAAATGGGGCAAAACGGGATACTTGAAAAGGTATCCTCAATGTTATACAGTAAAGAAAATTTAAACTAACTTAAGTTAATATTGTAAAGGCGAAAGCTTTGTTACCGCTTAAATAAAAAAAAACTTAACGTCAAAGAAGTTGTCATTTACAATGACATTTACTTATGCGACTTCCCGCGCTTACGATTCTCCACGCGCTGTAATGTATTGTTACAAGTTGGGCCACCTGCATTCCTATTGTCACATACCGACAAACAAATGCTACGCATCTCGTTTATTGCCCGTCCCGCATTGTGAGTTCTTTTTGTTACTTCGTATTAAATTTGCAATTAGACAATAACCATTGTTATTGTTTTCGACTTTGTTGGCTGTTCGCAAGAATAGATAACCAGGTCTGCAAATTACTATTTCTCGGAAAGTCCGTGCGCACGGCCGATATTTTTTGGACTGTATAGTTAGTATAAGACAAAGCTCGAATTGAGGGGTGGGGCAGTCAAACGACGACTACGAGACGAGTAAGACGTTTGTAGTACTCTCGATTTGCGATATGGACGACGGACTTTGCGACGGACGGAATTGCATTGAATCGTGCAGTGTGAACTGGTTGCATCCAGTTTTATTTGTATTTGTTTTATACGTGTTTGTAGTTCTAATAAATTCTATAGTAGTTCCAACGGCATTTTTAATTCGAGTCCTGTAGCTCGTAACAGTATGTTCGCTTCGTGATCTGTAGATTGCGACTAGGACACGCGTGCACCCCGATATATCTGCATGAGATTGGTGTCAGAAACACCTATTTGTGACTGTAATACAGAGGAAGGTGCTAGTGACCACATCTTCAACTGTCTCTTATTCCCTGTCTCTTTATATTGTTACGACCGACAAAGACAAATTCACACCTGCATACCTGTTTTGCGCATTTTATTACTTTTCGGCATTTGAACTTCTTTTGTTTACTTTGTTTTTAAAATTTGTGATTAGAAAAAACAGCCCATTGTGTATTGTAATCTTTTATGGTAGTCATTAGCCAGGTGTGATTCTAAGAAATTCGGTCCGTGCTGTCAGGTAGACATATTGCCTTTGGACAGCAGATAGCAATGCCCTAATGGAGAGATCGTCAGTCGACCGATAACCACAAGCGAAACAAGACTTGTGTACATTCGATAATTTATTTAGTGACGGACTGCGCGTGTTATTGAATCGTGTATTACATTTGGACTGGTTGTGTTCAGTTATATTTGTACCTGTGTTATACGTATTTGTATAGTTCTAATAAATTCTACAATAATTCCATCGGCATTTTAATTCGAGTCCTGCAACTCGTAACAATATGATATCCTTCCTACTAAAATCACAAAACCTACTAATCTTAAAACCTACTTGCCCATATATCTAACCCACTTATTTTTAGTCTTATATATTATATAAATATATATCTGTATATAACATAAAATTGTGATGTCCATATTAACATTGCCCAGGTGTTTTGTCCGCTTTTTATTTTATTTGTGTTGCTTACAGACGGTGGTAATCGGCACATATGAACAAGTTTTTGTTTTATTTTTTATTGTTTCCTCATTTTCAAATCACCCATGTCCATACCTTGGTTTTTTCACACTGGCAGTAATAGTGGTTCGATAAAGAACGAGCCAGATGCCAATAAATAAGAAAGTGAAGTGAAGTATGACCGCTCTCTATTCCCGCAAGTTTACTCTTTTCGAAATACCAATATAATTCATATTTAACATATAAGGTGGCTCATCCTGCATTAGCAACACCGAAACAGTGTAAAAGTGTCACATCAAGCAAGAAGCTGCCCGACGGGCCAGCCCAAAGAAGATCGCTGAAGAAAAAAAACGAATCACACAAAATTTCAGCCCCTTGCAGTCCACCCCCTTTTCTACCCAAATATATTAATTATATTATTATAATGAATAATTTTGTTTTGGGCAGTTTTCGTGAAAATTATAACACTTTGTCAAGTTCACGTATTAACCTTTTTCCCATGAATACTATTATTACATGCCGTCAAAGATAAGCCACACAGCCTATTGTAGGCGCAGCTTATTGTCCTCTCGGATTAAGGAACTCTTTTGTCTTTTGAATTTATAGTTAAGAAAAACATGCTATTGTCTTTTCTATTTGTTTTATAACCATCATTAGCGTCGAACTAATCCCTGTTATTGTTTTCGACTTTGTGGACGTTCGCAGGTGTGTAAATTACCATTTCTTAGAAACTCAGTTTGCGCCTCCAATTCCTTTGTACTGTGTAGTTAGTATAAGACGATGCCCGAATGGAGGGGCGGGCAGTCAAGCGACGACTACGAAACGAGTAAGACGTTCTCTAGTACTCTTGATTAGCGATATGGGCGACGGACTTTGCACGTTCGAATTGTATCGAATCGTGCAGTGTGAGCTGGTTGCATCCAGTTTTATTTGTATTTGTTTTTATACGTGTTTGTACAGTTCTAATAAATTCTATAGTAGTTCCAATGGCATTTTTTTAATTCGAGTCCTGTAGCTCGTAACATTATGATGATATGACTCAAATTAAAAATATTGCGTTCTGACTCACACAAACACGGTTATTGGGCCCTATAATAATCTCTGTGCCTTTACTTTTATGTTGAATTGTACTTGTATCTTTTTTATTAAAAATAAACCAAATTATAAATAGTACACGCTATTATAGACTGTGTAACAAATCGCTGCCAGATGGGAGTGTGCCCAGAAGGCTGGCTGCCTTGCCGCGCTGTATGGCGATGCTTATTTGTTGGGCGAATATGAGTCAGCCGATCACGGGTGGCATCAAAGAGTTTCTCGCAAATCTCTTTGAAGAAACTCTTTGCCGATGGACCCCACGGACCTAAAATTTCAACTCCAAACGGTACAAATATGTAACCCCTTCCCCTGATATTGCAAGAGCTTTTATAGCCCAAAAGAAATGCCTTCGTGCCATATTTGGAATGAGATGGTCAGAATCGTGCAAAACGGTTTTTAAATCTCACAATCTACTTACTGTGGCTAGTATCTATATACTTGAAATCGCTAAGTTTATCCAATTCAATGGGTCTTTGATGAATTTAACAATGTTAACGCGAGACTTGTGACGCAAGTAAAACTAAAGATGCCTGTGCCTTCTCTGGATCTTTTCAGAAGGAACAATATTTACATGGCTCCTCTTATTTATAACTCTTTGCCAACTAATATTATAAACGTACGAGGTTCTCAATTTGGGTGTGTTTTTTTATATATTTGTTATGCGATTTCACCCTCAATTGTGGACCGATTTTGATTTTTTTTATATTCGGAAGGGTATTATACTACTTAAGTGGTCTCATTGTCACCAAGTCAGGATCTGATGAATGGATCTTAGAGAAATCCAGAGCAACCCTCGAATATTATAAAGACGTACAAATCGTTTCAATTTTTTTTCCTAAAGCTATTCAAGTATTTGCGTAGGTAACTAAAAAGGGGAAAATAAAAAATATTTTAACAAAAATCAAACTTAATTCTAACTAAAACAAATAATATTACATAAATACTTTTTATTGCAATTTGGACCCTATGTGTGAAAGCGTTTCCCTCTCGTTTATGTGTGTGGTTAAGTGCTTTATATTTAACTAAAAGTCCTGGCAGACGTTGTCCTGCCTTGGAAATATAAAAATCTAGGACCCGATCCCAGCGCCACCTACCGGTTCCAATTATAAATCTAAACCATCCGGGGACCCACTGAAACACATACAAAAAATGTCATCAAAATCGATACAGTCGTTCTCAAGTTTTTATTCAAAATCAGTTCCACTGGAGAACAACACTTTTTGAAGGTCATACATATAAGTTAAAATTTAAATTTACTTCTTATTCTATGTACACCGCTTCGCAACGTGTTATTGCTGTTAAGGAGAAGAAGCGGCAAGAACCTCCCCAGCAACACGTCTAGCTAAATATTGTTTTTCTTTATATTTCTTATTATATTTATATATCAAGCTCTTTTTTAATAACATTTATACAGAAGTATGTTACAGAATTACTTTTCGAATAATTAATGGAGTTGTAGTAAACAATATATAGATAAATAAGACAACTAATTACCAGTGCGGCGCTTTGTTTCTAACCAATTATTAAGTAGAAAAGGTTACAAATTCAAGCATATTGGAATTTACGAAGTCGTTTCAACATCAGAGGAGAAAATTTAAGTGACAGATAACGCCCTCTGCCGTTAAAGTAAACGACATCGAATAGCATCGTCAAAGTGAGAAATAAAAGGGCTCAGGGCGAAAGTAGTCCTACGGCCGAGGGTTAACTGTATTACCTAATACAGACTCAGGCAAAAACTGCTCGAAATTGTGTTGCCATGTTATAAAATTTTACGAAGTATGCGGCGTTCTTATCTATTTATTTGGTCTAGTGGTCGAAATTCGACCATAATGAATTTAAATTATAAGTTTGAACATTAAGAAGGTTCTGTTGTCAAAGACTATACTTCTATAATAACAGATTTCGCCATGGCTACACTGTTAATTTGACTTTATGTTACAGTTATTGAGTAGCATAGTTGTTATTGTCTTGTCTATAATCTATACTATATATAATAAAACTGTAGAGGTCGAATTTCAGTACAATGAAAAAAAATACTAAAAACCGAGACAGATGTAAGAAGTGAAATAGAAGTAAATTAGATTTTTTTTCAATTTTTTTCGTTTCTCTGTACTGGCTAATCTCCGAAACTACTAAACCGATTTAAATGAAATTTTGTATGGTGGCAGCTTATATCCCTGGTCAACATACAGGATACTTTTGATCCCGAAAATTAAAGAGTTCCAGTGAGATAGTTAAAAAACCGCACCACGCGGACGAATTCGCGGGCATCAGCTAGTTTACAATAATTTTGTTACAATATTTATCATTTGTATAATGTGATAATTGTGTACAGATTACATATAATTCAAACCTCTCAATTCACTACATTTTATTTTCATGTTGGCAGACCCGATAGATTTATACTGTGTTCGGCTTATTTTATTGCATATAAAACTTTAAGTATAATATTTTATACAATATCTTATATAAAATATTATCTGAAATATTCAAATAATAATGTATTCAATTCTTGTTATGCATAACCCTTTAATTAAAATAATAGTTTATGAATGACTTAAATCCGCTATCGGTTGTGCCAATATGCTAAGTTTCATATACTGTAAAATTGGAGGGATGTCGAGGTGTTCTCAAAATGCTTGTCGAGTGTTCAAAGACAGTGTATGTAATATGTAAAAACCGTAAGGTTATCTCATTATAAAGTATTGTGACCAGTTGCTGTTCTTTTACTACCATAAACCCTTCTGAGTTGTTGCAAGTATTACATTTAACAATAAACAAAAGAATATATATGCGTGTGTGTGTCAAATACATGGTAGTGTGTGTAATGTATTTTATAAACATAATTAAAAAAAAATAGCATTCTGCACTCCTTTATATAAACTATAATCGTGTGAAGGAGTACAAAGTTTCAGCTTCACGTATTAATATAACAATGCTTATAATAGGTAGCCTTTAATTACTTACTATTCAAGTTTTTTAATTCAATTTCTCTTGTTGTATTTCATTATGTTTGTTGGTAAAACCCAAAATTTTCTGATTAATATGAATTTTTCTTTAATTTATTACTTTATTTTGCTGAAAATACGAATTTCATAATAACTCAATTATTTGAAATTGTCATTCAAAAATATGACAATATGTGTTATTTATGCTCGATTTTCTTTTTAAATTTAAATTTGTCGTAGTTCGCATAACATTTTCTTATATATTCTCAGGATTGTGATCCAATATTTGAAATTTTCTAATAATACAATCCGCGTCTCTTGGAAATTATATATAAGTTGGAACAACCAACGTTCCAGCATGCATTCGGCTGGAGTAATCCTCCGAGTTAACATATCTGTCTATAGAAAAGAAAGAAAAGAAAGAAACACTTTATTCGAAGAAATAGTGACGTAATTACATTCGTTATACATTATTATACACAGAGCATATTCTGAGAATTTGTACGCCGCATTTTCAGCGAACAAGGTTTGCACTCGGCATATTGCTGTGCCGGAATTATATCCAACAAGCACAACGCTGATTTTCAGTGCAAACCTTCCTTTAAGCGTAAGACCAAAACGACCCAAATTTGTTAATTAAATAATGAATATATAAATAATATAACATATAAATAATTTATAAAACTAATTCTACCTATACAATATTTAATTAGTAAAAATAAATAAGTACATTTGAATAAAACCGACAATAAATACGTTGCTTCTAAATTAAAATTAAAATAAATAATCGTCTAACAAACTTGTATCGAACCATTTATTCGAATACAATTCGCTAGAGTGCTTACCGAGTATTACCATTTATACATTATGGATATGGATGGATGTGGATAAATTTGAAAAACGCGCCTTAAGAAGTTCCTGTAACGATGGGTTATTGTCGTTGTAACTACTGTCAGAGGAACAAGATAAATACTCAGACTCAACATCACTATCAGTTGAAAACCCAGCCAGTTTATTATATAAATATACAAATAAATATGCTATGCTTGGTTTTAGCCATCCAGATTTTGTTCCGAAGACTGCCATCACACAACTTGAAGAGAATGGGTCTGGGTTTACCAAGCGATAATGACGTCTTTTTTTTTCAGGCGGGGCAAATGCATTTCGCACATACCGGGTCCTTTGCTAGGGATTAGACCGTTGTTGATCATGGAGGCTTTCCACTGAGGCAATCCAAACAATAATCAAACGGCTTGTGTGGAGCCTCGAACCCATGGACGTACATGGGCTAATACCCCACTAAAACCACCCTCCTCCCATGTGCCCCGCGCTTATGAGTAGGAAAGGCATGAGATACAGAACGTAGTTACACCCACACCGACTCTAGCGCACAAGTGCTTCAGAGTGCCCCGGGAGAGCCAAACTCACTTCGTCAACAGGGGTGAAGACTCCTCTGCTCCCTAGATGCTGCAGCGGTATTTCAGGGGGGGAGATCATGCGCATACCTGCGCCTCCGGGCTCCCGACTGACGTCGGCGCCCGCGAGACGCATGCGCACTTCCATCTCTCTCCCTATCTCGTTCCGCGGCCTCCTTATGAGACACTACCGTCTCGCAGAAAGCGGCCGCACCCACCCACCAATCGTCGCTGTGCAGCATGGCTTGCACCAGATCGCCCAGCGATTCGATCGGTCCTACAAGTGTCTCGAGTTCAAACCTCTGAAGTGCCCATGCTGCGCACTCGACTAGCGTGTGTAACGCCGTGTCCAGCGCGCCACATTGGCGGCATTGGGGTGAAGGCAAGCAGCCCGCAATCTGACACAGATACTTATCGAAGCAACCGTGCCCGGTAAGTATCTGTGTCATTCTGAAGGTCAGGGTCCCGCGTTTGCGCGAGAGTCATCGCAACAGTTGCGGTCGAACCGCCTCCACCGTGTCAATACCAGCAACAGGGTTTTCCAACTCTACTGACCAAGATTGGATCATGGCCGCGGTTTCCCGCGTCCTGATCACCTGGAGTTCGGCCTGGCCATAGACCAGGCCACGGGCGAGGGCATGCTGTCGGGAGCGCCGAACTTTGGCTATCACGTCCGCCTGGAGAGGCCAGGGCGGATCGCCTGCCAAGAGTGTCGACGCCGTCCACGACACTGTACGGTATCCTCGGATGGTCCTCACCGCCAGGACCCGTTGTGCGCGGCACAACAAAGTCCTATTGTGGCGGTGAAGTGCAGTGGACCATACGGGTGCACCGTATAGGGCCATAATCCTAAGGATGCCCATGGCGATAATGATGTCTTGCCCAACCTATGACAACGTCGGATATCCTCTGTATTGAACCCATCTAACTTCAGCTTGGGTGATTACAAGCTTTGAAACTACCACAGCCACATTTTCCCATCTTTATTTTCAATTACTCCATGAAGCAGTAGAATTTTCCTTCTGCTATGCATTTCAATATGGTCAGTGGATTGTTAAAGTAAATCGATTTGCTGTTGTGATACCTTCAAACTGTTGAGGGTCAACGTATTAAAAGCAGTAAAATCAGCCGACAATGAAGACAGTGTGTTTGATGAACTAGCTCCTTTCTGAAGTTCTCCTTCAAAGTTGTCCATACGTTCCTTAAAAACAGTCCCAAGTTGAGACATGGCCTTCATTGTGAAATAAAATTAGTGTGATTTGTAAAGTTCTAATTCTCAACAAAGTTTTTGTGTTGCACTTGGAAAACACTTTGGCAGGTAGGCAAAATATTCACTGTGATTATGCATATACTTTAATTAACAATTAGTTTATTAAATCAATTAAATTCAAATTAAATTTTAAGAGCTCTTCAAAAACTGTGTTCCTTTTTTGACACCTACCCTCGAAAAAAATTTAGTCATAAGACCGCCTATTGTTTTCTGTACTTTTATTTCTTGAACTGTACCTTAATGTTGTACAATAAAGTACAAATCTATTATCTATACATCTATTTTATACAGATAAATAAAATTTAATTGTCTATTTGTAACGTTAATATAAAAATGTGAAAAAAAAATCGGACCAGGAGATTCCGAAAATGCAATTTTTAACATTTTTGTCTGTATGTATATTCCAGCTAATCGCTGAAACGGCTGGACTGATTTTGATGGAGAGTTTCGCTGGCAGATAGATGATGTTATAAGATATTAGGTTGGGGAGAAAGTTTCCTCGCATTTTATATAAAAATTCAAAAGGTTCTTTTATAAAGTTTGACTAAAGTATGTAGGTGCCATTTTGTTTGATAACTTTTTGCCATCTTGTAGGTAGGGAAGTGATCCCATTGCTATAAAAATTTTGGGGCTTCTGATCAAAAAACTGCGACAAGTGGTTTTGGCAGTCCTCTTGTGATGTTAACCTGACACTGCCTAAGGAATTCTGCAGAGACCGAAACAGGTGAAAATCTGAAGGTGCAAGGTCAGGACTATACGGCGGATGCATTAACACCTCCCAGCCAAACTCTCGTAATTTTTGCTGAGTCGCTAAAGATGTGTGAGGTCTAGCGTTATCGTGGTGAAATACCACACCCCTTCTGTTGATTAATTCCGGCCGCTTTCTCTCAACTTTTTGCTTTAATCTCATCAGTTGTTTGCAGTACAGTTCAGAATCGATGGTCCTGCCTGGCGGTAACAGCTCATAATGAATAATGCCCTTCCAATTCCACCATACACACAGCATCACCTTGTTGCGAGTTGATCCGGGTTTCGCCACAGTCTGTGAAGCCTGACCGGCCTTAGACCACGATCTTTTTCGCACGTTCTTGTCGTACGTGATCCACTTTTCATCACCAGTTATCAGCTTCTTCAAAAATGGTTCGGTTTCATTACGTCGTAATAAAGAATCACAAATGAGTACACGGTTCATTAGGTTTCTTTCAGTGAGCTCATGAGGCACCCAAATATCGAGCTTTTTTGTGTACCCAGCTTTTTTCAAATGCGCCAAAACCGTTTTGTGGTCTATTCCCAGTTCTCCAGCTACATCGTAACTACTAATATGCCGATCTTGCTCCACTTTTTCAAAAATGGCATCAATTTTGTCCGTAACAGGGCGACCAGAGCGACGTGCATCTTTGATATCAAAATTTCCGGATTGAAAACGCTTAAACCAAATTTGCGCTACTCTCACAGATACTGCATTAGGTCCATAAACATCACAATTTTTTTTCGCGGCTTGTGTTGCATTTTTACCTTTTTTGTAGTAAAATTTTAAAAAGTATCGAATTTCTTCATTAAATTCACTCATTTTAACAATAAGAAAAACAAATGAAAATCACACATTTTCCTAATTTGAATTTGGAATTGTCTTCTTTAAAATTAAAACTTTTAATGATACCAAAACCAGCCAGATACAAATAGTATAGCCAAAGAGATCTTATTACAAGTTCATATATACTATATGCGAAGAGACTTTTTCCCCAATCTATTATAAAAAATTAGGCTACTTTTTAGAGTTTCGCGAAAAAATCCACGCGGATGAAGTCGAGGGCACAGCTAGCATTCTATAAACATAATATATCAGGCTTAAGGAATTTCCAAAAATACTACTTCACACGTATACATACATATAAAACGGGCACGTGTCAGGGGGAATGTTCGTCCCGATTGACACGGGATTCGGGTGTTCCGGGTCAAATCGATGCCAACCACCCGGGGAAAGTTAACATAAGTTTTCTTATATTTTCCGCGTATCGCCTTCGTGAAGTTTTACCTACATGTTGTATGTACATGCCCTTGATATTTTATACCACTGACCAAGAAATATACAAGTGAAATGTTTTTACGGTCAATGTTAAACATTTAATTATCAATTTGTTGTGGACTGTTATTATTTCAATGTAATGACGATTTTTGAGAAGGGGAACAGATTAAGTATATCTGGTGGCCAGCACTATGCCGCACCAAATAAATAAAAACTATTTGTCGAGATTCCAATAGTTAATGTAAGTTTTTATTTATTTATGGACAACCTACAGCTAAATACATTTAATTAGATAACTATAATTAACAAAATTAAGCCAAGCTATTGGTTAAAAATAACATGCAGACGTAAAAAAGGCAGAGTTAGTCACTATTGAAAACTGCTTGGCTCTTGAAATACTGATTACCAACGAGTGGATGTCATCGTATTGTTACAACCTGAACGCCGTCAAAAGACAAATTCACACCTGCATACCTGTAATAATTTTATTACCCTTTCGGTATTTGGACTTCTTTTGTTTACTTTGTGTTTAAAATTTGTGATTAGAAAAACAGCCCATTGTGTATTGTAATCTGTTATGGTAGTCATTAGCCAGGTGCGATTCTAGGAAATTCAGTCCACGCGGCCGAGCAGACATATTGTATTTGCACAGTATAAAGTAATGCCCCAATTGAAAGATGAGGCAGTCGAGCGATAACCACACGTGAAGCAAAACTTGTGTACATTCGGTAATCTATTTAGTGAAGGACTTTGCGCGTGTTATTGAATCGTGCATTACGTTTGGACTGGTTGTATTTAGTTATATTTGTACCTATGTTATACGTGTTTGTATAGTTCTAATAAATTCCAATAATAATTCCAACGGCATTTTAATTTGAGTCCTACAACTCGTAATAGTATTTACTTACATTATTTAAATAATTAGTTGCTCGTACTAGAAATGAGTCTTGTCTGTAATTGGTAAAACTTCGTATAGACTTCGCTGGAATATTAAAGATCTTGCTTAGAAGATTTGGACAATCAATATCAGAGGAGATAATATTTACCCAACTATGGCAACACCAAAAAGGTGGGTTATAGTTGTAACAATCTTTGTATATTTGTATTTACATATCGTCGCCATCGAAAGACAACATTCAACTATACAGTTCACATTTCTCACAAAAACACATACTACAACTATTGTTCAAATAAATTAATGTTACGAGCTACAGGACTCGAATTAAAATGTCGTTGGAATTATTAATTATTATAGAATTTATTAGAACTATACAAACACGTATAACACAGGTACAAATATAACTGAATACGACAAGTCCAAACGTAATGCACGATTCAATAACACGTGCAAAGTCCGTCACTAAATAGATTACCGAATGTACACAAGTCTTGCTTCGCTTCTGGTTATCGCTTGACTACCGATCTCTCCATTGGGGCATTGCTTTATAGTGCACAGATGCTATATGTCTGCCCGACCACATGGACCTAATTTCTTAGAATCACACCTGGCTAATGACTACCATAAAAGATTATAATACACAATGGGCTGGTTTTTCTAATCACAAATTTTAAACACAAAGTAAACAAAAGAAGTCCAAATGCCGAAAGGTAATAAAATGTCTACAGGTATGCAGGTGTGAATTTGTCTTTTGTCGTCGTTCAGGCCGTAACAATATCATCGTCATCGATTATTTTAATGTTGTACATTTCTTTTAAATATATTAAATTTGGTTGAAGCGTATAATTTACCTTTTAGCAAATAGCGCAATCGGAGATAGAATATGTTTTACCTGAGGCAAAGCTTAATGATAAATCTGGCCGTTATTTATATCTCATTTGTGATATATCTGTTTGTTTGTTGTCCCAAATAAATGTTATTCTCTATGAATATTAGGTTATTTACTCTGAGGGACCTTATTTCGTTTATCAAGATCGGATTGCGGCCACGAGATGCCTCCATTTTGGGTGATTCTGGTTATGATAGGAATAAGGGTATTTGGGGCAAATATATAACTTTCTATTTTTTAAATTGGTTACAATTATTGCATTTTATTTGTACTTAAGTGTAAATCTATTTAGCCTAACTGATATACCTACTAATATAATAAATGCGAAAGTTTAGATGGATGTTTGTTGCTCAACCACGCCAGAACGGATGTACAGATCTGGATGAAATTTGGCACAGAGATAGATGATAGTATGGATTAGCACATAGGCTACTATTTATCCCGGAAAAATATAAGGCTCCCGTGGGATAACTATGTCTGTAAAATTTAATTTTAAGCCGCAAACAAAAGCTAGTATAGTATAATTGTGATCGTGTGTTTGTTTGTGGCGCTTTCACACTTTAACTAAGCAAGAAATCGTCACGAAATTTTTCATATACGTTGTCAGGGGCATCGAAATGGACAGGGTAACTTTCATGCAGAATAAAAGTGCTGTTCCCGAGGGATAGATGCATATGTATGAAAATATGGCGCTCCAATCTCGTTTTATGACGATAGCAACATAGCAACGACAATGACAGCGACAATTATTATTTGTTGCTGCAATGGTTAGTTCATGTAAAAGATATTTCTAAGAATTATAATAAGGTCTCTTCATGACATACACATACATACATAGACTTTTTTAACGTGGGCGAAGAATCATGTTATGGTGCCAGGCGGTGCGCAGAGCGGACTGTCATCATAGGGTGCACGGCCCAAAAGCGGGCAAATACTTAAAGGTAGACGTCAATGACAGTTGTGTCCATATAGCGAATTCTTAAAAACACAAAGTTGCTGGCAACAGCTAATAGGCCATATAAATTTTGCAACAATATCTTGTAAATCTTGTACATTTTGTACATATATATATAAAATTGTGTGAAAATGTTTTTTTGTATGTCGGTTGAACTGTGGGTTCCGTGGCTGAGCCGTAATCGCGTCTCAACGCGACCCCGCTCACCGCACTTATCGCTTTCACACTGTTTTACACTTTTGGTCATTGCAATGAACCCACTTACGATTTTGAAATGAAATGAAATCGTACTATTTGTCAGTGACATGGAGATGACAGATGTTATAAGTGACTGCTTGGTATATGTTTCGCTTTATAAGGCATACAAAATTTAATATGTAATTTTTTAAATAACAACATACCGAATCAACCAGGATTTTTTACTTAGGTTTTGAAACATACGACTCGAACTAGTTCAACTATAGTTGAACCGACAACTCCATGGATCAGCATCCAAACTCTATTAATGGAAAAATAAATCCCCGAAATTACAAAATGTATTTCTTCGCCTTACTGCAAGAAACCACTAGAACTTGAATAAAGTACTGCCAGCATTTACCATCACCAACAACTATTATCGGCAATCGGGAGGCAAAAACACAGATTGTATATCCCCAAGCTAAGCAAGCTACGCTTGTGTTATGGGTAACATGCAACGGACAACTATGGGCCCAATCCCAGACACCCAGACCATAGTAAATAACGGAAAATTCTTTTACGAAGTTTACCATCCCATGAATTGCACCCGGAGCCTCTGCGTTATAGTGAAGTTGCTCGACAAAGACTTACCCCGCTTAACCACAGAGGCCGTCAAAGTATGCCAGTGTACAAACTGTATAATAAACTTGAAAAATAAATATGTCAGTAAATATAAGTATATAGTAATAAATAACTAAAAATCCATATAAAATAAGTATAGATAACAATGTAACAAATAAATAGATAAATACAAATGTAAAGTAAATAAGATAGAAATAAAACTTAGATAGTAAGATAGGCACCTACCCTACTTTACCTACCTACCTAGGTAAGTAAGTAAGTCTTTATTGTACACCAAAGTATAGACAAACAAAATAATAAAATGGGCGGGCTTATCGCTAAAAAGTGATAATTTTCAGGCTAGTACTGAAAACGGAAAACAATAAGTTTTGTTTTTAAACTCTTTATTTATTTGGGACTCCATCATCTTCTAAACATACAATAACTTATATATTAAACTTTGAATAGAGAGCTGGCTAACAAACTAGCCTTCTTTGAGGCTGGGTCTGCCAGGATTTTTATAAAGATATCTACATCAAAGCGATTCAGTCTCAACTCGCTCATCAGTTGTTCTCCGCCATTAACAGATGTTCGACATCCTTACGAGTTCCACACAGTAGGCAGTTGGGAGAATCAACTTTGCCCATGAGGTGGCCAAAACTTCTTGTCGGGAAATGACCTGTTCGGATTCTATTAGTAGCTTTATATATGGCCTGTTGAATTTTCCTTCAGAAAAAAAAAGGAAAAAGATAAAGTAAAATCCCATTTATAGTCCCAACAGAAATAAATAAATAAGATAAAAAGTAAAATAATATCTCTGCCCCGAAAAGGGACAGATAAGATGAAACTTTATAAAAAAAATGTTCAACAATCGTCCACCTATTTTCCGTGTCCTTAAGTGCCCCACTCACGTTGAAGTAACCCGGCCGGGTCAAGAGCGCCTCTCTCCGCACCTAAATCACGGCTAAAAGGAGGTTGCACTGTAGAAAAGTTCATTCTTATGATACAAGTATACTTTTTTCTTGTTTTTGTTAACGCAGAGGAATGTCTTTTCTTGCGACACACACATGGGCGGATACTAGGGGAGATCGCCTGCACGGACTCTCGTATGGTTTCGGTCCATCTCTCAATGAAGGGAGAGGCAACTATTACCCACCCACTAAATCTACCTACGTCCCGAAGAGACGCAACACTTAGTAAGAACGTCACTGTACTGTGACGTTCTACTGTGCCAGATTGATACAAACCCAGGGAAGAAGTGCTGTATTAAACTACTAAGTAAAGCACAGGCGAAGGTCCTCTGATACCCCCGTAAACAGCGGCCCTCTGCCAAGGAACTATGGGAGTAGGTTCAGTGCATAACGAAGTCTCCGAGCCCCGTCTGTGGGCGGCGAGCGAAGGCTGTTTGCGCCATTCTCTCCCTCTCTCTCTCGACGGCCTCCTTTTGAGTCATTACTAACTCACAAAAGGAGGAAACTGTCTGCCGTAATAGATTTCAAATAAAGAAGTTTTTAAGCAAAGTACTATGGCAGTGTTTGACGGCTAGCGACAGTTGCAATTCAGCAAAAATTATAATGTATGGATATTCGTGACACTGTTGTTAGTCGCCCCACATCATTTCTCACGTTGAGTCGTACGTAGTAATTAAAGACAGTATATAAGTTTAGCATAACTTTTTATTTAATTTAATCTCGATCTGCCCGACACGCCATAATTGGAGTCAGAAGAGAATCATACATACCATCACAGCAACCACAGTAGTAACCCACAGTGATATAACATACCCGTAGTACAACCTCGCACAGTGGTGACCCTTACGTGATCCATGACTCGTAAATTATCTTAGCTACCGTCCTAGCAGAAATATCCACTGCTAGCATAGCCACTGGCCAACCGGTACTTCTAACTACCTATATAATCGCCACCAGATATCGATGGCCTACCTGAGTCGGTAACGGTCCTACGATATTTACGTGAATATGTTCAAAACGCTGGCAATTGCGAAAACGTCCTAAGTCGGATACTGTGTGACGTTGTATTTTAGACACAGGATCTAGCCCAAGGCCCAACGTCCTTATTCGTTCCCGGCCAGTAACATTTTTTTGACATCAATTTCCTAGAAGTCCTAATACCGGGATGGCTCACAGTGACAGTTGGGTATAGCAGAAGAAGCATAAAAATAGGATAAACGCAGTTGAAATGAGAGCTTTGAGAAGTAAGAAGAATATGTGCGGTTAACTTGAATGATATGAAGGAACACTGTGTTAAGGGAACGCTGTGGATTGAAAGAAGATGTAATAACAAGAGTTGAAAAAGGAATGTTAAGGTGGTTTGGGCATGTAGAGAGGATGGATGAAAACAGAATCACAAAACAAGTGTATGACAGTATTGTGAATGGTAGAGTTGTTGCCGGTAGACCACGACGTACACATCATGACCAAATAGCAGAAGTGTTAAAGAGAGGTCAGGTAAAAAGCATGTCAAATAAACGTGCATGTATGAAGAGGCTAATGAAAGTAGGTGAAGTAAAAGTTGTTTGTCAGGACCGTCGCAAGTGGAGATCCATAGTCTGTACCTACCCCCATGGGAAACAGGCATGATATTATGTATGTATGCAAACTACATAAATTCCTCTAAATATGTTTGTATGTATTTAATTTCAACACCAGACATTGTAATAGACTGATATTGCCATCTTTTAGATTACAAAAAGTACTGTCCTCTTTCTTGGGGGTTGGTATACGCTTCTTCAATAAGATTCCGAGTGAAATGTTAGATCTGCCTTTCACTAAATTCAAAACCAAATTAAAAAGTATCTTGCTAAAAAAGGGATACTACACTATTGAAGAATACTTAAATGACAAAAATTCATTTACGTAGCAGCTCGCTCTAACATCTTATACTATATTTTGTATAATGTTATCTTGCCAAGCTTGTAAGGGATTTATGGAGATATATTGCAGCATACATTTAGTACGTCATGTCATTATTATAACTTTCATAATATTTTTCTTTCCTCTTATTGTGTCTTGGTCTTATTGAGTATACACTATTTGCTACAACTCCATTAATTCTTCAAAAAGTAATTCTGTAACATACTTCTGTATAAAACTTATTAAAAAAGACAACTTGAGATATAAATAGAATAAGAAACTTAAAGAAAAACAATATTTAGCTGGACTTGTTGCTGGGGAGTTTCATGCCGCTTCTTCTCCTTAACAGCAATAACACGTTGCGAAGCGATATACATATAATAGGAAGAAAAATTAAATTTAAACTTATTTATATGACCTTCAAAAAGTGTTCTCCAGTGGAACTTATTTGAATAAAAAACTTTGAATTTGAAATTTGAATTTATAAAGTAATTTAAGTATGTGTATTTAATTTATAAAATATGTAGTTTAGGTATGTCTGTTTAAATTCTATCTAATAATCTGCACCACCTACATCGCCGGATTAGGTTATAAGTTAGGTTGCTTGGAAGAGATTGCTTTAAGTTAAGCGATACGGCTACCTATTGTTTCTACCATGACAATATGCGCAGGATTTAGGATAACAATGGACTATGTCAATTTTGTAGAAAAAGAAGTGTGTGGCAATTTAGATGAGAATGTGAGATTGAGCACGCACGTACCTGATTAATGGGCATGAAATACAGCTGCTACTCACTTTCACTTCTCCGCTTCAGTTTACTTGTTATAATATACTTATAGTATTTAATTTTATGTATATGTATTTTATATGATATGTATTTATTGCGTTTTATACTTGCGGCGCGGAGCGGGTAATTTATTATTTATTTTTATATTATTTAATAGAGAATAATTTATTTTCAGAATGAAACTATACTACTAAACTAAACGTACTATTCAGTGTTGGTTTTTATGGCCTGGCGCCAACACTTATTATGAAAGTATATATGTTACTTCTATCAAAAAAACTATTATTAAAACTTTTATCTGTCTGGATGTTCCGGCGAATCTTTAAAAGGGCTGGACCGATTTTGACGGGAATTACACCGGTAGATAGCTGATGTTATAAGAAGTAACTTAGGCTACTTGTCTTAGGGTTCCGCGTAAAACATCCACGCGGACGAATTGTTAGACAAATAGTCTCAAATAGTTAGACATATTCACAACAAATAATTTTAATTATGCATGTAAATATATATTTAATCGTGTTACTATACATATTTAATAACTAGCATTTACACGCGACATTGTTCACGTTGGAAAAATAAAGTTTGCTATGAATCAGCGAAATTATCGTTTCGAAATTTTGTTTTCACTCTGGCCTTTTGAACCATTCCCATGAAAATTCCCGCGGGATTCCCGCAATATAAAGTACTGACGATTTTAGGTCCGCGAATTCGTTATCGATCTATCGGTCTAATAGTTTTTACGTGAATTCCGAACAAACAGACAAACACAAAAAATCTAAGAAACAAAAGACTACATTTATGTAATATTATAGTAAATACATAGTGTTACAAGTTGGGCCAAATACAATACCTGTATTTATTACCTGCCGCGGCTTTTGAGCTAATAACGTTAAAACTGTTTTATGACTATCTTCTTTGTGTTTGAAATTTGCAATTAGACAATAGCCTATTGTTATTGTACTTGTTTATGGCCCTTTGCAGGCATAATTATGCAGGTGTGCAAATTATGTTTTCTGGGAATTGCGCCGACAGTCGCCAGGTAGACATATGGCATCGGTGCGTTATAATTAAATCACTGGCCCAATGCAGAGAGCGGCAGTCAAGCGACGACTACGAGACGAGTAAGACGTTTGTAGTACTCTCGATTAGCGATATAGTCGACGGACTTTGTCGAATTGCATCGAATCGTGCAGTGTGAACTGGTTGCATCCAGTTTTATTTGTATTTGTTTTATACGTGTTTGTGCAGTTCTAATAAATTCTATAGTAGTTCCAACTGCATTTTTAATTCGAGTCCTGTAGCTTGTAACAATAGAATCACATTGTTTCTTTCTCTATTTACGTCATTTCTTACATACCGTTCTATTTGAAATAAACTGTAATTAGAAATGTTTATATTGTTACAACTTAGGCTTCGACAGAGACAAATTCCACGTAGTCTGTAAAATCACATTTTATTACCTGTCAGCATTTTAACTAATTGTAATCCTTTTATGATCGTCTTCTTTTGTTTATTTATTTATTGTCATATGTTTCTAGTATTGTGGAGAACAGCCTATTGTTCATAGGCTGCATCGTTAGCCAGGTGTTACGGATTATAAATACAAGCTGATTCTAGGAAATTATTTTGACGTTGCTGGGCATCTGCATTATGTTTTACACTGCACACATTTGCATTTGTGCAGTATAAAACAGTGTCCTGATTGAGAGAGGGAGTTAGTTGATCGACAACTACGATCAAGGCGTGCCGTGTGTACATTCGGGAATCTAATGTTGACTTTGCGCGTTTTATTGAATTACGACCTTCTGCATTACGTTTGGATTTGTTGTGTTCGGTTATATTTGTACCTGTGTTATACGTGTTTGTATAGTTCTAATAAACTCTATAATAATTTTAACGGCATTTTAATTGGAGTCCCGCTAACTCGTAACAATATGTTAAAAAAAATGTGTGTGTTCTTAGGTATTTTGAAACTAATTCTTAATAATTACACTTTAAATCACTACCATAATGTTCAAAATTCAATGCGCATTACGCACAAATTCCTTTGATCTACGTATAAAAAAATATCTGCCTTAACTATATACAGATAGAGCTAAAATTCATTTGAAATCTTTTGAGTTTTATCTAAATTGAAAATTAATACTAACTGGTAAAGAGAAATGTGTTTTATTTCGAATTCAATAAGGTTGAATTTTGGCTTCTATTTCGCTTATTCGTTCCATCGAGTTTCGAATCAATTCCATTGTAAAGAAGTTGCACTTAAAAAGAAATCCAGACATATTGAAAATGTTAGTACGCTAAACACAAGTAAATGAAGATATTAAAAGTTAGACGAAAAACCTCGAAACTACTGAACAAACGGACTTATTTAAAGTCCTTCATTGCTATTCTTCACACGTACGTCCTCACGCCTCCCCCCACTCCCACTCCTAGCACTCCTTAGGGTTGACGCATTTTGGTTATTTCATGAAACTAGCTAATGCCGCTTCGCTGTACAGTCTAATATTAATTACTATCAGTGCCAGAAAAACGCTGTTTGAATTTGGGAGGAGAGTGCGTTAATTACTAAACTAGCAGGGAATCACAACCCCTCCACTTTATAGATGGATAAATAACAATCCATTACGGAACGGAGAAAAAATACAATAGAATACAATTTGCTGCGGCCTGGCGGCCTGTCGTCTCAAGAGGCGACTAAACAACCCACAGCCAGGTGGTAGTAGGGTATTTACTCGACTGGGTGGCTACCACCCTTGGTCTAAAGTATGTCGCCATAACAACCTTGAGTTGTGTTCCGGCATTAGTGACCAGGTTCCAGTCTCCCTGAAGGGAGCAGCGGCGCTTTTGTTGCACCTTTGGTGTTGCAAATGTCCATAGGCGATGGTAACCGCTTTCCATCAAGTGGGCCGTCTGCTTGTCTGTTGAACTCCTGAAATACAAAAAAAGCTTACGAACTAGTACTATTGTAACGTGTACAAGGGGCAATCTTATCGCTAACAAGCGATCTCTTCTAGACAACCCGTGACAAGACTATTGTTGATTAGGAGTGGCGATTGTAGTATAATTATTGTACGATTACTTACGTAAATGTACGCATAAGTGATATATACAAGATATTGTAATAAAATGCAACTATTTAAACATAATAAACAATCCTTTAAAAAAAATTACTTTTTCTATATTTTCATTTTATTTTATATCTTTTCTATACTTTTTTTATATTTTCACTTTATTTTATATCTTTTCTGTATTTTCATTTTATTATTTACAGCCTCTATAGTAGCAGGCTAAGCCTTTGCCGGCCTACCTCACTGCAACGTAAATTTTAGATACGAACTTTCTCAGTTATTTACTATGGTCTGGGTGTCTGGGGTCGGCCTCATAGTAGTCTGTTTTTATTACCCATAACACAAGCGTAACTTGCTTAATATGGGGATATAAAATATGCATGTTTGTCGGCCAATTACCATAATTATATTTTTTATCTTTTCTATATTTCCACTTCATTTTGTTTTCTGAATTCTGCCAGCCCTGTATTGAAAGTCAGACCCTCGTGTCGGACAGTCCGTTGCTTTAATTAACCTCCCCCTCCCCCATTGCACACATGGTGGCAAAAATGAGGGAATTATTCGTAAAGAACTATTTGAACGGGTTACCGCATTTGTGCGGTACAAATATGGTATACAATAACCACATTTGGGAAAATTTTGTTCGTGACATCTGGATGAGGTATAAAATTATACACTCGAAAAGTTGGTACCTTTGTTCGGTATCCCTGACATGTATAAGTATTGAATGCTTATAATGACGACCTCTCAGTTATGCAATGTGAAAACCTAGGAACTGACATCGTTTTAACCAACTTGAAAAAAAAAAAAAGTGATCGATTCGTAGTGCAATTTTTTTTTTCATGTTTATCAGCCATAACTCGTTGTTTTAGAACCGATTTTGATCATGCTTTTTGTGTTGTATTCAGTACAGTTTCAGGATAGTTTCATAAGGAGTAGTATACTAATTAACTTTAAAGTGAAAAAAAAAACAAAATATACTAACAAAATAGAAACCGACTTCTGCAGGACCTATAAACCAAAAATACAGTTAAATTCAATCAAATCAAATTAAATAAATTACAATACACAATAGGCTGTTGCCTATTGTGTATTGTAATCCTTTATGGCAGGCAGTGGCCAGGTGTGATTCTTGGAAATCAGCGGTCGAGACATATTGTATAGCTGAGTCCAAAGGAATGCCTGAACGGAGAAATCGGCAGTCAAGCGACGATTACAATACAGACAAGACGTGTGTACATTGGATTAGCTATATAGTGACGAACTTTGCGCGTGTTATTGAATCGTGCAGTTTGTGTTGGTTGTGTCTAGTTTATTTGTACATGTGTTATACGTGTTTGTATAGTTCTAATAAATTCTATAGTAATTCCAACGGCATTATTAATTCGAGTCCTGTAACTCGTAAGAATACACATATTTTTTTAAATATAACATTTTCTTAAGTTTTCGCGACTAGTACATATAATAAAAATACGCTGTAACGGTTTTAGGCGCTGTATTTTATTTGATTTGTATTATTCCGACATTTCGGCCACTTTTCGGTAGCCGTGATCACCGAAGACAAAGATGTGAAAAGTGGCCGAAACGTCGGAATGATAAAATACAAATAAAATACCACGCTTAAAACTGTAAACTGTAAAAAATGTATGTCAATTTATTTGTAAATACTTGAAGGTTAAATAAAAAAGTTTGTGAAGCTTGTAATGAAAATGTATTCCCTCGATATTCAGAATTTAGATTCCAATAAGTAAAAAACCTATACACCCATAGGCTACGTTCCACATTACGCTCACAACGACCACGTTCACGGCCTCGATTTTTCCCGTTCCACTTTCTTGCGGGTGTTACAATCGTAAACTCTGGAGCGCGTTCCTTTAGTAGCTCATAACCATCAAAATGCGCCTTCAGCCGTTCCACATAGCCGTCGTCCCACGTCGTTTCCATGTGGTCATTATAATTTTCGATCACACAGCGCAGACAACGACCTATATCAAGAAGTGGGTCAAACAATTAAGTTTACGATTGCGAGCAAGTGGAACTGGAAACATCGCGGTCATGAGCGTGGTCGTTGTGAGCCTCATATGGAACGTAGCCCTAATAGAACGGATTACAGAGCGTTGATGTCTTAACGACGAAATACACAAATGTCATTGGTTGATTTGAAAATCACGCCTTTTTCAATGTCAATTGATAGAGAGAATTAATGCTCTGTGGTCAACACTCACTTCGACCCACCTCTTGACATGGGTCGTTGTGTCGCCACGACCATAACGTTCGTGGTCGCTATGTTGAACGGCTGACGGAGCATTTTGGGCATTGTGAGCTATCGGAGGAACGCGCTCATACGAAACACGGCCCACAGATAAACCACGGCTAGACGCGTGACCTCGTTTCATATGTAAATAGATAAAACTAAACTAACACTGTCTGAATTTTAATTAAAGGTAAATCTAGTTTGTAGCCCTCTGGATAAGATACTACATTCAAATTATGTTGGTTCAAATCTGAATTTACTGATTTTTTGTGTATTTTACATCTGGTAAAGAAACATGCTGGAATCATTACCTTAATTACATGCATGCACATGCACATCTGCCTGTCATAAAACTTGGTTTATTGCCCTTCCTCTGTTCGGAGTTCTTTTGTTTAGACTATAGCCTATTGTTATGGTACTTGTTTGGCCGTTCGCAGACATAATCCTGCAGGTGTGCAGAATTATGCTTTCTGGGAATGGCGTCGATGGTGGCGCAGGTGTGATTCGTGGAAATCATTGTTTACACGGTCCTAAGCTGAGTATAAAGGGGTGTCCGAACGGAGAGATGGGCAGTCAAGCGACGACTACGATACGAATAAGACGTTTGTAGTACTCTCGATTAGCGATATAGACGACGGACTTTGCGCGTGTCAAATTGCATTGAATCGTGCAGTGTGAACTGGTTGCATCCGGTTTTATTTGTATTTGTTTTATACGTGTTTGTAAAGTTCTAATACGCTCTATAGTAATTCCAACGGCATTAATTTTAATTCGAGTCCTGTAGCTCGTAACTATATTATAAAATTCTAAGCAGGCCGTGTCTATATATTGAAGCTATTAAAAAAAACAACACGAATAGACTAACAGGGCATTCCGTTAGTAGCTTTGTAGAAAGGGTTGTTTTTGAACAAAGTGCTATATTTATAAACTAGTGGTCTCAGCAGACGTCATCCTGTCCTGAAAAATAAAAATTTATAACCCGATTCCAGCGCCAAGTATGTTATTTAAATTAATGGATTATTGAAGTTTTATTAATTTTTATAAAAAAAATTAGCCTATATTAATCAAGGATAATGTAGCATTCGAATGGTGAAAGAATTTTTGAAATCGGTCCAGTAGTTTTTGTGTTTATTCGTTACAAACATACAAAAATACAAATCTTTCCTCTTTATAATATTAGTATAGATGAGAGCCGCTGCAACGTGTTAAACCGTACTTTTAATTATCTGTACTCATCGCGAAAACTAAGTTATGCCAATGTTATTAATATACTGACGTGTGGAATAAATAAGACATCAGATACAGGGGGCGCTCTCAACACGAACCAACATTACGTCGTTTGCAGGGTGTACGCTATATTTCTCTTCGACGCTATTGGGAGGGCTGTACATGACAGCTTACGATTTGACATTTTTCTTTAGTGTTTATTTTAAATAATTTTCCCAGTTTTTCTCATGAAAACAGTATGTGTGTAACAACATATCAATTTTTCAAAGTTTCATTTTTTTATAAATTCTTCGAAACGTATTTTGTACTAGGATATGCCCGCGACTTCATCCACGCTTTACTTGAAATTCCTACGGGATTCCCAGGATACAAAATATTGCAGCATATAAAAAAGAACGCAAGCTATTTTTTTAGCAAGAACTCTATCGGAATAAGCTAATAAATAAAGCACACCGCTCCTGGGAAAATTCCTGCAGAATTCCCGGGATAAAATATAACACATTTTATCTATATATATATAATGAAAATGGCCTTCCTTTGAGGCTCAATCACGCCTAAACCACTGATCGTATCGACATGAAACTACCACCATTCGATGCGAAATTTTTCCTAGATGGTTTATGGCTATTTATTTTTCGAATTCTGACGTTCCTTCATTTTTTTATTGCTGTTTTACTTTCATGAACATTTATCCCGCTAATAAGAACAAAAGACAAGCGTTTTCTCCTGATTCTTTTGTTTTCATGGATTTCAACGGAGTTTACTAAACGGATTATGTTCTTTTACATTCAGCTAAGAATCTACTTACAAACTTCCACGCATCCACCAACCAACTCCCACGCACCCCTGCACACCCACTCTCATTTTTTGATAAAAATAAAATGCCGTATCTATGATCGAGTATCACTTGAGAACGGCTCGACCGATTGGGTTAATTTTTTTTTTGTTGTCTTCAGAATTGTCAGGAGAAGGTTTATATGTAAGAAAATTTAAAAAAAGTCTACTAAAACGTTAAAAATTTCGATGATAATCGAAGTATTCCAATTTCTATAGTTACTCATCACGAAATCTCGGGAACTATAGGACTTAGAAATGTGAAACTTGGTAGGAATATTACTTTCGTTGTGTAGAGGTCAACTAAAAACGGATTTTAAGGAATTCATCCCCAAAGGGGATTGCGGGGGCGTTAACAATGAACAATTCCCGTTTTCAAACTATAGCTCCTATAAATTCCAAATTTGGTAGGAATCTTCTGTAAGAGATGTAGAAATAGTCTATGAACGAATTTTACGGTAGTTCACCCCACAGGGGGTTGCGGGGGCAGTTTAACAATGAAAATTTTTATTTTTAAGCCGTAGCTCCTACAGATTCCAAATTTAGCTAGAGTCGTCTATATGTGATGCAGAAATGATTTAAGAGCGGATTTGACAACAACCCACCGCCGAAAAAGATTGCGGTAGTGGGTGTTAAAATGTGAAATTTCTATTTCCAAACTGTAACCTCTATAGACTCTAAATTTGGTAGTAACCTTTATTTGTCATGCAGAAATCATCTCAAATAGGATTTTACGAAATTCTATTTCCAATAGGGGTTGTGCCCCCTAATACAACCACACGTCCTGATTGAAAACCTAATCACGTGGGAGGCGGACACACGAATGAGAAATTAGTGGCGTGGCTAACGTGGCTCTGGAAACCCATCAAAAATGGAGCTACGATCTAAACGTAAACGTATAGGACCGCTGCCCGGGGCGATCGCCGGGGCACACCTGAGCTGACGCTGGATGTCTCAGCATGCGAATTGTCAGCGGTGAGGAGTTGAACAGGCGGGCTCCCACCGACAAAGATGCTACAGCCGAAATCCGTGACGATGGTGATAGTTTAACAGTCAGAACAAACACTCCAATAGAACCATATAGCCCAAGTACTGTATCGTACACACCCTCCAGATCATCTTCACCTTCCGTACCATCGTCACCCCAAACACTCTCTTTTAACCCAGATCCACCCATACCAGTCTTGAATGTTGCACGGGAGGCAAGTTCCTTCTTACCCGTGTCCACCAAGGCTGGGAAATCACGAGTACGCTTGAAATGGAGCAAAGATGTGAATACATTTATCATGCGTTCTTATTTTCACATAACCAAATTAGAGACCGACATGACCACATATAGGCAACAATTACATCAACTTTTTTCCCAACAAGATCCGGAAGTAGCCGTTTCAGAACAAAGAATATTAATAATTAAAAAAAGGTTAAATAAATCTATGTCATTCGCCTGGCAAAGTAATCCGTTTCATAATTCGATGAGATAGAGTGAATATGTACATTACATGTTGATAAAGAAGAAATAACGTTTACTAATACTTAGTTATACGTTTATAATGTTCGTTGCAACGATAAACATGAAGTTAATAAATAACCAAAAAAAATTGAATGGTTACTAGGTTCATAGTTTTTTGCTATTAAAAAAAAATAAGCAAATAAACATTTAGTATATTAACGAGTATGTTTTACGTCCCGGCAAACTCAACTTGCGAGCGACGAGTCGTCGAATGTGAGACGGAGGAAGATTAATACTCATTTCTCCATGAATCGGACCATTTCTATTCACTAATTTCTCCATTTATTCTTTGTTTTGTTGTTCATCAACATTTATTTTTATTATAATAATAATTATAATAATGATAATAATAATTTATTACATCAATAAATTTTATTTTAAGTGAATTTGACTCTGCTTTGAAAAATATTTTAAATTTCAGAAAAAAAAATTAAATTTAACAAAAAAAGCAAAAAAAATATGAATAAAAAAAAACATAAATTATGAATAAAATTTAATTTATTTCCTTTGAAAATTCGCCCAGCGAAGCGGGCGGGGACGGCTAGTTTTATTATATAAAATTTGTTATATTTTTAGTTAGTTTTTACGTGAATCTTGGACAGACAAACAGACAAGAAATCTAACAAAAAATTGCATCGTGTTCTCCATCGTTTATATAGTATAATATTCCAGTTTTTTTTTAATAGCTTTAATGTACAGACTCGGCATGTTTACAATTCTACAATATTGTAGATAACAGAGTTCTGTTATTCGTGCACACAAACACACATATATATATATATAGAAACCCTGAAACGCCGCAAATATGCATCCATCGGATACATATTTGTGGCTTTCGGGGTTGAGAATTTGGGGTCATGGGGACGTGAGGCTTATCAACTTTATCGAGACCTTTCAAAGCGATTGAAAGAAGTCTCGCGTGACCAAAGGGCTGGCCTATATTTAGGGCAACGGATAAGCGTTGCCATTCAACGGGGAAATGCGGCCAGCATTTTGGGAACGCTCCCCACCGACAGCGAGCTGGACTACATCTTTTACTTGTAAATATGTTTATAGTAGTTTTTAATTTCTAAGTTTTTGTTTATATATCAATATAGTAACAAATATATATATATATATATATATATATATATAATTAATGTATTACAATTTCTTACGTTCGGCGGTCTGTCACACGTATTAGATGAAATAATAACTCATAACCCGATACGGCACCGGCTTTTGTTTCCAAAGGTGCGGTAAGATTGCAAAATTAAAAATATAAATTGTAATAAGAAAATACATTGCGAGTTAGACGTTTTTTCAACAGCGGTGTACTCGGCGCTTACATCGTACGGTATGCTTTTTCAACCGGCTTTCCCTAGCCCAATTTCCACCCCGCGTTACTGAATGAGACCTTCAAAAAATATTCTCCTTTAAATAAAATGCCTGACCTATCTTGTATGTGTTGTGTCGTGTGTTTCTCAATATTGCTGTTTTTAAACTCTTTTTTGTTGTTGTTGTTTCTTTATTGTTATAACTATCTCAAACTACATAAATAATATGTCTTTAATCTTTTTACAATTGTTGTGCACATTTTTCTTCTTTTTTTTCTTCATTTTATACTTTTTTTTCACTTTGTATTTTATTTGCTTCAGTGTCTGTGTATGTCACTTGAATGGCCCTAGCGGAAGATCAGCGCTGGTTAACTTAACCAGCAACATGCTGAGCTAGGACCAATTTAGAGCTACACTTGCTTCGTTTTTTTTTTTACTGCATGTTGCATAGTACATTTATTTATTTATACTTGTGTATTGTATTCTCATTTATGTTGTAGTTCTAAATAAATTATTTTTATTTCTTTCTTTCTTAAAATCTTTTGAATCTAAATTAGTCTGCTGAGAGGCAGAGGAAACAGCGATGAAGATTATATTGAAATAACTAAGCCAAGTGGTTCTCGGACCACTTCAACATCGCTCCGATGCCGCGCCGTCGATATAACGCATTGTGTGCATAGGCCTGTTTACAGAGTGTTGGTCGAAGATCTCGCCATGCCAGCCTCAATGACATCATCCGCCGAGCTCTTGTCAGCGTCGGCGTACCAGCCATCCTAGAGCCAAATGGCTTGGTGCGCGACGATGGCAAGAGGCCAGATGGAATGTCACTTATTCCCTGGAGGATGGGAAGGGCGCTTATGTTGGACGCGACATGCGATGACACTTTGGCGGCATCACATCTTCCAGTGACTAAGTCAAGGGCTGGCAACGCTGCTTCAGCAGCTGAAGATCTCAAACGGCGCAAATGTGGAACCCTAAGAAGTGGTTATATATTTGTGCCGTTTGGAGTTGAAACTTTAGGTCCGTGGGGACCATCGGCAAAGGGTTTCTTCAAAAAAAATTGTAAGAAACTCCGTGATACCAGCCGTGATCAGAAGGCCGGTTAGTATTTCGCGCAACGAATCAGCATTACCATACAACGTGGTAATTGGCAATGCAGCCAGCCTTCTGGACACGCTTCCTTCTGGCAGCGATTTGTTACATACTTTATATTACTAGCTGATGCCCGCGACTTCGACCACGTGGTGCGGTTTTTTTAACTATCCCACTGGAACTCTTTAAGTTTTCGGGATCAAAAGTATCCTATATGTTGACCAGGGATATAAGCTACCACCATATAAAATTTCATTTAAATCGGTCCAGTCGTTTCTGAGATTAGCCGGTACAAACAGACAAACAAACAGAGAAACATAAAATTGAAAAAATCTAAATTATTTCTATTTCACTTCTTACACCCCCCTGACTCGGTTTTGAGCATTTTTTTTCGTTGTACAGAAATTCGACCTCTACAGTTTTATTATATGTATAGATTTAATTTATTTTCAAATATTTAGTTTAATATTTTCTTTCTTTCTTCTTTTACTTCATAGGCCTTAAATGTTACATTTTCCAAAAAAGGTTACTTAACCCTAAGAAAGGATTTCAAAAGACTTTGATAATTATGCGGCATTTTTAATGGTTCATTGCGGAAACACTTACACAGCAATACGGTGTAAGTTGTAACTAGAACCCATAGATAAAAAAACTATACATTCGTGTGATGTTATTTTTTACTACCCTCATAAAATTGAGCCCAAGGGTGGTTCTGATTCAGCATTTCAGCAGGTTCAAAGCAAAATAGCTTTGGTGTGACATACTTTTTTTAGTATATATCCTGTTTTATCATACACGTTTCTTCACTATGTTTCACCCGCCAAAATATCGAAACCATGTAGATTTTGTGCGAGCGAAGTAATAACACTACGTTTCAACGGTTTTAAGCGTCGTATTTGATTTAATTTTTATTCCGAAATGGTTTATTCGCCAGGTGATAGGGTATTTTCCCGTCTGGATGGCTACCACCCTTGGTCTAGAGCATGCCACCATAACAACCTTGAGTTGTGTTCCGGCATTAGTGGCCAGGTTACCGTCTTCCTTTAGAGAGCGGCATCACATTGTTATCCTTTGGTGTTACAAATGTCCGTAGGCAATGGTAACCTCTTACCATCAGGTGGGCCGTCTGTCTGTCCAAACAGGAAACATTCATTTGGTAAATGAATAGAATAACATAATAATAATAATAATAATAATCCCGCTTGGGCTTTGTGGCGAAGCCTTAGGTGAGTAGCGACACCTCGTACCTGACTCCGGGGGCCAAGGCAAGGCCCCCGCCTCCGTGCTTGCCTTAGCCAGCCGGCACGGAGTGGAGATCGCTAGAGCTAAGACTCAAGCTCCAGGGGTGGAAGTGATAAATGGCATCACGTCAGAAGTAGCTTCGGTGAACCTGCAGCCCACCTCTCGACACCCCTTAGCCACTCACACCCATGTTGCCCATGTCTTCTATGGCATTTTTTGGGGCCCAGACGCCATAGTCCCCATATTCCCAGACCCCTAGTACCACTAGCAGTTCACTCCAATAGCCCGGTACTTTTTGTTCTCATATCTCACAATAGTCCTACACTGGCCGGGGCTTGTCCTTGGGTGCATTTTTATATGGCGTAGACAGGGACAATCGCCGGTCAGTGTCACGCTACATTTAGATTAAATTTGTCAAGGGGCCTGCCTCTACGTATTGGCCTTCTCATGGCCCCACGCAAGCCCTCCAAACGTACTGGCTATTTTTATGGCCCGTGGTGTCTTGAGACATACAATAATAATAATAACAAATATATTTGTTTGCCTCCAAAATAATCTTAATTACAATAGGAAAGACATTACAAATTTGCGGTCTTAGAAACTAAATTATTGTTTGTGCTTCCACTAGCTCCAAAAGTAGTATTAACTGTATCTTTGAAGCTACTAACTACTAATATATCGTACATGTCGAAAAGTAGACTTCCAAAACAATTATTTTGTCTGTGAGAAAAATTTCGTTGCCAACAAATCAGTATTCGTTCGGTGACTTGGCCTTTTTTCATCAGAAACAGCGCAGCCGTTTTGGGTTAGTGCCAAAAACTCACTCAGACGCCTACGCTTTAAATGAATCAGCAATTAGTAGGGACGTAGCCAAGTTAACTAGATTTCACAGTTTGCTTTTGTTTTGGACTAGTTTCTCACGCTGCTTCGACCCTGCAAATATGTACTATTTATAAATGATGAATTAATCTATTAATACCATCCATAGAGTATATTATGGGCATATAATGAGGAGGGACGAAAGTCACGTGACATAAAAAATGTTAAACTACAAGGGTACAAAGGTAAAGGTAGACCAAAAAAGAGATGGATCGATTGTGTGAAGAATGATGTGATGGTTTGTGGTGTACCAGAAGATGCATTTTTTTATGTTTGTTTCTAGGCAAACTGGCAAAGGGACCACCTGGTGGTAGGTGGCTACCTTCGCCTATAGACATCTGCAACACTAACGGAGCCAATGCGTTGCCTACCTCGTTGACACATTAAATATCTGTTCACGTCCTTTTTGAAAAGCCCCATATTGTAGCGCTCTGGGAAAACCGCGGGAGTCCATTCCATAACTTGGACACATGGCATGAATGAGCGTCCACCACGTACCGTGGACGACTTCTAAGTGTCCAGGAAGTGTGGATGAACTCCCAATCGCCGGCGAGTGGTGCGATGATAGAATGACGACGTAGGCACCAAATCTAATGCATGTCAGGATAGAGGAGTGTGGAAGGAAGAGACACATTGTGCCGACCCCAAATTATTGGGATTTGGTGAAAGAAAAAAGAGACTATCTGTAGAGTATAATTATGCCAAGTGTTTACAATGCATTTAAGATATGAGAAAAAAATCAAAGGGGGTACTTGGATGAATTTTTATCAGTCTATGTATAATGTATAAGAGCATCCGTATCTTGTCACCATTTCTATTTTACATCTTCATGGAACTCATTATGAGAATAGCAACCGAGAACTGGCCAGACGGAATCACTATTGGAGGCCATAAAATCTCTAATTTGCGTTACGCAGATGACACTATCCTATTTGCAACAAGCATCCGCAATATGGAATCCCTGCTAACTATCCCTGCTGCTAGATTTCGGCCTAAAGATAAATCGCAACAAGACGAAGATTATGATTGTTGATCGACTCAACAATAACTCGCCCGAAGTAACTAAAATTGCGAATTGTGACGTCGTTCAATCATACATCTACCTCGGAGCACTAATATCGAACAATGGCGGATGCGCGGAAGAGATATAACGGCGCATGGCTATCGCCAGGTCCGCCATGGATTGGCTTGGGAAGATATGGAGAAACAGAAACATTACAAAGGCGACTAAAATGCGAATTGTCAGGGTACTAGTGTTTCCCATATTTCTTTATGGTGCCGAAACGTGGACTATAAGAGAAAGTGAGAGAAAGAAGATAGACGCTTTAGAAATGCGCTACGCATAGCCTGGACACAGTACCGAACCAGCGTCTCAATCCTCGAAGAACTCGACATAAAACAACGTCTCTCTTTCATCATTCAAGGTCGTATTCTCACTTTCTTTGGACATATTACACGACGAGAAGACACGTCGGTGGAGCGACTCGTAGTCCAGGGCAAAATGGAGGGCACGAGGGCGCTTGGTAGATCGCCAATGCGCTGGACCGACCAAGTCAAAACCGCACTAAATGGTCCACTCCACGAATGCACGAGGAAAGCTACAGTACGAGACGGATGGCGACGAATTGTAAAGCTTGCCACCACCCTAGTCATGAGGACCACGACCACTCTGCCAAGAGTGTGACGACGGAGAAGAATAAGAGCATCACCTGAAAACTACTGAACGGATTTAAATGAAACATAAAACAGGGCTAGTTTATATCCCGGTCAATACTCAAGATAATTTTTATCCCGATAAACGTATTGTGGGATAAAAGAATATAAGAGATTGTGCTGCAGTCGCGTTTTTTTTTGGGCCACCGTAGTAATTCTTTTATAAATACGTCGTCATGACAACGCGAACAAAGTTTCAGAGCATTTTCTTTCATACCTTATTTTTCTTTTAAGGTTATTTTTCCTCCTATTTATTCTTCCAAAATATTCAATCTATTTTCTTTCTTCTTCAAAACCTATTCAACTGTTTTATCTTATAAAAGTTAACACACAAAATTACTTTCGGGTTTACATATAGAGTTATACACAATCATATTAATATGCTTTTACTACATTCGACCTAAAATTAAAACTTATTATTTGTAGTACTAACTTTTTTTTTATTCATTGATAAAAACCAACAGCGCATATCAAACTACAAACAACAACAAAAATTGCTTATAATGTAGGGCTTAACAGGTTTTTCCGAGTTCATTTTTAAGCTAACGAGCGAACTAAAGTTTAAAAATGCAATAAATATATACATAAGTGAAAATAAGTATATACTTACACACATACATAATAATAAATAATTAAATTAAATTTAAATAAAATACATAGATAGATAAATGTAAATTTATATTATTTATTATTATACATTAACATTGAAATGTAATAAAAACATATTGATATTAAATAAACATATTACTTGATATATTGTTATTTTCTTATGATGTGGTGGTGTCTGCTCCAACAATTGTTTTGAAGATTAACCTCTTGAATACGGGCTTAGAGAAACGAAACAAGTCAATATCACTAGATTTAGTGTTGTTAAGTCTTAGCAATTCGAGTAAATATTGCTGGCGTAATTCGTTCCATGAGAAGGTATATGCAGTAGAGGAGCATGACGTGTAAGCATGTTTTTATTTTATAAAAAAAAAACTAAATCATAATAAATGAAATAGTAATAATAATCGGCAGGCAAACACACATATTGTATATCCCCAAATTAAGCAAGTTACGCTTGTGTTATGGATAATATACAACGGATATCTGGGTTCGATTCCCAGACACCCAAGACTGTAATAAATAAGGGAGAAAATGAGTTTCCGAAAATTACTATACCAGGAATCGAACCCGGAGCCTCTGCGTTGCAGTGAGGTAAGCCGTCAAAAGCTTAGATCGCTCAACAACAGAGGCCGTCATAATGTCCCAAGTGTTATATGATTTTTTAACATAATAGCGAATCCAATTAAAGTAATATTTCGATGCTACATCGTTTCCCTTCGACTTGATATTTTATGATTTTTTTCAAAAGTGACAAGAGTGTCTAGACCGGGAAAAAATCGAATTATGTGCTGGGACACATAGTAGAAGTGAAACTTCAACGGACAAGTGGAAAAACGAATCGCAATTTTTTTTACTTGAAGTTTTATGGCCAGGTCTTCAAATTGGACAAAAAATGTTAATGTACTTGTCCTTCGCGGGTTTACTGCAAATCATGATTTGGTTAGGTTAGGTACATTTTAATTAATGCATTTTTTATTTAAACATATTTTATTTTATCAAAAAACAAAAAAACTGAACCAAAAAACGCATCCATAGTCTACTCTAAAATTATGCCGCTCCTCCACGCGGCCGTAACGCCTTTTCGTGACAGAAAAATCCTAAGACACCCCGTCTATATAGAAGTTTACCTTTAAAATTTAAAAATAATGCGCTCTATAAATTCCTGGACCAAGATTTATCTTAAGATAAAAACTTCTTCATTATTTGTTAAGAACTACGCCGTAGCGTAGCCTGAAAATGCTACGCTGCTACGACCAAGAATCATTGTGAAACAAAACGTGACGTTCCTTAGCCAGTGTTAACGTCAAAACTTCCACGCCGTCTTGAATTAACTTAATTTTAAATAAAGTTACTTATTTTCTTTTCAAGTTAGCTGGATTTTGAAGTGGCGTGGCACGGTGCATACTCAAGTAGCATTGTAGGAAGTTAGCATTGTTTTGAGTGCAAAGAAATCTTGCAATTCCTTTAAAAGAATTGTATTCGTTTTTTAATATTGCCAATGTTTGCGATTAACGCAACTTCTTCATTTCATAAATCCTCATTACATCATAACATTATATTATTAAAAATCACACATGTCACTCGCCTTACATACGTCTAACATAAATAACACAAAATTTATGTCTATAAATCTAAATACATAAAAAGTTGTGTATCATAAAATATACGTACAGAATTCGAAACAGAGTTTAATTTAATATATTATCAAAACAGTTAAATAATTTGTTTTATTTTCTGGCATTAAATCTAGCCTTCTAAAATACTATCTGTAAAACATTACTATTTTAATACCTGTTAAAGTCTATGGAGTCGTCAGCAGACTGACAGACAAAAATAAAAAAAATGCAATGAAATTTCAACAATAACATGGCTCATGATATTTTTACTCGAAGGCCGGCCATTAACACAAGAGTATAAGCGATTGACAATAAACGGTTACTTGGAAAATTAACGCAAACAAATGGCAGTGAATAATTAAGACAATCATAAAAAGAATTACATATGTACATAACACCAAAATATACTTTTCATTTCTCATATTCTGAAAATACGCTTGGAGTTGCCTGATCGCCGGGACGAAAACAGTACTTTTCGACCCTGGAAAACAATTTACCCTGCTGTCAAAAATTTATAACATCATTTTATACTTATAAATTACTTTTCATTAAATCATTATTTAATTTACATAAATTTCAGCTAAATGTTTACTATTATCAGTGACAAAAACATATTGGCTGGTAGAATGCCACAGAAAAAAGAAATTTATTAGTTTTCATCTCATACATCCATGCTGGTCCATAAAAATGGTTCTATTGCCTTGTAACCAAAATTGGAAAATGATTGCAAGGGGTTGTGTTCACTCACGATTCGTATGTTGGTTTCATTTTTGTCAAAATGGCTGTCGTATTCACTAATACTATCTGTATACATACCGAATGTTCTCGAAGCGTGAAAGTGACATATCATCCATCAAACATGACATTATGGGGAAGAACGGGGAGGTGCAAAGGGGAGGAAGTGGTCTAGACAGTTCTTGCATTTTATGACCTTGCGTCGGCACTTCTCACATCGTAAATGGTCTTCCTTCAATTATTTATATTTTAAGTGGGTTTCGTAACACTGCAATACTCTGCGAATGGAAACTGGTAAAGATTTGCACGTGACTTTGCTTCCATAAGTGCGTCCATCTGTCTGTCTGTCAGTTTCTTTTGAATCGTAATTTTTAAGGTAGGGGAATGGTGAGGGATATTCTAAATTAACACGCATTACAATATTTCTAAAATCTTACACTTTCTTTTTTCTGAAAAGTTTCACAAACGTTAGCAATTTTTTAAAGTGAAATTAAAGAGATAAACATATAAAATACAACCTTATTTAATTCGAAACAAAACACATTTCTCTTTACCCGTTAGAATTAATTTTCAAATTAAAACTTGAAAAATTCAAATGCTTTTTGGCTCTCTCTGCATATATTTAAGGCAGATCTTTTATACGTAGATCAAAGGAAATTGTGCGTAACAGTGCATTGAACATTGAACTTTATCATAGTGATTTAAAGTGTTTTGAATTATGATATGTAGACGGATGTAGGCTAAACGAATTATATTTATATTAATAAAGGTTTAAGAAGAATTATCTGCGAGTATATTCTCTGAAGTTCCTCTTCTACTGCGTGTGAACTGCACACACACATACACAATTTTTGTTTATATATGTTTAATAACTTCTTTGTTTTTGAACCGTTTTGGATAATTATTTTTGCATAAAATTTATATGAAGCTCTACTGAACAGCATCATATAAATTTTATAAATAAATTTGTTTATTAGATAACACATATATTAAAATTAAAAAATAACTAAAAAATAGCAAATAATGACCGAGTTGAAGAGTCGAAATATTAGGTTGGGGAAAAAGTTTTTTCGCATTTTATATAAAAATTCAAAAGGTTTTTTTATAAAGTTTATTTACATTTGATTAAAGTATGTAGGTGCCATTTTGTTGGATAACTTTTTGCCATATTGTAGGTAGGGACGTGATCCCATTGCTATAAAAATTTTGGGGCTTCTGATTAAAAAACTGCGACAAATGGTTTTGGCAGTCCTCTCGTGATGTTAACCTGACACTGCCTAAGGAATTCTGCAGAGACCGAAATGGGTGAAAATCTGAAGGTGCAAGGTCAGGACTATACGGCGGATGCATTAACACCTCCCAGCCAAACTCTCGTCATTTTTTCTGAGTGGCTAAAGATGTGTGAGGTCTAGTGCTATCGTGGTGAAAAACTACACCCCTTCTGTTGATTAATTCCGGCCGCTTTCTCTCAACTTTTTGCTTTATTCTCATGAGTTGTTCGCAGTACAGTTCAGGATTTATGGTCCTGCCTGGTGGTAACAGCTCATAATGAATAATGCCCTTCAAATCCCACCATACACACAGCATCACCTTGTTGCGAGTTAACCCGTGTTTCGCCACAGTCTGTGAAGCCTGACCGGCCTTTGACCACGATCTTTTTCGCACGTTCTTGTCGTACGTGATCCACTTTTCATCATCAGTTATCAGCTTCTTCAAAAATGGTTCGGTTTCATTACGTCGTAATAAAGAATCACAAATGGCATTTTTTTAGGCAAAATTTTTTTTAGGCATAAATTAAATCTACCCTCAATAGACAAAAAATTATAACCCTTCTCTAACGTGACCTTTAGCTGAATAGGTATCCCATATTTCCCGAGTACTCCCTCACGCGGTATCATTAATTATCCCGCTTTTTACTTATCCATTGTCACTTGAGGACTGCAGCAAAAACCAACATATATTGCTGTCTCTTTCATCTCTGTTACTCTATCCTTTTCTAACAGACCCAATACGAATATATGCTTGAAAGTATGGTAGATGAATGACTACAGAAAAAATATCTGAATACTCTTAACTCTCGCACGTGTACACGGTGCCACTGATTATTACGTGCTTTTGATGCTTTGTTATTTCGAACATATTTTTTACTAACATTCAAATAAAAGTGAAAAATAAATTTAATTATGCTGGCAAAGTCTCTTTTACTACCCATTTTTGATTACGCTGACGCCTGCTATCTTGACTTCATCATACATCAGCTAAATAAACTTGAGCGACTTCAGAATTTTTGCATTAGGTTCATATTTGGCTTGCGAAAATATGACCATGGCTCTGAATTTCGTGTAAAACTCAAGTGGCTCCCTATTCGCTTTCGACGAACTACTCACATTCTCACTCTACTTTATAACATATTATTTATTCCTAGTAGTCCTCTTTACCTTAAGGAACGTTTTGAATTCCTTCGCCTTGTACTTCCCACAATTTGCGCACTCATACGTATCGTAAACTCACTATACCTGCACACACTTCATCCTTTTATGATAACTCTTTTACCTGTGCAGGCTGTCAAACTTTGGAATGCGCTGCCTCTTACTGTCAGAGAGGCCAAAGCATCGCCTACATTTAAGAACGCTCTCAGAAAACATTGTTTTCTTAAATAATTATGCTTAATTCTAATTAATATTGTTACAACTTAGGCTCCGTGTCGTTTAGGTATCTGTAAAAGCACATTTTGTGACCTGTCGGCATTTGAACTAATTATAATCCTTTTATGACTGTCTTCTTTTATTCACTTTATTTATTGGCATTCGTTTCTAGTTATGGTGGAGAACAGCCTATTGTTTTATTGTACTCGTTTACGGCCACTCAAGAGCATTATTAGCCACATATTGCGGATTATAAATACCTACAAGCTAATTCTAGGAAATTATGTCGACGTTGCGGGCGGGCACATTATATTTGTGAAGTATAAAACGATGGCCTGATTGAGAGAGGGGGTCAGTTGAGCTACAACTACAATCAAGGCGCGACTTGTGTACATTCGGGTATCTAATATTGACGGACTTTTCGCGTTTTATTGAATTACGACCTTCTGCATTACATTTGGATTTGTTGTGTTCGGTTATATTTGTACCTGTGTTATACGTGTTTGTATAGTTTTAATAAATTCTATAGTAATTCTAACGGCATTTTAATTCGAGTCCTGCAACTCGTAACAATATAATATGTAGTTTAAGTTCTACCTAATAATCTGCACCACCTACATCGCCAGATTAGGTTAAACTATTCCTTAAGTTAGGTTGCCTGGAAGAGATTGCTTTAAGCGATAAGGCCACCTATTGTTTCTACCATGACAGTATTGTGAAGGGATGACCCAACTAAGGTGGAGGAGCGAGATGGAATGCTCCGTCTTAAAGGAAGATCTTCCAGCGAGCCTAGTGTTGTTCCTCGCAGGCTTAGGCCCGTCTGTTACTGTTGAAAATTTGTATATATTCTTTGTATGTTTCGGGAAACGTTTGCGACCTCAATTATTGTACAGCGCCATCTATTGGCTTGTGTAAAATGCAAGGAGAGATTTGGGTAAGAAAGTACCAAATATACCAAATATTAACTATTTGGGCAGGGTTTATTGTTCAGCCTTTGATGTGAATATTCACACAGCACAGTAAGCAATGAACACCGTCTATACGCCACTACGCCTTTTATACGAAAATGCTACCCTACAAAACAATAACATTGCATCATTGCTAAAAATAGCAATTACATCATAGTGTTGCCAGGATCATAAACACAATTATAATAATTAGTTACTGATGCACTAAATTATCTAGACGATAATTTAGTGGGCTTATAAAATTAACTAATAATAACAATAAATCGGCAGACAAGCACACACACTGTATATCCTCAAATTAAGCAAGTTACGCTTGTGTTATGGGTAATATACAACGGACCATTCTGGGGCCGATCCCAGACACCCAGACCATAGTAAATAACGGAGAAAATACGTTTCCGAAATTTGCTATACCAGGAATCGAACCCGGAACCTCTGCGTTGCAGTGAGGTAAGCCGGCAAAGGCTTAGCCCGCTCAACCACAGAGGCCGTCAACCGTCAACGTTAACTAACCGGTAGAAAATGGTAATTTAATTATAAATCGAATCATCTGATAAATAGACTAAAAATATTATCTATGACGATTGTCTATGTCATATTAATATATTCTCATGACTACCGTGATGGACATCTTGTAACACTTGTAAGTGTTCCACTACAATTGTAGTCGTGCATTTTTGTAAATGTATATTTGGTGAGCAATAAAGTGTCATCTTATCTTATCTTAATTGTTTCACAATCGCACTATAGCATTATATAAAGCTACTTTCTGATTTATTGGTGCAGCAGCGGTCCGAACTCGGTATTCTCCGTATAAATGGTACTAGAGTTTGCGCCGCGTGTCAAACGCTTGGCGGTATTTTAATTACACAAAAACTTAATTCGGTTCTTTACACACAATAATAACAAAGGAGCTAATTCCATATAGCCTAAACAACTGCCCTGCAAAATATGGAGGTGAGTCGAAGCCAACTTGATTTGAAGTAATACAACGAATGCCATGTTTATGACAACATAGGTATTTGTAAGTGAATTGAAAAGACGTGATTGCAGCGCCATCTATAAACGCTCTCTATCTACGCTAATCCGTCTATTCCAAGTAAAAGTCTTTGTATATGAAACTTATCCTAAGTGTTGGTTCGGGTTATAAGCCAGCACTATGTCAAGTTTCATTCATATACGTTCAGTAGTTTCCGAAACAGATACGAGCGCAGCACCATCTTTTTCGCTACTTTTGGCTATCCCACGGAAACCACGTTACTTATCGGGATAAAAAGTATCCTAAGTTACGCCCCGGGATATAAGCTAGCTTTATGTCGAGTTTCATTTAAATCCGCTCAGTAACTTTCACGTGATGCTCTAACAGACAGATAGAAAGGCAGGCAGACATTTTCGCTGTCGGAAAATCCTGGTCCGAATTATCCCTTTTGTTTTACATTTTCAAATGTATTGTACAAACGCGAAGCATTTACAGATTTCTTATATATAGATAGATGGATTAAAACACTATAATTAGCTTATTTCTTTACAAACATAACACATGACAACATAACACATGATATCTGTCAACACTTTTTTCTTAAATATTAGTGACGTGACCTGGAGATTGTGTATGATCGAAAAGTCTAAACATAAATCGTAATTAAATTATGCATGTTTTCTACATTTTAAAATATTGAAGTGAAACTTCTATACAGACGAGGGGTATTGGGATTTTTCTGTCACGATAAAGCGTTACGGCCGCGAGGAGGGGCGGCATAAGCTTAGAGTAGACTATATATGCGTTTTTGGTTCGGGATCGAATTGAGTTTTTTTGTTTGATAAAATAAAATATGTTTAAATAAAAAATGCATTCATTAAAATGTACCTAACCTAACCAAATCATAATTTGCAGTAAACCTGCGAAAAATCGATATGTGTGCTGGGGGACATAGTAGAAGTGAAACTTCAACGGACAAGTGGCAAAACGAATCGCAACAAAATTTTAATTTGAAGTTTTACGGGCAGATTGTCAATGTACTTGTCCAATTTGAAAGCCTGTCCGTTGAATTTTCATTGCTACTTGTATTCCAGCACACATTTCATTTTTTTCAAGATAACAAATATGTTTCTTTTAATCGATTCGGTAATGTATGATAGCCGATATCGACTTTAATTTTTAATTGTATCATCATCGAATGTTCACTGTAGGAAACCTACATAGACACTCGCTGTATGGAAGTCTAAATATTTTATAATGAAAACCACATGTCTAATAATTTTGAGTCAGTTGCTATTGAACTGTTGATGTGAAATATTATCTGCTATTCAATTAATACAAACTATAGTCCAAGTGAAGTGCAGTTTTAATTTTATATATGTACGCGCATACACCAGCTAAGTACAGTCTGCTGAAATATAAGTTTTAAACATGGTCCTTCGAGCCGGATCTGAACCAGCGACCTATGGATGAACTAACTAACTATTGAAATCAGTTTTGATAAATGCCAAATGTGGCTTTATAGAACGACTGGACTATAGTTTTGAAACATGCTTCTAAATCCTCAAGAGCTGATCTTCCAATCAACCTACACGACGCAGTTCTTTCGGGAGAGACAGTAAATAAACTAGTTACGTAAAACGCAACATACATACAAAATGAGTTACGTGTGTGTACAGGGAATGAATTCGGTCTCGGCTAATAAAGTTCCTTTATCAACACACCGGGCACGTGACTGCCGACGCCTTTATTTGCTACACACGGACAACCAGTATCGCGAACATAATGTCGTACAAAAATGTACATACGATTACTTGTATGAATGAATGAATGAATCTTTATTTGTAAAAATACAGTTAATAGTAGTACAAAATATGATAACAGTCAATATAAAAAAAATATATGTTATAACTATTTGATCTGGTGCCAACGCCTTACTTTTGCAACCACACTGCTCGCTAGCGACGGAATATTCACCCCCATTTCCTGGAGCTCCCACGCTCAACTACGCAACGATTCTCTAGAACATTTATTGCCTTTGCGCTATGACATGGAGTTCTTTAAGGGCGTTATAAAATTTCGCAGAGGCCGGCAAGGCGTCGGCTACACCCCTTCTGTTGTAAACGTCCATAGGCGACGGTAACCACATTCCATCACGTGTGCCGTCTGCCTGTTTGCCTGCTTCAGGCAATAAAAAAAAACAAAATTAATTAATTAGTTATATTAAAATACAGAAAAAAAATATCACGAAACCGAAATAAATCAAATGTTAAAAGCGAAAAATAAAAATGTAAATTGGTATTAAAATAACATATGTTTGTCGTACTTAAGAAAATCGTTAACTGAGTATATCATTTTCTCCAGAAACCATATTTTTAGCTTTTTTTAGGCAGTTCTCTGATCGATGGTGGTAATTTATTAAATATTTGTAAACACATCGCGTAACAGTTTTTCATGAATAGAGTTGTTCTTGGGATAAAATCAAATACTAATCTATCCCTATTTCTTTTTAAAATAAATCAGTCTTACGTTTTAGAATAGAATAGAATAGAATATACTTCATTGTACAAAAATGCTACATAAAATCAAGAACATTAATATACAAGTACAATCGGCGGTCTTATCGCCCATGGTGATTTCTTCCAGAGAACCTTTGGATGGAGTATAAGAAGGACAACAAAAGTCGGTAGTTGCTAAACCAGCATTCGTACAATAATTTAGTTTATTAATGGATAAATAGTAATATATAATAAATATATACAATAATATACATTAATAAATACACATATTATATTATATACATACAAAAGTAAACAATAACACTATAGCTTCACGTAGTAATATTTAACTAATCTAATGTTTTCCAGACATACATAACTCGAAAATATACAAACAAGGCAACGGGAAGACGTTAAGAGTTTTAAAATATTATTTACATAATTCATACAGTGGTACTCATCTGTATATTCAAAAATAAGTTTATCGAAAATAGGATACTTTCTTATAGGAAAGATGGGATTGTCTACTCACGATATAAAATTAAAACTTATATAGGCTAAGTCTTGGGAAATTCTAATTAGCTTAAATCCACACCCAAGTATCAACCGATGCTCAACCTACGCTAGCAAATTTTTAATTTTACCTACATAATTATTTATAAGCGTAAACGTTTAAAAATGAGACAACCTTAAGGCTATTTCGGACGAGAGTATTCCTAAAATACATTTTTGTCTGTCCGTCTGTTAGAGCGACAAGTATTTAACACAAAGCTAGTTTAAATCCCAGGTCAACATTTAGGTTACTTTTTATCCCGATAATGATGTCGTTTTCGTGGGATAGACGAATATAACCAGAAACATGTCGCTGTGTTCGCAGTTTTTAGATGCTGCTATTTTTTTTCATTGCCTGAAGAATGCAAACGGCCCACGTTGTTACCATCACCTATGAACGTTTGCAATGCCAGGGATGTCGCTAACGCATTGTTGACCTCTAAGAAGTTTTATAAGGCCCTTCTTGCCCATTTTATAACGTTATTGCAATTCCCTTATAAACAAGTCGTTGTCATGAAAACACGAACGAAGGTTCGCTGGCAGATGATAGTCTATACTAATATTATAAAGAGGTAAAGTTTGTGAGTGGATGTACGGGGTAATCTCCAGTACTACTGATCCGATTTTAAAAATTTTTAACCAGTTGAAAGGTACATTATTCTCGAGTGACATAGGCTATATTGATTTTGATTAATCAATCAAAAAAGGAAAATGCTTTACGCCCAATGAGGTGAGCACGGGAACGCCTGTCAAATATGTAACAGCAATAACGTTCCACGCAAGAATTGCGCACATCCTCGTACGCGGCACTATGAGTGCTTTCTGCGTGTCTGCGAGGACGTATGTGTATTTTTTAATGACGCCCAGCGAAGTGGGCACGGGTCAGCTAGTAGACTGCAAAATAATGTTCGTAGCATTTGTTGTCGATCCTTGGGGTCAGTGTGTGATGATTATGACATAACCGTTCTAGATTTCGTAGTCCTAAGCATTAAATCAGAGGATACCTCGTCCCAAGTCCGCACTATCGCCACCCACCCAATGATTTATGGCCTTGCACGAACATATTTTACGATTTTTAACATTCGACAGATTTTGCTACTTTATGTCTCAGGTTAAATTTCAACTACTAGTAAATGCTTATTAATTAATGGTTTATTTATCTATACCAATATTATAAAGAGGAAAAATTTGACTGTTTGTTTGTTTGCATTGAATAGGCTCCGAAACTACTGAACCGATTTGAAAAATTCTTAAACTGTTGGCAAGCTTTTTTTTTCCGGCGGGGGAAATGCATTTCGCACATACCGGGTCCTTTGCTAGGGATTAGACCGTTGTTGATCATGGAGGCTTTCCACTGAGACAATCGAAACAATAATCAACCGGCTTGTGTCGGAGACTCGACTAATCAATATTACGTCCACCCGATCCTAGCGCAAAGTGCTTGAGAATGCCCCGGAGAGAGGCAAACTCCAATGAAGACTCCCTGCTCCCAGATGCTGATGACCCGCGTCGGTGCCCGTGAGCCGCATGCTTTCATCACTCTCCTATTTCGTTCCGTAGAGAAGCAGGCATGAGATACAGAACGTATCGGTCCTACGCCTCACAAACCTCTGATGCCCAGCGCGCACACAGCGTGCCGTGTCAGCGCCCACACTGGCGATTGGGGTGAAGGCAGGCAAACTCACTTCGTCAACAGTGGTGAAGACTCGTCTCTGAAGATCCCTAGATGCTGCCAGCAACAGGGTTTTCCAAGTCTGCAGATTGACTGCTCCCGACTGACGTCGGTGCCCGCGACCAGCCGCATGCGCACTTCCATCTCTCTAGTATATTTAAAAAAAAATGGGAATCCTATCTCGTATAACTCGGTGTACCGCCGCTAGAAAAGGCTTTGTATTTAGAGACATTACAGTCTCGCAAAAACTTTTGAATTATTCCGCGCCCGAATTATCACGAGTTTAAAAATGCAAGTATTAGAGAAAAGTTGCGTGGTCGTCGCGCACCCTGATCGGCTAGCTAGGCAGCACCTTATGCGATATTGGCGTCACTGGGATACGGGCCGTACGGGAGAGGAAATATTTTGATTCACTTAGTAAGTAATTAAACTCAACAAAAAAGTTCTATTTAGATACCCGTGCGAAGCCGGGGCGGACCGCTAGTACCTGATAAAATAATAATAACAGCCCATAAGCGTACCACTGCTGGGCTCGAGCCTCATAGGGGAATGGATAGTATACCCGCGACGGTTGTCCAAGGCGGCTTGGCAGGTTTGACATATCGGGTTATCTCGATGTGCATGGTTTCATCACAATGTTTTCCTTCACTGTTGCTAGCATGTGGTAATTGTAACAATATGCACATTAGGTCGAAAAACTTTCCGGCTAGGATTAGAATCCGCGCCATTTGAGTGTAGGACGTGTGCGCTAACAATTACGCTACCACGACTTCATATATATACTTCATACGTCTCTAAGAGTTATTTATATACGTTACTATAATTAGAAGCTTGCATGTGTAGTAAAAATAATATGCTGAAACTAAAATATGCCCGCGGCTTCGTCCGCGCTTGACTTGAAATTCCCGCGGGGTTCCCGGGATAAAAATCACACATTATATTACTAATATTGCTATCGATAAAAAAAACACTTTGAAATTAGTTTTTTTTTTAATTTGGCCTTTTTAAACCATTTCCAGAAAAATTACCGCAGGATTCTCCGAATAAAAAAACGTGTGCCTCTCGGAACACCCGACAGAAGTGATAACTTAAACTAATCTAAGTTGAACTATTTAATATTGAAATTGTTTAACTTGAAAATGCTTAGGTTATTACTTAAATTTTATGTATATAGCGCGTGGGTTAGAGTGAGAGAGGAGGTGCCTGCCTAGTGCTGCCGTATGCGTGAGATAAAGGGAAACCAGACAGACTGGTTCCGTAACGCGTTACGTAACGAAGCGGTTTACCCTCCCATAAGAAGGGAGAGTATCGGCCAAGTAGTTTTTACGTGAATCCCGAACAAACAGACAAATTGCTTCGTGTTCTCCATCTTTTATATAGTCTATTCTTGTTGGGATTTTTTTATAGCTTCATTGTACAGACAAGGCATGTTTAGAATTTTATATTATTACTATATATATTTTTGAGTGTTTTGCGTTATTTAGCGTAGATTAGGATATGGTCCTGAAGGCCCACTTGAAAATTTCAACCTGTATTATTCATCAGATTTGCGTGTTTACCTTCAACCAACTGCAACAGCAGAACGGGACCTATACATTTTAATCCTTCGACCAGAATTAAAGTAGCTATCTATGGATATGATAAATAATTAATAGACTAATATATTTAAATGTATTTATTCATCCATAAACATTTATATATTTTGTAGATATTGTTACGAGATACAGGACTCGAATTAAAAATACCGTTGGAACTACTATAGAATTTATTAGAACTGTACAAACACGTATAAAACAAATACAAATAAAAACTGGATGCAACCAGTTCACACTGCACGATTCAATGCAATTCGATACGCGCAAAGTCCGTCGTTTATATCGCTAATCGAGAGTACTACAAAACGTCTTACTCGTTTCGTAGTCATCGCTTGACTGCCCACCCCTCCATTCGGGCATTATCTTATACTAACTACACAGTACAAAAAAATTGGCCGCGCGCACTGAGTTTCCGAGAAATAGTAATTTGCACACCTGCGAACGCCCAATAAAGTCGAAAACAATAACAATAAGGATTAGTTTGACGCTAATGATGGTCATAAAACAAGTAGAAAAACAATAGCATGTTTTTCTTAATTACAAACTCAAAACACAAAAGAATTCCTAAATCCGGGAAGACAATAAACTTAGCTTACGACAGGCAGCTGTGCGTTTATCTTTGGTGACATGTAACAATATGTATTTGTATAGTATGTATATTTAATATATAAAATTTCTGCATTATACACACACACACACACACACACACATATATATATATATATATATATATATATATATATATATATATATATATATATAAATTTACGTATTTATTATTAAAAAGTAAGTATGTCGTACTATATGTTACGTATACTACCATCGTCATTATCATCTCAAGTCTAGTTAACAGAAAGTTCTATAAAGTGCTATTACAATAAAATAGTTTAAATCCAATTAATAATTACGGAATACTAAAAATAATTTACAAACTTAGGGAATACCAACACCTAAACTAGGCAAAGCCTGTACTATAGGTGTTAGTTCCTTCCTATAATGCATAACTTGAATGTTTCACTTATATTCATATGTGAGAAGAAGTGTTACAAAATTTGTGAGGTGTTATACTGCCATATAAACCTGTATAGACAGATGTTAAAGCGAATATAATATATAGTAGGAACTAGGAAGTAAATGTTTAATGCGAGTATGTAAAATAATAAAATTTATGTTAATTTTAACGAGTCTAAAAGCGTGTGAATTCATTTCTGGGGTTGTCTGGAAGACATACATAATTAGATGTAGTTTCAATATGTAAATTCGTTTTTGTATTGGTGTATAAAAAAGTGTTATCTATCTATATATCTATGATTGATGTTTCTACAAAATTATGACGTTTATCAGTACTTTCCAAGATAAATGAGTGTGACATACAAATATAGATAGACGAACTTGACGATTTCAAAATGTCCCGCATTTCTCAGAAAAATCTCAGGCGTAACAAAATCAGTGCTACGAACAACACAAAAAGGCGGATGAAAGAGTATAAACTCAGGTTAGTGTCACTGAGAGACAGGGTGACAATAAAATGTTTGCGGTTTTAAAGGACGGAAAAATTCAGTGAGCTCCACGAACACGCGCCGGGTGACCATAAATTCCGATTTGGAGGCGTTATTCTCCTTGCAAAGGTTTTAATATAATAGATTGATGACTCTTTACAAGATAACCGTATTAATATTATAAATACGTAAGTAACTCCGAGTCTGTCTGTTTGTTACGCTTTCACGGAAAAACTATTTGACCGATTTGACTGAAACGCGGTATATATGTAAGATCAACATCTAGGATGGACATAGATTACTTTTCATCTCAGAAAAGGTTATAGATTTTGGGATAACTTTATGTAAAGGTTATCCCAGAAAGTAGGATAGGTTTCGTTTTTTATGATGTCATTTTCGTCATTTTGGTGGTTTCGGTCATTTTGATCATTTTGGTCATTGTCATTTATGTAGTTTACAAATAGATAGACGGGAGATAAATAAATGCAACTAGAACGGGTTGAAATAGAGGATGAAAGTTTGTATGGGAGACCAATCATTTTTCAAGTTTACACATATAAAAAATCATAATATTGTGGCGACCGATGGTAAAACTTTCTGGCAGAGTAAGCCGGTCTCAACACTTTTAGAAAAAGGTAGAAGTTTCTGGAAGGAAAAGACAAGGACAGATTCATTTCAGAAAGGGATAGATGATGAACGAAAGTTCTAGCATAAAAGGTTCGGGAAGGAAAAGACAGTGATAGATAGATGTTTAGAAAGGGATAGACAGTGAATAAAAGAATAACGAATATAAGATCGAAATTTTGGGTTCCAGAAGATTCTTCCGGGTATAATATAAGCAGCGTAAGGCGCGCCTACCGGGCAGTTTAGAATTGAGTTTAGTTCAAGACAGCGAAGCGATAAGTGCGATACGAAATAATTGGAAGAAGAGTTTAATAGAAGAAAGTGACGAGCTTAGTGGTGAATTTAGTGAAAAGTTTAGTGGACAGTTCAGTGCAGGAGGAGTTTAGCGTAGTTTAAAAAGAGGTCCAGAAGCGAGCTACGCGTGGTAAATTCGGAGCACTAGGCATCCGCCATTTTTATTAATTTAATCATAATCATGTCAATCCATTCTCCATAGCAACAAACCGAAGACGGCCCTGCTTCGAGTGCGGTCCTGTGGTGCGATGACTCAACTGCACGGGCCACATGCGTCGTCAGCAACAAGCGACGGAGTATATAAGGGCGCCCTCGGCATGCAGCAGACACAAAGCAAAATCACCATCGAGACCACACGCTGCTTCGTAATCGCGCTAACCAACAGCGGCACTCTGCCCGTTGAAGTTCTGTTAATTCAAAAGCCAGTCTCAAAAATACCAACTTGTATCCCTTGAGTACCGTAAAATCATTGCGCATTAGCATTGTAATTATCTGTAATAAATAACATACGTTACGAACCTACGTAGGTATCTGATTGAACCCGGACTGAGGAGTAAGCAAACGCTTTGCAACCACTATACATAATTGTGGATGGGATCAGAGACTACACTTACATGACAACTCTGGTCACCCCCACAGGTCTACGCAATATCGGGTATTGTGGGTGAGACATCTTGTCGACGAGACAGTGCGTCGTTAGTTGTGCGTGTAGGGGCAACCCCGCGGAGAGGAATCACATACGGCTGTGTAACTCAATAATAGCGTTTAGTTAAAAGAGCTGGTGTTTCCTTTCAATCCTAAGTGCGTGTTCGAACATAACAATATATAAAAAGAAGTGAATCTTTCAGGGGAAATAGCACTAACATAAAAATATAGTACAATGTAACCCGTATCAAAGCTTGCTCTTTAAACAAGAGGCACGCACTAAGGTTTGAAAACTCTAGTATTTATGTAAAAGCTCAAAACAGTCTTGCATTTTAAAATAACACATAAGTGGCTGGATGCATTATTTTTTTGCACTTCATTTCTTTCACTTGCGAGAACAAGTCTGTATAATGAATTTTCGCACTTGAAAATAATGTTTATAAAATCTCTACTGACTTCTGTCTCTTTATAGTAGTAATAATAATAATAAATCTTTATTAGCCTTTAGTATTTTACAATTTAACAAAAGAAGAGACACTGTATGTAGGTAAAGGTAATAAGGAAACAGTAAACATGTGTTAGTTTAAACTACGGCTATGGAATTTAAGACAAGTAGGTATACCTTCGACTCTCAAACTAGGAACAAAGCCTGTGTTTTTAATTCAATGAAAGGTACCCCTCACCTACATGGTTAAACAACAATTATAGCTCTTAGGTATGTAATTGTATAAGCTTACGTGTGTGTATGTGTGTGGCTGTGAGTGTGTGTATCTACTAGTACTAAGACTTTTGAGTTTTGCTGAATATTTTTAACTTTGATCTTTTTTTAATCAAAGTCCGATATTCGCCAAAATCATGGCATTAAGAGCACAGGTGAAGTTTCAAGGAAGCGATCGTAAAAAAGTTGGCAATTTCTGCACACGTCTCTACTCCCGACCCCCCATTTCCTCCCATGTGCAGTGAACACACCCCTTTACTTACTGCACGACGCTTGTTTAACATCCTGTTTATTGCTGTTATATTTTGAAAACTAGTAAAATTGGACGATGGTGTGTAAGAAGTTTTTACGTGGCTTGTTTTTGTTTTTTCTCTGTTTATATGTACCACTAGTATTTGCCTCTGACTTCGTCTATTTATACGAATGGAAGAACAAAGGTATGGATAAGAATATTAGAAATAAAGACACAAAATTACATTATGGTTTTGATAGTTCTGTAGTACCTTTGACAAATGAGAAACTTTTTAGTGTTTAGTGAAAGTTAGAATTGGGGATCTGGGATATGAATTTTTAGGATGTTTAAAAATTCAACCGGGTGTGAAAACGGAAAGAAAGTTTGTGTGAAAATCAATAATTTTCAGAGAAGCTGGAAATTTTGTTTTGTCACCTCTTACAATTTTTAAACAATTCTACGGACTCGATTTCCGTACCCTATTTTATAACTTAATTTTGAAGAAAGTTTTAAATATTTATATTCGCTTCTTGGTAATTTTTGTTTGTGTGTGTGTGTTATTTATTCAATGATATTTGTATTGTGGTGTACCTTACGAGTAACTTATTATATTAATTTATTCTAATTTTAATACTAAACTTATACTAATGTAGAGTGTTTCTGTTACATGCTGGTGTTGTGAGGAAGTATAACATATCCGTGCAGGAACGGAGAAGAATACAATTTCTTGCAGCCGGGCGGCCTGTCGTAAGAGGCGACTAAACAACCCACAGCCAGGTGGTAGGGCATTTACCCGACTGGATGGCTACCACCCCGGATCTAAAGTATGTCGCCATAGCAACCTTGAGTTGTGTTCCGGCATTAGTGACCAGGTTCCAGTCTCCCCTAAGAGAGCAGCAGCGCATTTGTAGCACCTTTGGTGTTGCAAATGTATATAGGCGATGGTAACCGCATTCCATCAAGTGGGCCGTCTGCCTGTCTGCTGAACTCTTGCAAAAAAAAGTACATGTGTAGTGTATGCCTTATGTCTATACTTATATATATTATCTTAACTAGTGCCATGTGTGTTGTTTTTTTCCTTTCTATGTCTTGGTTTGTTTGTGAATGTGCGTGTAATGCATTGCGGTGGTAGTGCGCGTTGGTGTGAGTATGTGTATAAGTTTCGTTGTTAGTTGTGTGTTTGTGACTTTGTATGGTGTTATAATTTATTGTTTAATTATTGTGACAAAGTGTTGACTGGGAATACAATTAGTATTCTTTCTCCCTTCCAGCACGAAAAACTCTTCCATGGTAAATACTATTTATCAAATAGTAAATAAACCTTTTGAAATTCCTTGTAACTTGCAAACGCGATATCGGGGCTTGAAACTAAATCACGTGTGGGATCCTTCACACCCCTAATCTTACTATCAGCTCTGACCCGCATCAACGGAGACATGGAAAGTAGCCTAACTTATATTATCACATTTTTCTATGTTTCTAAACGGCCAAATGCGTGTGTTAGATCAACGATTATATTTTAAATGAAATTGTTTCTGGATATTATTATATTACATATTAGTTACAGGACCCGAATTAAAATGCCGTTGGAATTACTATAGAATTTATTAGAACTATACAAACACGTATAACACAGGTAAAAATATAACTGAACACGATCAGTCCAAACGTAATGCGCGATTCAATAACACGCGCAAAGTCCGTCACTACATAAATTATCGAATGTACACACGTCTTGTCTCGCTAGTGGTTATCGCTTAACTGTCCTTCCTCAATCGGGCTATTGCTTTATATGGCACAAATGCAAATATGTCTGCCCGCCAAGCGTCGACCGAATTTCCCAGAAATCGTAATCTGCATACCTACCTAATAGTGCCTGCAAACGACCATAAACGAGTATAATAGGCTGCTCTCCACAATAACCAATAAATAAGTAAACAAAAGAAGACGACCATAAAAGAACTACAATGTTATTAACTCAAACGCCGGCGGGTAATAGATATGCTTTGTTTACAAATATACAGGTGGCCCAAATTGTAACAATATGAAGAATACCAGTTCACTAGATATATATGACCAGTGATAGAAGGCATTAAAAGACATAATTGTTTCAACAGCAAGGGATCTATGATACTGTTCTATACTTGCTTATGTCCCTTTTTATAGTATTGCGCTCTTTTGTATTTATTAAGTAATAAACTAAACTTATTAAATGACAATTTATTTATTAACAAAATAGAAATACATTAAATTTAATTATTGAAATAACCGAAATGGCGTAAAATAAAACAATAGCAAAATAATTGAGCATTTAACATGATTGAATTTGTCAAAATACAACAATACAAAAAGTCACAGAATACCCCCACCGCGTTGTAAAATACGCACCAAGGCCTTTATAAGCGGTGACGGACCGTTGCTTGAGCATTGGCTAGACAAGACAGACGCCGGAGAGCCCCCGACTCGGATCCTCTCACATCAAGCTAAGACCCACTCATTGCAGACACAAGTAGCCATACACGATTAGCTTAGGCGTGTTGCTGGAGAGTTTCTTCCGACGCTTCTTCTCCTCCAGCTATAAAACGTTGCGAAGCGGTAGCAAAGATAGACTAGGATCGGCTCCGCCGGCGGAGTCGATAACAAGTCCCCAAATAATACTTCAGCCTGTTAGCTCGTTCAGCCTTTTACGGCTAAATCCTATATAGAGTCAATCCCCCGCAGCGGTCGAGCTGAGGTCGAACCTCACAGGAGGTGCCTCCTCGAGCGCGCTGCTTCCGGGCTGAACGCCTCCGCTCGCACGGAGACGGAAAGCCCCCAAAGTCCGGTATCGCTGAAACAGCCATCTGCGGCTAATCAGCTGGATCCTGAAAAGAAGCTTGAGCATTCAACAGATTTATGCGCACTGCAGTTGACGCTCCGCTCTCTGTGCAGAACGCCGACCTGCATCGCGACCTGAAGCTTCCCTCCATCAAAGACTCAAATCATCTCCCTCTCTCGCAATTTCTTTGACCGAGCCTCCATTACCCGTACCCTCTGGTGACGGAAAAGGTCATTTACAGACCCACACCGAACGCTCTTACGATGCTCTACGAGCCAGACGAATCACCCACCTCCTCACGATAATGACCTTTAAGCCTCAGAAGAGACGGTGGCGCTCTAAGCGCGTTCTACCGTCTGTACAATGGGGAGTATTCTGAGGAGCTATTTGGTTTGGTATCTACGTCGCCATTTTACCACCGCACTGCTCTCCGACGACTGGGAGTTCATCCACACTTCCTTGACACCTGGAAGTCATCCACTGTACGTGGCGCTCGCTCATTAATGCCACACGTGAGCAAGCTATGGAATGAGCTCCCGCGGTTTTCCCAGAGCGCTACAATATGGGGCTCTTCAAAAAGGGCGTAAACAGATTTTTAGTCTCAACGAGGTAGACAACGCATCGGCTCCCTTAGTGTTGCAGATGTCCATGGGCGACGGTAGCCACTTGCCTTCAAGAGGACCCGTTTGCCAGTTTGCCTACAAGCAATCATAAAAAAATGAACTTCTCGAATCTCAGAACGTCAGGCTGGCATAACAGACGCCTATTGAACAGACGCTGGAAAGTGCGCGGCTTACCCACACAATGTTAAACTCACCAATTACACCCACTCATTACAGACACAAAGTAGCCATACAAGACTAGCTTAGGTGTGTTGCTGGAGAGTTTCTTCCGCCGCTTCTTCTCTATCAGCTATAACAGGTTGCGAAGCGGTAGTAAAGATAAACTAGGAGCGTTAAGTCGTTCCTACTTGTATCACTTCAGCGTGTTGGCTTAGCTCATTCAGCTTTTTGCGGCCTAGTCCAAAAGTCTTGGTCGTCACACTGGCAACATCAGGGACTTGGTAAGTGAATTATTATTATTCCTATTTTCATCGGACATAGAGCCATATTTAGTTCCATAGTTCAACCAATACAAAACTAGATGGCACTGTCTCCTAATTAAACATACTATTGTTTGAGACACGCAAATATACAGGATTTCTCTATGGATTTCAAAGTTCAGTTCAATAAATCAGCGCAACAAGTGGGTAAGTGTGTTAGTGTGTATTCTTCTGTGTGTCTTTCAATTAATAGTGTAACTTAAGTCATCTAGGTGATCTATGACAGTGACTTAATGGTTTATGGTTATTTTGTGTCATAGTTAATTTAAACGATTTTGGGTTCCGTACGTACCTATTGGACTAAAAGAAACCCTAGTGTAATTTAATAAGATAACAACAAAAAAATACTTTTTATTGTATACCAACATAAAAACAGTAACACATTTTCATATCTAAAAATTAGAAGGCAGTAGTACAATGGCGGCCTTTTTGCTTAAAGCAATTTCTTCCAGGCAACCTTTGGATGGACAAGGATCTTATTCACAATAATTTGTTGGCGTGCAGCTTAAGATTATACTAATGCTAATATATGTAATATAATATACAATAATATACTAATAAGTATAAATAACTTATTAGTTTTTTATTATAATGATGAACAATCCATTATAACATAGTATTAATTTTGTATTATTGTGTGAGATTTTGTAGTTATAGAAGTATAGGTTATATTTGAATAATAGTCCATTTAGCACTTAAATTGTTTTTACGCAATAAATTATTTAATTTGATTTGAAAAAAAATTACTACTTAAGAAAACGACCAAAATGACGAAACATAACAACAATAACATCACGAAAAAAACCTATCCTACTTTCTGCGATAATCTTTACATATCCCAAAATCTATCCCTTTTCCGGGATTAAAAGTATCCTATGTTCAACCTAGATATTGAACATATATATACTGAGTGTCAGCCAAATCGGGCCAGTAGTTTTTCCGTGAAAGCGTGACAGACAGACAGACAGAGTTACTTTCGCATTTATAATATTAATGGGGATTAAAACTGCACAATAAAATATCGGTCTTAAGTTACCTTAAAAACTATATTCGTAGTAATAATTGTTCACTATAATAGCGGGCAAATGAACTTAACTCATACAGTCTTTTCTGTTCTATTAAGTGTTCAGTATATTTCAGCCAGTGTTTTATTGGAGGCAAACAACTGCGTTCTTGTGACACATCGAAAGGTCAGATATCAAGACAATCTATGAACTAAAAAAATATCATTGTCTATTGGTAATCTTAAAGTAATATTACATTTTTTTTAAGCATATTTATTTAATAATAATATATGTACAGCACGTTACCAGTCCAGTTCCAGCTAAAAACTCAACTCTCAAATCATAGACAACAAAAAAGTACCATAGATTATTTAAATATATTCAAGAAAGTTTTTTCATAAATTCCAAATTCAAAAAATTTCACAACGCGGTCCACACGTGACGCCATTCATGAATTCGAATTTGGAATTGCAAAGTTTAAAACTTGACGTGGCGTCGCGTCGTTGAATCAAAAACTGCGAACTCATACTTTATTTGGGAAACGTTTCATTTTTCGCAGTGCGCGAGGATTTTCATATTTTTTATGAGTATTGCATTTTTTCGTTTGGTGATTGGACTCGAAATTGCTAGTAAGCCCTTGGTGTTAATTGGACATATAGTATTGTTGCGAGTTGCGAGACTCGAATTAAAATGCCGTTGGAATTATTATAGAGTTTATAAGAACTATACAAACACGTATAACACAGGTAGAAATAATAGGTTGGGGAAAAGTCTTTTCGCATATAGTATGTATGAACTTGTAATAAGATCTCTTTGGCTATACCATTTGTATCTGGCTGGTTTTGGTATCATTAAAAAGTTTTAATTTTACAAAATACAATTCCAAATTCAAATTAGGAAAATGTGTGATTTTTTTTTTCTTATTGTTAAAATGAATGAATCTAATGAAGAAATTCGATACATTTTAAAATTTTACTACCAAAAAAGGTAAAAATGCAACATAAGCTGCGAAAAAATTTTGTGATGTTTATGGACCTAATGCAGTATCTGTGAGAGTAGCGCAAATTTGGTTTAAGCGTTTTCAATCCGGAAATTTTGATATCAAAGATGCACGTCGCTCCGGTCGCCCTGTTGCGGACTAATTTGATGCCATTTTTTAAAAAGTGGAGCCAGATCGGCGATTTAGTAGTTACAATGTAGCTGGAGAACTGGGAATTGACCACAAAATTATTTTGGCGCATTTGAAAAAAGCTGGGTACACAAAAAAACTCAATATTTGGGTGCTTCATGAGCTCATTGAAAGAAACCTAATGAACCGTGTACTCATTTGTGATTCTTTATTACGACGTAATGAAACCGAACCATTTTTGAAGAAGATGATAACTGGTGATAAAAAGTGGATCACGTACGACAAGAACGTGTGAAAAATATTGTGGTCAAAGGCCGGTCAGGCTTCACAGACTGTGGCGAAACCCGGGTTCACTCGCAACAAGGTGATGCTGTGTGTATGGTGGGATTGGAAGGGCATTATTCATTATAAGCTGTTACCGCCAGGCAGGTTCATCGATTTTGAACTGTACTGCGAACAACTGATGAAATTAAAGCAAAAAGTTGAGAGAAAGCGGCCGGAATTAATCAACAGAAGGGGTGTGGTTTTTCACCATGATAACGCTAGACCTCACACATCTTTAGCCACTCAGAAAAATTACTAGAGTTTGGCTGGGAGGTGTTAATGCATCCGCCGTATATTCTTGACCTTGCACCTTCAGATTTTCACCTGTTTCGGTCTCTGCAGAATGCCTTAGACAGTGTCAGGTTAACATCACGAGAGGACTGCCAAAACCACTTGTCGCAGTTTTTTAATCAGAAGCCCCAAAATTTTTATAGCAATGGGATCACGTCCCTACCTACAATATGGCAAAAAGTTATCCAACAAACTGGCACCTACATACTTTAATCAAATGTAAATAAACTGTATAAAAAAACCTTTTGAATTTTTATATAAAATGCGAAGAAACTTTTTCGTCAACCTAATATAACCGAACACAACAAAAATTCATAAGAATTCAAATTTCTGTTGTTGTTGTAAAATATACTTTTAAGTATTTGTTAAGTTTAGGTTGGGAAAGACTGAAATTTATATAATTTTTTTAAAAACTCATAAAATAAAACGGAATTTTCTAAATTAATTATCAAAAACTGTAAAAATGAGTATGTATCAAAGTTTGATAGTGAATAACTTTGAAAAACTCAATTTAATCGACTAAGCAATAAAGGCCATTCTTGTAGAGCGTTCAATTTCCTACAAAAATATACATGGCTCTTTTTATAAACTTTGTTTGTTCATGAGTTACAAAATTCATAAGCAAAAAAGAAATTTGTGTGAAAATAATCAAACTTTAATCTTCAGTATTTATTAAATGGTGACATTTACGATAAAAATGTAAGATTTTTTTTAGAGCGTTTGATTTCCTAGAAAAAGGTATAAAATTTTGCTGCTAAATCAATTACTAACAGAGATATACTTTTTTTTCTATTGGACTAAGAAAATAATCGAAAACTGTAATGCGGAAGACCTTTCTATTGAAATTAAGAGCTCATATTTGGTGAGAATGTTTTTAAGGTGTCTTGCAACCCTTCTATCCGTGTTACTTGTAAAAAAATATATTTTTTTTGACCTACCCTAGTATTATTACATGCCGTCAAAGATAAGCGCACAGCTGCCTGTCGTAAGCGCAGTCTATTGTCTTCTTCCCGGATTAAGAAATTCTTTGTTTTGAATTTAGAATTAAGAAAAACATGCTATTGTTTTTCTACTTGTTTTATAACCATCATTAGCGTCGAACTAATCCTTATTGTTATTGTTTTCGACTTTGTGGCCGTTCGCAGGTGTGCAAATTACTATTTCTCGGAAACTTGGTGCGTGCGGCCAATTTTTTTTGTACTGTGTAGTGAGTATAAGACAATGCCCGAATGGAGAGGTGGGCGGGCAGTCAAGCGACGACTACGGGACGAGTAAGACGTTTGTTACATCCAGTTTTATTTGTATTTCTTTTATACGCGTTTGTACAGTTCTAATAAATTGTATAGTAGTTCCAACGCATTTTTAATTCGGGTCCTGTAGCTCGTAACAAAATGTAGATACTTTATTATCTATTACTGGATTATTACTTCACTGAAGTGGAGGAGAAGGGATGTTTGTTTTTACGTTTTGTTTCGTCATGGCTCTTTTTCGTCATATTATCTGTAATCGTGGACTTGAGAGTGTTCCTGGATTTTCATTTTATTAAAATTTATTAAGTTTGCCAACAACTGATACATTGATATGCTTAATTTAAATATAAATGTTTATGGTCTTATACTAAATATACAGGCTCTTACAGGCAAACATAACTTGCTTAGTATAAGGAAAATATATTAGAATTTTTTTTTGCGTATACTCTAGTTGTGTTGTTATCGAAATGCTAGCTATTAATTTTATTTGCACTGTCCTTCTTTGCTCTTCCCATCTCTTGCATTCCGAAATAGTACAAGCCGCTGAATTCCCTTTTTAGTGGATCATTGCATTCTAACGTAGGAGTAAAATTTCGTTTGCAAAATTACTACTACTAGGAATGATGAAAGAAGTAAGTTAGTACTTACTAGAAATAACAATAAACATTTTAATAATCGGCAGATATACACACACGTATATAAGCAAGTTACGTTTGTGTTATAGGTAACATATTGTTACGAGTTGCAGGACTCGAATTAAAATGCCGTTGGAATTATTACAAAGTTTATTAGAACCATACAAACACGTATAACACAGGTACAAATATAACCGAACACAATAAGTCCAAACGTCCAAAGTTCGTCACTAAATAGATTATTGAATGTACACAAGTCTTGCTTCGCTTGTGGTTATCGCTCGACTGCCCTTCTTCAATCGGGCCATTGCTTTATATTGCACAAATGCAACATGTCCGCCCGGCAGCGTGGACCGAATTTCCTAGAATCGTAATCCGCACACCTGGGTAATTATGCCTGCAAACAAAAGAAGACAATCATAAAAGAATTACAATTAGTTCAAATGCCGACAGGTAATAAAATATGTTTTTTTTATAGATATGCAGGTGGGTTTTGTTTATGTCGGAGCTTGAGTTGTAACAATATGAAAGACCATTCTATCCGCTATCCTATCTTTCTAGCCGATCCAAAATCCAGACCATAGTAAATAAAGAAAGTGCGTTCACGAAATTTACATCGCCAGGAAAGGACCATGAAGTCTCCGCGTTTAAGTGAGCTCGGCCGGCATTGTCTTAGAGGCGGTCAAACCATCGTCTAGGAACGAATGAAATTTGAAAAATCTCAAATATTTTGCATGACTAGATATTGCCATGGGTCTTTTTTCTATTTATTATAGCTTTTTCTGTTAGATCAAATCTGTCAAAAAAAACAAATTGCTTTAAAAAAAAAATATCGATAAAACGTTAACAAGCAATAGAAAAATGGCCTATGGCATTATCTAGTCATGTAGAATTTGTAAAAACAAGTTGATTTAGAAATCAACACGACAGATGAAAATTTTAACCCACGTTATTGTAAGACGCGAGTTTGTTTAGTCTCTGAGCCACTTGTTTTGATATTAATCGAACTATATTCACCAAATAACAAATTAATTTGGTGTTCCACACGAGTTATTCTGCTTTAATTTGTTGTTAAACTATAATACAAGTATGTTCTCTGACGGTCTCTGTGGTTGAGCGAGCTAAGCTTTTGCCGGCCTACCTCACTGCAATGCAGAGGCTCCGGGTTTGATTCCTGGTATAGTAAATTTCGGAAACGTATTTTCTCCGTTATTTACTATGGTCTGGGTGTCTGCGATCGGCCCCAGAGTAGTACGTTTTATCATTACTCATAACACAATCGTAACTTGCTTAATTTGGGGATATACAATATGTGTGTTTGTCTGCCGATTATTATTATTATAAATAATATCAATCATTATAAGTGCCTGACAAAATTTTCGCCGCAATGTTGCATTAACGTCATTATGCTCGTATTCATTGAATAGGCATTCCGCATCATATTAACCGTTGATCTAATCGATCACTACTACATCTCGCCTATTATTAGTCAATTATTATGTCTTTGACTGTTATTAGTTATTGCTAATATATCAATTATAAGATAGTATAGTATAATTCAATAGGTAATTTAGATAGAACATTAGAAGGCTTGAAACTTGGTAGTAACGTGCCTATTGCTTACTAAAAGAATATTTAGATATATCATAAATAAGTTTTAAGGAATATTTTTAGTTATTTGTTAAATAATATTAAGTGGAAATTCTAAACCAATTAATAAAAATAGTCGTGTTGGGTATTAATAGGACTCGTTAATCAGATCTTGAAAAACAGTAACAATACTCCGTACAGGAACGGAGAAAGAATATAATTTCCTGCGTTGGGTTGAAATTGTTGGCGGCCTGTCGTAAGAGGTGACAAAACAACCCACAGCCAGTTGGTAGGGCATTTGCCCATTTGGATATCTACAGCCCCTGGTTTAGAGTATGCCACCAAAATATCCTTGAGTTGTGTTGGGTATTAGTGGCCAAGTTCCAGTCTTCGTTTAGAGAGCAGCAGTGCATTTGTAGCACCTTTGGTGTTGCAAGTGTCCATACGCGATAGTGACCGCTTTCCATCGGGTGGGCCGTCTGCTGAACTCGTGCAATAAAATTAAAAAAATTATATTTGAAGCTTTTGGGGTCGAGACCCTGAGATCATGGGGGCCTGAGGCGCACAAACTTTATCGAGACATAGCGAAACGCCTGGTAGACCTCTCACGTGACCAAAAGACTGGTCTGCACCTCGGACAACGCATTAGCGTTGCGATACAGCGAGGTAATGTGGCCAGTCTTTTGGGCACGTTTCCAACTGACAGCGGTCTGGCACTACATTTTATAATTTAATTTTAATTTGTATATATACTGATTTATAATTTAGTTTAGTTTTTATTTAATCCTTAACATAAAAAAACATAGATAAATTGTTTATAACATTTTTTATTATTATAAAACTTCAGTGAAAAAGTATCTAAATGATGTTTAGGTGTTAGCGGATATACAGACAGACGCGAAAAGCGACTTTGTTTTATATTATGTAATAAAGTAAACGACTAGATAGTAACATGTAGAAATCAGATAAATACTATACTTATGAATCATAGTAATTCTTTAGTTTCCGTTCTCTTGACTCACTTGTTTTATTGCGATATAAGGAAAGTTGTTATTAGTCACATGGGGAAGGAAACGGGGTTTTTTTACTATATTCCAAAAAAAAAAAATATTGCCTGTGTTCAGCAGACAGGCGGACCTGATGGAAAGGGGTCACCATTGCCTATGGACACTTGCTACACTAAAGGTGCTGCTGCTCTCTAAAAGGAAATTGGAACCTGGTCGCTAATGCCTGAACACAACTCAAAACTCAAGATTGTTTTTTTTTTAAACTTGGACCTCTGTCATTATTCAGGACAGAGATTTTCGTTTTCTTTAATTATTTTCATCCTTTAATTTTTACGAAACTAGAAAATATCTCATTTTAAGTACTTATTTATGCTACTACTACTTGTATTAGGTAAATAATGTTTACTACTAGGGTATTCTGAACAGGGTAATTGTATTACTGGATGGATACAATTGTAGTGGAACACTTACAAGCCAATAGATGGCGCTGTACAATAATAGATGTCATAAACGTTTCCCGAAACGTACAAAGAATATATACAAATTTTCAAAAACAACAGATGGGCTGAAAGATTTTCTTTTAAGACGGAGGAGCGTTCCATCTCGCTCCTCCACCTAGAAGAGTCACTCCCACGCAATAAAGTGAATAAGTAAAGGTGTATCTGATAGGCAAGGTTTATTCTTTATTGTTCTTATTTTTATATATACATTATGTGTTCTAATATCTATTACAATTTTTATATTTATATAACTATTACTCAAGATTGTTATGGCGGTATACTCTAGACCAGTGGTGGTAGCCATCCAGACAAGCAAATACTCTACCACCTGGCTGTGGGTTGTTTTGTCGCCATTTACGACAGTCCGCCCCAACGCAGGATATTGTATACCTTCTCCGTTCCTGCACGGATTTATAATAAGCCTACTTAAGACATGAAAATACTTACGAGTAACTGTACAATAACGGTTTTATTCATATCAACCTTAAACAAGTCTAAAAACTTACTCTAAGTAAATATGAATAAGACTGCATTAAATCAGCAAAAACATATTAAGCAATTTCATTTAATTCATAATATAACTTAATTTTGAAGAAAGTCTTAAGTATTTATACACGCTTCTTGGTAATTTTTGTATTTGTCTGTGACATTTGTTCAATCATATGTATATAACTTATTATATTAATTTATTCTAATTTTAATACTAAACTTATACGAATGTAGAGTGTATCTGTTACATGCTGGTGTTGTGAGGAAGTGCATGTGCAGTGTGTGCCTTATAATTTAGTTTATTTTTTCTTGCATTTTGTGTTATGGGTAATATACGCAGAAGTATGAGGCCAGTGCCAGACCACCCAGACCATAGTTAATAACAAAAAGTTCTGACACAATATTTCACTTTCTTGGATTTGATCCCGAGAACTCTGCGTTCCAGTAAGCTCGACGAGTAAAACTTATATCAGTAAATCACAAAGGCCGTCTGATGTCTGTAGGTAAAGTCGCAGGGAAAACCCTAGAAAATTTTGTTAAGGAAAAGATGTAATAATTTTAACCTCACTACATTAGTCCAAATAGATTTTTAGTTGTCTGTTTATGATGAAATCCAATTTAGAAAGTATGTTTCGAGGTAAAACAATTTAATGAACCTCATCAAAACCTTCGAAGAAAATGTCTTAGGATTTTAAGTTATAAAGTGGTCTTGAACGCAGTCTGACAAGCTACACTGAACGATTCGCAAAATGTAAAGTTACTCCTTTACATGTTCGTCGCACACAACATAACCTCGTCTATTTGCATAAATTACTGCATGGTAAATTAATCGTCTTATTTGTTAAGTATCTTGACCCTTACTACGAAGCTTAATAAACGTGTACATAAGAAAACATTCACCTTGGAAGTATGTAAAAACAACACAACATCCTGTTACGATACGAAATATAACCGAACACAACAAATCCAAACATAATGCAGAAAGTCGTAATTCAATAAAACGCACAAAGTCCGCCACGATTAGATTCCCGAATGTACACACGTCACGCCCGTATCGTAGTTGTAGCTCAACTGTCCCCTTCTCGCAATCAGGCCATCGTTTTATACTGCACAAATGCAAATTTGCCCGTATAGTATCGTCGACATAATTTCCTAGAATCAGCTTGTACTTAATCTGTAACACCGGGCTAATGATGCCTGCAAGCGGCCGTAAACGAGTACAGTAGAACAATAGGCTGTTCTCTACAATACTAGAAAAGTATGCCAATAAATAAGTAAACAAAAAGAAGACGATCATAAAAGGATTACAAATAGTTCAAATGCCGACAGGTAATAAAATGTGCTTTTACAGACTGTACGTGAAATTTGTCTTTATCGAAGCCTAAGTTGTAACAATACTGTAATCTGCTGACGAGAATGTGTCGTGTCTACAACGAACTCTCTATAAAGAACAATAAATTAGATATATTGATTGCAAAACCTTTAGCTTTGAAAGAAATTGTAATTTGTATGCTGAATTGCCTTATGCAATACTATTCGATTTAACAAAACGAATAGGTACTCGATAATTACAAAATCGATGTTGTATCGATATACAACGCCTGTGTGTATGTTATATTAAACTTTTAATCCGGTTGGAGCCGGATCGGAGCGGATGAAAATGGATTTGGGCGGTAGTGTTGCCAGTGTTTTAATTAATTCGGCATTTATGGGAATTTGAAATGTTGGACTCACATTGGAGTTAGTATTACATTTCTACGTAGACGTGTAAACCTGGTAGAGCCGCGCTGGAATTATTATCTCGATTACAGCCCTTAAGGCCGGCTCGATGGGTGTGATATAACGCTCTCATAGAATATCAGCGTCAAACGGTTAGCTTCGTGCCAATCGATGAGTTATACTTGCGATGGCCCACTTCCCTCTCCCCTTATCCTATCTTCCCTATCTTGTCCCTCTATTCCAGTCAATCCCTCTGAAAAATCAGCCCCTGATCAGATCAGAAAGGATCAACCCCTTCATTCCATTTGCAGGCGCGATGCGATGGCCGGGAGAAGGCAGAGGGAAGTGGAAGAAGAAGCAAGGAAGCACTTACCTCGCCACCAGTCCGCCGCCACACTGCACTCGTCCCCCGGAGGTTCACACACTCACTAGGATTATGGTGATTTAATGTGAATTAAATTCAGTTCCAACAGCTTATTTTCTTTATTGTGTTCCAACCATTTTTTGATACCTATTTTATATATATCGCATGACAGCAGTGACACTTTCATGTCTTGTATTGTGCATTTTTCATTTAAAAGTTTATTTTTTCTTGATGGCGAGGTTGGGGAGGAAGTATTTATAAAGAGGTGTTCCTCGGCGCAACCACCATTCGTTCCTTTCTGATTCCTCTTATCCCCTCCTTTTACCCCATACGTCCAGCCCCATCCTTTCTATCTTATCCCAGAGGTTAGCAAGGTGTTGGCTTCGGTCCTGATGTTGCAGACGTATGTAGGCAACGTGAGTTACCATTGCCCACAAACATTTCTATTAAAAGAACCACCTCCTTCTTGTCGGCTTTGCAATTAAAAAGATTTGATTAAGCACTATAAGACTGTAACTAGTATTCGTCTGATTTTATAAAATATTTCTCCGTCTTTGATTTTGTATGATTGGCCTTTTTTATTGGTTATGAACATTAAACTTTGGCCATTCTGATAACCATACCGGTAATAAACCTTTTAAACCAAAAGTTTATTTTCGAAAAATATTTTAGGTCATTGTGAACAAATGACCGTATGCGATTTGACGTGACATGGAATTAAATAAAATAAAATATATGAAGTTTTATTTCGTCCAACTTCTAAAATACATCTATTTTTTTGTATATAATTTAATTTACTACTGTTAGGGACCTTCGGATACAAAATAGATTTATGCACAATAAACTTTTATTAACTCGAAGAAAAAATATAGTACTTTTTTTCTCTTTGATGCAGGAGTTCAGCAGACAGGCAGACGGCCCACTTGATGGAAAGTGGTTACCGACGCCTATGGACATTTGGAACACTAAAGGTGCTACAAATGCGCTGCTGCTCTCTTAACAGAGACTGAAACCTGGTCACTATAGCCGGAACACAACTCAAAGTTGCTATGGCGAGATACTTCAGACCCGGGGTGGTAGCCATCCAGTCAGGCAAATGCCCTACCACCTGGCTGTAGGTTGTTTTGTTGCCTCTTGCAACAGGCCGCCCCAACGCAGAAAATTGTATTCTTTCTCCGTTCCTGCACGGATATATATTATATATACGAATTATATAAATTAAATACGACGCGTTACTTTGAAATGATAAAGTTGTATTCATTGTAATTTGTACATACAATTAGATGCTTAAATTTACACTTAATATGAAACATATTTATTGTAAGCTTACTACCTGCAATAACAAACAAACGACATTCCAAATGAATTCACAACTAACCTATTTACTGTTCTTGGCATTGATCACTTCAAAATAATCTCTGAATTGTCGCATACTGATTTATCCAACTTTGGTTTATACATAATGTTACAGTTATTTAGTAGCTTAGTTGTTCTTGTCGTGTTTCTTTTCAAAATTAATAATAAATTATGTTATGTACCCTCTTTTTCTAAACGATAAAATCGGGCATTTCCTTTATTGAATAATAATGTTATATTTTTATTTATACGGTGATTAGCGCCTGTTTTGTATAGAGTAAGTAGTTATCTATAATTTAACATAATTTTGTGTATTAATATTTATCTCTAATATGTCGTATTTGTGTACAGATTATTCCAAATCTCTCAATTGTATATAGACGGTATTCACTACATTTTATTTTCATGTTGGCAGACGCGATAGATTTATACTGCGTTCGGTTTATTTTATTACATGTAAAACTTTAAGTATAATATGTTATAATAAATGTTTTGTGTATTTAATTTCTTTATAAATATTTAGGGTGATTTTAAACGTGAGTTGGCAACCTCGATGGGGTAGGCAGGGGCAATTTAATTGCATTCCATTGTCTGGCAGCTGAGTAAAGGCAATTCTGAAACCGATGGCCCGACAAAGTAATTTGTTCATTAAAGATTTATATATATATATTTTATATTGGCAATTAAAAATACTCTTTCAAGTCTGTATAATTAAAAAAGTTTTCATTCGAAAAATTGAGAGGGAAATGGACGTAATAATCTACAAAGGTTTAACTTTTTTGACATCTATCCTTTCAAAATTGTATAGATATTTGTGTAAAATAGATCAACATCATAGTATGATTCACTGAACAGTAACAGAGTGTATACATACATGTAAATTAGTACGTATATGTTAATTATGTATCACAAAACAAGCGAACCTGTTATATTATCACTATAGATGAATTTTCTGTTGGAAAATTTATGTTCTGTAAATGTCAAATTCAAAGGCTAATAACACTTCAAGAGATTTTTAGTGGTTATTAATGTTACATGCCGTCAAAGATAAGCGCACAGCTGCCTGTTGTACGCGTAGCCTATTGTCTTCCGGAGGATTAAGGAATTCTTTGTGTTTTGAATTTGCAATTAAGAAAAACATGCTATTGTTTTTCTACTTGTTTTATAACCAACATTAGCGTCGAACTAATTCTTATTGTTATTGTTTTCGACTTTGTGGCCGTTCGCAGGTTTGCGAATTACTATTTCCCAGAAACTCAGTGCGCGCGGCCCAATTTCTTTGTACTGTGTAGTTAGTATAAGACGGTGCCCGAATGGAGGGGCGAGTAGTCAAGTGACGACTACGAGACGAGTAAGATGTTTGTAGTACTCTCGATTAGCGGTATAGACGACGGACTTTACGCGTGTCGAATTGCATTGAATCGTGCAGTGTGAACTGGTTGCATCCAGTTTTATTTGTATTTGTTTTATACGTGTTTGTACAGTTTTAATAAATTCTATAGTCGTTCCAACGGCATTTTTAATTCGAGTCCTGTAGCTCGTAACATTATTTTTTTTTGGTTATATTCGTCGATCCTAACGAAACGACTTCATTTACCGGGTTAATATGTGTTATAAGTGTTGGACTGGGATGTAAACTAGTTCTGTGTTGAGTTTCGTTTAAATCCGTTCAGTACTTTTCATACGACACTCAAACAGACACAACAAAAAGTTGCATGTTCGAATCCTACAGGTCCAAATCAGCTTTTTTTTCATTTTTTAATCTCATGAAGTATCCGTGCTTCTATATTCCATCTTTGCAGGAACGGAGAAAGAATACGGTTACGAGTGCGGGACTCGAATTAAAATGCAGTTAGAATTACTATGGAATTTATTAGAACTATACAAACACGTATAACACAGGTGCAAATATAACTAAACACAACCAGTGCAAACGTAATGCACGATTCAATAACACGCGCAAAGTCCGTCACTATATAGATTATCGAATGTACATACGTCTTGCCTCGCTTGTGGTTATCGCTTGACTGCTCATCTCTCCACTGGAGCATTATACAGCACGATGCAATATGTATACCTGGCAAGCGTCGACGCAATTTCCCAGGAATCGTAATCCGCACACCTGCGTAATTATACCTGCGAATAGCCATAAACGAGTACAATAGGCCGCTCTCCACAACAACCAATAAATAAGTAAACAAAACGAGACAGTCATAAACGTTATTAGCTCAAACGGCGACGGGTAATAAATGTGCTTTGTTTACAGATATGCAGGTGGCCTAAATTGTAACAATACAATTACCTGAAGCCGGGCGGCCTGTCCTAAGAAGCGACAAAACAACGTACAGTCTGTTGGTAGGGTATTAAATGCGGGCTTTACCTATAATGGGGTCTGCAGCGCAAACGGGCGCAGGACCTTATCTTACCTTTAAAAGTAAGCGCCACTCGCGGTGCCCGCACTCTTAAAGACCCTGCGCCCGTGTTATGGCCAACATGGGGGGCGCGGTAGCAAAATAAGGCGCGCTACAAACGGCTTGTTTATCTATACAATAACTTTTGTTTCAACGTGAAACTAGACTGCTTCCTAACGTCATTTGAAATTACTCCACTTGTACCCGAACTTCCGTTTAATGATGAAAATATAACTAAGTATTCAATTTTGACCGTGCGCCAGAGTATAATGGACTAGAACCACCTCCGAGGGTATATGCGGGTCTGGATGGCTGCCACTCCAGGTCTAGAGTATGCCGCCATAACAACCACTCAAAGATGTGCCGGCATTACTGGCCAGGTTTCAGTCTCCCTTTAGAGAGCGGCAGCACATTGGTTGCACCATGTCCATAGGCAGGTGGACCGTCTGCTTGTCTGCTGAACTTGTACAAATCTTACTATTCATTCGCTTGCGCTACCATCAGTTGGGAGCTTATGTCAAATTTTAACTGATAGTAAAGTAAATGACGTCATGGTAACATAATGGTTAGCGCACGTGTTCCACACGTAAAGGGCGCGGGTTCGAATCCCGACTGAAACGCTTGCACCACTTAGGCAGTTTTCTGACGTAATGTGCATATTCTTATAATTACAACGGTGAAGGAAAAACATTGTGATGAAACCTGCTCATTGAGATAACCTGCCAAGCCGCCTTGGACAAGCGTGGTGGGTACACTGTCCGTTCCCCTATAGTAGGAGGTCCGAGCCCAGCAGTGGGGCGTTTATGGGCTGTTATTATAACATAAGGCAAATGAGCGGTCGGTAAGGAACTGGCCATAAGTAGATTCTGTCTAAACTTAATTGCGAAGCTGGTAATCAGGCACATGGCCAAGCTCATGGAAAGTGGTCACCATCGCCTATAGGCGTCTGCAATACCAGAGGCTACGCTAAGCTTTTTATCCGTGCAGCGACGGAGAAAGAATACAATTTCCTGCGGTCGGGCGGCCTGTCGTAAGAGGCGACTAAACAACCCACAACCAGGTGATAGGGCAGTTTCCCGACTGGATGGCTACCACCCCTGGTCTATAGTATGCCACCATAACAGCCTTGAGTTGTGTTCCGGCATTAGTGACCAGGTTCCAGTCTCCCTTAAGAGAGCACCAGCGCATCTGTAGTACCTTTGGTGTTGCAAATGTCCATAGGCGATGGTAACCGCTTTCCATCAAGTGGGCCGTCTGCCTGTCTGCTGAACTCATGCAATTAAAAAAAAATAACAGGTTACCAGCTTTTAAGATGGGATAGGAGATTGAGATGGAGGGAGCAGACAGGAGGAATGGGGCCGAGAGTATGGAAGATCAGAGTAGGGGAGAAGGAGGAAATGGGTCATCGGAACTTACTTACACAAATGAAAATGCTTTAGAAAATATTCTCCGTGTTTTTGGTACGTTTGTTTTGAAAATTATTATTTATAAAAAACGAATTCGAAAAGTGTCCAAACATTTCGCTTATGCTTTTGGCAGTCCGGCAGCGAGCGCCTGTCAACCCGATTATTTGACAAACAAACAAACAGCTGCGTTTGTTTGTGACGTGCGATTGCAGTTCGCAACAAAACCACTGTTGTTTACCATTTCCATGTATACACTAGCTATTTTTCGCGGCTTTGCTCGCGTTAGTAATTGGAAACAATACATTTTTCTGGATGGTGTTACGAAGGTTAATATGCCCCCCCCCGAACAAACATACTTATGACAACCTGTCATTGCATTACTTTAATGACGGCGTCTCTGTTAGTTGAAATGCAACTAAGTATTGTATTGTACTTGTTTTATGGCCGTCATTAGGCAGGTGTGTTGAACTAATTCTTGTTGTTATTGTTTTGCGTCGAGGCATATTGTATTTGTACAAAATAAAAGGGATGCTCGAAGGGAGGGGTGAGGCAGTCAAGCGACGATTACGATACGAGCAAGACGTGTACATTCGATGAGCTATATAGTGACGGACTTAGCGCGTGTTATTGAATCTTGCAGTTTGTATTGGTTGCGTCCAGTTATATTTGTACCGTTGTTATACGTGTTTGTGTCGTAATTCGAGTCCCGCACTCGTAACAGTATTATAAGTGCCATGGAAACTTCGCATAATAAATTAGTGAATACATGTATCGTAACCACAGAAACACGAGAAAGAAAAACTATTCAATTATTTGATAGCAACACATTTAGATATATTACCAAGATGACATAAAGAATGGGCCCAAACTGGCCCGGTGTTCACCAACTCCCCTTATAGTCACCCCATACCTCACAGTTATTATCTCACTATTCCAAAAGTTTTTATATCATCATAATTTACACATACTGTTACGTGCGCGCGGGGGTACGCACTTAGGATTGAAAGGAAACACCAGTTGTTTTAACTAAACGCTTTTATTAACTTGCACAGCCGTACGTACTTCCTCTCCGCAGGGTTGCCCCTACACGCACACCCGACCATAAGATATTTCACTCACAATACCCGATATTGCGTAGACCACCTGTTGCTATTGCAGTGCTCACCTCTGAATTTACTGCGTGTAGCTCCCTTCTGGATCTTGCCTCAAACTACGCTACACTCCTCCTTCACTGAACTGCCCACTAAACTTTTCACTAAATTCGTCACTGTCTTCTATTAAACTTCTCTTCCAACTCTTTCGTATCGCACTTGTCACTTCGCTGTCTTGAACTAAACTCCCCGGTAGGCGCTTCTTACGCTGCTTATATACCCGAAAGAATCTTCTGGAACCCATAATTTCGATCTTCTTTTATTTACTATCTATCCCTTTCTAAAATGTATCTGTCCTTGTCTTTTCCTTCCAGAATCTTCTATCTTTTTCTAAAAGTCTTGAGACCGGCTTACGCGGCCAGAAAGTGCTACCCTCGGTCGCCACAATACTTATCAAATCACATATAGACAATTTAATAAACATTTGAAAGTAATATAAAGTCACTTACTCGGTTTACTGATGAACGTAGCGCTTGGCGACTTGTAAAACAACTGTCTCTGCCTGGCCCCACGCACCGCTTATACACTAAATTACTTGAAAGTACCGTTAACTAAATGTTCGCAGTCTAAAATGTCCAGCAACTTGTTAATACCTGTTACAAATGCCACCAAAACATTTAATAAATGTAACAGTATCGTATTTACTAACTAATTCCTTATTCACTGTAATAGATCAATAAACCTGTGCTTTAAAATGGCAATTGCTTCGTGATACCTAACATAAACTATCAAATTATGACATTATCATACGAGTAATTACTACAACTGTAGCTTCATAATATCTCCTATAAATATATATTAACTGACATATATTTAAGTTGCGAACACTATAGTGAACCAACTAAAGTTGGGCTGTTCTATGAAGCCACATTTGGCATCTATCAAAATGATTACAGTAGCTACGTGAACTATCAATAATGTTACAGTGACAAATTGGAATCCTTATACGAAGTCACACTTTACCGAACCGATAAAAATAAAACGATTTAATTATTAAAAAAAATATTGTTACATACCGTCAAAGATAAGCCGCACAGCCTATTGTAAGTCCTTTCTCGGATTAGAGAATCCTTTGTCTTTTGAATTTGTAGTTAAGAAAACAATGCTATTGTCTTTTTACTTGTTATATAACCATCATTAGTGTCGAACTAATCCCTATTGTTATTGTATTCGAATTTGTGGACGTTCGCAGGTGTGCAAATTTAATTTCTTAGAAACTCAGTGTGCACAGCCAACTTCTTTGTACTGTGTAGTTTATTATAAGACGATGTCCGAATGAAGGGGAGGCCAGTGAAGCGACGACCACGAAGCGAGTAAGAAGTTTTCTAGTAGACTAGACTAGACTTTGTGCATTCGAATTGTATTGAATAGTTCAGTGTGAACTGGTTGCATCCAGTTTTATTTGTATTTGTTTTATACGTGTTTGTACAGTTCTAATAAATTCTATAGTAGTTCCAACCGCATTTTTAATTCGAGTCCTTATAGCTCGTAACAATATATTTAACGTTTCTTTTTTTTTATCTTTAAACTGTAGAAAATATGCATAACTTAATTACGATTTATTATACTTCACTAATATTTAGTAAAAGAAGTGTTGACAAACAACGTTGTCATGTGTTACGTTTCTAAAGAAATAAGCTAATTGATACGTTACAAAGTTAGTTCATCAGTATTTATATGAAACTTTTCGCTAGGGCTTCTTAAAAGGGTTCAACTATAACTCCGTTGGCTCAGCGAACCGAAAGGTGCCTTGGCCTCCGAAACCACCTTCTTCTGTCCTGTGCAGTTTCTTGCCAATGGGCTTGGTGGGGGTTTAAGACTCAATCGCCCCAGAGGGGAGAACAAAATAAGACGACGCGTTGTTTCTCTCTTGCAGTATATTAATTTCTTCATTATTTCTAATTTAACTTGGACTATATATACAAAAACCTTATCGATTACGTGATGTGCACACCAGTACTCTAATCAACATTAAATATTATAATAAAACTACGTTTTAACGGTTTTAAGCGCGGTAATTTATTTCATTTTTGTTATTCCGACGTTTCGGCCACTTTTCTGTGGCCGTGATCACGGAAGACAAAGATGTCAAGTGTCAACGAGTATTGTTAAAGTCTTATTTAGCCTACCGCCAACTTGTTCATTTTAATTTTGTTTATGGTTATTATTTACTCTATGGGAGCCTAATCTAATTTAGCACCGTTTCGCAACATGTCGTGGCTTGAAGAGAAGAAGCGGCGCAAGAAACTCTTCAGCAGACATGCCTAGCTCTAATAATTTTATATAATAATAGGTTGGGGAAAAGTCTTTTCGCATGTTTTATGTATGAACTTATAATAAGATCTCTTTGGCTATACCATTTGTGGTTGGCTGGTTTTGGTATCATTAAAAAGGTTTAATTTTAAAGAAGACAATTCCAAATTCAAATTTGGAAAATATGTGATTTTCATTTGTTTTTCTTATTGTTATAATGAGTGAATCTAATGAATAAATTCGATACATTTTAACATTTTACTACAAAAAAGGTAAAAATGCAACACAAGCCGCGAAAAAATTGTGATGTTTATGGACCTAATGCAGTATCTGTGAGAGTAGTACAAGTTTGGTTTAAACGTTTTCAATCCGGAAATTTTGATATCAAAGATGCACGTCGCTCTGGTCGCCCTGTTACGGACAAAATTGATGCCATTTTTGAAAAAGTGGAGCAAGATCGGCATGTTAGTAGTTACGATGTAGCTGGAGAACTGGGAACTGACCACAAAACTAATCCTGGAACACAACGCAAGGCTGTTATGGCAGCATACTTTAGATCGGGGGTGGTCGCCATCCATTCGGACATATGCCCTATCACCTGGCTGTGGGTTGTTCAGTCGCCTCTTACGACAGGCCGCCCCAACGCAGGAAATTCTATTCTTTCTCCGTTCCTGCACGAATGCTCTAACAGCGATAGCATATATCTGTATTTACATAGCATCACGTTCATGTATTAACCATAGTCTAACTGTGCTAAATTATACATCAATAAATTGGTGGATGCAACGTGACGCAACACGCTTGAAACTCACACCGATCAGCCTCCATACTGACTTTCCACTTTATTTGCGGCGACCGACTGAACTTCGCCCATCAAATCGTCCAAGATATCTTTTCTCTACGCTTTGATCCTTTTACAATCGTCTACGTGACCAAGCCAGGGGTGGTGGTGAGCTTCTATCACTCCTATTACAGGAGAATCCGTTTATAATGACTCCACCCATACAGAACAACCGCTTACAGTTATCGTGTAGTATAGTTGTTCTTGTCGTGCTTCTTTTTAAAGTTAATAATTGATTTTGGCATGTACCCTCTTATTTCTAAACGATACGATCGGCCATTTCCGCAATTGAGTGGTAATGTTATATTTTTATTTATTCTGTGATTAGCGCCTGTTTTGTATAGAGTAGTTGTCTATAATTTACAATAATTTTGTTATCATTGTGTACAGATTATAATTCAAACCTCTCAATTGTATATGGACGGTATTCACTACATTTTATTTTCATGTTGGCAGACGCGATGGATTTATACTGTGTTCGACTTATTTTATTGCATATAAAACTTTAAGTATAATATTTTATACAATATCTTATATAAAATATTATCTGAAATATCCAAATAATAATGAATTCAATTCTTGTTATGCATAACCCTTTAATTAAAATAATAGTTTATGAATGACTGAAATCCGCTATCGGTTGTGCCAATGTGCTAAGTTTCATATACTGTAAAATTGGAGGGATGTCGAGGTGTTCTCAAAATGCTTGTCGAGTGTTCAAAGTCAGTGTATGTAATGTGTAAAAACCGTAAGGTTATCTAAATCTCTAATTATAAAGTATTGTGACCAGTTGCTGTCCTTTTACTACCATAAACCCTTCTAAGTTGTTGCAAGTATTACAGTAATTACTTAGTAGACTTAAAGAAATAAACGAAGACTTTAGAAGTAATTACAGCTTAGTTTTCTATAATGACCTCGTTTATGCAGACATATCGCTTATTATGACCTATCTTTATAAATTATGTCCAGTTATAGTGACAATGATAGCAATTTTAAAAAGAATCTGGTGCTTACAATGATACATTACCTTGACATACATGACTTGACATAATTATTAATTGTAATTATGTAGGTAACAAATGTTATGGTACGCTCTCATCGGGCCAACTGTTGCTTCTTCATTATATTTACACCACCTTTATTTACGCAGTTAACAATAAAGTATGCTTATTCTAATCAAAACAACTCTTCTAAAAAAATAAGTGCTAGACGCAATTCTTATGGATAATGATGTCTGGAACAAAATGTATTAATTATTGTTACTACTTAGGCTCCGACAAACATACAAATTCCACTCCTAATCTGTAAAATCACATTTGAACGAATTGTAATCCTTCTATGATCGTCTTCTTTTCTTCACTTGTTTATTGGCATACGTTTCTAGTTATTGTGGAGAATAATCTATTGTTCTATTGTACTCGTTTACGGCCGCTTGCGGGCTCCATCATTAGCCGGGTGTTGCGGATTACGATTACAAGCTAATTCTAGGAAATTGTGTCGATGTTGCCGGGCATTTGTGAAGTATAAAACGACGACCTGACTCAGAGAGGAGCCAGTTGAGCTACAACTCACGATACGGGCGTGACGTGTGTACATTCGGGAATCTAATAGTGATGGATTTAGCGTGTTTTATTGAATTATGACCTTCTGCATTATGTTTGAATTTGTTGTGTTCGGTTATATATGTACTTGTGTTATACGTGTTCGTATAGTTCTAATAAACTCTATAATAATTCTAACGGCATTTTAATTCGAGTCCCGCCAACTCGTAACATTATGTAATAACTAGATCTTAAGCGCGTGCCTCTTGCTTAAACAGCAGGTCTTAATACAGGTTACATTGTACTAATTTTTTATGTCAGTGCTATTTGCACCCGGAAGATTAATTTCATTTTATATCGCAAACTATCCCATCTCCCGGGATGAAAAGTATTTATGTCCATTTTCGGTATTAAAACTTAAACAAAATTACAGTAAAACCAATCCAGCAATCCTAGTAGTTTTCCGTGAAAGCTTAACAGAAAGAGATTATAGACGATGAATTTTTATATTTATAAACTTGAGAAAGAATTGATAACATACAAACTTTCACCCCTATTTCAAATTGTCCTAGTTTTATTTATCTATCCCCCGTCTATGAAAACAACATAAATGACAAAAACGACAAATATGCCAAGACTGACAAAAATAACAAAAATTACTTCAAAAATGGCAAAAGTGACAAAAATTACAAAATGACAAATCACAACCCATCCTACTTTCTGGGCTAACCTTTACGTAAACCTATGCCATTATTCGGGATGAAAAGTATCCCTTGTCCACCCTCGGTATTAAAATTACATATATACCAAATTTTAGTCAAATCGGTCCAATAGTTTTTCCGTAAAAGCATAACAAACAGAGAGACAAATATTTTTATCCCGGAAACTATCCCATTTTTTGGGATAAAAGTATCCTATGGTCATCCTCGGCATCGAATATATATATATAGTGAGTTTCAGCCAAATCGGTCCCGTAGTTTTGCCGTGAAAACGAAACAGACAGACGGATAGAGTTACTTTCGCATTTATAATAATAATAATAGGGGTAACTTTCTAAGTATGTATATGCTTTGTGCGCTGTATGACGTCCGTTTAATATGACTTGTTTGTCATTTCCCTTCTATATCATTATAAACGGATTCTGCTTGATTTGATTTCTCTCTTTGTTGGGCCTAAAATCTTTTTTTTTTCCACCACTAACAGTTGGTTCTCCTTCTTGACGCTTCGCAACCGTACATCACGATGGGCCGTATCATGGTTTTATAGGTCCCGATTTTGGTTTGCCTGCTTAGAAGCCGGGATACAAACACCTCATGTAAGGCTGCGCAGCACCTAAGGGCATTTTGACTTCGTAACAATATTTCGACCTCTCGGTAACTGTGCATCCTAGAAATTTTATTTGGCTTTAAAAAAATATTTAAATCGTTTATTTCTCACAACAATAAATACAATTCAAAGGAAAAATACATTATTATAAGTCTAGTAAAATATATCGAGTATACGTCGTACATATAAGCCAACTTAATTAACAACTATGTATACTACATTATAACATTATAGAATAGATAACACTTTGTTGCTCACCAAACATACAATTTCAAAAATGTACAATTACAATATTGTCATGGTAGAAACAATAGGTGGCCTTATCGCTTAAAGCAATCTCTTCCAGGCAACCTAACTTAAGGAATAGTTTAACCTAATCACGCGATGTAGGTGGTGCAGATTATTAGGTAGAACTTAAACTACATATTATATTGTTACGAGTTGCAGGACTCGAATTAAAATGCCGTTAGAATTACTATACAATTTATTAAAACTATACAAACACGTATAACACAGGTACAAATATAACTGAACATAATCAATCCAAACGCAATGCACGATTCAATAAGATGCGCAAAGTCCTTAACTAAATAGATTATCGAATGTACACAAATCTTGCCTCGCGGCTGGTTATCGCTCGACTGACGATCTCTCCATTGCTTTCTGCTGCACAAATGCAATATGTCTACCTGGCCGTACGGGCCGAATTTCTTAGAATCATACCTGGCTAATAACTGCCATAAAAGATTACAATACACAATGGGCTGTTTTCTAATCACAAATTTTAAACACAAAGTAAACAAAAGAAGTCCAAATACGGAAAGGTAATGAAGTGTGCCTTTATGATATGCAGGTACAAGTCTACTTTTGTCGGAGTAACAATATTTATAGGAATCGTGATACAATACTAGAATTAATATTTGTCCGCCTGTCTGTCACGTCTTGTGTTTAAATAAGGTTTTTTTTATTGTCATTTGCCAAGACAGAGATTTTATTTTCGTGTCTCTTAAAAATCCTATCTTTTAAAAACTATTTAAGGGAAATAAGTGGGGGAGTCATTTTTCTTTATTTTCTTTTATTTTTTGGTTTTCTTTTCTTTTCCAAAAATCTTATTTACTAATACCGTTTTCATATATACTAGGTTACAGTTTAGTTATTTGTCTATTTTATTTATGCTCTCTACTCTCATATCTATTACATTTCTTACTCGCTAGTACATCCTTTTTATATATACCACCCATATGTATATATACTTTTGGTTCTACGTCTCATCAACATCATCATCATCCGAGCATTAAATCCCGGTTGCGTTCGGAGCCTTCACTCCAACGCCCAGGGTCCGCTTTCCTACTTTTTCTACTCTACTTTTGGTTCTACGTCTATTAGTGTTTAATTCCTTATCTTTATTATATTCCTACCCTATTTACTACATTTAGGGTTACATATGTTTATAATCTATTTATTATTATGCCAATTTTACATATATTTACTATATGCTTGCAGCATTATTTGTTGATCTGTTTTTCTTTACTACTTTTTCAACTATTTGAAGTTTAAATAAGGTTTCCTACATATTTTTTAAGTCTTGTTTTGAAAATATTTATAGGAGATGGATGCTCTTATGTCTAAAAGCCAAATTATTACAGAAGCGTGCATTATTACACATGTTGTACCGCATTTGGTTCTTGATGTTGGTAAAATCAGCTTTTGTTTATTTTTAGTCCGGGTGCTATATTTGGGTGTTTTATGTTTTCTATCCCTCGGGAATAATATTAAATTAAATTAGGCCAACAAATAAGCATTGCTATACAGCGTGACAATGCAGCCAGCCTTCTGAGCACGCTCCCACATGGCAGCGATTTGTTAACAGTCTATAATCGCTTGTACTAGTTATAACTCAGTTTATTTTTAGTTATTAATTATATTTTGTTTAACTATTTAAAAATTAAATCTAAGAAGGTATGGGTAAATTTATATATACAGCGTAAACTCTATGTAACGTCACTCGATTTAACGACAAACTCCCTTAAGCGTCGAAATCACTTGGCTTTGGTTGGTTTAGCTTGTCTTCCATCATGAAAGCACAAAAGCAAGAAAAACTACCCCAGGCGGGTCGATCTTCCGCCCAAAAAAAAAAGGAAGGCGAATCCCGCACCGATGCCGGCACCTTTGGTAGGTCAGAAGTCCCCATCGTATTCTGGGGGGGCCTTTGCGCTCAAACACATGGACTTTGTCCAAGCAGAAGATGCCGAGATGGGCGGCGAAGTAATTTTTCGCGCAGTAGCAGCAGACAGAGCGGCCGCGCTTTCTGCTGCAAGTGGCGCCGTTAGCGGCACCAGGAGCGGGGCCTTGAGTGGAGCTGTCGATGAGTCAGATTCCAACCTCTCGATGTTCTCCATTCGGTCCCGCTCCAGGACAGATTCACGCTCGCGGTCGCGTTCACCAATGCGATCGCGTCCTCCGACGCGCTCATGCTCCGGATCAGGACCCGGCATTCGTACTGAACCAGAGGCCGGGCCTCAAATCCGTCGAGCCAGTGGCACGCACAAAAAAAGAGGAGGAGGCCCGCACCTTACAGGGGTTCCCACAAAACATCCTTTGTGTCAAGTGACGAAGAGACGGTGGCTCCAAAAACCTCCCGCAGGGTGTCCCCACCCTCTACGGGAGTCACAGCAGAAGCAACTAGTCTGGCACGGGCCAAGGATGCCGTTGCCAAAGCGGGTCGGGTCACCGACCTTGAGCTGACCACGAGGAGAGTACCGTCGAGCTGATTAGAGTCGCTGAGGAGGCGCGTATCGCTCGACGGGCCCCAGAACTCCTAGGACGCTCAGGGTCGGTCACAACCACGGATGAGGCAGGGGCTCGTACGGCTCAGGCCATAGAAACGGACGTCCGCAATGCACTGGGGGTCATTCGCCACGTGGCGAGGGTCCCCAGGGGGTTGAAAGGACGTTCATGAAGTCCCTGAACGACTCCGTCAGCATCATAAGTGATGCCTTCGAGGTACTGCGTGGCCGCACGGAGTCCGACGAAGTCAGGCGACTCGAAGCGGCCAACCGACGCCTCGAGGCTGATGTGAAAGAGATGAAGAAGGAGTTGGCCAGCCTACGGGCCGAGATTGTCCGCCCCCGGCCTGCACCATCCAAGACCATGTCGACGCCGAAGCCACCGCCACCTCCGCCACTGCCTGCATCGAGGCCTGTCGTGGGAGGGCGGTTCAATGATCAGGATGAGCTGTTGCACCATCTGACCTTGTCTCTCGGGGCGATGATGGACGCGAAGCTAGCCGCCCTAGATGACCGCCTTCTCCCAGAGAAGCGAGTCCGCCCGCCGTTGGCAGCAGACGCCCGGCGGGCGAATGCGCAGCAAACCCCTGCACCTGGGAGAAGAGAGGCCAACCGCCCTCCCGAAGACTTCCCTGCGCTCCCAACCCCCAAAAGGAAGCGGGGCGTCGGAGAATGTAACGGCGGGGAGTCCAGCACCCCCAGGCCTAAGAGACCAACTAGGAGTGACACGGCGGCCTCAGAGCCGCCCCCTAGGATTGAGGAAGGATGGTCGGTGGTAGCTCGAAAAGCTCAGAAGAAGCCACCGACCCAACAAAGCAGCTGTGGTCGGACACCCCAGCTCTGCCGAAAGTGAAGCCGCCGAAAACTTCGGCGAACAAAGGTCCGCGTATGCGGGTGCCCAACACCACTGTGGTAATCCTTACTTTGTTACCTGCAGCGGTGGAAAAGGGCACCAACTACGCGGACCTAATGCAGAAGGCAAAAGCCAGTATAAAGCTTGGAGACCTCGGTATCCCCGGGGTCAAATTAAAAACCGCGCGGACCAATGATACACTCTATATAGCATTACATCCACTCTCAATAACGACAACAATTAAGTAATAAAAAGTACCTTTTAAGTTGCCAAAATTAGTAAACCCTGCGCAGCTGTATACGTTCTTTTACTGCTTTATTACCTTAGCCCGTAATAAACTCGACTGTCGGTAGCATGCATACCGAAATATCTAAATACTTCCTTTATCACCAAGAAGCCTCAATATCGCAAGATATGAATAAAATAAGTAAAAAAAAATACAAGAAAATTACTGGTGCAGCAAAAGACGTCAGACAAAAATAACAGACTTCTCTCCATTTAATGACAACTCTCTATAACGCCATAAAATGCACAGTCTCTTCAGTGTCGTTATATAAGGTTTACACTGTATTTTAATAGCAAGAGGACCGATATTTTACAAAGTCGGCAAAACTAAATTGATATTAAATTATGCAAATTAGGCTACCCGCATTACTAGATTGAAATGCGGGTTTTTTAACCACTAAGCTACCCCGATTTTTTATAACACTCGATTGAATTAAATCCTTCTAGATTATTCTATCGATTTTGCGAAACGTCTAGACCGGTTTGCACAAACAATATGCAAATTAATAGATTTGCAATAAATAGCTTATACAATTTATCAACGTTTAGCAATAAGCAAAGCTCTGATGAAATTGTATTGATTGGTTTGTTTGTTTGTTCATGCACTATTAGAAACGGCATAATATTTTCGTTTTCGCCGGAATAATCACATTCTTTCATTGCTTTATAGTATTTTATTCATCCCTACTACTCCACAGTACCTTAAGGAACACTTCGAATTTCTTGGTCTCACAATTTACGCCCTTCCAGTCAACAGACTTATTACTTTACGGTCAAGGCTATCCAACTTTGGAATACATTGCCTGTTGTCAGACAACCAAAATCTCTAATAACGTCTAAGAACATGGTCAACACTGTAGAGGTCGAATTTCTGTACAATGAAAAACAATGCTAAATACCGAGTCAGGGGGATGTAAGAGTGAAATAAAACAAATTTAGATTTAAAAAAAAAAAATTGTATCTCTGTTTGTACCGGCTAATCTCCGAAACGACTGAACCGATTTAAATGAAATTTTGTATGGTGGTAGCTTATATCCCTGGTCAACACATAGGATACTTTTGATCCCAAAAATTAAAGAGTTCCCGTGGGATAGTTAAAAAACTTTATTTACTTAAACAGCTTATTATACAACTAATGCACCTAATTAAGTATTGATATTGCCGGTACCATCATCATACAATAAAACAATTTATACATTAAAAAACAATTAGGCTATATATCATCACGCTAAGACCAATAGGAGCGGGGCACCAATGAAGAATGTTTTAAAGTCGGGAGGGTTTTTTAACTTACTTTTTTTTTTACTATTCCATGCGGACGAAGTCGCGGGCAGAAGCTAGTAATTTTATATAATTAGTAAGTTAGTGCTTGTATGTTGAAAAAAGCGAAGCAAGTAAGAGCCCATTCACACAGTCTCCGTGTATACGGTATCCGTTTTAACGGATACGACAAAAAAATATGCTTTGTTCACACACGGCACCGTATAACGTTCAACGGTCCGTCATTACTGGATACGATGTTCACAAGCAAATTCGTAGTATGGCGTACAAACTTGTTTGTCTAGCTGCACCGCCCGCCGGCCCCCTCACCTCCGCACAGTTTCTATCCGGTAAAATTGTATGGAAACATGACGGATACGTTCATCTAGTATTCGATGACAAAACGGAATGTCATAATTTATCGGACCGTTTTTTTTTTACTGTATACTGAATACTGTACCATATGTGAAGTCGCTCATACAACTCCATACTCCATCGATGAAAGAAAACGTATCCGATAAAACGGACCAGTAAAACGGAGACCATGTGTGAATGAGCTGTAACGCTTGTGTTATGGACACTATATATCGGACCAAATATACATACATATACAATAATACATACATAATCGGAATAAACAAACATATACAATACAACTCTACTGTACTGTAAAATTCCTTTTAATATTATAAATGTGAAAGTAACTCTGTCTGTCTGTTTGCCTGTTGCTCTTTCACGGAAAAACTACTCCATCGATTTGGCTGAAACTCAGTGTATATATATTTTCGATACCGCGGATGAACATAGGATACTTTTATCCCGAAAATGGGATAGTTTCCGGGACAAAAATATATTTGTCTCTCTTTTCGTTATGCTTTTACGGAAAAACTTTAGGACCGATTTGGCTGAAATTCGGTATATATGTAATTTTAATATCGAGCGTGGACAAGAGGTACCTTTCATCCCGGATAATGGAATAGATTTATGTAAGGTTATCCCAAAAAGTAGGATAAGATTTTTCTTGTATTTTGTCATTTTGGTGCTTTTGGTAATGTTAATTCCGTCAAAGATAAGCGCACAGCTGCCTGTTGTAAGCGCAGTCCATTGTCTTCCCGGATTAGTAATTCTTTTGTCTTTTGAATTTGTAATTAAGAAAAACATGATATTGTTTTTCTACTTGTTTTATAACCATCATTAGCGTTGAACTAATCCTTATTGCTATTGTTTTCGACTTTGTGGCCGTTCGCAGGTGTGCAAATTACTATTTCTCAGAAACTCAATGCGCGCGGTCAATCTTTTTTTTGTACTCTGTAGTTAGTATAAGACAATTTCCGAATGGAGGGGCGGGCAGTCAAGCGACGGCTACGAAACGAGTAAGACGTTTTCTATTACTCTCGATTAGCAATATAGACGACGGACTTTGCGCGTGTTGAATTGCATTGAATCGTGCAGTGTGAACTGGTTGCATCCAGTTTTATTTGTATTTGTTTTATACGTGTTTGTACAGTTCTAATAAATTCTATAATATTTCCAACGGCATTTTTTAATTCGAGTCCTCTATGTCGTAACAGTAATTTTGGTCATTGATGTAGTTTACAGATAGAATAGACGGGGAATATATAAATAAAACTAGAACGGGTTGAAATAGAGGATGTAAGTTTGTACGGGAGACCAATCATTTATAAAGTTTATATATATAAAACAATATTATATTCATCTACAAAAAATGCGGTAGTACCTAACTTGATCTGTATGTCTGTTAAACTTTCACGGAAAAACTACTAGGAGTACTGGATCAGTTTTACTGTAGTTTTGTTTAAATGTAGTTTTAATACTGAAAATTGACATAAATAAATAATTTTCATGCCGGAAGATTGTATATATAGCTTTGCGATATAAAATGAAGTGAATCTTTCAGGGGCAAGTAGCACTAACATAAAAATTTAATACAATGTAACCTTTATTAACGCCTGCTCTTTAACCAAGAGGCACGTGATAGGTAATATGAAGGTATTTAATGGATTGAAATTATGTATTTGCCGTGCTAAGAATATACTGCGACTTTAAATTGAGGGTACTTATGTTTTTCTTAAAGTACGTGCACTTGATTTTATTAAAATGGTGTTTTAGTTTAATAAAAACTGGGTTGTATTTATATGGTGGGGTTTATATTGTTGAGCACTTTATAAATGTTTTTAGGATTTTTAATAACCTATGTATAAGTTTCAGTTTACCAGATTGCTAAAGGGTGAACGCTGTATTGTTAGTTCGACAATATAAAAGGAGGTGAAATCGCCTAGACGGGACATTCTACATTCGTCGGTTGAAGAGAGCGAAAGCACTGTTGGACAAGAGACGCATAGTATATTGTGGTCGATAATTACTGTTCGATAATCGCAGTATTCTTGAGGGCAAATTACTGCTCGTCACCTGACAAGCGTGGAGGCAACTCTTGGAGTTGTCCTAATATTTATGTGTATTATTGTGCTGTATTTAATATTGTAATTTTAATAATTCTAGTGTAATAAACTTTGATTATAATATTTCTAATTATTATTATGTCACACGCAATAGAGGTTGACCCGCGGGGTAAACTCTATTAGTTTATAATGGAGATATCCACGTTTGATTTTTAACGTTACATGTAGATAATGCTGACTAATATTGTTGCGGACAGAGAGCGCTACAGAGACAGAGAGTTTAGAGGTGACCCGTCCGCGGGAGTACATCTTATCCGCGCCCCGCACACCGCTGACGTCCATAGCTCGCGCAGTTAGCAGCTACGCGTCGGACAGAAAATGCCACATAAGAAGCGGCCTTGAAGGCTGAAACAAGACTCTTAATAGGGACTCCACTATTCTTCCATTACTCTCTGTACTTCTATATTTGAACTAATTATAAATATTGTAAGTATCGTAATAATAAGTCATATAATCCACATCGAGTTTTATTTGGAAGAAGCAACAGCCATCAATAAATATTATAAATGTGAATGAAAGTTTGTTTGTGACGTTTTCACGGCTTAACTACGCAACAGATCAATATGAAATTTTGCTTTCACGTCTATACCTTTCATCCAGAAAAAAGTACTGTTCCCGAGGAATAATAATAAACAAATACATCGAAATGGCAACGACATTAACAACGGAATTTTAATGCGTTGCTCTCATGGTTAGTTTCACATTGCGTTATTTATCATTAGGTACATTAATTTAAAAATTAAGGTCAACATTTCTAAGAATTGTAAAACGCCCACTTCATGAACATACATATATAAGTATATCTCTTTCTAACGCAAGCAGCCGCAGGCAATAGTGCATTATAATTAATTTTCTTATACTATAATATCGCTTATAATGAAGTTAGCCACGTTTGATTTTTAACGTCTTATATAGGTCACTAAATACTTAATCAGGAATGTGTTGGAAACTACTAGAGACCCGCAAAATGAAGGCCTGGAGATCACTCGGGTCACATCAGTGGCATTAATACTAAACAAGTGACCTTCCTGATATATTCTCAGGATAATCAAACCAAAGATAGTGATGTGCGATGACGGGATGTTCAACTCGATTAGTTCGTTCATTCAAAAAATATCGATTACTGTCCATGGTTGATGAATTCGAGTCCGACTCGAGGATAATAATCGGGAGTCGGTCGAGTTTTAACTCGATTTTTCGAATTATTTATAATTAGACTTGATTGTAAACGTTGTCCTAGAAATTTGTAACTAACAAATAAGTAATTTGTTAGTTACAAAAACATCAAAAATTTACTTCACACAACCCCAGATTATCATTTTTGTAAAGAAATTTTGATGAACTAAATAAAAACATTATTTATTTGAAAAAAATCCGCGTTCGCTTCTGTCTTTTAATTTGTATAGAAATGGCACATAAAAAATTAAAATGATTTTAATTGTTAGAAAAGGTAGTTTTTCGTATTCAGTTTTTTTTATTTTATTAATTATATTTCTACTAGATATTTATAAAGAATATTTTATGCTTTAATCACAAATGTTCCTTGACAGTACTACTTAAACTAAGAAACCTCATTGTCTAAATTGTTTTGATTAATATTTAAGTTCAGTTTTGTCAATGTATTTGGATTACTGTGTTTAGTTTTATAGATTCATTAAGAGATGGCGCCACAGTCGTTCTGCATCGCAGTATTCTTTATTATGTGTTCGCTTCTTTTATTGGATTTTATTGGTAAAAAATATTTATTAATAATAAATTTATTATTATAGAACTAGACTTGGGTAGGACATGATTTTAAAATGAATTTGTAAGGGTAACATGACATTTTGTACTGAACCAGTACAATGTACCACTTCAAATGAGGCGAGGAGCTTTGTATGGTTTGTACCGCGGCAGTACATTTGAAGCGATGAGGCCGGTGAGGTGGTGAGCGTCATTCCCTCATTTGTCCCGTACAAAACTTTTAGTTGGAAATGTTCGTTAAGAATCGGATGTGATCGGCCTCGGTCACCTCATTTTACTAGCAGTCTTACATGTCATATTGTCCCTGTTTATCATGTGAATATCCGTAGAGGAGTTATTGTACGGTTGTCCTCGTTCCGTCCTTCCTCTTACATTTGACGCGTGAGTAGTAGCGGGACGCCATATCAGTACAAATCTATTTTGTACGGGACAAATGTACTGCCTCACACGTGTTAGTACACGTCTCATCACTATATAGAACCCCGTGGTCCCATCTGCCGACACCGTGACTCCGTCTCCTTGGACTATTCGATTTACATTTCGATTGTCAACCGAGTCGATTGTGGACTCGATCGAAATTTCGAATCTACTGAGATTCTTTCGATTGTTTAAAAATGTTAGAATTGCTCATCACTAATCGCAGGTAAATTACTTGAACGCTCTTCCTACACAGTCTGTTCCCGGTCTTAAAATAAAGCTGAGCGCACACTGCGGGGGGCAATTTGCGCGGGCCCACGCCGCGGCCGCTGTGACACGTGACATTTCTGACAATTACTGTCAATGTCAAACGCACTACGCTCACCGGGTATTTGCAAAGCGTTTTTACAATATACAGTCACCATTGTAAATACTACCAATCTTATGTTAAAAAATCTTTTATTTGTAATCAACATAGAAATCATTGATAAAAAGTTACAAATAAAATGACTAAACAATCTGTATATATTTATATATATATACTAGACTAGCTGACCCGTGCCTGCTTCGCTGGGCGTCAAACATTTTTACTTCTGATAAATTGGTCAAAAGCAAAAATAATATTTTATAAGTTTTTGCGACTAGTATACATAATAAAATTAAATTTTAACGGTTTTAAGCGCGGTAATTTATTTGATAATTATTATTCCCACGTTTCGGCCACTTTTCAGTAGCCGTGATCACGGAAGACAAAGATGTCAAGTGTCAATGAGTATTCTTAAAGTTTTATTAAGCCTACCACCAACTTGTTGATTTTAATTTTGTTTATGGTTATTATTTACTCTGTGGAAGCCTAATCTAATTTACCATCGCTTCGTAACGTATTGTGACTTGAAGAGACGAACAGAAGATCTTTGTCTTCCGTGATCACGGCTACTGACAAGTGGCTGAAACGTCGGAATAAAAGTAACAATCAAATAAAACTCCCAACGTTGTTTTTATTGTGTGCAGTCGTTAAAACTTAAGAAAATCTATGACAAATTTTATAACAGAAGTTTATGACATTTACTATGGTCTGGGTGTATGGGCAGTAAATATCGTCATAGCAACGCGAAAGAAGTTCCGCTTTACATGTTATTCAACGCTATGATATTATTGGTAAACAAGCAATAAGGGTGTGCTTTAAAAAGATGTCCGGCGCCCGATAAACAGGCACCCGGGAGCGTTCAGCCTGAGTTAGGGGCGACGCGGCTCGAATATGCCCACTAGAGTACATGTCGAGCATACTGATTGAGTTTAATGCGGCTTTATAGTTGCGATTAGTCGCAGTAAATGTTATAGTTTTATGTCATGTAACCATCAACATTATATCATATTTGTAAACAAAAAAGACATGTGCCTTAAAAAGATATCCGGTGCTCGTTAAACATGTAACCGGGTGCGTTTAGCTTGAGTTAGGGGCGACGCGGCTCGAATATGCCCACTAGAGCACATGTCAAGCATACTGATTGAGTTTAATGCGGCTTTATAGTTGCGATTAGTCGCAATAAAGGTTATAGTTTTATGTCATGTAACCATCAACATTATATCGTATTTGTAAACAAAAAAGACATGTGCCTTAAAAAGATGTCCGGTGCTCGTTAAACATGTAACCGGGTACGTTTAGCCTGAGTTAGGGGCGACGCGGCTCGAATACTGCCTACTCGAGCACATGTCAAGAATACTGATCGAGTTACGTGCTTCTTTATAGTTGCGATTAATCGCATTAAACGTCATAGTTTTGTGACATGAAATAATCATACCGTATTTGTAAATAATAAAAATTGATGTACTTTGAAAGGTTGTCCAGCGCTCGATAAACAGGCACCCGGGTGCTTTTAGCCTGAGTTAGGGCCACGCGGCTCGAATATGCCACTTGGGCACATGTCGAGCATACTAATCGAGTTGGATGCCGCTCTAATAAATGCATTTAATCACAGAGTCGATATTTCACGTCAGGAATAGAATCCGGGGACTTCTTTTTTCAAAATACTATGTATATATTGTTACATGCCGTCAAAGATAAGCGAACAGCTGCCTGTTGTAAGCGTAGTTCATTGTTTTCCCGGATTAGGAATTCTTTGTGTTTTGAATTTGTAATTAAGAAAAACACGCTATTGTCTTTCTACTTGTTTTATAACCATCATTAGCGTCGAACTAATCCTTATTGTTATTATTTTCGACTTTGTTAGCCGTTCGCAGGTGTGCAAATTACTATTTCTCGGAAACTCAGTGCGCGCGGTCAATCTTTTTTGTACTGTGTAATTAGTATAAGACGATGCCCGAATGGAGGGGCGTGCAGTCAAGCGACGACTACGAGACGAGTAATACGGTTGTAGTACTCTCGATTAGCGATATAGACGACAGATTTAACGCGTGTCGAATTGCATCGAATCATGCAGTGTGAACTGGTTGAATCCAGTTTTATTTGTATTTGTTTTACACGTGTTTGTACAGTTCTAATAAATTCTATAGTAGTTCCAACGGCATTTTTAAATCGAGTGCTGTAGCTCGTAACAATATGTATACATATAAATGTATGAGTTAAACTTTTTCATTGATTTGCAAATAAACTCATTAACATCCCACTACTGGAATAGGGGCTTCCCATCTTATAGAATGGATGGTCCACTTTTGCAAAATTGATTGGGTGCTTTCACACATTGGTAATCTCGGTGTGCAGGAATCCTCATAACCTTTTTTACACGTGTAATTTGAGTGGGAAAATTTTCTTAAGCGGTGATTCGAACCCACACAAGTACAATAAAACGCTGACACTTTAACCACTAATCTACCACTCTTTGGTTCCTATTAAAACATAATTATTTCGTGGTGAATTACTCAAAATGTAAATTAGCCGAAATAGACCATTCTGCCCAAGAAATTAGCCCCTTGCGCCCAATTTCGCTAAATAATAATAGCCTATTAAAGTAACTTGTTCTCTTTTCTTTTTAGAAATCAGCAGCCATTTTGGAAAAACGAGCAAATATATTTTTATACACTTAGGCTTGTGGAGTATCGTTGGGCATGACAATGACAGTGTTTATTTTACCCGGGTTTCATCCGGGATAATTTTATAGTTATTGACTGTGTCCAAATGCCGTCTCAATTATACTGTTAAAAATAACGCCGTTGACGAATACGCCATCTGTCAATATTTAATGTCATTTATTTATTTGGTTTACCAACAATTACTTGCACTAATACAAAGGATGTACATAGCTTTATATAAATAAAAAAACATGACAAATGCAGTAATTACTTATAGGCAAACACTACATGCAATTTGATATTTTGTAGTTTTAAAAATTATAATATAATTAATTTAAGGAAGAGAGAAATAAATAGTAATAAGGCTTTAATAGCTATTAAGTTTCAAAAATATAAAATATATATAAAAAACAATAGAAGTTAATTAGTAATGTGAGATGCAATAATTCGACGAAATATAAAATATCACTATAACGGTTTATTAGTTTACATAGTCTAGGTATGGGAGAGTTGCAATTAATGACAATATCGCATCACAAATAACGCGTTGAACTAAGGTCTACATCTCTGTAAAATGTCATTAACAATAATATTATCCCAGAAGAAGTAGTAAGGTTATGTGACAATTAATGGTGGGTATACACCATGCTGCCTATCGTCCAATCGCCATGACGCTGCAGGCTAGATACAATCTGCAGTTCGTTCATATACACCACTCGCGATCAATTTAAACTGTCCAATTGGAAGTTGAAGTGATGGACGACGATATTTTAGCTGTCTTGGGCATTTTATAAAACAAACGACAAAAACAAAACGATAAACAAGTGAAATCTTCATTCAACTGTACTGACGATCGCGACGGTCATACACAGGCAATTGATTTGAATTTCGATTGTTCTGTCAACCGTTCGTGTGTCATGAACTTTTTAGCTACCCTCATGTTGTGTGTCCACTATTGGGCAATGCTAAAATCCCGATTTTTGCCACTGGTTACGTTTCGCGTGAAATACAATGAAGAATTCAACTGAAAAGTTTTTTTAATAAATAATATTTTTTATTGTTTACCTCATTTTACGAAAAAAATAGTCCGACGTTCCAGAGGAGCAAACGCAGTAAACATATTGTATAAACATGTTATATAACTATTTGGTGTATCTAAAAAACAATTTAAAAAAATCAAGTTTTATGTATAGACTAGCTTCTGTCAGTGACTTCGTCCGGGTGGAAAGTTTTTTTTAACTATCCCACGGGAACTCTTTAATTTTTCAGGATCAAAAGTATCCTATATGTTGACCAGGGATTTAAGCTTCCACTATAAAAAATTTCATTTAAATCGGTCTAGTCGTTTCGGAAATTAGCCAGTACAAACAGACAGACAAACAGAAAAACAAAAAATTTGAAAAAATCGAAATTAGTTCTATTTTACTTCTTACATCCCCCTGACTCAGTTTTTAGCATGTTTTTGATTGTAGAAATTCGACCTCTACAGTTTTATTATATGTATAGATTAGCCTTAGGATACCATTTCTGCAGAAATTAAAAACCCAAAAATGTCGATTAATGCAAGTGTAATTAATAGGGCAGAACCGTCATGCCATTCCACGATGGTTGATGATTCCACCCTAAGATTTTTTATATAACTTTTTCTTCAATATGTTTAGATTCATATACATAAAACATATTTTACTATGGTTCAAAAACATTATGAGTTTATTCGTGCCGCAGAGAGTCGTTGAAAATACATAAAATGTATGATACATACTTAGTGACATTTTGAAAAGTGAATTTACACAATATTACATGTTACTAGCTGACCCGTGCCCACTTCGATGGGAGTAATTAAAAATACACACGCACACACGTACACACGCACGCATATCAATGTTTAATTAAGCTTTGTAAACTTTAATTAATTCACAAACGCAGAAAGCACTCACAGTGCCACGTAGTAGGGTGTGCGCAATTCTTGCGTGGAACGTTATTGCTGCAACATATTTGTCAGGCGTTCCGGTGCCCACTTCTCTGCGCGTAAAACATTTTTACTTTTTTTATTTATTAATCTCAATTAAACATACCCTATGTCACTCGGGAGTAATGTAACTTTCTACTGGTGAAAAAATTTTCAAAATCGGATCAGTCCCTAATACTGGAGATTACCCTGAAAATCCAAACTCACAAACTTTAACTCTTTATAATATTATTATACTATAGTATAGATATAAAAATAGGAGCAGAGGCAAGGAATTGTTATCATCATCATCATGAGTATATGGTTCTAATTTAGTTTCATGTCACAACAATTAAAGAATAAATTATAACACCACACAAATTCACAAACACACAACTAACAACAAAACTCATACACATACTCACACCAACGCCCACTACCACCGCATTGCATTACACGCACATTCACAAACAAACCAAGACACACAAAGAGCCTAAAAATTAACAACCTAGGCACAGAAAGGAAAAACAACACAAATGGCACTAGTTAAGATATATATAGGTATAGACATAAGGCACACACTGCACATGCACTTCCTCACAACACCAGCATGTAACACATACACTTTACATTAGTATAAGTTTAGTATTAAAAATAGAAAAAAAATATTATAAGTTATTCTGAAGGTAGGTACACTGCAACATAAAAATCACTAAATTAATGTCACACACAGTAACAAAAAAAAAATAAGCGTGTATGAACTCAAAAAACTTTCTTCTAAATTAAGTTGTAAAAAAGGGTATGGAACTCGAGTCCGTAGAGTTGTCGAAAAAAAAAAAAATAGTCCTAGGTCTGCACATGTAAGCTCGATGGTCGGCTTTGGGAATTAATATAGACTCTTTTTAGATTTATATTTAGTCGCTTTCTTATTTTTAGTTTGGTTGCTTGGCTAGCTTTGTACATTAATTGCAAGTCCTCCGGGAGATAATTTACAATCATTAGAGTTATATATTCTTTAAACCTTGTCCTATATACTTAATTGTGTTTAAGTATAATATATTTACACAGGCCAGATCCCGGTCTCATGTAGTTAGGTCTAGTCTTCTTAACCAATAGTTCTGGTTCATTAGATTCAGATAGCATTAAAAATTTACTTTTTCTAATTTTATAAATATTATATTACAATATTCAATACTAATAATTCAGTACTCATAATTCAATACTAATAATTCAATACTCATAATTCAATACTCATAATTCGATACTCATAACATTACAATATTTAAATAATGAACACAGCATTTAATCGTAACGACTAGTCGCATCGTGTGAACAAGTCATTACACAAATCAAACACAAGTTATAAGGTTGGGCCACTTTAACATTCCCTACGTCACACACGACGCAATCTGAGTGATAATACAAAAATTTCCTTGTGTTCATATTATACTAGTTGTATACCGTAGTTTCGCTCGCATTATTGAGGCACTAAAATAATAGATCAAAAACGTCTCATACAGCTAAGATGAGAATGTTGAGATGGATGTGTAGTGTTATGAAATGAAATGAAATTTATTTGCATATGACATGTTACATAAAAATACAGCTTATAAGTTATTACTAGAGAATACAATCATGGGATCAAAAACCAACCTTTGATACGCGTACGAATCGTACTACATAGGTACAGCTCTAATAATACGTTAGTCGTAGAACTTGGAAGGGATTTCCCCGCATGAGATACCTCAATACAACACTCTTAATAAAATTCCCCAACGGGCCAATAGGGGAATCACCCGGTCACCTCATATCACAAAATTCCTCGACCCAGTGTAGAGCCTGAACGAGCGTTTTCAGCTGCTGCTTATGTTGGCAATAAACTACAAAGCAGGCTTGGAAGCCAAATCTTGGATGCATTGATATTTCTACGCCTGTATTTTCGAAATTCTAAATAAGTCTTTTTGTCTTGTTATTTCTTACTCACAAAGTATAGTGTCTTTGTTTTGTCTTTTTTATTTTCTTACCATATTGTGATTTGTGTCGTGGACTCGTGGAATAAAATTATAAAACATTTTTCTACAAATCACTCGTTTTTTTTATATTTGAGCCCAATTAGAAACCACATAGTCTAAGCCCGGGTTAGCCTCGAGATCCCGGGATTACGCGTCAAGAATCCCGTAATCCCGGGATCGAAAAACATGCTCGGGTTTGTATTTTCTCGTTATCACCCATAGGGTGTGCAAATATTACAAGTTACAAGAATGGATAACGTGAGAAATGAGTACGTAAGGGGATCTTTGAAAGTTACTCTATTGATTGTAAAATTGACAGGACGAAGAGTAAGTTAAACTAGAAGGTCGACGGATACAAATGTAAAGATAGACCAAAAAAGAGATGGCTGGATTGTGTGAAGGATGACATGATAATTTGTGGTCTGACTGGGGAATACGTCCGCAGAATAGAGGAGTGTGGAAGAAAAAGACATATTGTGCCGACCCCAGATAATTGGCAGGTGAAAGAAAAGAGAGAGATTACTGTGTTACTGCTTTAGAAACATAATGCTTAATGTCAGCATCAGCAGACAGGCAGGTGGCCCACCGGCACCACCGGAAAGCGGTCACCATCGCCTATGGGCACTTGCAACATCAAAGGTGCTACCAATGTGCTTCTGCTCTCTAAAAGGAGTCTGGAGCCTGGCCACTGACGCCGGAATACAACTCAAGGTTCTTATGACGGCATACTCTAGATCAGTGGTTCTTAACCGGCGGTCCCTGGAGGCATTCCAAGTGGTCCGCGAAGCCATCGTAATAAACAAGTAACGTCACGTTTGTGTCGAGTCATCACAACGCAAACCGCGCAAAGAGAATGCAATTACAAAAATCTCATTAAATTTAGAATCCGTAACTTATATTTTTAGATTTTTAAAATAATAAATAAATGCGTGCTAGTTCTAAAATTATACGTGCTTTATTAGATAGAGCCAAATACATAGAATCTATATATATACATAACCGACGGGGTGGTCCCTGGGAAGACAGAAATTTGGTAAAATGGTCCCTCATGACTTAAAGGTTAAGAACCACTGCCCTAGATCAGGTGCGAAAGCTATCCAGACGGGCCAATACCCTGCCACCTGGCTGTGGGTTGTTTAGCCGCCTCTTATGACAGGCCGCCCCAACGCAGGAAGTTGTATTATTTCTCCGTTCTTTGACGGATAGATAGACACGAGGTATAAAGGTGATGGGATAGAGGAAACATCATCATAAATTCAAATTCAAAAGTTTTTATTCAAAATAAGTTCCACTCGAGAACACTTTTTGAAGGTCATAACTGTAAGTCAAAATTTAAATATACTTCCTATTCTATGTACACCGCTTCGCAACGCGTTATTGCTGTTAAGGAGGAGAAGCGGCAAGAAACTCCCCAGCAACACGTCTAGCTAAAAAATATTTTTTCATCATAATTATTTATATATTATTTTAGGCTCTTTTTTATAAATACGAAACATGGTTAATTTAAGACTAACAGTTTCACGCCGAAAGTCTGTGAGAGCGTGGTATCACACCAATTGAGTTGGCCCTAAGAGCTGTAATCAAAATTATGATTCTAGCACGACTCCACGTCGTACTATGCGTATTTCGTTAGCCAAAATTTTGGTTTTATATTATATATATAAAGAAAATTTTCATTTCTGGGCATTGTCTATAAGGGCGTAAATAATGTTGTGTCTACACAAATGTCATTGTCTATAAAGAGACAAATAATTGTGTCTACATAAACAAAGCGTCTAACACATTATGCTATAATTACGTAACAACGGCCGTGTGTTTGTCACGTTGTAATTAGAACTGCCACGTACGTGGAGACAAGGGCGCACCACAATAGATATAACTGCGCTAAAAATTAGTCGCTTAGCAAAAAATATCGCCATAAGTGTGGGAATATGTTTAGTGCTTTTAGTCGTCAAGACTTAGGTACACTACGAGGCACTTAGGCACTTAAGAACACTTAGGCAGTTTTCTGACCTAATGTGCATATTGTTACCAGTACCACGTGCTAACAACGGTGAAGGAAAAACATTAGATGAAACCTGCACATCGAGATAACCGATGTGTCAAACTTGCCAAGCCGCCTTGAACAAGCCTGGTGGGTATATTGTCCATTCCCTGTCGTGGGCGGCCTTAGCCCAACAGTGGAACGTTTATGGGCTGTTATTATATATTGTTACGACCAACAAAGAACAATTCACACATGCAGTTTGTTACCTTTTCGGCATTTGGGCTTCTTTTGTTTACTTTGTGTTTAAAATTTGTAATTAGAAAAACAGCCTATTGTGTATTGTAATATTTTATGGTAGTTTTTAGCCAGGTGTGATTCTTGGAAATCATTGTTTACGCGGTTGAGTATCGTGTCGAGACATATTGTATAGTTTAGTATAAAACAATGTCCGAACGGAAGGGGTGGTCAGTCTAGCGATAGTCACAAGCGAGACAAGATATGTGTACATTCTATAAGCTGTGTGACGGACTTTACGCGTGTTATTGAATCGTGTATTACGTTTGTACTGGTTGTGTCCAGTTATATTTGTATCTGTGTTATACGTATTTGTATAGTTCTAATAAATTCCATAGTAATTCCAAACGGCATTTTAATTCGAGTCCCGTAACTCTTAACAATATAATACCAGCACATAAACGCCTCTTATACAATCGTCTGTATAACGTTTTAATTTTGCCAAACATTTAAGGAATTTATGGAGATATGTTGCAGTACAAACTTTTCGTACGTCTCGTCATTATTATAACAATAATAATTTACTTCTTTCCTCTTGCTGTGTCTCGGTCTTACTGAGTATTCACTGTCTGATACAACTCCATTAATTCTTTGAAAAGTAATTCTGCAACATACTTCTGCATAAAACTTCTAAAAAAAAGAACTTGAGATATAAATAGAAGAAGAAATATAAAGAACAACAATCTTTAGCTAGCTGCTGGGGAGTATGTGGCCGCTTTTTCTGCGTAACAGCATTAACAGGTTTTTTGTTTTTTCTATTTACATGAATTACTTTGTTGTGTTTTATTTCATTTTTCAACAACTTTCTTGTGTTTTTGGACTATTTTGAATCTTTTTATGTGGACCTATGGTATAAGTCCAATATTAATGCAAAACATAAATGAGGTTATATTTAAAAAAGTCTAATATCTCAAGAACTGTATATGTTTTTGACATAGGGATTGCAGAAGGGGTAAGTATTCATCTCTGTTTTCCCCCTCCACCCCCTCTTCTCCTCAAAAAACTTGAAATCAAGGTGCCGTATATCTATACCCCACCCTTTTCTTTTGCAGTAGATCAGTAGGATATTTTATATATTTCCTCTCAAAGGGCGCCTCTCCCTTAAGATACTGACGGATTAGTGTTCCCCTTTGTTCCTATTCCCACCATCGCCGGCTGGAGCACAGTAAGTACCTAAGTACTAAAAATTACCTTATTGGTTTGTGCCGTCAGGTTATCCATTCCGCTGTGTACGGCACATATGTCGCAGCAATATAACTAGTAACTGTACAATTAAAGGCAGGAAAAAGTATAGCATAGGTAATATGTAGCTATTGCGCGGGATCAAAACCGTACTACCATATGAATTCCCCCATCCTATCTTCCTTATCCATAAAAGCTGGTAAGGCGTTATATATAGTAACATTGTTGTACTTCAGCAAGAAAAAACTGCGTACTACATATATCGTGGCAAAAGTGGTTTAATTTAAAGAAATTTACAAAAATAATTCATGATGTCATTATACACAATCGATATAAATGTGTATAAAATTTTCGTCAAAACAAATAGAGATACGTAACGCTATACAAAAATCAAGCGAAATGGAAAGTGTATTATGAATGACCCAAATCTAGTGCCAACAGTTGAAGAACCGGTCTTTATTCAAGGCCCCAACGAAATGCCAGATAGTACCGCCAAGTACTGTAAACGACAATACCATAGAAAGAAGAACATTAGCAGAATAGAATAGAATAGAATATTCTTTATTGCAAACAAGAAAACAATACACATCAGAATTAACAGTCATACACATATTATAGTACAATCAGCGGTCTTATCGCTAATATCGATTTCTTCTAGACAACCTTCTGGATATAATTTTATATATCTAATGTTGGATCGGTATTCAGTGCACATAGTTTAAAATATATATAATCATATATATATATATATATATATATATATATATATATATATATATATATATATATATATATATATATATATATATATATATATATATATATATATATATATTGGTTCGTATTTCGCGCTACGAATCAGCATTGCCATACAGCGTGGCAATACAGGCAGCCTTCTGGGCACGCTTCCCTCTGGCGGTGATTTGTTACATACTTTATATTAATTTATTTAGAATTTAGTTTATTTTTAAGTATATAGTTAACGTTTTCTTCGTATTATTTATAATTTATCTAATAATACATATATAATAATAGCAGCCCATAAATCTCCCACTGCTGGGCTCGGGCTTTCCACTATAGAAGAACGGACAGTATACCTGCCACGCTTGTCCAAAGCAGCTTGGCAGGTGAGACACATCGGTTATCTCGATGTGCAGGTTGCATCACTATGTTTTCCTTCATCGTTATTAGCACGTGGTAATTGTAATAATATGCACATTAGATCAGAAAACTGCCTAAGTGGTGCATGCATTCCGGCCAGGATCGAACCCGCGCCCTATGAGTTTGGGACGCGTGCGCTAACCATTACGCTACCACGACTTATGTATATAATCAAAATTAAACATAATATCATATATACATACTAGGATCTGCCCGCGACTTCGCCCACGCTTGACACAAAATCCTCGCGGGATTCCCGGGACACAAAGTATCGCAACATTTAAAAAACGAATGTAAGGTATCGTTTTAGTGGAAACTTGTGGGAATAAGCTAATTTTTATGCATCCGATCAACTTAAAACTACTCCTGGGAAAGTTCCTGCGGGATTCCCGGGATAAAAATTATCACAAATTTTATTAGGCAAAAATTTCTATAGATCATTAAAAAAATCACATTAAATTTCGGTTTTTTTTTAAATCTGGCCATTTAAATCATTCTCAGAAAAATTCATACGGGATTCCCAGGATAAAAATTAGCGCAGATTTTAAGTCTAAGAATTTTCTGCCGATCAGCAAAAACTGCATTGAAATCGGCCCAGTAATTTTTACGTGAATTCCGAACAATATGGCAAACAGACAAAAAATTAAATAAAATCCATCGGTTTCTCCATCATTTATATAATCTATGCTAGTTGTTTTTTTTTTATATCTTCAATGTACAGACAGCATTTTTAGAATTTTATAATAGATAACATATTAATAGCAAATATATATACACATACATAAGTTACTATTTAAAAATTTAGATAGTGATCTATCTAAATTTTTAAATTTAAAATTTTAAAGTCTATTTCAAATAGGAGTGTGTGGTTGAAGCACCCATAAAAAGTAACTTGGTAAACTTTCCTTCGAAATAAATATTAGTTTCATTTTATGAAAATATATTTAATCCTGTTACTATTTAATAATAATCTTATTATACTAAGTATCACGTTGTTTATTTCTCTATTTACGTAATTTCTCCTATAGCGTCCTATTTGAAGCAGACTATAGTTTATATACATGTTTATTTCCCTTCGTCATTTACGTCTTGGGATTACTGGTCAAAGATTCATAGGCGGCGATAACCACTTTCCATCAGGTGGGCCATTTACTTCTTTGCCAGCTTATAAAAAAAACACTTTCTAAAATGGGACATTCTCAATTTCTCAAATTATGAACTCATTGTCACCTATAGTATAAACATGCAATAGCTATCGAAATCTACGTACTTGCTACTACAATGTTGTAACTTCTTCAAATTCACGACACACGCCTTTCAAAGGGTTCGTAAGTATCGTAAGTAGTTAATTTAATAGACAGTAAGGTAACTCTGTGACAGCACTAGAACAGGGAATTTTTCTGCTAACACGTATTCCTACACTAAAATCAGTCATTTATTTTGTGGATATATAGTCTTAATAATTATTTGAACGTCGCACTGATACCACTTTGAGCGCAAACTGATATTAGGCTTCATTTTAAATTAAATGCCTCGACGAAAGGCTCTCGTGCGACGACCGCGTAACATCCTCATGGACAAGGTCGACGATATCACAAAACGGCTGGCTCGGATCAGCCCGCCCGCGGTTAGGACGGCAGGCTGGCAGGCACCGACAGACAGACACAGACGGCGACGTCGACGCCGCCAATCACGATCTCTCCACGTCCCTGCGAGGGACGCCAGGAGACACAGCCCCCCCATAGGATAGACTAGGCGTGTTGCTGGGAAGTTTCTTTCGCCGTTTCTTCTCTCCCAGCCATAACACGTTGCGAAACGGCAGTAAGATAGTATAGGCCACCGCGAACCGCCGATCCCGGTCCGCCGGGATCCTTCCTCTCGGGCTTTATATTACCCGTCGCCCGCTCTCAATTAGTGCATTGTGTCGCCCTATGGTGGGCATCATTAGATTCATCCCCCTCTCATGGCAACAGTCCAGCCGAGGTGAAACTCCCTAGGGAGCCCCCTCGAGCAAGTTGCCTCCCGGGCTCGAGCGCCTTCGCTTCGCAAAGGCACTCGCCCCGAAAACCCCGGTAAAGTTGTGAGGTCTTCGGACCAACAACATAAAGTCAAGTCCAATAATAAAAAATAAAAAAAAATTTAAATTAAATTCGCTAAATAATCAGAATCGTAAGTTGCAGGAAATTAAAAAACAATTAATTAGCACTTTCCACTTATGACTAATTTAAGTAAAAAACCTTTTTAACTGTTTATATGACTCACAATTTACAATACCAAGGTATAGACAGGCCTTCTTTAAAAAATATGTTTTAAATATTAACGGCCTTATTCATATCGAGTTAAAGTAAGTTTTTAGGATTCTTTGTACTCTTCTCTTCGTACTCTAACTCAATATGAATATGATCATAAGAGGTTGATTGAAGTTTTAATTGAGATTTCCAATAAAATCAAGAATGCACTGGTGACGCCATCTGTGATTGCAGAGTGTGTTAAGAGTTAAATTTTTGTCTGGCTCATTATTATGCTTTAGTATTCTTCATTCGTAATACTTATATATTTATTTGTGTTTACTAATTGCCCTATTATATCTATGTTGTATAATATATTATGTATGTGTATGAGTGTGTGTATATATATTGTTTAAAATTCTTCTTTTATGCTTTGCAATGATGTAGTGTCTGCCGTGACGATACCTCCAAGGCTCAACGGACTATCAGCGCTGGTTTTAACAGACCGGCATTACACTAACACTGATGCCCCTTTTAGGACAAGATTATGTCACTTTAATTTTAAATTTGTTGATAATTACATAGCACCTATGTAATTTATCTGTACTAATATTGTGGCGACCGAGGGTAGAACTTTCTGGCAGCGTAAGCCGGTCTCAAGACTTTTAGAAAAAGGTAGAAAATTCTGGAAGGAAAAGACAGAGATAGATGTTTAGAAAGGGATGAATAGTAAATAAAAGATTAACGAAAAGAAGATAGAAGTTATGGGTTCCAGAAGATTCTTCCGGGTATAATATAAGCAGCGTAAGGCGCGCCTACCGGGCAGTTTAGAGTTGAGTTTAGTTCAAGACAGCGAAGCGACAAGTGCGATACGAAAGAATTGGAAGAAGAGTTTAATAGAAGACAGTGACGAGTTTAGTGGTGAATTTAGAGAAAAGTTTAGCGGGCAGTTTAGCGAAGGAGGAATTTCGCGTAGTTTAAAAGGAGGTCCAGAAGCGAGCTACGCGTGGTAATTTCGGAGGTGAACACTGCAGCAGCAGAAGGTGCGTCTACGCAATATCGACGACGGTATTGTGAGTGGAACATCTTGTAGTCGGGACAGTGCGTCGTTAGTTGTGCGTGTAGCAAGCCTGCAGAGAGGAATCATGCACGGCTGCGTAAGTCAATAAAAGCATTTCGTTAAAAACTTCCGCTAGCACGTAACAATATTATAAATAGGAAAGATTTGTATTTTTGTATGTTTGTAACGAATAAACTTAAAAATTACTGGACCGATTTCAATAATTCTTTCACTATTAGAATGCTAAATTATTCCAGATTAATATAAGTTATATTTATTACTAGAAACAATAGGGATCCCTACTAAAACTTTAATAATGTAACTCAAGGAGTAAAACAATTGTGTTTGAGTGGGTCCTGGGATGGTTTAGATTCACAATTAGATCCAGTAGGTGGCGCTGGAATCGAGTTCTAGATTTTTGTTTTTCAGGACTGCGTCTGCGGAAGCCGCCAGTCATAAATAAAACAATTTGCTTTTTCTTTCATTCATTGTTATAGTAATTGGGCTTAAGTTAGTTTACTGCTGCACGTTTACTATGTAAGGTTGAACTTTAGTCTGCAGGTGCCCACGCTCATTGGGCCCATTAGGGCCAATATTTGAACAAAAGCGTCACTTTTATTATCTAAGCAATAAGGGTCATAATGCCTTAAAAATAGTAAAGAAAGTTATTTTAGGTTATGTACTGATTGTAAGAGATTAGGCGGGTTTTTATTGTTTTTAAAAATAGTCGTGATCAAAATAATTTATATAGGCGTGTGCAGCTTTTTTAAGCCATGATAGCTTTGTGGTTAGCACGTCCCAAACTCAAAAGGTGCGAGATCGAATCCTGGCCGCAATGCATGCACCACTTAAGTAATTTTGAGAAGTAATGTGCCTATTGTTCCAATTATCAAGTATTAACGGTGAAAAAAACATCGTGATAAAACCGATAACTATAAATGGGAGGCCCGAGCCCAGCAGTGGGACATTTATGGGCTGTTATCTATAGAAATAAATAAAATTGTAGTGTCTGTTTGTAAGGTCAAAATAACAGCTTTTTACTAAATGCATATGAAACGGTATATATATATAAAAGAAAACAATTTTAAACATTTTTGTCTATCTGTCTGTTTGTTCCGTTTAATCTGTGAAACGATTGGACTGATTTTGACGGGATTTTCACTGGCAGATAGCTGATATTATAAGGAGTAACTTAGCCTAAGTTACTTCTTCTGAAATTAGGGTTACACGAAAACAATTCCACATGAACGAAGTCGCGGGTAACAGCTAATTAGATTATATTATTTCATTTAATTTTTTAGGGTACCGCAGCCATTTTGGCAAAAACAGCACCTTTGTGAAATCGATATGTCTGTTTGTCTTTATATGTCGTCGTTTTTTTTTAAATTACTAGTATATAGATGAAATTTTATACGCATCTGACATTTCACCACCTACTGTGACATTGGTCTAATCAATGCAAATTGCGTTGGAGCCATAACCCCTCCAAAAAAGAAGAAAGATGAAGTTAGACAAGAAGGTGTTGTCTATATGGCCGTATGCATATACAGTGAAAAATTTAGAAAAAAAACTTACATTGATTGGTTCAATAATGCACGCAATATAAATTTCTTACTAATATACGTAGTTTTAAGTAGTTTTTGGGTAAATTTTTAACTTCTTCAAAACGTTTCATTGTTGGTGGACTTAGAATGTACCATATACAAAGGGCACTAAATTTCCCGCTACCGCTCCCGCTCCGCCTATCACTGCGGCCCAACTGGTCATAATTAAGTGAATTATCCGACACTGGCAGCCGCCGAGTGACTTAACTCAGCCCAATTTAATGGAATTACTTGAATTATTGCACTCCCTTGTAAGCGACAAAGGAGAAATGCTCTGGTCATTACTGTAATTCTCTCTTGGGTTTTTCTCTTATACGCTTTTATTTTATTATTATGAATTTTGACGATGCTTTGATTGAATGGGAAAAAAGAGTTAGTTAATTCAATTTGAATTTAATTTAAATCATAGTCTATATACATATAATAAAACTGTAGAGGTCGAATTTCTGTACAATGAAAAAAAAAATGCTAAAAACCGAGTCAGGGGGATGTAAGAAGTGAAATAGAAGTAATTTAGATTTTTTAAATTTTTTTGTTTCTCTGTTTGTACCGGCTAATCTCCAAAACGACTGTACCGATTTAAATGAAATTTTGTATGGTGGAAGCTTATATCCCTGGTCAACATATAGGATACTTTTGATCCCGAAAAATTAAAGAGTTCCCGTGGGATAGTAAAAAAAACTTTCCACGCGGACGAAGCTAGTTTCTTAATATATTTTTTATTCTTTTATTTTAAAGGGATTTTGGACCTTTTCGGTTATGTCAGCCCCATCGTACCTTATCTTACTTTAATATAACTTTCTTTAAACTAACACAATATTAATATGAAATCTAATGTGACTGTGATAATGTTTGTGATGAGCTCCCTGCAGACAAGGAGCACATCACAAAATTGTACATTGTTCTAGCTCCTTGAGAAGCAGGAGAGGCCAAAATATTGTTACGAGTGCGGGACTCGAATTAAAATGCCGTTGGAATTACTATGGAATTTATTAGAACTATACAAACACGTATAACACAGGTACAAATATAACTGGACGCAACCAGTACAAACTGCACGATTATCGAATGTACACGTCTTGCTCGTATCGTAATCGTCGCTTGACTGCCTCACCCCTCCGTTGGGCCATTGTTTTATACTAACTATACGATACAACAATCGACCGCGTAGACTGAATTTTCCAAGAACCACACCTGGCTAACGACCATCATAAAGGATTACAATACACAATAGACTGCTTTTCTAATTACAAATTTTAAACACAAAGTAAACAAAAGAAGCCCTAATGCGGGCAGGTAATAAACTGTGCTTTATGGTAGGCAGGTGTGCATTCACTTTTGTTGGCGTGCTTCGTGGAATTTTGGCTAAGTTGTACCAATATTAAATATTCTATACAAGTCCTCTCCAGACTTAACTCCGAGCATAAGTATGGTAGTTTCTTATGAAAAGGCAAAGATAAATCCTAAGGGCCTTAGGGCTTTCAGAGCAAGTTTGATAATTTCACCAATTTGATGACTATTATGCAAAACGTAATATGACGTACATAAGGTTTCATTAGATACATTTAAGTGATTGAATTTTTTAAATTCCAGAAACAAAATTTTATACCCCCCTTAGACTATTTAACTAAACTAGTGGTCGCCCGTGCTCAAAATTCGACCATAATAATTAATCAAAGACTATACAGATCTATAATTACAGATTTCGCCAAGGCAACAATAAACAAACGAGTATATATGCGTGTGTGTCAAACACATGATATACTATCATGTGTTGGACTACATGTGTAATGTTTTTTTATTGATTTAATGTATTTTTATGCATAATTTAAAATAAATATTAGCATTCTGCACTCCTTCTCTATATAAACTATAAGTGTGCAGAATATCCTTCTCCTCCGTCCGCGCAATTTTCGTACAAAGAGGTACAAAGTTTTTGCTTCACGCATTAATACAGAGATTTTTTGTACTAAAAAAATTTTGGCGTAGAATTCCTCAAACTACAGAATTGCCTGAGGTCATAAACTTCTACGAAAACCTCTCAAAACGCCTAACGCCTAATCTACTCTTGAGGTGATCAGAGGGCTGGTGTCTACCTTGGACTACGAACCAGGGAGTCAACGTCCCAGTCTTCTGGGCACCTTATCCATTGATTTCGAGAGCCTAAGCCACAATTACGCGTACTTGTTTGCATTTCTATTTCATTTAGAGGCCTAAGCTTTATACATACATTTGCATTATGTATGTAGTTATTTTACTTACGACATTAGAGGATTAAATAAATTTTAATGTCCCTCCAAATGATGGTAAGGAATCAGTCCACATATGATAAATGGCTATCGTCGCCCATAGCCATCTGCAACATCAGGGAGTTGATGGATTGCCTACCTCGTTGGCGCTTTAAATATCTGTTAAAATCCTTTCAAAGAGCCCCATATTGTAGCACTGGGAAAACTGCGGGATGGAGTTCATTCAATAGCTTGCACACGTATGGCATGAAGGAGCATGCACCACGTACTTCGGATGCCTTCCAAGTGTCTAGGAAGTTTGGACGAACTTCTAATCGCCGGCGAGTAAAATGGCGACGTAGGCACCAAATCTAATAGCTCTCAGAGCCCTCCCCGATGTACAGACGGTATAACACGCTTAGAGTTCCAACGTTTCTTCTAAGGCTTAGAGATCTTAAGCCGTCTGTAATGTTGGTATCGTCCACAATCCAGGTCGCTCGACGCTGCAAGGATTCAAGTTGGAGCAGCTGGTACTGAGATGCCCCAACCCAGAGACGGGAGCAGTACTCCAGATGAAGACAGAATTATGCTTTATATAATATAAAGGCCTATGCCCCGTTATAAAGTTTCGTTTAGCCTTGTTAAGTACCCCAAGCGTTATGAAGCGATTTTCGCTTTGCTCTCCAAATTACTTCTATATTGCACATCGCTCGATATGTTGACGCCCATGACTCCAATAGTGTCCTGGATCTTAAAATAGGGCTTTATTAGCGCTAAACGAACAGACTAAGTTGTACTTACCTAAAGTAAATCAGGCTAATGTAAACCTACAGGTGTAAGGCTAGGTATACACCCAAGTTAACTATCAAGTTATAAACGCTTCAAGTCGTCTTCCGCTTATGTCTCAAGTCCCACTCTCTCTACTGTCACCTAATTAAATCAACGGCTGGAATCAAGTGCGACTACATAACGAGATAATTGCACTCTCCGAGTACAATTTAACTAATCAACGACATTAAGTGCCGTCGAGTTAAAGGGATTGGAGACAACTCAGTCGTCTTGCTTTCATTATAGTTATGGATATGTATATTAATGTATACAGCTGTGGCGGATGTGTGTATTCAAGTGGAAAGAGCGCGTCAAGAACTCCTGCAGCTGAGGCAGTCAAAGTACAAGAAAGTTGACTACGCTGACCTTTTTTATTACCTGACGTAGGCAAATAGGCCGCTGACCCACCTGATGGAAAGCGGTTACCGTTGCCTATGAACGATTGTAACATTAAAGGTGTCGCTAACGCGTTGCCGACTTCTAAGAAATGATAACGCCTTTTTAACGAATCTTATGTCGTACAGAAGGAGTGCATGACAAAACAACCACTAGCTAGGTGGTAGGGTATTTGCCCGTCTGGATGGCTACCAATCCTGGTCCAGAGTATGCTGCCATAACAACCAGTTGTATTCCAGCATTGGTGTCCAGGTTCCAGACTCCCTTAGAGAGCGGCAGCACATTGGTTGCACCTTTGGTATTAGAAATGTCCATAGGCGATGGTAGCCGCTTTTCATCAGGTGGGCCGTCTGCCTATCTGCTGAACTCTTGACGCGTTGACGTCGAAGGGCCAGCCAGGACCTTCGGCCACCGTAAGCGGGCGGCGAGGGTGGGGCCTCTTGGGGTATAGAGGTTCTTACTCACCTGCACATGCCGTCGAGATGGGGGTGCGAGTGTTCCGTGCGCGCTCACCTCGCCTCCCGTGGTGCGAGTTACAGACCGCCCCACGCATAGAGAGCATCATCACGCCGGGGATAAAGTAGTCCCCCGGCAGTGGAAGAGGCTTCGCGAGGCCCACGCCTGCCAGGGCTGCAGAGAGGCTACGTCATTACCCGTGGCCCTGGCATAAGGCGAAGGACGGAACACCCGGGGGTTTTAAGGGGTAACCCTAACCGGGGAGTGGCAATGGCATGGCACCAGTTCTGACTGGGCATGCTAGTGCCACCCCGAGTTGGCGAATCCCACACTAGGTCGTGAATTATCCTCCCAAGGTTCTGCCTTTGTCGCGGCTTAGTCGTCATACGGATTTCCCCTGGCTAAAAAAAACAATAAAAAATAGTAGCTAGAGAAATAGAAAATGAATATTCCTTTTACAGGGAGTGGTGTGGTTGTAAAAATTAGGCATTGGCACCAGAAGTGACTGGTACGACTACGTTTTATCGAAACTGGCTAATTATCTGTGGATAAATGAATGTCATCAGTTATGCGACCTCCGCCAGGTCCTGGTAGACGAAGAAGAGGCGAGAAATGGCTTGACGTTGTGAAGGATAACATGCATACGATTGATCTCAATACAGGGATGCCAAAGACCGTGCGAAGTGGAGAAGTTTCATTGTCTGTACTATTCGCAAAAACTTAAGAAAATATGATACATACTTACATATACTGCCTCTGTGGTTGAGCGGGCTAACCCTTTGCCGGCTGGGTTCGATTCCTGGTAAATTAAATTTCGGAAACGTATTTTCTCCATTATTTACTATGACCTGGGTGTCTAGGATCGGCCCCAGAATGGTCAGTTGTATATTACCCATAACACAAGCGTATCTTGCTTAATTTGGTGATATGCAGTGTGTGTGTGTTTGTCTGCCGATATCATTATTGTATATATCATGATTATAGTATTTTGGAGAATTTTTAGTTACGTTTTTCCTAAACGATGATTATCTTTCCTATCGTCTTCTTCCAAGCGAACTTAAATACTGATTTAAGGTGTATGGTTAAATGTATGAATGCATGCATTTATGCTTCCCAATCGGCCCATTGAATACGTGAGTTGCCTTCAATTATGCATGACGTAACCCATGCAAGGTGGAAGGTCGCATGTTTGTATGCAGCCTAATCGCCTAGACCGGTCTCAGTAAGATAATATGTTATATACCAAGTTTATTTGTATATCGATTGCAAAAGTAATTTATTTATTAACAATCTGAGGTCCGCTTGCATAACGATCGTCTTTAAATAAAAATGAGTTAATTTTATTTTATTCTTTAAATGCGTTTAAAAATAAATACATTTATGTTGCCTGCATAAGGCACTCTCCCGTGATGTTTAGCTAAACGTATTTAGACGGTCGGTAAAACAGCCACATGGGTTCCGTTCCACAGTTCGTTCGATTATTTCGAGTAAAAACACGAAATCAGTAATTTTCAATTTCAGTCAATATTTTTTTTTTGCGTAAAAAGGAATTCGTCTCTGAATGTGAATCTGTCATTCGAAATATCTACCATCTGTGTTTACGTTTCTCGGGTTCAAATACCACGGTTGCGGTTATATTTTGAAATTTATTATAATTTATATTAATTCTGTATTCTTTTAATTTGAAATAAGGCATATCTGGCATATCTACATACATTCCCAATCGTATTATCACGTATTTGACGGAATACAAATCAAAGGGCAAATTCATCTTAAGAATTAAAATAATTATATCAGAAAATGTCGACCAAGGATATCTGAATTCTACAGGGTTGACATCTGGCATTTCTATTGTTCAAAACAGAATGGGGATCTATTTTTTTGTCCTTAAATGCCTTTAGGGCAGATAAATACCCATTTTTGGATGATTAACTTTGACAGTTCTTTAAACATGTTTAGCGACAGATTTTGCGTTGCGCAAAACGCTAATTGTATTTAAGGGTACAAAATGCGTTTAGTGTTACGTTATGCAAGCAGCCCCGAGACTCTAAAACGAGTCAACAGGTTTCAGTGGAAATTTTATTAGGGATTAAAATACATTTTTTTAAATTTAATTTAGTATACTTATTGCTTAATTGTATTGGCTTTATTATTATTTATACTTGTATGTCTCTCAAGACCACGTGCCATAAAATGGCCCGGACTTTTGCCAGAGCTTGCATGGGGCCATGGGAAGGCCAACACGTAGAGGCCCTTTCACAAATTTTATCTAAATGTGGCGTGACACTGACCGGCGATTGTCCCTGCCTACACCATATAAAAATGCACCCAATAACAAGACCCGGTAAGTGTAGGACTATTGTAGGGAATGGGAATAAAAAGTACCGGGCTATTGGGGTGAACTGCTAGTGGTACTAGGGTCTGGGAATATGGGGACTATGGCGTCTGCCTGTCGCAATGTTCGGAGAACATGGACAAATGGGCAGACGGTGACTCGCCTCTCCTTGCATGGGCCCCAAGAAAATGCCATAGAAGACAGGGGCTACATGGGTGTGAGTGGCGTGTAGAGAGATGGGATGCAGTTTTATCGAAGCTACTTCTGACGTGATGCCATTTATCACTTCCACCCCTGGAGCTTGGGTCTTAGCTCTAGCGATCTCCACTTCGTGCCGGCTGGTTGAGGCAAGCACGGAGTCATGTCTGAGATGTCGCTACTCACCTAAGGCTTCGCTACAAAGCCCCCCTGCGGGTTACTATTTATTAAACTGGAGAGTTAAACCCTTATAATCGTTTGAACAGGAATTTTCCAGTAAAATAATATTGTTACAACTTAGCCAAAATTCCACAAAGCACGCCGACAAATGAGAATGCACACCTGCCGGCCATAAATCACGGTTTATAATATTACCTGCCCGCATTTGGACTTCTTTTTTTAAATTTGTGTTTAATATTTTTAATTAGAATAGCCGCCTATTGTGTATTGTAATCCTTTATGATAGGCACTGGCCAGGTGTGATTCTAGGAAACCATTGTTTACCTGGTCGTGACATATTGTAAGCTGAGTATATAGGAATGCCCGAACGGAGAGACTGGCAGTCAAGCGACGATTACGATACGAGCAAGACGTATGTACATTCTATGAGCTGTATAGGGACGGACTTAGAGTGTGTTATCGAAGCGGAAGGGCGGTGGGGCACCTTCTACGTAAATAAAGTCGCGGGTTAAAGTTAGCGTTAGCCCAAAGTAACTATTCCACGCGAAGTCGCGGGCTGAAGCTAGTGATGAATATAGTCAGAGATTAGCATACTTGCATACAGCAAGTCCTGCATGCAATTCAATCACGTATCACGATTTTTCAAGATTTTTCCTTAAAACCGGTCACTCGTACCGTGCTAGTTATTTTATTGATTTCCTTGTTAATAGCATAATTGTGGCGGAACATTGTTATATTATGAGATATCTAAACTAATTTTATAAGTGCGAATGTCAGTTTGATTGTGACGCTTTCACGCTTTTTTTAAAATTTTTTTTTTTATTCAATATAAGATCCACTGGAGAAAAGCTTTTTGAAGGTCACACATATAAGTCAAAATTTAAATCTACTTCCTATTCTATGTACACCGCTTCGCAATGTGTTGTCGCTGTTCAAAGAAGAAGGAAGCGCCAAGAAACTCAACAGCAGCACGTCTGGCTACAAAAATCTCGGGCTCTTTTTTTAAAATACATATTAAAGTTGTTATAAAATTACTTTTCAAAGAATTAATGGAGTTATAACTAACAAAAAATATTATTACCGTCGCAATAATAGCATACTAAAAATATACATAGATTCCTTACATGTTATGCAAAATACAAACTTATGCAGAAGATGTGGCGAGGTGGAACGATCTAGGTAGTTTAAAGTGTTTCAGAAGAATGTAGAAGACTCCAGAAGAAAAAGACAGATACATTTTAGAAAGGGTGATGAACAAAAGAATAACGACATGAACATCGAAATTCTAGAATAGACGGTCCAGGAAGAAAAAGACAGAGATAGATAAGATGTTTAAAAAGAGATAGACAGTTGGAAAAAAGTTTAATAGAAGATAGTGACAAGTTTAGAGAGTTGGAAAAAGAGTTTAGTAGACGACAGTGACGAGTTTAGTAAATAGTTCAGAGATCCAGAAGAGCAGCAGGCGCTGGTGGACGCTATATCGGCGACGGTATTGTGAGTGAGAGATGTTATCGTCGGGACAGTGCGTCGTTAGTTGTGAGTGAAGGCAACCCTGTAGAGAAGAGTCACGTACGGCTTTGTAAGTTTATACAGCTCGTACGTAACAATAGTATAAAAGACTGGATAAATAATGTATCCCTTTTTAAGCAAGGAACTTTTCAATTTAGCTGTAAATTGAATGAAGGGCAGATCAAACACTTCATTCGGAATCTTATTGAAGAAGCGTATACCAACCCCCAAGAAAGAGGACAGTATATTTATTTTATTATCTTATGTCTTTTTCGGTACCCCTGACGACGTGGGTGCAAAATTTCATAAATTAATTTTAATCATTTTTCATACCCTTCAACTCTTTTGATGACTGAATAAATTTGATTTCAACTGAAATTTTAACAAAGAGAATATGCCTTGATAGGCTTGCCTACTTATATCTGTTCATGGCTACCTGGCAAGCAGGTATGAACAGGTAAGTCAATATAGGTACTACACTGTTCTGTCAACCAATAAAAATTGACATAGGCTTCCCAGCAAAAAACCGTTCATGGATTTTATTTTTTATTGCTGAAGCACAGCAGACAGGCTTACGGCCCAACTGTGATGGAAAGTGGTTACCGTCGCCTATGGACATTAGCAATACCAGAGGTCCTGCCAATGTGCCGCCGGCCTTAAAAGTTGAGTTATCCAGACGGGTAAATGCCCTACCACCTGACTGTGGTTGTTTTGTCGCCTCCTAGCCGTAACGCAGAAATTTGTATGTTTTTCCGTTCCTGCACGGAGAAAACTAACTAACTAATGGAATATTATGGCCATGCTTTGAGGACTTCAAAAATAGCCATGAACACTTTTCGATTGGCAAACTATCATAGGCGTGTTTACAAATAAATAAATCAAGCTTGTAAGGAATTTATGGAGATATATTGCAGTATAACATTTTAGTACGTCATGTCATTATTATAACTTTTATTGTGTCTGGGTCTTATTGAGTATGCACTGTTTGCTACAACTCCATTAATTCTTCAAAAAGTAATTCTGTAACATATTTCTGTATAAAACTTATTAAAAAAAAGAGAGCTTAAGATATAAATAGAATAAGAAACTTAAAGAAAAACAATATTTAGCTAGACTTGTTGCTGGGGAGTTTCTTGTCGCTTCTTCTTCTTAACAGCAATAACACGTTGCGAAGTAGTGTACATACAATAGGAAGAAAAATTAAATTTTAACTTATATGTATGACCTTCAAAAGTGTTCTCCAGTGGAACTTATTTTGAATAAAAACTTTTGAATTTGAATTTGAATATAATTTGATAAAAAATATGTCTCATCTAGTTATCCGATGGATGAAGGTCGATCATCAGCGTCTCTTAGACTATAACTAATTATTATAAATTCGAATGTGAGTTTGTCTGTTTGTTACGTTTTCACGCCTTTACCACGCAATAGATCGCCATGAAATCTTGTATACATGTTGTCAGTGGTATAGAAAAGGTCGCAAGGTACTTTTTGTTAAAAAAGTACTCCTCCCGAAGAATAGACGAATGTAATCGAAAAGATGGCGCTATAATCGCGCTTTATTTGCATCACCTTTGCATGTTACTAAAAAATACATCGTCATGGCAACGATAATAACATTGGCAATTTTAACGTGTTGCTCTCGTGATCAGGTCCAATTTCGCTAGATGGTGTTACGGATATTGTGATTTAAAAATCAAATTTGACATTTCCAAGGTAGCGTGTGGGACTCCCTACGGTGGTCCTCCACTCAGGGAAGCCAATTAATTTAAAAAAGAGAAGTAATCATGGGAGCTAACTCAAACCAGCTGATTCAGAAAATACAATCTTTAGAATTTCAGTCTAATTCTCTGTTGAGCATCACATGAAAACTACTGGACGAATTTCAATGAAACTCAACACAGAGGCCGGCAGTGTATTGGCAGCGCCTCGGGTGTTGCAAATGTCTACAGGCGATGATAGCCACTTGCCATCAGGTTTGCAGTGAGCCTGTTTGCAGTAATCCAACAATCTAAAGACTATCCTTGGCGCTAATGACTCATAAATACTTCTATACCTATATTACTGTACAAATAATTATGTAAGAATGTAAACAATCAAGTAAATACTTGAATGCTATACCGCTGCGTCATGTACAGGTCTAACATTGTTGATGGAAGCAATTATAGCGCCTGTCACTAAAATGCTGTAAGATGTATTTAGATATAAACAATATTCTTATACAGTATAATATTCAAATAAATACAATTTGAACAAGATTAATACCTAATTAAAAATAAACTATATATACAAACTAAAATTAAGCTATAAAATCTAGTACCAGACCGCTGTCAGTCGGAAACGTACCCAAAACACTGGCCACGTTGCCTCGCTGAATGGCACCGCTAATGCGTTGCCCGAGGTATAGACCAGTCTTTTGGTCACGTGAGACATCCACCAGACGTTTGGCTATGTCTCGATAAAGCTTGTGCGCCTCAGGCCCCCAAGGTCCCAGGGTCTCGACCCCAAAAGCCGCAAATAATTCATCTTTATTTATTTGGGACTTTCAACACATAGGCATGTTACCCCATCACCTCCTAAACATACAAGAAGTTATATATTACATTTTAAATAATAAGCTGGCTAATAATCTAGCCCTCTTTGAGTCGCAACTCCCTCATCATTTGTTCTCTGACATCTTTATTTTTGCTGCATTCCATTAACAGATGTTGAACATCCTCACGAGTTCCACTTAGTAGGCAGTTATATAGTTGACTTTAATGGTTAAAGTAAAAATAGTAAAAGAAAACGCGTGAAAACGTATTTTAAGTATTGTTGCACTTTACCTTCGCAGCTTGCCATGCGATTGAATGGACTTTCTTCACACAGTATAGGAAATAATAAATCAGGATTTTATTCTCTTCTTTAAGTATAAGGATAAGATCCTGGGTCCAACACGGGGATGTGATGGCAACTGGCGCATTAGTAAAAATGCCGAAATCGAAGAACGAATTAATGAGCCTACTATTATAGGCGGTAGTTTCAAGTAATATATAGTACTTAAGCGATGCATGAAGCCAGGCAGACACAGTTGTTCTACCAGTCGCCAGGCGCGACGGTCTTCAGAAAATTGAGTAAGTGTGACATTTGTTTTATATAAATGTTTATAAAATTGTTTATGTGTGTTTAAATATGAGATGATATCGTTACGAGCTACAGGACTCGAATTAAAAATGCCGTTGGAACTACTATAGAATTTATTAGAACTGTACAAAGACGTATAAAACAAATACAAATAAAACTGGATGCAACCAGTTCACACTGCACGATTCAATGCAATTCGACACGCGTAAAGTCCGTCGTCTATATCGCCAATCGAAAGTACTACCAACGTCTTACTCGTCTCGTAGTCGTCACTTGACTGCCCGCCCCTCCATTCGGACATCGTCTTATACTAACTACACAGTACAAAGAAATTGGCCGCGCACACTGAGTTTCTGGGAAATAGTAATTTGCACACCTGCGAACGGCCACAAAGTCGAAAACAATAACAATAAAGATTAGTTCGACGCTAATGATGGTCATAAAACAAGTAGAAAAACAATAGCATGTTTTTCTTAATTGCAAATTCAAAACACAAAGAATTCCTTAATCCCCCGGAGGACAATAGACTGCGCTTCAATAGGAGGCAGCTGTGCGCTTATCTTTGACGGCATGTAACAACATAAAGACTTTGAGATAGTTAGTTGAAGTTGTGAGGAACGGGGTGACTGTAAGTAGAGACTGGAGGTCACCGAACCAGATTGGGCCCATTCTTTACATCATCTTGCTTATATACCCGAATATGTGGCTATCAAATTAATATTTCTGTGGTTATCATATGTGTGTTTATTTATTTATTATGCGAAGTTTCGATGATGCTTACACAATTTACTTATAATAGCAGAATTTTATCCGTGCAGGAATGGAGAAAGAATACAATTTCCTGCGGCCGGGCGGCCTTTCGTAAGAGGCGACAAAACAACACACAGCTAGGTGGTAGGGCATTTGCGCGACTGGATGGCTACCACCCCTGGTCTGGAGTATGTCGCCATAGCAACTTTGAGTTGTGTTCCGGTATTAGTGACCAGGTTCCAGTCTCAGTCTCCCTTAAGAGAGCAGCAGCACATTTGTAGCACCTTTGGTATTGCAAATGTCGATAAGCGCTTTCCATCAAGTGGGCCATCTGCCAGTATGCTGTACTCCTGCAATAAAAAGAAAATGGTTTCTGTTAGTCACTCTAGACATCACTGGAGTGACGTAGTGGAGGCTGATCTGCGCGAGCTTCAAGCCTATGACTGGCAGGAGACAGCGCTGAACAGAAAGAAGTGCAGTATTCTTGTTCCGGAGACCCAAAACTCATTTTGCATTGAGCCGCTGCAGTTACTTAGTTGCAGTACAAGTATGTAGACTGGCAGTCCACCTGATGCGAGGTCATCAATCTTCGGCTTCTCCCTCTCCTGAAAAGTGGAACTCTTTACTATCGTCTGTTTATCCTGAAACATACAATTTAGGCGTCTTCAACTCTCGCGGGAAGTATCTTCTAAATAAGCGTACTCCATCTTGGACTGCATTTCCACTTGACATCAGGTGCAGTGTCAGTGTTGCAATCTCATTAGCGTAGAACCTATTTTTAAAATAACACAAAAAGCAGGATACTTTTTATTAAAAACAATTATATCTCTCGTTCAACGACCACAAAAGTCGGCCAAACGCGAACCTCATAAAAAGTCGCAAGAAGCCAATATAATTCAAATTCAAAAGTTTTTATTCATAATAAGTTACACTGGAGAATACTTTTTCAAGGTCATATGTATAGGTTAAGATTTAATTTTACTTCCTATTCTATGTACACCGCTTCGCTACGTGTTATTGGAGTTAACTAGTTAGTTAGTTAGTTAACTAACTTAACTCCCCAGCTAAATATTCTATGGCTAGCCTTGACAATTCAATCAAGTTATTTTGTAATTAGCACACCACAGGCGTTAATTACTAGCTAATTGGCTTTTTACGTTCTATCAATTATTACAATCGTGAATGCACAATACTATCATTGATTGTTGTGCCATGAGAAATACCGTTTTTACAATAACTGCAATATTCTACTATCTCCAGCCGTTTTGACGCAGTCAATATCTATGGAGTGAATAAAAAAAAATATATCTTGAAGTCGGAGCGAAGTATAACATAAAAATCACAATTATATTGTATTAAAACTATACAAACACGTATAACACAGGTATAAATATAACTGAACACAACAAATCCAAACGTAATGTAGAAGGTCGTAATTCAATAAAACGCGCAAAGTCCGTCACTATTAGATTCTCCGAATGTACACACGACACGCCCGCATCGTAGTTGTAGCTCAACTGAACTCTTATCTCAATAAAGCCATCGTTTTATACTGCACAAATGCAAATGTTCCCGCCCGTATCGTCGACATAATTTCCTAGAATCAGCTTGTACTTAATCCGTAATACCTGGCTAGTGATGTAGCCTCCAGCGGCCGTAAACGAGTACAATAGAACAATAGGCTGTTCTCCACAATACTGGAAACGTTTGCCAATAAATAAGTAAACAAAAAGAAGATGATCATAAAAGGATTACAATTAGTTCAAATGCCGACAGGTAATAAAATGCGCTTTTACAGACTGTACATGAAATTTGTCTTTGTCGAAGCCTAAGTTGTAACAATATATTTTGTAAATTTGTTCTTGTTTTTTATGAGTTACTTGGCATCCGACTTCATGATGTAGAAATTATTGGTAGTTTTCACGTGATGCTGTAACAGAAAGACAATGAAAATTTAAAAAAACCTTTTCAGGAATTAGCACCCCTGATTTTCTCATATTTTAATTTCGAAGGCACAGCCTCGCATATTGCGTCTCTTTCTTTCTCTCTCACTCACCCACGCCTTTTAATGTCGCAGTCGGTTAAAAACATAAACACTTGGTTCAATGACCCACTTTTGCTAACTATTAGACAACACGCGTCATACGTGCGAATACAATGCCTAATTCTAGGCTATTAGGTAAGCCTACGCATTATACACCTGGCCAACAAAGTTAACCAAGCATATCTATTGAATAACAATAGATTTGGAATGCGAAACTTTTTGTGTAACTAATAGCTTTGTCTATTTTATGTTTTTATATTGCTGGAGTATGGCATACAAGCTGAAGTTTCACCTGATGGAAAGCGATTACTACCGCATATAGGGATTACATTAAAGGTGGTACCAATGTACTGTTGTTGTCCCCAAGGGGCGATCGGAACCTGGACACTGATATATAAGTAATATACCTACAGATAAATAAAATTGAAGTGTCTGTTTGTAACGTCAAAATAAAAAAGTGACAAAATCAGGGGGGACCATAAATTTTCGTGTGTCTGTCTGTTTGGATATTCCGGCTAATCTCTGAAACGGCTGGATCGATTTTGATGGAACTTTCACTGGCAAATAGCTGATGTTACAAGGAGTAACTTGGGCTTACTTTTTTACTTTCTTTTTTTATTGCAGAGGATACAATTACTCAAGCTCGTTATGGCGACATACTCCAGACCCTGGGTAGTAGGCATCCAGGGACGCAAATGCCCTTCCACCTGGCTATGGGTTGTTTTATCGCCTCTTAGAAGCAAGCACCAGGGATCGGTATTCTTACCTTATTACTTACACCGGTATATAAAATATGGAATTGTTTCCATATATAACCGTATATATTCCGTATTTTATCACACAGCGGTGATCCTGGTGTGTAAGATTTCAACAGTGGCGTAGCTTGCCTTGGACGGGCCCCGTATCAAATGTGATTAGGGGGCCAAAGGAAGGGTAGTTTTTTATAAAAGTACAAAATGCTCGAATTGAATTATATAATTATATATTGATTATAAGTTATTATTTTCTCAATTTTTTTTTTCTCAAGCTTATTTATCAAACTATCCATAGGTGAAGACGATTTTAGTTTTTCTAGATTTTCTGCCTCTATAGACAACAAAGACAAATCTGATAGCCGTTCCTGTTGGCCCAGTAGTTATTCTCAAAAATGTTATTAATCAGAGTGCCACCACCGCAGTGATAGCTTCGAAGACAAGTGTGTGTCCTCAGCTGTGTCCTCATCGCATCCATTGGGGTAGATTTGTCGCTTCCGGCCGTAGTTCAAGCCATGGTCGGGGGCCAACCTAGCTGGGACGCCGTTGCCTCCTTCTGCGAGGTTGTTATGCCCGCAAAGGAGGCGGTGGTCGCGCGCATCTCTCGTCGCAACAATAGGACTCGCGCGGCGCCTTCGGCCACCGTAAAAGTACGGCAGCGGGTGACGAACCGCGAAGACACTACACTGTCACTTGCACCCAAGCCGCTGGGTAGTGGGCTCACGTCACTCCGGGTAGCGGCGAAAATCTCGCGCACGTCACGAGGCCCTGACATATGGCAACAGAAGGTCACCAAAGGATTTTAGTGGGTATTCCGGCAGGCCATCTGGCCGGCGAGTTCCACACTGCCCCGCCGTAGTCTCTGTGCGGCAGGGTGTCAGCAAACGGATTTCCCCTTGGAAAAAACGTGATAATAATACTCACATATACTAAAAAACAATACAAACAAACGAACTTATATTTAAATTGTTATTTACTTAGTTTATTTCATAGTGTTTTTCAAATTATTTTATGTAACTACCAGAGTCAATCACCATCAAGTTGCTTTATTTTACTTACATAAAAAAATATTATGGGTTTATATATCGCGAGTTAAGCCGCGGGCAAAAGCTACTATATAATATATAAACCTACCTTGAAAAATTATCTAAAATTAAAAACCACTAAGGCTAAGTCGTTTTTCATTATGCATTATTTTATCCTACTTCCTACTAATATTTTAGACGCGAAAGTTTGTAAGGATGTATGTTTGTTACTCTTTCACATAAAACTACTGAATGGATTTTGTTGAAACTTTACAGTAATATAGATTACACATCAGAATAATACATTGGCTATAATTTATAAAGGTATAGTGTGAATTATACAAAATATAAGGATTTTCCATCACCACGCGGGTGAGACCGCGGGGCGCAGCTAGTTGTGTATAAAATAAAGAATATTTAAAAAACAATAAAACCAAATTACTTATCTCTTTTTTATAAAGATGTAGGTATTTTTATCCGGTTCTGATAAAAATTGAAGAAGTAAAATAGTTTCAAGTCAATGGTTAGGAAGTGATTTGGTGATTTTTTTTCTTATCTTAAAGTAACTATAGAAAAATTACGAAAAAATCAACATGACGTCATATATCGTGAAGACTGAAGGTTATTTTTTAGTCAATTATCGATCAATAAATAGGTACCAACGAGAAGTTGTTTCGTTTGCACTCCACTTTCGACCTTTTGCGGCAACAGGAGCCATAAAAGTTAGTTGCTTGGTATAGGAGGAGCTAGTGAATATACAGACATACAGACAAATGCTGAAAATGACTTTGTTTTATACTACTGTTACACGCCGACAAACGTGGATACACACCTGCCTACCATAAACACACACACTTTATTAACTGGCGGCGTTTGAGCTAATAACATTGAAACTGTTTTATGAATATCTTCTTTTGTTTACTTATTTATTGATTGTTGTGGAGAGCAACCTATTGTACTCGTTTATGGCCGTTCCCAGGCATAATTACGCAAGTGTGCGAATTATAATTTCTGGGAAATTGCGTCGATGCTTGTCAGGTAGACATATTGCATCGTGCTGGATAAAGCAATACCTGAATGGAGAGATCGGCAGTCAAGCGATAACCACAAGCGTGGCAAGACGTGTTTACATTCGATAATCTATATAGTAGCGGACTTTGCGCATGTTATTGGATCGTGCATTACGTTTGTACTGGTTGTGTTCAGTTATATTTGTACCCGTGTTATACGTGTTTGTATAGTTCTAAACAAACTCTGTAGTAATTCTAACGGCATTTTAATTCGAGTCTCACACTCGTAACACTGCGTATAGAAGGAGACATTATGAATTCGCCAAGTAGTAGGGTATTCCGGTATTAGTGGCCAGATTCCAGTCTCCCTTTAGAGAGCAGCAGCGCATTTATAGCGCCTTTGGTGTTTCCACGAGTGGCGTCATCCTGTCTAATGATATCATGCATTAAAAAAAATTAAGACAATAAAGAAAATTTAAGTAACTTATATCGTATCCTATCTTTAATCCCTCAGGACTATAAGAACTGAGCCTTGGTCACCGTCTTCTATGGTTGAGTTTCCCAAAGGCCTGAAATTCCCGCGGGATTCCCAGGATACAAATTATCACAGCATTTAAAAAAAAAGGATGGTCTCGTCTTAGTGTCGGAATAAGCTAATTTTTATGCATCTGAATAACTTCAAACCGCTCCCGGGTAAATTCCCGCGGGATTCCCAGGATAAAAATTAGCGCAGAGTGTACGAATTATCTGTCGATCAGCGTAAACCGTATCGAAATCGGCTCAGTAGTTTTTACGTGAATCCCGAACAAACAGACGAGAAATCTAAAAAAAATTGCATTGTCTTCTCCATCGTTTATATTATAGTGTATTCCAATTGTTTTTTTAATAGCTTTAATATACAGACGCGGCATGTTTAAAATTTTATAATATTATAGATTGTTGTTAGTGTAAAATGGAAGGAGAGATTTGGGTAAGAAAGTACCAAATATACCAAATATTAACTAATTGGGCAGGGTTTCCCCTTTATTGTTCAACCTTTGATGTGAATATTCACACAGCACAGTAAGCAATGAACACCGTCTACACGCCAATTTAGTGGGCTTATAAAATTAACTAACCGGTAGAAAATGGTAATTTAATTATAAATCGAATCATCTGATAAATAGACTAAAAATATTATCTATGACGATTGTCTCTGTCATATTAATATACACTATGGTTCTCATGACTACTGTGGTGGACATCTTGTAACATTAGCTTACTAAATAAAAATTGTTTTAATATCACAGAGAGAAATGCTCTGTGATTTCAAAACATATTTTTTTAATGGAGTAAATGCCTGACAATCTTGGCGTATGCGGAACTCTTCAATAGAGCCATGCTCGAATTATTATCTTGATTCTGGCTTTTAGGGAGGTTTCAACCGGTATGATACTACGCTCTCGCAGAATATCAGCGTGCAACGCTTTAAGCTTTTTGCCTTAAGCTCGTGTTTCATGCGATGAGTGAGAGATCCGATGGACCGCTTCTCTACCTGCTATCCCATATCCCATCCCTTCTATATATGCCACCTCTCTATCCTTCTATCTCATCCCCTTTTTTGATAACGCAGGGGAATGTCTTTTCTTGGGATTCCATCCTCTAGAACGGACGGACGGGGGATGGTCAGTCGTCAAACTACCCACTAAAACTAACCTGCGCCCCTCTCCTACGCGCTTTTATGGGGTGCCACGGGAAGTAGACCATAGGTTAGGTACCGCTTATGCGTGCAGAAACGGAGAAAGAATACAATTTCCTGCGGCTGGATGGCCTGTTGTAAGAGTCGACAAAACGAGCCACAGCCAGGTGGTCATTTGCCTGACTGGATGGCTACCACCCCTGGTCTAAAGTATGTCGCCATAACAACTTTGACTTGTGTTCCGGAATTAGTGACCAGGTTCCAGTCTCCCTTAAGAGAGCAGCAGCGCATTTGTAGCACCTTTGGTGTTGCAAATGTCCATAGGCGATGGTAACCGCTTTCCATCAAGTAGGCCGTCTGCCTGTCTGCTGAACTCCTGCAATAAAAAAGGTACTATATCTGTGACACCCCTGTGCTTGGCTTCTCTCTTAGGGCACCCCCGGGGAAGGGCACCCTTTTCACCAACAGGAGGGAGAAGACCACGGTACCCTAATTAGTCCGCACGGCTCTTTGTGATGGAATTACGGGAGGATTTGCACGTAGCGGCGCCTGCGACCCCTATGCCGCCTTCTGCGGATGGGGTTCATTGTCGCCTTCTCCTCTCGCTTTCTTTCTTTCTTCTTTCTCTCTACGGCTAACCATCTCTGTTTGCTCCAGAGCATGGGTTGGGTTCGCTTGATCAATAACATTTTCCAACGGGACTTCTGCTACACGGTATACCCCTCATCCCCCTATGCCGTCCTCTTTATCCCCATCCTAACCGCTTACAACGATCTATCTCCGCCATTGGTATTGCGAACGCCTATAGGCGATGGTAACCACTTCCTATGAGCTGGGCCTTCTGACTGCTTACCAGCTTTGCATTTGAAAAGATACCAGGCCCGACAGGCACTTGGCCAAGTAATTAAAAATATTAAAACCTACAAGTACATTATAGATACAAGTTATAACTTACAGTATAATTATGTTAATTACATTTAAATTATATAATAAATGCTAAAAATGTTATGCATTTTAATGATGATTAGTCATGAATTAACAGTTGTGCAAAAACGTGATTTTATGTGAAACTTAATGTCACGTACAAACAAACTAATTTATTTTGTTATATAATAATATAGTTTTAATTGAATACATGTTTTGATTTTGTATAACGATTGGTCAGCTTTTTAATTGTTTTTATCAGGTCTCGTCTATGTACCTAGGGAATTATGTCTCGATGCGTGGCAGATAACAACTTAGTTCAACTTATTTCATATTGTTACGAGCTACAGGACTCGAATTAAAAATGCCGTTGGAACTACTATAGAATTTATTAGAACTGTACAAACACGTATAAAACAAATACAAATAAAACTGGATGCAACCAGTTTTCACTGCACGATTCAATACAATTCGACACGCGTAAAGTCCGTCGTCTATATCGCTAATCGAGAGTACTACAAACGTCTTACGCGTCTCGTAGTCATCGCTTGACTACCCGCCCCTCTATTCGGTCATCGTCTTATACTAGCTACGCAGTACAAAAAAGATTGACCGCGCGCACTGAGATTCCGAGAAATAGTAATTTACATACCTGCGAACGGCTAATAAAGTCGAAAACAATAACAATAAGGATTATTTCGTCGCTAATGATGGCTATAAAACAAGTAGAAAAACAATAGCATGTTTTTCTTAATTACAAATTCAAAACACAAAAGAATTCCTTAATCCGTCCGGGAAGACAATAGACTGCGCTTACAACAGGCAGCTGTGCGTTTATCTTTGACAGCATGTACCAAAATATATGACTTATTGACTTTTCATATGATCGGAAGGCTGGTGCTTACCTCGGGCAACGGATCACTATGGCGATCCAGCGAGGAAACGTAGCCAGCCTTCTGGACACCTTACCCATAGAAGACGGTGATCTGGGCTCAGTATTCTACTTATAGTATTGAGGGACTATGAGTAGAATATAATACGAATAAGTTAAGTTTTCTTGCATTGTATTGTATCAGGTATTTATTCGATAATAAATTTGTATAGCAAAATACAAATGTCAATGTTGACCGTGTATATGAATGAAGGTTTGTTTTTCATGAAAACCTTTTGATAAATCAATACAATTGAAGGCAAAAATGACTTATATATTTGAACTTAAATTTTAAAAAAACTTTTATTTTTAGCTTTAAAAAGGAAAAAATAAACGTTGATGTATCTCAAACTCATAATTTTATCATATTATACAATTTTATCATTATATTAATACGTGAAGCAAAAACTTTGTACCCCTTTTTACGAAAATTGCGCGGACGGATGAGTATGAAATTTCGCACACTTATCTATACTTATATATATATAAAAGAAAGTCGTGTTAGTTACACCATTTATAACTCAAGAACGGCTGGTTCAATTTTTATGATTTTTGTGTTTTTAGAATTGTCTTTGTCCGGAATGCGATAATAAGTATTAAAATATGTCACAACATCAGTCTAGCCATTCTTTTGTTATGATCTTTCCGGGCCGATTTCGGCAATGGTGACTGCATTTAAACTCATTTTCATTTGTCTGCTTTAGGTGAATTATTTTTGTGTGTGTTCAAGTGGGTCCCGGGGTGGTTTAGATTCACGTTTGGACCCGGTAGGTGGCGCCGCTGAACAGCCTCTTTAACGGTGGGACCGATTTTGATGATTTTTTTGTCTTTTTTTAAGTAGATTCGAGAATGGTTTAGATTAACAATTGGTCCCGCTTAATGGCGCTGCAATCGGTTTCTAGATTTTTATTTTTCAAGGGCAAGACAACGTCTGCCGGGTACTGCTAGTAGTTCATATAGAGAAGGAGTGCAGAAAGCTATTTTTTTTTTTAATTATGCTTAAAAATACATTAAATCAATAAAAAAACATTACACACACTACCATGTATTTGACACACACACGCATATATACTCTTCTGTTTATTGTTGCTTTGGCGAAATCTGTGATCATAGAAGTATAGTCTTTGACAACAGAACCTTAATAATGTTCAAACTTATAATTTAAATATATATGGTCGAATTTCGACCACTGGGCGACTACTAGTATACTATAAAACCTTGTTGTCACTTGTCCTCTTTTACATAGAAGAACTTATCAAGATTCTGTGGCTTTTTTGCTCTAAAATTAAAAAAAAAACTGATAGTTATCACTAGCTGTGATCATGCATGCAAAATTGTAAGGTCCTGTGTCTTAAAGTTCTATAATTCAACTTGACCTAAACAAACTAACAAATATTAAATACTAAATCACAGTTAGTAATAAATTTAAGTTAGTTAAGTAAATTTGAATTTGAAAGATAACGCGAGTGTAACCAATGACCATAACTAGTTTAAAAATGAAGTTACAAACAGTTTACTTAATATTTCTTCAAATATAATAACTGGTTAGAAAATTACCCGTTAAGTTCCTTCCAAATTTGTATGGCGTCATAGATTAGAAACTTTCGATGAGGTAATAAAGGCGGTGACACACTTTTCCCTCGAAAAAAGCGACGTAAAGCCGGTTTCCGACTTACGTCACACTCCCACAATTATACCAAAAGATTTATTATAATTATATCTACGTGAGAATATATAAAACTAGCATCATTTGTATAAGGAAAAATATTGTTGTTCTTAAAACGTTTTGAATGTCATTTTTTCCTTTGTTCGTTCTACCATTTTATATTCATCTAGAATATGATCCTATCCTTTTTTATTTATTCTTAATACAGTCATTTATATTAGGATCCATAAATATAAATTACGAAATAACAGTATGATAATACCCAGAAATAAAGGTAACTCTCTTTTTTTTTACTCCAAATCGTTACTTCTTTTTATTATACTTTTACGAGCTATCGGACTCGAATTAAAATAAATGCCGTTGGAGTTACTATAGGGTTTATTAGAACTGTACAAACACGTATAAAACAAATACAAATAAAACTGGATGCAACCAGTTCACACTGCACGATTCAATGCAATTCGACACGCGCAAAGTCCGTCGTCTATATCGCTAATCGAGAGTACTACAAACGTCTTACTCGTATCGTAGTCGTCGCTTGACTGCCAATCTCTCCGTTCGGACACCCCTTTATACTCAGCTTAGGACCGTGTAAACAATGATTTCCACGAATTACACCTGCACCACCATCGACGCTATTCCCAGAAAACATTATTCTGCACACCTGCAGGATTATGTTTGCGAACGGCCATAAACAAGTACAATAACAATAGGCTATTGTCTAAACAAAAGAACTCTGAATAGAAGAAGGGCAATAAACTAGGTTTTATGGCAGGCAGATGTGCATCCCTTGTATTTGGCCCAACTTGTAACAATACAATTTCGAACTTTAATGCAATGCAATAAGATCTGAAACAATATCAGTGTAGGATACGATGTTTTTATTATTCAAAATAAATTTATTCAAAACCATTATCATAGAGTACATAAACAACTGCTTTAGTATAATACTGTGTCGGCAGTTGCTGGCGCCCCTTTCCAGACAACTCGTTTAATTTAAAGTATCCTATATACTGACCAGGGATATAAGCTACCACCATATAAAATTTTATTTAAATCGGTCCAGTCGTTTCGGAGATTAGCCGGTACAGACAGACAGACAAACAGAGAAACAAAAAAATTAAAAATATCTTAATTAGTTCTATTTCACTTACATCCCTCTAACTCGGTTTTTAGCATTTTTTTTCATTGTACAGAAATTCGACCTCTACAGTTACATACATATAATAATATGTATATGTATAGATAAAGCTCGACTTTCAACTAATATTTCAATTAAAACCTATTTTTACATCATTATACGCAGTTTTAAAGTCAAAATTAGTTTCTTTGTGAGCTTTTGGCGGGAACTTGAAGGATTTATACCCTTTAAGTTCGGTTAAAATTTAGAAAATGTTTTAATTTTAATTACTTTCGTACACTATTTATAACATACACTCCTCCTTACCTTAAGGCATGTTTCAACTTCCTTTATACACATCTCCGTTTTGCGCTCCTCTAATAACATGCTGTTAAAGGCACCTGCACATTCTTCAAAATTTAACTTCAAATCCTTTGCTGTGCAGGCTGTTTGCCTTTGGAACTTTTTACTCTTAGATGTCAGAAAAGCTAAATCACTTGCCATATTTAAAAAATCTGTCAAAAACCATTACCTTGGTGTATAATAAAAAATATATTTTTCTATTCTTCTTAACTTTGCTGTTTACTGTCCACATTGTACTGTTCTTCCTTTTTTATTTTACTTCTTTTTAATCTAATTATACCTAGACATAAGTTGTTGAAAGTATCCTCTCAGTCAGGTTGCCTGGAAGAGAGCGCTTTAAGCGATAAGGCCGCCTTTTGTTTTGTCGTTAAATTATTGTAATTATTAATTCTGTAATTGCTTATTTTGATGAACAATAAAGTGCTTTCTATTCTATTCTACTTTTGAAGTTGATTTAGTTTTTTGTTAAAAAAATGTTTCCTTATTTTTAGTTACGAAAAAAAAGAAACATATTGTACATGCCTATAATATTTGAAGGTTGCTCTCGATTTCCCTGGAATCCACTCATCAGATCCTGACTTGGTGACAATGGGACCACGTCTGGGATATACTGTTTCGAATTTAAATAAAATGAAAACCGTTCGACAATTGAGGAAGAAATCGCGTAAAAACACACAAAAAATAACATGCAATCAAATTGAGAATCTCCTCCTTTTTGTAGTCGGCAAAAGCGGACTGTCTTTTAGCGCCATCTTTATTTGTAGAATTTGTGGGATTTTTAAAATTACATTATTCACTTGACGATTTTATTGGGTATTCGTTATATTTTTTTCTATAATATAAAGATATATGTTATTAATAGTATAAGCATAAATAAAACACAATAGATTTCTTATTGTATATTTTTAATTGTAATTATTTATAAACGAAACGAACTTAAGACTAGTTCCGATTTATAGATCTAAATCATTATAATTTTTTAACTTATTATTTATTATAAATGTATAAAATAACTTATTACATACTTCCTTATCTTAAAAGTGATTTACACGTTTATATATATTTCGGTGGTCGTCAAAATTCGGTAAGAAATCGGGAAAAATAATCGAAAAACGAACGGAGTACAGCGATGGGAAAACACTACATTTTATCATTTATTCTACAATTCTAATTTTAAAAAGTAAATAGCTTTTATATATAACAATTATACAATACCGTATTGTATATCTATAGCGATATAAACGTAAAAAGGTTTATATGTCATTACTTTTTCAAAATATTTGTCCTACGTACAACTCTACCTTTAAAGCATATAAACAACAATAAAGTTTTAAATCTTATCATCTTTCATTGCATAAAACGTGGTATATAAAAAAGATGTTCTGAACGTTTAATAATACCAGTTTTTTTTCTAAGGCGTACAATTATTACTATCAAAAACACAAAGTCAGTTTATACTCTGAAGATAATTTTGTATATCTATCTTACTTTGTATTAATTTAACTTAATCAAATTTTGTATAAATACTTCACAGTTAAAGACGAACGTAGGATACTTTTTATCCCGAATTTTTTGGGATTTGGGATACTATCAGGTAAGTATAAAGAAGTCTACGGAGACAATATCACGTGCTGTATTTCACATATTTGAGGTAACTATAAATTTTAAAATATGAAAAATTATATTTAAATTTGAGAAGTGTTTTGATACCAAACTAATAATTAAAAATTTAATATTTAAAAGATAATTTAATATTAAAAAAACCAATGAAAGATTAAAATGATCTGATAGAAATATATTATTTTGTACCCATTCCTTTCTTTGGCATATGGTTAGCACACTGTGATATATTAATATATTTTTTATATAAAAAACATTATTATATTAATCTTATTATTTTATAGTCTACTATGGCGCATATTTCAAAGGACGGAAATATTCCATTATTTTAACTTAAAACCAAATATTTTCCAAAATTATACAAATATTACAATTATAATATTTAGGTCAGCTTACAAATGCAAAATGAGAATATTGTGTCCTCCTTAACAGATTTGTGTATTAACCGATTTTCATGCAATTTCTATGATCGTAGAAACCACAGATAAACTTGGTATATTTACGGCTTATTTTTCAATCATCAGATCAAAGTTATCTATAGACTAAATTATGACCCGTCCAAATATAAAAGTTAGTTAAATTAAGTATTTTATTCATCCAACTAACATTTTTAATATCTTTATTTTGTAAGGTAAAATATACTACTATTGGCACCAACCCCAATATTTGGCACCCTATTAATATATTCAAAACGTATAGAAATCTTTTTTTTTGTAAAGCCAATGACAGTCATATAATTAATTCAATGGCTACAAAATAAAAATTATTAAATTTAATTTTAAATAAAAAAAAATTATTCAATGTTCCAGTGGAGAACATTTTTGGACGGTCATATGCACATATAAGTTAAAATTAAAAGCCACTTCCTATTAACGGTTTTGAGTGGGGCATTTCGTTTTCTATAACTTATCCCACATTATCTACAAATAATTTATATTTGATGATTAAAAAATCGACTCTTAGACGAGTTTCTATAATATGATTCTTAGATTTTTTTCTTCTGAATTAACGTCATGGAGTCACGTAGGGTCAAAGATAAAAAGTCATAGGGGCAAGTTTATCTTCAAATACTGAACACATCAATTATAATAATCACATAACAACTAACAGGCACAAAAATGTACATTTACCACATCACGAACTCAGAAACTTGCAAAAACATCCGCCATCTTGCAATCGCTTGTACATGCTTCCGTTAGTGAGTAACTTGTTCGTCCTGTGAACAAAAAATAAAAAAAATAATATTTAATTAATTAATTATATTCGACTAATTCAAAATTATGGTCGAAATTATACCGCTTCAAAATCTACGGGGCCACTATAATTTGCAACACGATAAAAAGCGTTTCGAATGATCAATGGCCGGTTCCTATATCGTCCTATTTCACTTGCCTACCGTCGGTTGAATTTTGACATTACTTGTATGGAGCTTATGACAAATTTTAACCGATAGTAAGGCAAATGAACGGTCGGAGATGTAGAAACCGGGACTTAGCTGCCATCTGTCCTATTGTTTGTATTATATTGGCTAATGAATTTTGTACAAAAACTAAGATATGCCCGCGACTTTTACCACGTCTGACTTGATAGGTATAAAAGTGGGCGAATAGGACGAACACCGAATAGTTAAAATAATAATAATAATAATAATAATAAATCTTTATTGTCAGAAAGTCAAATTTACATTATTTATGTTACCTGCTGGTCCCAAACTAGGCGAAGCCTGTATTTTGAAGACCAGAGTCGATGTTAATAGCCACAGCGGGCGGACGTGTGTGTTTGTATATGTGTGTGTGTGATGGTGATTTTTAACACATTTTCAGTATCGTCGTAAGTTAGACTGCTTAGCCATGCCTGAATCAGTCTTTTAGCCTCTTTGACGGACTTCTTTTTGAAGTCACAGAATTTAACCACCACGTTATAGACGTGTGTGCTAACGAAGAGTCCAGTGTGGTGGCAAATGAGCTTTGCACCAAAATTCTCGGCAGTCGGTATTGTCAACTTGATGTAGTTGTCTGATGTTGGTACCAACTTGTGTGCTACCAATGACGTGTTCAAAATGAAAAGCTGGCGCACCCTGAGCACTTTGCTGTCCTTACAAAGCAATGTTTTTGAGTAGCAGTAGGGCTTGTTCATCATAACTTTAATTCCTGACCTTTGAGCTCTTTCTACCCGAATCAAACAAGTTTTAGCGGCACTACCCCAGCATGTGATACAATATGTGATAAGTGATTGACATAATGCGAAATATACTGTCTTAAGCGTATCAATACACACTACATCAGTTAAAAAAGTGGTCAAATAGACCGAATACTGAATAGTTAAAAAAGTGGCCGAATAGGCCAAATACCGAATAGTTTAAAAAGTGGCCGAATAGGCCAAATACCGAATAGTTTAAAAAGTGGCCGAATAGGCGGAATACCGAATAACAGCTTAATATTCGTAGCAACATTAGTATTCGATACATATTAACACTTTTTGAGACATTTCTAGAATTTTAAGAATTTTTAAAAGATACCTGATTAGTTTTTTTTTAACGCCGTTGTAATTTACTAACAAACACGTTATCCTCATGGAAACGCGAACGAATTTTCGCTAGCATTACTAATAATAAATATTACATAAACTCGCCATGTTGAAACTCCTTCTAAGTGGTAGGAATGTTAACTTAAGATTGCGTAAATTAATTTACATTTGCCGATGCTCTAACGGACTGTATCTGAATGACAAACAGACGTTATATGTTCAAAATGATTGCACAATACGTCCTCGCCATTTTTTACCTTCAAAACATAACCACAACACCTATTTATTTGATAATAATGGGATAATGGTTATCCATATACTCATCCTTTTTATTGCGAAGCTGGCAAACAGGCAGATGGGCCAACTCATGGAAAGTGGCTACCGTCGCCTATAGGCGATTACCTTCTCCCATATGCCATGCCCGTCTGGATGGCTACCACCCCTAGTCTAGAGTATGTCGCCATAACAACCTTGAGTTGTGTTCTAGTATTAGTGACCAGGCTCCAATCTCCCTTCAAAGACTTCTTTCCATCAGGTGGGCCGTCTGCCTGTCTGCTGAACTCGTGCAATAAAAAACCTTCCTATGTCATCCCTCAATTCCATCCTAAAGGCTGTTAAACCATAACGATGTTCCTTAATAACTATTACAATTAAATCAATAGGTGGCGAGATGTGAGATCCCGAAGTCATAAACATTTTTTTGCTCTCTCTAACTCTTAAATTATAAAGTGGAAAATTCTGGAAAAAGGGTAGTAGAGCTTAATAACAAATTTCAACGAAAATTGGTTTGAATAAATTCGTTAATTAGTTATTGCTATACGATACTTAAACGACAAAGTCTGAGAGCCCTATTACAAATATGTCAAGTGTCTAAGTAAATTGGATCTTAATACGCTTTCTTACATTTACCAGTATATCTAGATACCTCTCAATATCACTAAAAATAAGTCATTCTCCAAAAGTAGCCCGATTAGGCCCTCTGAGGTTTTTGCACAGCTATACTGAACCATTCTCTGGTAGTGTCTTCACACGGACTTGACCTATTGTTTGTTGTTAATTTGTTACAATATTTCTAAGTACATATTTAAAAGGTAACATGTATTGCATTATACGTTATAAATATACTAATACATATAACCAATAACATGCCTCATTGCACAACGTGTTGACCTCGTTTAGTACCACAGCGCAACAGTTGCCTATGGTGAACAATACCATGTACCTCCTTACTGGTACTCGCATTATGGTGCCTTTGTCCTTCTTTATATATAAAAATTTAGCTTCTGTATGTGTACACAAAACTGGAAAAGTTGTAAATGAATAATTTAATACTTACATATTTTTTAATATTAACAATATTAAAATGTAATAAAACACACTTTAAAAAAACTCGAACTAAAAATTAAGATTTGATTTTTTAAGTATGCAGGGTTTGTTTTACAGTGTTATTGTGAAATATTATGTGAAGTTATTATGAACATTAAGTCCAATTACTTACGATTTTTTGAATAATTAATTTTTTTTTTCATTCTTTCCTTTTTTGAATCTCTATTTTATTAGTAATTATTCTGACTTTTTTTTTGGTTTTGTTCAATATTGACCTAACCTAACATAATGTAAATTAAATAGACATTTTATGTAATTTTCGTATAATTGTATATTTTTTGTAATTAACTATTTGAGCCAATTTTTTTTTATTACAATAATTTTTTAGTGGAAACTTGATTGATATGTGTATTAATTTTGTGTTTTATGTTTAAGCATATTAATTATTGTATGTTTCCCAAACAAATTAAATAAATGAACATGATTACGACCTTTTACAATATTTCTAGGACTAGGATATGCCGTGACTTCGACCACGCTTAACTTGAAATACCCGCGGGATTCCCGGGACACAAAGTATCGCAGCGTTTGAAAAAAGGAACATAAGCCATCGTTTTAGTGGAAACTGTCAGAATAAGCTAATTTTACGCACCGGAATAAAAAATATCATACATTCTATTATATAAAATTTACTATCGATCAGTGAAAAAATCACGTTGGAATTAGTTGATTTTTTTAATCTGGTCATTTTAAATCATTCCCAGATATATTTCCGCGAGATTTTTAAGTCCTAGAATTTGCTGCCGATCAACGGAAACCACATCGAAATCGGCCCAGTAGTTTTTACTTGAATCCCGAACAACCAGACAAGAAATCTAAAAAAATTGCATCTTGTTCTCGGTCGTTTATAGTATATTCAAATTGGTTTTTTTTTAATAGCTTCGTGTACAGATACGGCGTGTTTCGAATTTTATATATACTAGCTGTACTCGGCAGACGCTGTCCTACCTTTAAAAAATAAAAATCTAGAACCCGATTACAGCGTCATCTACCGGGACCAAATGTTAATCTAAACTCGAATCAACTTGAACAGAGTAGAAAATTATTAAAGTACTTATATCGCTATTAAAAAACAGGGGTTGGTGGTAGAAGGATGAAAATTTAGGTTTGTATATATTTTTCAATGCTAAATCATAATAAAATACAAATAAGAAATATTGTAAAAAAAAATATATATATATATTTAAGGGTGGGTCACCCTTATCATTTAGGGGTATGAAAAGTAGATGTTGTCCGATTCTCAGACCTACCCGATATGCACACAAAATTTCATAGAAATCGGTTCAGCCGTTACGGAGGAGTTTGGTAACTAACACCGTGACAGAAGAATTTTATATATTATAGATATATAACCGCACCGCTCGCCAGCGACGGGATGTTCACCCCCATTTCCTTGAGCTCCTACGCTCAACTACGCAACGGTTCTCTCGAACATTTATTCCGCATAAAACAATGATCTGGAACTACCTGCTGCGGTTCTTCCTTTACGCTACGACATGGGGTTCTTTAAGAACGTTATAATTTCTTAGAGGTCGGCAACGCGTTGGCGACACCCTGGTGTTGCAAACATCCATAGATGACGGTAACCACTTTCCATCAGGTGAGCCGTCTGCCTATTTACCTGCTTCAGGTAATAAAACAATAAATAAAAAAAGATATATAATTACTTAAATATATAAACATATTCATTCACCAGAACCTCTATTGCAATAGTTCTTAGTATGTATAGTATAAAAATTTTGACCACAAATGCTATCATTTTTGACAAAACCAATTACAATAATAAAAATAGCTCTTCTGCAAAGTTGTATCGTGCGAACCTGGCCGCTAATGCCAGAACACAACTCAGGGTCATATTTTAGACCAGAAGTGTAGCCATCCAGACGGGTAAATACCCTACGACCTGGCTATGGGTTATTGTGTTGCCACATACGACAGACCGCCCCAACGCAGGAAATTGTATTTTGTCTCCGTTTCTACATGAATAATTATTAATTATTTCTCACATATTAAATTTAATCGTAGTTTTACATTTCCTTTCACATAACGGTATATTTTTAAAATGTTGCAAGAAAGATTTTAATTGACAACAAGCCATGTGTGAAATCGTCTGAAACTGAGGTCAGAGGTGTTATATCAAGACGACGTGCGCCTAATCAGTTGTTTCCTATTTAACCAAATGACTCAACCATCATATTCAACTCATGAGTTCAATTGACTAAGTCGCCTCTCTGGCTGGTAAGGTTAGGTGGAACTTTTTATCGCGGTACAACTATGCTAGAATCATTACCTTGATTACAGCTCTTAGTAGGACCGGCTCGATCAGTGTGATAGATACCACGCAAACTCAGAATATCGAGATGAAACTGACAGTTTTGAGCTAATCATGTTTTGTACCTTTGTGGGTTTTGTATCTACCCTGTCCTATGTTGCTCATCCCATGTTCCCTATACCATATTCCCTATCCTATACTGCTCATCCCATGTTCTTTATACCATATTCCCTGTCCTATCTTCCTTATCCCATATTCCCTATCCTATGTTGCTCATCCCATGTTCCCTATACCATATTCCTTCTCCTATCACGCAAACTCGAACATCGAGGCGAAACTGACAGTTTTGAGCTAATCATGTTTTGTACCTGTGTGGGTTTTCTATCTTCCCTGTCCTATATAGCTCATCCCATATTCCTTATATTATATTCGTTTTCCCATGTTTTCTATTTCATCCCCTTTATTACCTCTCCCTATCCCGCTTCAAAGTCTAGCAACGCGTTGGCACTGGCAAACCCCTGGTGTTGCAAACGTGTTGCAGACGGTAACTACGTTCCATGATCTGACCTGTCTGCCCGTTTGTTGTCAGCTTCGTAATAAAAAAATTACAAAATGGCACCTGTTTTATAGCCTCATACAAACTTTCAACATAGCAAACTTCATCATTATATCTGTATGTTCATTATTTATGGTGAAATAACATAAAAAATAGTTTAGTAATCTTTAACGACCAACAATAAATTACCTAAAATTAAGCACTTAAATTTCGTTCCCATAATAATATTGTTACGAGTTACGGGTATCGAATTAAAATGCCGTTGGAATTATCATACAGTTTATTAAAACTATACAAACACGGATAACACAGTTACAAATATAACCGAACACAACAAGTCCAAACGTAATGCAGAAGGTCGTAACTCAATAAAACGCGCAAAGTCCGTCACTTATTAGATTCCCGATTGTAGTACACATGTCTTGCTTCGCTCGTGGTTCTCGCTCGACTAACTCTTCTTCAATCAGGCCATTGCTTTACACTGCACAAATGCAACATGTCCGTCCGGCAGCGTAAACCGAATTTCCTAGAATCAGCTTGTACTTAAAATCCGTAACACCTGGCTAATGTTATTAGTTCAAATGCCGACGGGTAATAAATGTGCATTGTTTCAGATGTGCAGGTGGACTTTGTGTTTGTCGGGGCCCGAGTTGTAACAATATAATAAGGTGCAGCTGCCCCCCCCACGAGAGGACCTAAAACGCCACAAATATGCATCCGTTGGTAGTGGATACATATTTGTGGCTTTTGGTGTCGAAACTCTGGGGCCATGGGCTCCAGTAGCTCATCACCTTTATCAAGACCTATCAAAACGGTTGATAGATGTCTCACGGGACTAAAAAACTGGCCTGTATTTTGGGCAACGCATAAACGCCATACAACGTGGGAACGTGGCTAGTGTTTTGGGAACGTTCCCAGCTGACGGTGATTTGGGACCATTTACTACTTTAATTTTTATTTTTTGTAAATTGCATATAGATATTATTAGTGTAAGTAAATTCCGTTCTGGAACCGAATGGCCTGGTCCGTGACGATGGTAAGAGGCCCGACGGTATGACTTGTATATAAAATGTAAAACATTCAATTTAAAATGTATAAGTAAATTTATATATACAGTCTTATTTAATTAGGAAATTTAGTATAAAAAACCATGGGAACTACAAATAAGTTATCATTCAGCACTTAATTACTTGGACATAATTGGATTTACTCATATATACATATTAAATTTTAAGCAATTAAATAGCAAGCGATTAGTAAAAATCTTAATTATAAACGTTTCTTTAGGATGTCGTCGTCTATCTATACTTCTATACTAACATTATAAAGAGGAAACATTTGTATGTTTGTAACGAATAAACTCAAAAACTACTGGACCGATTTCAAAAATTCTTTCACCATTATAATGTTACATTATCTCAGATTAATATAGGCTATATTTATTACTAGAAAATATTAAGGATCTCACTAAAACTTCAATAATGTAACACGAAGTGTAAAAAATTGTGTTTGAGTGCGTCCTGTGGTGGTTTAGATTCACAATTAGACCCGGTATGTGGCGCTGGTATCGGGTTCTTGATTTTTATTTTTTCAAGGCAGGACAACGTCTGCCGGAACCGTGTTTGTGTTTGTGGTGTTTTGTTTGTTAGTCTTTTAATATTTTTCTTAGTCTATAAGGTTGCCTGGAAGAGACCGCTTTAAGCGTTAAGCCTGTCCTTTGTTCACCTTACGAATAACTTGTTATATTAATTTATTGTAATTTTAATACGAAACTTATACTAATGTAGAGTGTATCTGTTACATACTGGTGTTGTGAGGAAGTGCATGTGCAGTGTGTGCCTTATGTCTATACCTATATATATTATCTTAACTAGTGCCATGTGTGTTGTTTTTTCCTTTCTGTGACTGGGTTATTAATATTTAGGCTCTTTGTGTGTCTTGGTTTGTTTGTGAAGTGTGCGTGTAATCCAATGCGGTGGTAGTGCGCGTTGGTATATGTGTATAAGTTTTGTTGTTAGTTGTGTGTTTGTGACTTTGTGTTGTTCAATATTTATTGTACATAGTTTTTAATGAACAATAAAGTGTTATCATTCATTCATCATTTGAAATAAGTCTTAACTTAGTGTGTTAATCTGACTAAGCATTTGAATCACACTCTGGTCGCAAGTATAAACTGACCTCGGCAGTGTTTTGTAATTTTTTACATTCTATTGACGAGTACGTTGGTTTCGTAATCAGGGTTACGCATGAATAGCGCGCCATGGACGGGCGGTGATGTGATCTTTACGACTCTTGTCTCAGGTGGTCGGCAGGGGACCGATAGCATATGTTTGTTTACTGCAAATATGTAAATACTAGTTGATAGTCAACTAATGACACTTTTAATCATCGTACAATACGCCGAAGCCGCATAATATTTGTACGAAAATAATAAGTTGTGACGTCATAAGTTAAAAGCCGAATAGCGTATTAATTAGAGTGGAGCGTCGATTATCCAGACACTTACAAGTTCACATAATAAAGATCAAAACATAATTGGTGCTTCTGAAGCGTTTATTTGCTTAGATATTGCCTTGCGTTGGTTTGAAACACAAGCTGAAAGCGACCAGTATCGACATCTGTCCTTAATAAAGTACATTCATTACCTAGCCGCTCGTAAGCGGGTAGGCTTGCTTCGCAAGACGAATATTCAAGGTTTTTTAAGCGTTAATTATGTCTAATATATACATATATTATTACAAGACTCTCTGAACTTTTATACATATATTACAAGACTGTCAAAACTTTTTTTGTTTAACCTGAACAAAGTACATTCATTACCTAGTCGCTCGTAAGTGGGTAGGCTTGCTTCGCAAGACGAATATTCAAGATTTATTTAAGCATTAATTATGTCTAATATATACATATATTATTACAAGACTCTCTGAACTTTTATACATGTATTACAAGACTGTCAGAACTTTTTTTGTTTAACCTTAACAAAGTACATTCATTACCTAGCCGCTCGTAAGCGGGTAGGCTTGCTTCGCAAGACGAATATTCAAGATTTATTTGAGCATTAATTATGTCTAACATATACATATATTATTACAAGACTCTCTGAACTTGTATACATGTATTACAAGACTGTCAGAACTTTTTTTGTTTAACCTTAACAAAGTACATTCATTACCTAGCCGCTCGTAAGTGGGTAGGCTTGCTTCGCAAGACGAATATTCAAGATTTATTTGAGCATTAATTATGTCTAACATATACATATATTATTACAAGACTCTCTGAACTTGTATACATGTATTACAAGACTGTCAGAACTTTTTTTGTTTAACCTTAACAAAGTACATTCATTACCTAGCCGCTCGTAAGTGGGTAGGCTTGCTTCAAAGACGAATATTCAAGATTTATTTGAGCATTAATTATGTCTAACATATACATATATTATTACAAGACTCTCTGAACTTGTATACATGTATTACAAGACTGTCAGAACTTTTTTTGTTTAACCTTAACAAAGTACATTCATTACCTAGCCGCTCGTAAGTGGGTAGGCTTGCTTCGCAAGACGAATATTCAAGATTTTTTTAAGCGTTAATTATGTCTAATATATACATATATTATTACAAGACTGTCTGAACTTTTTTGTTTAATTCCTATTTGTCATTAAAGATGTAAACATGTAAATTAGGTTTTCATTCACCTGTACATAAATATGTATGGCTGAATCAATACAGTTCGATTATCCGAAACATCCAGTCTAACGGTGTGCGCCTTCACATTTATGATTGTAATAATGTATGGATGTATGTTTGTTACTCTTTCAAGCAAGAACTACTGAATGGATTTCGATGAAACTTTACAATAATATAGCTTACACATCAGAATAATACATAGGCTATAATTTATAAAGATATAGTAGATATATGAATTATCCAAAATATAACGATTTTCCATCACCACACGGGTGAGACCGCGGGGCGCAGCTAGTTATATATAATATTATTGTGTTAGAAATGCTTTCAAGAAAATATGTTCATACAATACAAAACTAACCAAATTGTACACAAAAGATTATATATTTAACATCTCTGAACAATACGTCGAGCAAAAAGTGTGAGGTATACACAGCCACACGAACAAAAAAGCACGCATTACACATTTATTTTTTTACAATGTGGGAGAAACCTTATTTCTCGCTAATCTTAAACGCCATAATGTAGTTACGCATACATTAACTAGGCACATGTGACAATAAAGATTACTTTTAACTATTTAGTTAAGCTTTGATAGCTTGGTGGTTAACGCATTCACGTCACCTTCCAATAAATGGGGTTCGAATAAACGACGAAACGATCTATAAACGATTGCAATTATTACAAATTTTAATAAACTAAAAAATTGGGCAAATGAAGGCTTCCGTAAAGCAGACAAACATGCACTGTTTTTGTCATATGACTGCAGAACATAAAATGCGTTTAATCTAAAATACTTACTCCATATCTCAAAAACTACTCAGTCTATAATATTTAAGTATTTTTTAATCTCTAATAAAAATGAAGGTCATTTTTACCCGACTGCCAATGAAGGGTTATGTTTTTCGCGCGTATCTTGTGCGTTTGTAATTTTTTTATTATTGTTATATTCGACTTAAAAGCCCAAGTGTCCTTAGATGGATATTTGAAACAAAATGGCGGATTTTTGTCGCGAAATAGTAATACGTTAATAAAAACAAATAACAAAACCTATCGATTAGGGCATCGAAATAAAGGAAATTACAATTATATATATATTATATGTTTAAATTTAATTAGGAATAATAAATTTGTTTAAAAAGTTTTTGTTCATAAGAGTGTGCCGGGACACAAAAAAGTCTAAAATAAAATAATAATTAAAAAGTAAATTGTACTTCGGTTTGCCTAAGTTTAATATCCGTAATAAGTTTTCTAGTGGAACACTTACAAGCCAATAGATGGCGCTGTGCAATAATTCAGCAATAACAGAGGGGCCTAGGCCTGCGAGGAACAACAGTAGTCTCGCTGGAAGATCTTCCTTTGAGACTGAGAAGCATTCCATCTCGCTCCTTCATCTAGTCGCGGCGCCCCCTTCAGTTTAGTGGCGGGACCCAATTGCAAATTATAAACCTAAAGAAAATGAATGGGTTCCGCCAAACAAACTTACTTTAACTCATTATAAATAAGACTGTATGTGTTTAGCGCACGCGTCCTAAACGCAAGTGAAACGCACCTCCTAGATAGATTTTTGTCCAGTGCATATTGTCAATGTGTATATACAGTCAATGTGCATATTGTTACAATTGGCACAATCGGCTAATTATGGAACAAATGTCTAGTCATGCCGCCTCCACCAGGTCCCGGTCGAAGGGGAAAGCCCAAGAAATGTTGGCTTGACGTTGTACCAATGGTCTCAAAACGGGGGATGCTGAAGACCGCGCGAAGTGGAGTAGAGAAAGTAGAAAAGCGGACCCTGGGCGTTTGAGTGAACGCTCCGAACGCAACCGGGATTTAACGCTCTGATGATGATGATGTGCATATTGTTACAATTACCACATGCTGGCGATGAAGGAAAACATCGTGATAAAACCTGCGCATTGGGATAACCGATGTGTCGAACCCGTCAACCTATTTTGTACAAGCATGCCGGGTATATGGTGCATGAGGCTGGAGCCCAGCAGTGGGACCTTTATGGGGTATTATTATAGACCCAGTAGTTGATATAATGAAGACTTATTTCAAAATGGTTATTGGAGTCTAAAAAATGACATCTCAATCTGCTTTTACAATTTGCAATAATAGTTCAGTGGTTACAAGTTATTTACTAAAAGCAATTATGACAAGGTCCAATATGATGGAATATATGTTATGACAACTGAATATGTATATATATTTATCTATAATGTATTATGTGTACCACGCTATCGTATTGGTGACAACTGTAATGATAGCGATGTTTGTAAGTTAATAAATAAATAAATAAAATGTTTGTCTTGTTTTCAGCAACACAACAGTAACTGGAAGGTCACAGATTCAATTCCCACGCATGTAAGTGTGCATTGTGTGATTGCGCATATTAAAATAATTTGCTAATATAAATTAAATATATGTACATAGGACGAAAGAAGTGTTTTAAGTTTTTATAAATTTTAAACTAAATAAAAATGTGAATTTTTTTTCTACAGTTGGTTTTTTGCGAAGTTTGTATGGTTCTAATAAATTCTATAATAATTCATAAACATTTCGATATTTCAATTCGACCAATTCGAGAATAGGTGCCTTATAGTCATTGCGTATGTCTTGGTGGTTTGATGAATCACATATTAAATTGTATAACAGAATTCTATTCCCACTAAACTACTATTAACTGCTAATAATATTGGCAATATGATGTGTAATATCATTAAGAAAGTGTTTGATCATTATAATTTACTTAATAATAATAATTTAAAGACAATAAATTTAAGGTTTTTGTTAATTGGTGACAAAATCGGTAATTGATTACAAAATCAATGCGCAATCAACCAACAGTTAAATCAACTTATACACTTGTTACCATCATACAAAACATTGTAGCCTCATAGATTTCGTATGAGCGTACAAACATATGACGTCATGAGTTTGTACAAGTAGGTGAGTCATTTTTTTTCTTATGTATTTTAAAATTAAGATGTTATTTTAAAGTCTTTAATATCTTAACTAGCAGGCCTGGCATACGTTGACCTATCCTATGAAACAAAAATCTAGAAATCGATTGCAGCGTCACCTATCGGGTCTAATTTTGAATCTAAACTATCCCAGAATCCACTCAAATATACACAAAAAATATCAGAATATATAATAAAGATAAGATTTTGTTGTAACCTGTGTCCGTATTGCTTTTGACCTTCTACATATATCACTGTACACAGATTATATTATCATTTGAATTTTTTTGTTAACACAATAATTTTAAAAATAAAGCATATTTTTGCTAAACAATCAAAGTATTCCTGTTATTAAAAAAACTTATCAAACTAACAATTTAAAATATATAATAGATATAATAATAATAGCCCACTGTCCCACAACGTCCCACTGCTGGGCTCGGGCCTCCCATTTTCATAGGGCAACGGAAAGTATACCCGTCACGCTTGTGTAAGGCGGATTGGCGGGTTTGACACATCAAAATTCAAAAGTTTTTATTCAAAACTAGCTGTTGCCCGCGACTTGTTTTTTAACTATCCCACGGGAACTCTTTAATTTTTCGGGATCAAAAGTATCCTATATGTTGACCAAGGATATAAGCTACCACCATACAAAATTTCTTTTAAATCGGTCCAGCCGTTTCGGAGATTAGCCGGTACAAACAAACAGACAAAGAGAGAAACAAAATTATTTGAAAAAAATCTATTTCACTTCTTACATCCCCCTGACTCGGTTTTTAGCATTGTTTTTCATTGTACAGAAATTCCACCTCTACAGTTTTATTATATTTATAAATAAGTTCCACTGGAGAACACTTTTAGAAGGTCATACATATAAGTTAAAATTTAATTTTACTTCCTATTCCTACCCATAGAAACTCCCCAGCAACACGTGTAGCTAAAAATTGTTTTTCTTTATATTTCTTACTCTATTTATATCTCGAAGTGCTTTATTTATAAGTTTTATACAAAATTATGTTGCAGAATTACTCTTTGAAGAATTAATGGAATTTTAGCAAACAGTGCATGCTCAGTAAAACAAAGACACAGGAAAGAAGTAAATTATTATTGTTATAATAATGACGAGACGTATTAAAAGTTTCTACTGCAACATATCTCCATAAATGCCTTACATGTTTGGAAAAAATAAAACGTTATACAGACGATTGTATAAGAGGCTGGAGCGAGCTGCTTCTTTAAATGGAGTTTTATCACTTAAATATTCTTCAATAGTGTAATTAATATATCTTTTTAAGCAAGATACTTTTTAATTTGGTTTTAAATTTAGTGAAAGCGGATATCACCGTTTCATCACGATGTTTTTCTTCACCGTTAGCATGTCGTACATCGACCATAATTAATTTAAATTACAAGTTTGAACATTATTAAGGTTCTGTTGTCAAAGACTATACTTCTATAATCACAGATTTCGCCAAAGCAACAATAAACAAAAGAGTATATATGCGTGTGTGTGTCAAATACATGGTAGTGTGTGTAATGTTTTTTTATTGATTTAATGTATTTTTAAGCATAATTAAAAAAAAAATTAGCTTTCTGCACTCCTTCTCTATATAAACTAGAAGTGTACGAAATTTCATACTCCTCCGTCCGCGCAAGGGGTACAAAGTTTTTGGTTCACGTTTTAATATAATTATATGCACAATACGACAGAAAACTGCCCAAGTGGTACATGCTTTCTGGCCAGGATTTGTACCAATATCCCCTTGAGTTTGGTACGCGTGCGCTGACCACTAAGCTATCACGGCTTATTTTTGAATACTATATAAATGACTACTCACTCAGCATTCTGTTTCTCCTTCCTTCCGCTCCGTGATATAATGTTCCACTTCCCTCAAACTACTGAACAGCGTCCAAGAGAGGATAATACCAGCTACTTCCACCAAGGCCATGAGTAAAGTCGCTCCTGCCACCGACGAGCTAATAATTTTAGTGTAAACTGACGCAACCTTTGCACAGCCCAGTCTCTCGTTTGCTTCTTTGTCAGTAAAATCACACGTCGCTCGATAGTAACTATCCTGGCAGCAAGTCAAAGGCAGATCGTTCCTCCAACTCCTGTAATCTCTTGCGTCATTCGCTCCACAGCATTTTAACTTCCTCTCAATCCTTCCGAAGGCTTTAAAGACATCTGGATTTGACTGTGAATTGTAGTACCCATCGTATACAGTGTCCTTGATGAATTTGTCTGTGTCTTCTCCATCTACGTATACGAAGATCAAGGTTGCAGATATGACTTGCCCGATTACCATCACAACTAAGAAAGCTCCATACAAGCCTAGTAATCCTCGGCTTTCCTTATTGGCGCCACACCATCCGCAGAAGGCTACCATCATAATCACCAAACCACCAAGGATGAAGAGCCATGGCGCCACTTGAGGCCAATACACTCGATAGTCCAAGAGATAATGGTTGCTATTTCTTAAGCTGACGAACTCCGCTAGTTGTACAAAAAACCAAATTCCAGTCGCAGCAGTCACAAGGCCGAATACCGCGAAAATCACATTGATGATGTAAAGTACGTTTTTAACTAATTCGTCTTTCCCCATGTTCGCGAATACGTCCGTCCGTTTCGATAGTTGTCGATGAAATGAGAGGTAAAGAAATTATGCAACTTGTTTTATTAACTCGGGCCGCGAGCTCGGGTTGCGACAGACTGTCAAGCTCGCTTGATGCCAAATCATGGGTTTGAATAGACGTGATTAGCTTTGATTGTCGCTGATTACTGAGTACGCTGATTGTATCGTGCCAGGGCAACTGTAGTGAAATCTGTTTTTCACGTGACATTACTCGCGTACCATTCGCTAAAGCTACTCCAAGGTTGTCAAGGAAGAACAAATACATGTACAAACTTACTAACAAAGCTACATTCATTAGGATAGAAAGTAATTTACTAACTTGTATACATATAGATATACTTACTTATTAAATTTACTTTTAATATTAGGACTATTTTAGTAAAGAATAGTAAGGAACATTCAATATAAATAAATATTTTCAAAATTTAGATAGTTTTACCATCGGAAAAATAGTTATCGTCCAGGCCTTATCATTTATCTTGCCAACTAGCTTTATCTGCTATATGTAGAAGTTAGTAACTTTCTAGTAGTTTTCGCGAAATGTATGCCAACTATGGATTTATATAAACATACATACATACATATTTAAAGCAAAGAGCTTTGAGCATAAATTCGGTCATTTTGTTTGTTAAAATGTAGCTCAATTGTAAAAAAATTCTCATCCGTAAACAAAATTTTTCTGTGACCTCCCTTTGCGAATCGCTTCAGTAGTTGTTTAGATTTTACCACCCTATTCTTTTTAAAATTATGAGGTGAGAAATGACCAGTGCATCTCTTATAGGCTGCAAGTCCTAAGTCATTTTTTAAAATACGCGACATGGTTCTAGGTTATATCTTCATCTCCTGAGATAAAATCTTTTGCTTTCGGACAGAATTTCTTCGAATTCTTTCCCTTACTGCTTTGACCACCTTTTCCGTACGAACACTACCTGGACTACTTTACTTTACTACTTTACTACAAAAATTATATAATGGAAAAACTTTATACAACTTTGGGAGCGGTTGTCTTCGTTGTAAACATTGTCGTAAATTGTCAAGAACTGTTTTCTTATTTAAATTCTCACCAGCTTAGACGTCGACTTTTAGTCATCTAAAAGTTTAGGGCTTTTGTGCAACGTTAAAATTACAAATTTTGTTATTGGTTATATTTCGTGTGAATTTTACTTAAAAATGATTTTTCTCTTTATAAATATTTTTTATTATTTACCTGTTTTTTGCAAAACATGTCTAGCACGCCAGAGGAAAATACACGCTTCTCTAGACAGAAAAAAATTCAGCCTAGATTTCTATTTGATATTTCACATATGGGGACACAGAAGGCCGAATCTTATAAGGTTACCGGTTTTTGCTAAAATGATATTCGTCTTTGGTTTTCTCACTTTGTTTATATACTCATGTGGATTAGATACAAATATTCAAGACAAAATTTTGATATGCTAATGAGCCATTATGTTTGATCATGAGTAATCTTTGTTTTATTTGAGTGACGAATCTTTTGAATTATGTGTGTACCGTCGACATTGTCATGTTTTGAATATTTTATTACAAGAATATAAGCAAAGTCTTTATACCTGGTATGTATTTTTGTTTCTTTATTTTTCAACTTGCTTCTATTGTGATTTTGTGGTGGGAACGTGAAGGGTGATGTTTTGCTTTTCAGTTTTATTTTAAAAATGTATAACACGGGTTATAAATTGAAGAATAATTGTAATATAATCATGCTTTTTGACGAAGAATTTGGTGTTTTTATTATCAATCTTAAACGATTGCTGAAATATTCCTTTTCGAGCTACTATAAGACTCCTCGTTTGGCGTCAATCAAAACTGTTGGTTAGCAGGGTCACTTTTTGGCTATATCGTCTATCCTATGGAAACGACGCCATTCATTGGGATAAAAAGTATGCTAAGCGTTGACCCGAGATTTAAGCTCTCTTTGTAGAGTCGTATTTACATCCGTTCTTGAAGAACGGATGTAAGTAAAAAGTAGATTTATAAAAAACTACTGATGTAGTTGTCACGCGATGTTCTGACGGACTGACAAAAATCGTAAGAAGTTGGATTTTTAAAATATGCTGGTCCAAATTAAACCCCGATTTTTTAGTCGTTGCATAAATTTTCTTATGTATAGATTTATTATAGAAAGATACATTTCAAAATCCTCAAACAGCCAATTAAGTTTTTACCACAATTGAAATTGGTTATGATATAAAATTAATGTATTAATATATTAGTCCATTTGCACAACCATTAAGAAAACAATTTCGCAAAACATAAGATACTTAAGAAATAGTTCCAATGTAATATTAATATTTTCATCTAAATTACTGCAAGCTTTAATAACAACAATGAGTAATTGTAGTTCCTTAATTATTCTTTAAGGAAAATTCACATGAAATAATTAATTGTTATAACGTAGCGCAAGATCGCAACTATAGTTAAACCTGTAATAATTATTATTTTACGTAGGTACATACTATACATATTACGTTTGTTACTTATGAAGAGTAAGCAATAATTACAAATATCCCCTTGATACCGTCTTGCAATACACTATTCGCTGTTTGTAGGTTATATTACTGGTGCTTATTTTAAAAAGAGCGTTTGAAAATTATGAAAATGAAAATTATTAACAAAATATACATGTGGCGCCATCAGGTCATGTGAGATATACGATATTTACAGAGTTGTGTTATTAATTGGGTGATTCTTTTTCGTAGTATTCTTGTAATATAAAATAAATGTTTTGATAGTTTAAGTGAATTGTAATTTTTTTTTTTATAAATAAAGTATATTAATCTAATATAAAAGTACTAAATTTTGGTATAATGCTAACATAACTAAATGGTTACAGCCTTATTCATAATAGATATACGCTATTTATAAAAAAGTTCAAAGTCTTCATCATCGCTAAAGGTATAGAGCCCTTCTGAAATCAGTCTTGATTACAGCTCTTAAGGCTGGCTCCATCGGTATAATATCACGCGAACACAAAATATCATCGTAAAACGGTTAGCTAAAGAGACCTAAAGAGTTAATCGTTTCGTACGTGTTTCGTAGGAGACTGAGAATTCCGATAACTCACTTCCCCTCCGCTATCTTGTTCCCCTTGTCTGATCCCTCAAGGCTGACACAGCTTTGGCTTCACCCCTGGTGCTGCAAACATCTATAACCACAATTCATTGTGACCTGTTTCCTAGCTTCCCAATAAATAAAAGAAACATACACTATTTTCTATGTGCATTTTTTTATTGCTGAAGCACAGCAGTCAGCCTAAGGACCCAACTGTGATGGAAAGTGGTTACCGTTGCCTATAGACATTAGCAATACCAGAGGTCGTGCCAATGTGTTGCCGGTCTTAAAGGAGAAACTGGAACCTGGCCACTGATGCCGGAACACAATTTAAAGTTGTTATGGCGGCATACTCTAGGCCAAGCATTATTTCAAAATTTTAAATTATGTCAAATACTCAATTGAATAACTAAACTTTCTACACTATTCGATCATATAAACTGTAAACTTCAGTTGCTTATATCAATATTGTGTATCCTATATTTAAAGTGATTTTCTATATTACTCACAAATTAAATTCCCTTAAAAATCAGATCTAATCCAATTCCATAGCAATACAACTAATAAGCAATTAAACAAACAATCATCCAAACAATTTTATCTGAGAAAGAGGATTGATAAATATATTGATGTGAATATTGATCGAATGTACTGAGCCTAAAATTAGACCCCAAGAACATGCGCTCGCGCACCTTAAAGTATACTATATTGACACACTTTTATGGCGTTCCAATACACATAGTATAAACATGGCAACATACTAACTATTGTATGCGAATTCACTCGTGTTGTTGTGATATCATTAGTTTGTATTTATAAAACTGTTTTCTAGGCTTTCCTATAACATTTTGGCACTCATGAAATCGTATTTATTTTCATTGCCAAGCTGGCCTGATTTGATATTCTGTCAATTCCACTGGCGTACCCGTGGCATGCCACTCTATTGCTATAAATATTTATAAGCGAAAACTGGCGAAATAAATGTTTAAACTTTTCAATAGCTTTCCAATTTTCATTTCAGCCGATACCATTTTTGCTAATGGTAATACCAATATTTTTCTAATATTATTCCACCGCGACGATATCGATAAGATATTCTGGCTTTAGTAGAATACGAATTTTTCACACTATCACATGGGAATCGTACATTGAATATATTTGGGACGCCAAGTCAGCCAACGCATTACCAGCCTTTAGGACAGCGGGATGAGATAGAGGCATGCATGCGTGCAGGAAGGGAGAAAGAATACAATTTCCTGCGTTGGGGCGGCCTGTCTTAAGTGGTGACAAAACAACCCACAGCCAGGTAGGGCGTTTGTCCGACTGGTTGGCTACCACCCCTGGTCTAAAGTATGTCGCCATAACAACTTTGACTTGTATTCCGGCATTAGTGACCAGGTTCCAGTCTCCCTTAAGAGAACAGCAGAACATTTGTAGCACCTTTGGTGTTGCAAATAAGTGGGCCGTCTACCTGTCTGCTGAACTTCTGCAATAAAAATTAAAAAAAGTATAAAAAGAAAGGATGGCATATGAAAATGGGATGGGAAAAGGGAGGAAAAGCATCATCGGAACTGTCAATTATCATGCTCGTTCGTCCTGGGAACCCTGCAAGATATTTTTGGAAATGTTTTAAAATGGCTAAATTAAAAAAAAATGAGTTGCAATGTGATTTTTTCACTGATCATTAGTAAATTTTATGTATTAATACATGCGATATTTTTATCTTGGGAATCCCGCGGGAATCTTCCAGGGAGCCGTTTTTAGTTGTTCGGGTGCATAAAAATTAGCTTCTTCCAACACAGATCACTTTTAGTGTAATAGCTTACATTCTTTTTTAAATGCTGTGGTACTTTGTACCGGGTATCCCGTGGGAATAACTAGTCAAGCGTGGACGAAGTCCATATCCTAGTTTATTATATATAATAAGAGCAGCTCATAAATGTCCCACTGCTGGGCTCGGGTCTCCCACTATAGGGGAACGGACAGTATACCCGCTACGTCTGTCCAAGGCGGCTTGGCAGGTTTGACACATCGGTTATCTCGATGTGCAGGTTGCATCACGATGTTTTCCTTCACCGTTATTGACACGTGGTAATTGTAACAATATGCACATTAGGTCAGAAAACTGCCTAGTGTTGCATGCGTTCCGGCCAGGACCGAACCGCGCCCTTTGCGTTTAGGACGCGTGCGTTAGCCATCACGCTACCACGACTTTATATCACTTATAGTTTATAGACTTTATAGTTTATTATATAATAGATAATAATTATTATCTTAACCTTAACGACCACTAATTAGTTATGTATTTACAGCACAGCAACATACAATTAAATGTAATATAAATCTAATTAGTAATTTTGGACGTGTTCGAAAAGATTTTCTTATTATCTTCTAGTACGTGATAATCGTGACAACACAGAAATAAGATAAATTCAATATTAACGAATATGTTAAAATGCTTACCATATATATTTTCAAATAACATTTTATTGATAGACAAACACACGCATGGTATGAGTGTATTGATCTTAAGATCATAATCCGTCTAAATTGAAAAGTATTTTTGGATACACGAAACATTAAAGGGCTACCTACGTATCTTTTTGATTTTACCGCTTACCCTCTGAAATGTCGGTTTGCATTTGCGTAAAGAACACGAGTATTTTTCGAGTTCTGTTTGCGACTTCTTTTATTTTTATTGCAGGAGTTCAGCAGACAGGCAGACGGCCCACTTGATGGAAAGCGGTTACCATCGCCTATGGATATTTGCAACACCAAAGGTGCTACAAATGCGCTGCTGCTCTCTTAAGGGAGACTGGAACCTGGCGACTAATGCCGGAACACAACTTAAGGTTGTTATGGCGGCATACTCTAGACCAGGGTGGTAGCCATCCAGTCGGGCAAATGCCCTACCACCTGGCTGTGGGTTGTTTTGTCGCCTCTTACGAGCAACTACAATAAGTTTCAAAGAAAAGAACTTGTATAAGATACATATTTATAACTTTCGGTGTGTGTTAGTATACACGCAATAGAGTTCCGTAAAGGTGGTCACGTTCACTATTTTTGGTATTGGGCCACGGAACCCCAAACATAAGATGATCACTCCTCCTTAGAAGTGATAACTTATTCTGTGTAAAGGATGACATGATGACTTATGGTGTGACAGAGGACTTACCCCAAAATAGAGGAGTATAGAAGGTAAAGACATTGTGCAGAACCCAATTGACTGGAAGAAACTGAATTGATTATGGAGTAATAATAATATAATAATAATCTATCCTTGAAAGAACGGAGAAGGAATACAATTTCCTGCATTAGGGCGGCCTGTTGTAAGAGGCGACAAAACAACCCATAGCCAGGTGGTAAGGTATTTGCCCATCGGAATGGCTACCACCTTGAATTGTGTTCTGGCATTAGTGGCCAGGTTTCAGTTTCCCTTTAGAGAGCGGCAGCACATTGGTAGTACCTCTGACGTTACAAATGTCCATAGGCGATGGTAACCGCTTTCCACCAGGTGGGCCGCCTGCCTGATTTTGAGGAGATTCTTTAGTACATCTATTTTGTCCGCGTAATTGCTGGTGTTGGGCAGTCTGTCGTAAGAGGCGATAATAAAACCCAAAGCCAGGAGGCAGGCCATTTGCCCATCTGGTTGGACACCACCCCTGGTCCAGAGTATACCGTCATAACAACCTTGAGTTGTGTTCGGGCGTCAGTGGCCAGGTTCCAATCACCTATCCAAGGCCGATAGCATAATACTAGCACCTTTGGTGTTGCAAATATCCATAGGTGATGGTAACTTCTTTCCACCAGGTGAATTGTCAACCTATGTACTGTTATATAGCAATAAAAAAAATTAACGTATCCCAAAGTCAAAATTTTCAAAACGTAGCCGAAAGAAACGCATGCACTTATGGCGTTTTTTGGCCTAACGTGCATATTGTTAGTTACTACTTGCTAACGCTGAAGGAAGCTATCGTGATAAAACCTGCTCGTAGAAATAAAAGAAAGAAAGAAAAAAATTATACTTACATTGCTGACATGTATCTTAAAAATAAAAACATATTTTCAGAATTTGTACGCCGTATTTGCAGCGAACAAGGTTTGCACTCAACTTATTGCTGTGCTGGCATAATATTCGGCACAACGCTGATTTTCAGTGCAAACCTTCCTTTTGGCGTAATACTAAAGCGACCCGAATATTTTATGAATTTAATTTAAAAACTAGTTAATTTGTAAATCTTATACTAATATATTGTTACATTCCCGGATTTAGGAATTCTTTTGTGTTTTGAATTTGTAATTAAGAAAAACATGCTATTGTTTTTCTACTTGTTTTATAACCATCATTGGCGTCGAACTAATCCTTATTGTTATTGTTTTCGACTTCGTTAGCCGCTCGCAGGTGTGCAAGTTACTATTTCTCGGAAACTCAGTGCGCGCGGCCAATTTTTTTGTATTGCGTAGATGATATAAAACAATGTCCGAATGGAGGAGTGAGCAGTCAAGCGACGACTACGAGACGAGTAAGACGTTTGTAGTACTCTCGATTAGCGATATAGACGACGGTCTTTGCGCTTGTCGAATTGCACTGAATCGTGCAGTGTAAACTGATTTCATCCAGTTTTATTTGTATTAGTTTTATACGTGTTTGTACAGTTCTAATAAATTCTATAGTAGTTCCAACGGCATTTTTAATTCGAGTCCTGTAGTTCGTAACAATATAAAGCTGAAGAGTTTGTTTGCTTGAACGCGCTAATCTCAGGAACTACTGATTTGATTTGAAAAATTATTTCAGTGATAAATAGCCCATTTATCCAGGAAGGCTATAGGCTATATATCATCACGCTAAGACCAATAGGAGCGGAGCACCAATGAAGAATGTTTCAAAATCGGGGGGTTTTTTAACTTACTTTTTTTTACAATTCCACGCGGACGAAGTCGCGGGCAGGAGCTAGTAATAATATATACCTCGTCGTCAACCATTTGCAGTCCACTGCTGGATGTAGGCCTCCCCAAGACGGCGCCACTCACCCCTGTCCTCTGATTTCCTCATCCAGCGCCCACCGGCGACCTTGCACAGGCCGTCGGTCCATCGGACTGGAGGGCGTCCGACCGATAATATATACCTACATAGAATAAACAGTATAAATATTTTGTTAACTTCATGATTTTAATAAAAAATATAACTCATGCTTGTATATATTGTAACATGCTTGTGTATGATACAGATATATCAAACCCGTCAATCCGTCTTGGACAAGAATGGGGGGTATACTGTCCATTCTCCCATAAATGGCAAGCCCGAGGTCAGCAGTACGTCATTTATGGGCTTTTAATTATTCTAACTTTTAAAACATCGAATTTAATGGCAACAAACAGACGCAGTTCCTATTTCTATATTATTATTAGTATACAGATAGTAATGTTTAGTCACATGTTTGATAGGAGAAAGTGGATTGCGTAACGTAACCCACTTTGATGGCAACGTAAATAAAAAAATAGCTTTGAATTTTCCACTTTGGATGATGTTGTGTCATGGTGGTAATGGTGACGGGAGATAGTGATTCCATGTACTCTTATAGTGATCTAACAATCATGGTTTTTATAGTAAGAGTATCTTTTGTCAAAGATTTAGAGTTGGCTCAGTAAGTCTTTTCCTTCCATACTTCTCTATACGTCCATACGTCCTCTGTCACACGAATCAATCCATCTCTTTTCTAATACATACATATTGTCACGCCTGTTGTTGAGACCATGGATGATGGATCTCCACCTGCTACGATCCTGACAAACACTTTTCACTTCATCTGACCTTTCTTCAAAATATCTTCAATTTGATCATGGTGAGTACGTCGCGGTCATCCGGCACCAACTCTACCAGTCACATTGCTGTCATAAACTTGTTTTGTGATTCTGCTTTCATTCATTCTCTCTACATGCCCAAGGCACCTTAACATTCCTTTTTCAACTCTTGCCACTACATCTTCTTTCAATCCACAACGCCCCCTTATCACACTGTTTCTTATCATATCACTTACATTAACCTTACATATACTTCTCAAAGCTCTCATTTCAACTGCATTTATCCTACTTTCATACTTCTTCTGCCATACCCAACTTTCTTTTTTCTTATATACCTTTACTAATCCGTGCAGGAACAAAAAATAATTCTAATTCCTGTAGCCTGTTGGCAAAACCATCCACAGTCAGGTGGCAGGACATTTGACCATAGAGTTGGGTAGGACATGATTTTAAAATGAGTCTGTAAGAGTAGCATGACATTTTGTACTGAACCAGTGCAATGTACCACTTCTAATGAGGCGAGGACATTAGTACGGCTTGTACCGCGGCAGTACATTTGAAGCGATGAGGTCGGTGAGGCGGTGAGCGTCATTTCCTCATTTGTCCCGTACAAAACTTCTAGTTTGGAAATGTTCGTTAAGAATCGGATGTGATCGGCCTCGGTCGCCTCCTTTTACTAGCAGGCGCACACGTCATGTTGTCCCTCTTTGTCATGTGAATATCCGTAGAGGCGTTATTGTACTGTTGTCCTCGTTACGTCCTTCCTCTTATATTTAACTCGTGAGTAGTAGCGGGACAATTTTTTTGAAGAAGTACAAATTTAAATTTTGATCCGTATCAGTACAAATCTATTTTGTACAGGACAAATGTACTACCTCACACGTATACTAGTCATCACTATTTGACCGTCTGGATGGCCACCAGCCCTGCTCTAGAGTATGCCGCCTAACAACCTTGAGTTGTGTATCGACATCAGTGGCTAGGTTCCAGTCCCCTTTTCGAGGCTTGTGCAAATGGCTGGTCTTTCCATCAAGTGAACCATCAAGCAGCCTGCACGTTAGCATTAATATAAAATTACTTCCATCAATCTTCAAGACAACACATCGCTTCTATAAAATTACAACCGGCTTGAAATTTGAGGATATACAAACAACACTATCAATGATTACGTCATTTACGCGTTCATTACTATTCAAATACTAGCAAAACTAGTAGAGTATTTAAGCGATTAGATCAGCCAACGTTTTGGGAGGATAACAAAACAAAATAATATCTGTTATTGATGAATTCAATAAGAGTCGGGTTTTAGATTTAATAAAGTTTCTTCTCCAGCCAATCGCAGTCCACTGCTGGACGTGCTTATCCTTATTTTAATATTGTAAATGCGAGAGTAACTGTCTGTCTGTGTGTTCCGTTTTCACGGAAAAACTACTGGACCGATTTGGCTGAAACTCAGTATATATATATATTTCCGATGCCGAGAATTAACATAGGATACTTTTTATCCCGAAAAATGGGACAGTTTCCGGGATAACAATATATTTGTCTTTTTGTTTGTTATGGTAGTTTCGGTAGTTTTGGTAGTTGTGGTAGTTTTGGTTGTTTTAGTTGTTTTGGTAGTTTTGATAACTGTGATGGTTTTGGTTGTTTTAGTAGTTTTGGTAGTTGTGGTAGTTTCGGTTGTTATAGTAGTTTTGGTCGTTTATGTAGTTTACAGATAGATAGACTAATAAAACTAGAACGGATTGAAATAGGGGTAAAAGTTTATATGGGAGACCAATCATTTCTCTAGTTTATATATATAAAAAATCATAATTTGTAAAAAAAATGAGATAGTAACTCGATCTGTCTGTCTGAATACCGAAAATGGTCATAGATACTTTTCATCCCGTGAGATAGGATAGTTTGCGATATAAAAAGAAGTAAATCTTCCTAGAACATAAAAATATAATACAATGTAACCTGTATTAACGCCTGCTCTTTAAATAAGAGGAAGGCATCAGAGTTTGATCCGCGGCATAGCCGCGAGGTAAGCTATAGTTTACAATAAATCCTTTGCCTTCCTCATCCAGGACCTTGATCAGGGGCACAATTTACTATTCCAATGTGTTAGCTTTACGAAGATATTCAAAGTACGATTCCATTGCGATAGTGTCAAAATTAGCATTCTGCTAAATCCATAATATTGTTACAGCTTAGGCTCCGACAAACATAAATTCCACGTCCAGATCTGTAAAATCACCTTTTATTACCTGTCGGCATTTGAACTAATTCTAATCCTTTTATGATCGTCTTCTTTTGTTCACTATTGTGGAGAACAGCTAATTGTCCTATTGTACTCGTTTACGGCCGCTCAGGAGCACCATTAGCCACGTGTTGCGGATTATAAGTACAAGCTATTTCTAGGAAATTATGTCGACGTTGCCGAGCGGGCTATTTTGCAGGGGCTAGTTGAGCAATGGTTGTTTAACTAATCTTACGGCTTAAAACCGAAACAGTTTGATATGTTTTTCTTTAATTTTAAGATATAAACATCAAAAGAAAATAATATAGGAGTTTCAGTTTTTGTTCCCGAGTTAATAATACAACAAAGGCCATGAACGAAGAACAGCATAATTTCTACCACCAAAGAATGCTGTATCAATCATATTTGAATATATGAAAAAAAAGTAGAAAAGTATTTCTAGAAGAGATCTTCTGTCAAGTAATGAACGTAGTCAAGATGAGCATGTTAAGCTGGTTTATTGTAAAGTTATGCTCAACTTACCCAATCAATGGGGTAAGTTGATCATGTCTAACATTCTTCACATATACGGCTTTAGCTCTTAAACCTTAATTATTGGAAATTAATTTCTACCGACACTTTTAAGCAGGATTAAAATACCTATTTATCAAGATACTTTATAACCTGTTCTGACGTCTCGTTTAGGAGCTATCCCAGATTAAGTGAAAAAATGCCCTACTAGCCCCGCCATACCCTACATGTTAATTGTTGTCAAAACAATTAACATGTACTATATAATTAGATTCCAACGGATTTAAGGTATGTACTTTATGACGACATTTCACTCTGTAATCTATATCTTGACAGTTGTCAATTTATATTTATAAAATCTGAAGGCTAGTAAGCGAGAGTAAGGAGGCTCTATTCGCCACACCACCATTATGAATGAATGAATATGCTTTATTGTGTTTTAAAAGATACAGTTAACAGAAATAAAAATTTGTGATTTCTTCCAGACAACCTTTGGATGGACAAGAAATTTGATAAGAACATCGATATGTTGCATTATTCTCACTAGCGAATCAGTATCTTATAAATATATATACATGATATAACATACAATATATATTAATAAAATATAAAAATTATACTAATATGATATATGTAAATAAAATATTATAAAATACATTTACATAAATAAATATAAAACTAGAAAAAGCTGACACTGGTGACTGATATCTGCTGCTGGATCCTTAAAACTTATTGATCTATAATAATCCTTCACAAGTCTATATCATAGTTTCCTTCACAATGTCAAATACAAACAAATATAAGGTATGTGTGGTGTTTGATGAATCACCTGCCTACCCTATTGGCGTAATGGGCCTTATGTATGTTGATTTAATAATGACCAATGAGTCATTCGTCGTCAATGTAAAGATTACTCATCTAATGTCACCTTATGGAATGGATGTACTTGACTTTGTATCTCGGCAGATGACTTATATCAGATACCTAAACGGAAGGTATACCGTCAAGATCGTTGGACACTATCATCCCAATCGTACGTTTGCCTGATATTGGTATTCTCTTAATTACAATGGCGTGCCCGTAACAAGGCACTCTCTTTATAAAAAGAACTTTTTTGTTGAGTTGACTCCCCTCCGTACGGAAGGCCCGTACCCCAGTGATGCCTACGTCGCATAAGGTGCTGCCTAGTTAGACGAGCAGGGTGAGCGGCGATCACGCAATTTTTTTCTAATACTCACATTTTTAAACTCGTGATATCTTTCGAATGGAATGTCTGAATTGAATAATTCATAAGTTGTAAAAAGGTATTGAAGCAGTCTGGAATATGAAGTAATTTATTTTGATAAAGATAAATACCAAGATACAAATAAAGAGCCTTTTCTAGCGGCGGCATTTCAATTAAATTTTTAAAATACATTATTTTATGCTAATATCAATACTTTTCGCAGCGCACGCGATTTAAAGAATATTTTAGGTATTTTTTTTACACCTTAGGTTACATTATTGAAGTTTTAGTAAGGATCCCTAATTTTTTGAAAATATGATATAGCTTATGTCACCCGGGGAGGGGATCTTCACTCCCCCCGATATGGGTCCAATCATTCCCGACACCTCGGAGGTGGAGCCTCACTCCATCACCGAGGAAGAGTTAGACGTCGCCCTGGACCGGCTCCGGGGCAGGAAGACGGCTCCGGGACCCGACGAGGTTCCGGGTCGGCTCCTCTTCCTGGCCGCCAAACACCTACGCGGCCAGCTGCGGGAACTGTTCGATGCCTGTATTCGCGCAGGTCAGTTCCCGTCGCAATGGAAGGAGGGCCGATATAGCGAACGCCTTTAACAGCCCTCACGAGACGATCAGGGAGGGGCTTCGTGCATACGGAGTTCCCCCGTACCTCACGAGGCTGTTGGGGGCGTACCTCCAGGACAGGTACATCCTTTGGGAGGGCGGCGAGTCCGAGAATCGCGCGATAGGTTGCAACGCGTCGCGTGCGGCGTCCCACAGGGATCGGTCCTCGGGCCGGTTCTTTGGAACGTCGGTTATGACTGGATCCTTCGGGTTCCGGTCCTGCCCGGAATAGGGCTAATCTGCTTTGCGGATGACACCGTACTCACGGCACGCGCTGCGTCATTCGCGGAATCCGTGGACCTCGCCAACGCCGGGTTGGCGATCGTGGTCCAAAGAATAGGTAGGCTGGGCTTGAAGGTCTCCCCCGCGAAAACGGAGGCCATCATGTTCCATAGGTGGTTTCGTAATCCCCCCGCGGACCTGTCCGTTACAGTCCAAGGGGTGGACATTCGTGTAGGCCCCCAGATGAAATATCTGGGGCTAATTCTCGATGGAAAATGGCTGTTTAAAGCGCACTTTGAGCAGCTAGTTCCTAAGCTCGTGAGGTCCGCAGGCGCCCTCTCTCGGCTTCTTCCCATCGTGGGGGGACCGGGGGTGACGACTAGGAAACTCTACATGGGCATCCTTAAGAGTATGGCCCTGTACGGTGCACCCGTATGGTCCACTGCACTTCACCGCCACAATAGGACCTTGTTGTGCCGCGCATAACGGGTCCTGGCGGTGAGGACCATCCGAGGATACCGTACAGTGTCGTGGACGGCGTCGACACTCTTGGCAGGCGATCCGCCCTGGCCTCTCCAGGCGGACGTGATAGCCAAAGTTCGGCACTCCCGACAGGATGCCCTCGCCCGTGGCCTGGTCTATGGCCAGGCCGAACTCCAGGTGATCAGGACGCGGGAAACCGCGGCCATGATCCAAGCTTGGTCAGTAGAGTTGGAAAACCCTGTTGCTGGCATTGACACGGTGGAAGCGGTTCGACCGCAGCTGTTGCGATGGCTCTCGCGGAAACGCGGGACCCTGACCTTCAGAATGACACAGATACTTACCGAGCTCGGTTGCTTCGATAAGTATCTGTGTCAGATTGCGGGCTGCTTGCCTTCACCCCAATGCCGCCAGTGTGGCGCGCTAGACACGGCGTTACACACGCTAGTCGGGTGCGCAGCATGGGCACCTCAGAGGTTTGAACTCGAGACACTTGTAGGACCGATTGAATCGCTGGGCGATCTGGTGCAAGCCATGCTGCACAGCGACGATTGGTGGGTGGGTGCGGCCAATTTCTGCGAGACGGTAGTGTCTCATAAGGAGGCCGCGGAACGAGATAGGGAGAGAGATGGTAGTGCGCATGCGTCTCGCGGGCGCCGACGTCAGTCGGGAGCCCGGAGGCGCAGGTATGCGCATGACCTCCCTCCCTGAAATACCGCTGCAGGGGCCTCTGGCATCTAGGGAGCAGAGGAGTCTTCACCCCTGTTGACGAAGTGAGTTTGCCTCTCCCGGGGCATTCTCAAGCACTTATGCGCTAGGATCGGTGTGGGCGTAACTACGTTCTGTATCTCACGCCTTTCCTACCATAAGCGCGGGGCACATGGGAGGAGGGTGGTTTTAGTGGGGTATTGATTAGTCGAGTCTCCACACGAGCCGGTTGATTATTGTTTGGATTGCCTCAGTGGAAAGCCTCCATGATCAACAACGGTCTAATCCCTAGCGAAGGACCCGGTATGTGAGAAATGCATTTCCCCCGCCTTAAAAAAAAAGAGCTTTCCAACAGTGAAAGTCAAATGGTTTAGAAGTTTCTCAATGCAAAAAAACAAACAAACAATCAAATCTTTTCTCTTTATAATATTAGTATAGATTAAAATTTTTGGCAAACGCCATTACTGTTGATAGTAATACCAATTTCTTCCACTACTATTCTGCCGCGACGATATTAAGAAGATATTGTCGATTTAGTAGAATAGGATTTATTTTATGAATATTATTTTAATTATATTGACTTGTTTCGTTGCTCTAAGCCTGTATTCAAAAGTTTAATCTTCAAATCAATTATTGGAACAAATGCTACATCATATAAAAAAATACTATGAAATATGTTATTTACGGCTTTTGGGGTCAAGACCCTGGGACCATGGGGGCCTGAGGTGCACAAACGTTATCGAGACATAGCGAAACGCTTGGTAGACTTCTCACGTAACCAAAAGATGCCTATACCTCGGCCAACGCTTTAGCGTTGCCATTCAGCGAGGTAACGTGGCCAGCCTTTTGGGCACGTCTCCAACTGACAGCGGTCTGGCACTAGATTTATAATTTAATTTTAGTTTGTATATATTGTTACAATATGGGCCACCTGCATACCTACAAATGTAAACAAAATACATTTATTACCCGCCGGCATTTGAGCTAATAACATTGAAACTATTTATGACTGTCTTCTTTTGTTTACCTTGTGTTTAAAATGTGTGATTAAAAAACAGCCCATTGTGTATTGTAATCTTTTATGGAAGTCATTAGACAGGTGTGTCGAACTGATTCTAAGAAATTCGATCTACGCGGGCGGGCAGCGATATTGTATCGGTGCAGTATATAGCAATGGCCCAATGGAGAGATCGGCAGTCAAGCGATAACCACTAGCGAGACATGACGTGTGTACATTCCATAATCTATATAGTGACGGACTTTGCGCGTGTTATTGAATCGCGCATTACGTTTGGACTGATTGTGTTCAGTTATATTTGTACCTGTGTTATACGTGTTTGTATAGTTCTAATAAATTCCATAGTAATTCCAACGGCATTTTAATTCGAGTCCTGTGACTCGTAACAATATAGTTTTATTTAATTAAATTATAGTTACACTTAATTATAATCAAAAAAATATATCATTTATGTCAATTACCTGGAATTTTGACAAAATATTACCCTAAAAGTTCGTTTGCGAAGTAAAAAAATGTATCCAACAGCCACCTTTGTATTCTTTGTTTGACTATATTTTGTGGTCAGATATTTAAAGTCTTGAGGAAGTTTGTTAAAAATCTTTATGGACATGTAATTTGAATTTTCTTTGTAATGACAATTTACATTACATCTTTATTTATTTTGAAAATAAAGAAATGTTAGAAAAGCCCATATACATCCCCACTATCGGGCTCGACCCGTTATAGGAGAACGGACAGAATACCCTTCACCCTTGTCCAAGTTAGCTTGGCGAGTCTGACACATCGGTTATCTCGATATGCAGGTTTCATCACGATGTTATCTTTTGGCGTAAGAACGTGGTAATATTCACAATTGCACAATGCACATAGGTATTTTCATCTGTGCAGGAACGAAGAAAGAATACAGTTTCCTAAGGCCGGACGGCCTGTCGTAAGAGGCGACAAAACAACCCACAGCCAGGTGGTAAGGTATTTGCCCGACTGGATGGCTACCACCCCTGGTTTAGAGTATGTTGCCATAACAACCTTGAGTTGTGTTTCGGCATTAGTGAACAGGTTCCAGTCTCCCTTCAGAGAGCAGCAGCGCATTTGTAGCACCTTTGGTGTTGCAAATGTCCATAGGCGATGGTAATCACTTTCCATCAAGTGGTCCGTCTGCCTGTCTGCTGAACTCCTGAAATAAAAAAATGATCAGAAAGCTAAGTAAATTGCATTCGAACCCGCTCCCTTTGAATTTGAGACAGGAATGCACTCACCACTAAATTAATATTTAATTTTCAATTGTATAGTCGAATAAATGAAATATTTAAAAACAATAAATTATTTTAATTCCTCTTAATATTATATTTACATGTTTTCTTAAAACTATATTACATTATTTCATGACTTTTAATTATTATCAGTACAAAGTAATAGCTCTAAAAGAAAACCTGCCACATATCAGTCACAATAAACATGCAATTTACCTCGTTAAAGTCATGACGTCATAACTTGCTATTCTCATACTAAATGTAGGAGGCTGCATCGTTTTGTTACATAATAAAAGGCTCTCAGTTCATTTGACTGCAAAGTACCGTATTTGTGTTGTCAAATATAATTACACGGACACAGATGAAGAACAATTAGCTTATAAATTAATCTTTACAACTTATTTTTACCGTACCTATATACTAACATTAATTATATATAAATTTAAATAAGAAAAATCCGAAAGAAGAAATTCAGTCATCGCTATTAAAGTTTAATGTATCATTATCCCACTATGAGTGCGGTAATAAGACGTCACAATATACAAGTAGGATATTTTGCTACCGAAATGCATTTTGTTATACAATTTTAATTTCACAAGACTACTTAAATAACTTATAGTATAATTATGATCTGGTGGATTTTACATATCTGCCTGTCACTCTATATCACATTAGCGTGATGTTTTACATTTACAAACAGATGATAAGCTTCTTGATTCAAGCGATATTTTGAAAAAATTTCAAATAGCTCAAAAACGTATCACTGATAAATTAAAAAAATTGTATCTATAGATACTATAGATATACAATAGATTTCAATTGAAAACGTTACTTGAGACATAAGGACGAAAAAATCTATTATGAATAAAATTTTCACAAAATATCGTTTGACACAAATAACTTTTCACCCTCCGATATATTAAAGAAATCTAACGACCGCGAAATATACGAAACACATTCAACCTAATATATTTGTACATTTTTCCATTATCACATAAAATTAAATATCGACTTTATTCCTTATAAAATAATGTTCATATTCGATCGAAAACGTGCCTTAAAACAACTCTTTATAGCATATACTTCATAAGGGTGACTCACACTTATTCATTCGCTAACGTTCGGTGAATATGTGTATAGGTATGTAATTAAATGACTCACAGTGGGTATTTTATCTGTGTTAATTATCTATACGCGTGTAAAGTGTATTAACCCTTTTACAACGATCCTTTTGAATTCGGCGGGACTAATTATTTTTAATAAAAAAAAATATCAAATTCGACAACAGTAAGTCAAAAATAATATTTTTGTTTACCAAATTTTGAATCGTAAAACTGTGTCGAGAAGTTATTTACTGTAGTAAAATTATTTTAAGTAAGCTTCGTAGAAAAAGCTTTTTTCAAATATATTTTGAACAATGTACAGAACACCGTAAGATATTTAAATTACATTGGAATAAATAACTTAACCTAATAGACTTTTCAAAATTAATACTAATTACATAAAATTAATATCAAATAAGCACATTTTACACATAACATCTTAATTAATGAAGTAAGTTTAGCGATAAAAGTGCTTTGTTATCTACCAATTATCATTTGTATTCTAATTAATGTTCATTTTCTTGCTTGTGGTGAGGAATCAAAAACTGTTGATAACTTAATCGTTTTGAAAATAGTTTTCATAGATAATAAATAATTTTAAGTGTATACTCACTTATTGAGATAGTTAACTAATCGTATCTGTTATGAGTTACAATCATATTCAAAATTGACAAGATGCAACATAACATACAAATATGTCAGCAGGATTCAAAATAATGCCTTTTAATAAATGAAAAGACACAAGAATCACCTTCAATAATTCTTCTCGAACTAGACGTTATAAAATGTTTTCAAAAAAACTCGATAGCTAATAAAAATAAATAAATACAGAACGAATAAGTGTGAGTCATCTTTAATGTCCCATTAACACTACTTGACGTACTCATGTGCTAATATATTTCGTCATTAGTTAATCTCTCTCTTCTAAGCTAAGAAAGGAAAAACATAAAAACTTACGAAACACCTTGTATGGGAACGAATTTCCAGGTTAACTTGACCTCTACACGTATAGAATCATCGAATGAACACAGCTAATTTTATACTGGATGTCATCAATTGACTGTTCAGATACACCAGTTGAACATGAGCTCAGTTATGCTTTAAAATATTCTCCACAAGAGCTCAAGAAAAAATGGATCATGAAATGGTTAACCCATGCCTTGGAATTAATTCTAAGGACTCAAAGGTCAAGGTAGAAAAGACATAATTAGTGCAAATTGACTAATTAACCACTTACGCATATGCTCTGAGAACTTCGAACACTGTCACTCCGCCATATAACAAAATACCTAAACACTAATACTGTTGAAAAAACAATTTGGTTTGTTCAGGTAAACTTAAGTAAAACTAACCACTTATAGAAGTCCTTTCTTGCTGTCCATTTCTGTGACCTGTACTCTAGGTTTCCTCTTCAAGGCTATCGATAGAGCTGCAGCAACTATCAAGTTCATGATACCTACAAAGGCTGTGAAGATTGAGGCACCAGCAAGAACTCTTATCACAACCCTGACATAATTTGTGGCGACTTCTGCGCATCCGTGTCTTTCATTCGCCAGTTTGTTGGTGAAATCGCAGTCGATGTTGTAAGAGCCAATCCACCCGTGATAGTAAGTGTCACAGCAAGAGATCGGGAATTCATTCCTGTTGCTTTTGTAGTCTCTTGGTCCACCGGCGCCGCAGCACTGCAAGCGCTTCTCGACGTTTCCGAAAGCCTGCTGGATCTCCGTATCAGTTGTGGAATGGGAGTAGACATCCCATATAGCATCCTTGACGAAGCTATCAGTACTCGTGGAGTCAGCGCAAGTCAGCGCTACAATTGCTGCGATGATCAAAGCGAGGATAGCTATACCTTCAAAAGTTGCGTATATGATGATGAAGCCTCGACTCTTCTTCTTGGCTCCAACGAATCCGCAGCAAGAGACGAAGAGAACAATGATTCCAACCAGCATGAAGACCCATGGTATGGCTTGGGGCCAATACACATTGTAGTCCAATAGATAGTGGTTGGTATTCCTCAGGCTAGTGATGGTTTGGACTTCCACGAAGAACCAGATTGCAGTAGCCGTTAATGCAAGGCTAAGGATGAAATGGATTACATTTAATATGATTAGTAACACTGCACTAGGCCCGACGGAACCCATTTTGTATTTTTTCGAAATATCCAATTCACACGTGCGCCCGCGTCGATGGTCGTCAATTGAATGGCGTGCAATGCCGCGAGTAGGTTTTATAAGGTTGTACAACCACCAAGGCTTTGGCATAGGGCTGGCATTAGATGGTTTTTTAACCGATTTCGAAAAGGGCCATGCAGTAATTTTAGATTTTAACATCATACTCGAATTTATGCACTTTTAGTAGCGTTTAAAAAAAATATCGTCAGTCTATCTTGTGATTTTTATATCTATTATAGAATATACTGATAAAATAATACAATAACTAAGGTAATAAAGTAACTTAAACTTTCATGTAATTTTAGTATCAGTGTTTAGTTTTGAGTTCAATCTTAAAATAATTTGTTAATAAAAATCTTTTGTGTGTTTGAGTGTGTTCCTGGATTGTTTAGATTCATAAATAGATTCCGTAGGTCGTGTTAGAAGCAGGTTTTAAGGATTTAGACGAAATTTTTTGTGTGTTTGAGTGGATACCTGGATTGTTTAGATTCATAAATGGATCCCGTAGATCGTGTTAGAAGCAAGTTTTAAGGATTTTGTCGAAATACTTTTGTGTGTTTGAGTGGATGCCTGGATTGTTTATATTCATAAATGAATCCTGTAAGTCGTGTTAGAAGCAGGTTTTAAGGATTTTGACGATATATTTTTGTGTGTTTGAGTGGATGCCTGGATTGTTTAGATCCATAAATGGATCCCGTAGGTCGTGTTAGAAGCAAGTTTTAAGGATTTTGTCGAAATATTTTTGTGTGTTTGAGTGGATGCCTGGATTGTTTATATTCATAAATGGATCCCGTAGGTGGCCATAGAAGCGGGTTCCAGGGATTACGACGAATATTTGTTCATTTGAGTGGGTTGCTTTAGATTCACAATCTAATCCGGTAGGTGGAGCTGCAATTGGGTTCTAGATTTTATTTCTCCAGGGCAAGACAACGTCAGCTAGACTCACTATTATACCTATAGATCTATAATATTATAAAATTCTAAACATGCCTTGTCTGAACATTGAACTTATTGAAAAAAAAACAATTGTTTATACCTAGACTATATATCTAGACTATATAAACGACGGAGAACACGATGCGGTTGGTTCAGGATTTACGTAAAAACTACTGGACTGATTTTCAAATTCTCAACTTTAAATCTGCGCTACTTTTTATCCTGGGAATCTCACGGGAATTTTTCTGGGAATGATTTAAAATGGCCACACTAAAAAAAATCTAATTCCAAAGTGATTTTTTCATTGATCAATATAAAAATTTTTGTAATAGAGTGTGTGATATTTTTTATCCCGGGAATCCCACGGGAATTTTCCCTGGAGAAATTTGTAGATGTTCGGGTGCATAAAAAGTACTTTATTCCGAGAGAGTTTTCGCTAAAACAATAACTTAAATTATTCTTTTAATGCCGCGGTACTTTGTCTTCCGGAAATCCCGCGGGAATTCCAAGTCAAGCGTGGACAAAGTCGCGTTCATATGCTAGCTGTTTAATAATTTTCACGTACTAGTGACAGCCCTAGATGTACGCTTCCTCTTATTTCCAGTGAATCACTCTTGTTGTTCGATTAAAACATTGTACTTCCATTGCTATAGGTTAGGTGATTTTATTTTCGGAGGCATTGACGTGAGTATACTTATCTAAACAATAACAATAAAACAAATAACCACAAAACAGATTAATTGTTATTTGTCACCGCAGTATAACATAACCCAGTACCTTATGAAACGTTTTAAATCCCTTCGCCCATCCACTGCCCACAATTTGCGCCATGATACGTACCTAAAACTAATGACACCTGCACACACTTAATCTATGATCACTATTATGATAATTCCTTTACAGTGCAGCCTGCACTGTAAAGGAATTATCTGCATCTTATTGTTAGAGAGGCCAAATCCTTACCAATATTTAGAAATTTGCTCAGAAAACATTATTTGCCCACAAATAGCTATGTCTGATTAACACAATATAATCTTGTTAATACGTTTATTATAATAACTTATGTATTTTGAAATGTATCTTAGACTAATATATAAAGCTGAAGAGTTTGTTTGTTTGCTTGTACGCGCTAATCTCAGGAACTACTGGTCTGATTTGAAAAATTCTTTCAATGTTAGATAGCCTATTTATTGAGGAAGGCTATAGGGGTTTTTTTAAACTATTCTACGTGGACGAAGTCGCGGGCAGAAGCTAGTATATATATGACTATGTATATATGTGTGTATTTGTATATTTATTTCTTAAATTAGTGTGAGTATTTATGTATTTATAGCCTTTTTCCTGCACCACCTATATCGCCTGATTCAAATTTCTTTGTTTTAGGTTGCCTGGAAGAGATCGCTTTGAGCGATAAGGCCGCCTGTTGTATTGCCTAGAAAATTTTGTAAATATGGTCTGTTTTTGTAATTTAATATTTTTTTAACAGTTCTACGGACTCTAGTTCCGTACCCATTTTTATAACTTAATTTAAAAAAAAGTTTCAAGTATTTATACACGCTTCTTGGTAATTTATGTTTTTGTGTGTGACATTTGTTCAATCATATGTGTGTTGTGGTGTACCTTACGAATAACTTATTATATTAATTTATTCTAATTTTAATACTAAACTTATACTAATGTAGAGTGTATCTAGTAATAGTGTAATTGTATATTTTGGTGTGCAATAAAGTGCTATCTCTCTCTCTCTTTCTCTTTCTCTATAACATAGGCCCAAAAGTCATAAATAAGAAGAAGAAGAAGTTCCAATAAACAAAAAGGGTTTTAGAGCTTACTGGAATAGTGATGTCGGTAGACCAAATCGCAAATCTCTTATAAAATGGCCAAATAAAAAGCATATAAAGAGAATAATAAGATTAGATGAAGCAAAAAGTTTTAATATACTTGAAGACTGATATTTTCTATGCTGAGTCCAGGAGACAGGCAGACAGCCCTGATGGAAAGCGGCTACCATCGCCAATGGAAATTTGTAACACCAAAAGTGTTCATTATAAAGGTAAAGTGGAACCTGGCCACTAATGCCGGAACACAACTCAAGATTAATAAGGTGGCATACTCTAGACCAGGGGTGGTAGCCATCCAGACGGACAACCCTACCACCTGGCCGTGGGTTGTTTTGTCGCTTTGTACGACATGCCGTCCGGCCGCAGGAAATTGTATTCTTTCTCCGTTTCTGCACGGATGGAAACATAAATAATTAAATTTATTTTCGGAAGCATTAGCGCACTGCATCTCTGGGATAATGTTAAAATTATTGGCTGTGATCAAATGCACCTTATTTATAGGTCTTCTAAGGAAAACTATGTTCTTGTATATTTCTTTTATTTTTATAATTATTTAACTAAATTGATTTTATATTATTTGTGTTGTATTGACCTCCGTGACTCCACCTGCTGGTCCCAGGTGGAAGAACAGCGCTGGTCCTAGCGGCTAGCATTACGCTGAGTCTGGGTCCAATTTTAGGACTGATGATGCCTTTATTTTATTTGTCTCAGTATTGTTAAAGCGTTTATTTGTCCTAAATAAAACAATTCTTTCTATCTTTGTATTCTTGTTATCCATATTTTCCCTTACTACGAGTAGAAAATTGACATGATTTGCATGCAGTTTATGGATCCAATCAAAAACTTGCAAAAAAGTAATTTCTCAATAAACAATTTTTTATTTTTGTAATTTTAAAGCCATATTAAGAATATTTAAGACTAATGCACTAACTCGGCAGTGTAGCCATCCTTAAAAAAAATACATAATTTTTAAAATTATTTACATACATTATGTGGTGGTTGCGTGTTTTATAACTTTTAATTTAATCAAAGGGGTTGCGCCCTTAATTTAAAAACTAAATTATCAGTAATGTTAATATCGTGTGAATAAAATTAATAAGTCCCTAGGCCACCCTGCAAAGAGGCTCTTTTGGTGATCAGAAAGTGGGGGCCTAAAGCGGGCCCTTTCGCAGATTCGTATTCTGAACATATGTCTCAAAATAAACTGGTACCAGTATATCTAGATCGGTGTCAATTTCACTAAACGATTATCCAAAAGCGACCGCTTTAGGCACCCAGATGCTTACTTTGGACAACAGGCCAGTATGGCAATCCACCGAAGTAACATAGCCAGTCTTCTGAGCACCTTACCTATAGAAGACGGTGACCTAGGCTCAGTATTCTACTTATAGTCCTGGGGGATTAAAGGTAGAATTCAATTGAGATAATCTGTATATTAATACGTGAAGCAAAAACTTTGTACCCCTTTTTACGAAAATTCCGCGGACGGAGGAGTATGTGACATTTCGCACACTTATAGTTTATATAGAGAAGAAGCGAGGAATGCTAAAATTTTATTTAAATTATACATAAAAAATACATTAAATCAATAAAAAAAATACATTACACACACTACCGTGTATTTGACACACACACGCCTATATACTATTTTGTTTATTGTTCAAGTCAAATGAACAGTGTAGCCTTGGCGAAATCTGTGATTATAGAACTATAGTCTTTGACAACAACTTATTATGGTCGAATTTCGACCACGGGTATCCACTAGTATTTATGAATTAGATTATTTCTTTATTGAATTACTTTATAATGTTTTAGTTTAATAAATTCAATTAATCCATAATAATATTATAAAAAGGAATAATTTGTATTTTTGTATGTTTGTAACGAATTAACTCAAAAACTACTGGACTGATTTCAAAAATTCTTTCAAAATTAGAATGCTATATTATCTGTCTTGACAACGTCTGTCAAGACTGCTAGTCTGTAATATAATAAATATGTCGGAGCTGCCGATTTGTACTAAAACAAAACGAGGGATGGCCTCTGTGGTCGATCGGGCTGAGCCTTTGCCGGCCTACTTCTGCAACGTAGAGGCCCTGGGATCGATTCTTAACATGCTAAATTTCTGAAATGATTTTTCCGTCATTTAGTCTGGGTGCCTGGGATCGGCCCTATAATACCCATGACACAAGAAAGAAAGAAAGAAAGAAAGAAAAACTTTATTTAAAGATTTGAAGAAATAGCGGCGTAATTACATTCCTTATACATTATTATACACAGAGCATATTCTGAGAATTTGTTCGCCGTATTTTCAGCAAACAAGGTTTGCACTCAGCATATTGCTGTGCCGGAATTATATCCGACACAACGCTGATGTTCAGTACAAGCCTTCCTTTTGGCGTAAGACCAAAACGACTCAATTTTGTTAAATAATAAATAATAATAATAATTAATAAAATTAATTCTACTTATGTAATATTTAATTAGTAGAACAAAGAAATAAATTTTAATAAAACCAACAATAAAATACTTTGTTACTTCAAAATTAAAACCAAATACTCGTCTAACAACTTGTATCGAATCATCTATTCGAAAACAAGCGTAACTTGCTTAATTTGGGGATATACAATGTGTGTGTTTGTCCGCTGATTATGTATAAAAAAAATGAGAAAAAGTCAGGTTGACTAATTCGGAGCAACAAATTGCGAGAATACAACATTTAGAATTTGTATCTGTTTCTCTGTTCGTGCATCATGTGAAAACTACTGAACTGATGCAAATGAAACTCAACACAGAGCTAGATCATATCCCGGATCATCACTTGGGATATTTCCTATCACGATTATTGAGGTTCCCGTGGGATAACCCACAGCCAAAGCTAAGGAGATTGCGTTGCAGTCACGTTATTTTTTTAGGTGCCGCCATTGCAATCTACTACCTGCGAACGAAGGTACGCTGGCACTTATCCGTGCAGGAACGGAGAAAGAATACAATTTCCTACGGCCGGACGGCCTGTCGTAAGAGGCGACAAAACAACCCACAGCCAGGTGGTAGGGTATTTGCCCGACAGGATGGCTACCACCCCTGGTCTCGAGTATGCCGCCATAACAACCTTGAGTTGTGTTCCACCATTATTGACCAGGCTCCAGTCTCCCTTAAGAGAGCAGCAGCGCATTTGTAGCACCTTTGGTGTTAAATATGTCCATAGGCGATGGTAAGCGCTGTCTGCTGAACTCATGCAATATATTTTTTTTTTTTTATCGTGCTAGTCCCTATCCCTATTAATATTATAAATGCGAAAGTAACTCTGTCTGTCTGTCTCTACTTGAAATCGTAAAAAATCATAGCGCAAAAATGTTCCCGGCGCAGATCCATTTTTCAATTAGACACGATAATTTAAATTGCTCGCAAACAATGTGGAGGGAAATTTTGAAAGTGGAACGTATCTATTTTTAATTATAAATAATCATACTTTCAAAGTCGATTATAACTGGCCAGTCTCTCATACATAAAAACTTTTTTTCGCACTACTTTCTGAGTGGCCTGGTGTGTAGTTTTCATCCGGTAGATGGAATAACTTACGATATAAAATGAAGTGAATCTTCCGCGGCAAATAGCACTAACATAAAAATTTTATACAATGTGAACATGTAACCTCTTTAAACAAGAGGCACACACTATAGGTTGACACGCGACGCAGCCGCGGATTAAACTCTTGTAATAAATACAAGGTAAAAAAGCAACAAAAATATGTGAACGTGTAATATATCACGTTGAATTGTTTTCATAATTTCTGAGTACTTTATTAAAGTAACATTTAAAAAATCCAGTGAGTCGTTTTATAATGATCATATCGAGGCGTGGAAAGCTTGTGGAGCTGATATACACATGGCTTACAGGAATTCAATACGTGCCCTCTTTCAAAACGGATAATGATCTTCTCTTCATTACCTATGTAGCAGTAAGTTTAATCCGGCTACAGAAGAAAAACACCTAGAAAAGTGGCGGCTAAGAAACGGCTATTAAATTGAAATCAATATGTACATGTAAATATTTTAAACGAATTAAGATTGCATTCAAAAAAATGACCGACAGTTTCGATCTATCGTCACTATATATTATATTCATGACTGTATTGGTTTCTGTTGCGATTGCAATATTGTCTTCGGTGGGGCGCTATAGCCCACGGTTGATATGCTGTTTCGGTAATTGTGGACTGTAAGGGGGAGATTTGGGCTGCTACTTAGCTATCCGGTGCACGAATTTTAAGTAGCGAGTGGGCGTAGTGGGTAGGGGGTCAGGTATACTTACCCTTTCTGCTACTTCTAGGGTCCGGAGCTCTTGAAATATTTGTTTTTGGTAAATATAACCGCACCTATTTTTTCACTAACATTATTGTGATGTGTGGTTAAAAGTCGCGACCAGTGACTAGAACAGTGATTTAGGTTAGGTTAGTTTCCGACTGGTAACCATTTACTATTCATTTTATACACACGATTTATAATTTCTACTTTATTGGCCACTATTTTGAATATTTTCATGGTTACTCTTGTAGTGTATGTGAATGTGCTTTATTGTGTTTTATTTTTAATTTTTTGACGATATACACTGTTGTTTAGTGCTTTTTCCTTTGATTACTGGCTTTCTTTTAAACTTCAAAATGATTGTTTAACTTTGTAAGTGCAATATTAGTGAAAAAATAAGTGAGGTTATGTTTATTTAAAAAAAACTGAAGATCTCCGGACCATCAGGGTTATAGTAGGAGTAAGTATGCCTCTCCCCTTCCCCATTCCACCAACCCGCTACTTAAAACTCGTGCACCGGTTAGCTATAAATTTACCGAGATATGACCTAGATCCTTGCACTATAAAGTAGAAGCTCCACCAACCTTGAGACCCGCCCTCTCCTGGCTCGGTTCAGGTTGCACACAAGAACAGCACACGGCGCTAAATTTCACTATAGAGCGTAACACTTCATACAAAGTTTCAAGTACTTGGCACGGCCAGTAATCACACAACAAGTTGATAAGTTTACGAAAAGGTATGAGCGCAAACCAACTGTGGTTCTCGTCAAAACGTTGACACAAGTGTCCAGAATGGTCGCCCTTGCCCTGCTCTGCATTGGACGTCGCCTAACACAGAAAGAGGGTAGACAGCAAAATCGATGCAGCGATGTTCTACCTACTTCATACTAGGCAAGGACCGAACATCTTAAATCAAGTAAATCGTTAGCGTTGTGCACATACACCATCGATTCGTATTAGTTGCGAGCGGTCTGAAACGAGGAATCGTTTCGTATATGGATACCTTAAGAGATGACATTATGTACAATGGTGTCATAATTACGAAGACCGCGCGAAGTGGAGAAGTCAAAGTAGGAATGTGGAGGCGGTCGTTCCGAACGCAACCGGGATTTATGGCCAGACGATGATAGATACGGAACTCTGTTAAGTCTTAAAACGATGGCCAAGAAGTTGTGACATTATTAATGAATTCATCTTGAATGGACGGTAGCAGACACTTATTAAGAAAACAATCAATTAATTGGACGTCTAAATATAGCTTAACAGATATGACCTCAAATAAAATTATTATAACTCAAAGGATAAGAGTGTGTATACAATATACCGTTACGTTCAAAATTAGTGGTCTTTTAAATTACTATTTCTTACTGAATTTCACAACTTCTGGGGTTAAGTTGGCTAAACCCTTATCGGTCTATTTACTGCAACGCAGACTCTGGGTTCGTATGGAATAATCGAACTGTCCCTCGTTTACTATGGTCTGGGTTTCTGGGATGAGCCCCAGAGTGGTTCGTTGTATATTACCCGTAACACAAGCGTAACTTGGGTTTATACAATGGGTGTTTGCTGCTGATTTATTGTTATTAGTGTACACAACCCTGCCTTTTGCTTCTCCCCTTCTCGCTAGACTCATAGGTTTGCTGGAAGAAAACTCTTTTAGGGTTAAGCTCGCCTTTGTACATCACCACTATTCTATAATTTTGTATGTAACGTTTTGTGTACAATAAAGAATAAAGAATAATAGTGTAGACCTAGATGTCGACAAAGACAAATTCACACCTGCAGCCCCGTAGAAACACATTTTATTACCTTTTCGGCATTTGGACTTCTTTTGTTTACTTCGTGTTTAAAAATTGTGACTAGAAACACAGCTCATTGTGCATTGTAATCTTTTACAGTCTATTGTTGTATTGTGCTCACTGCCAGGTGTCTCGGATTTAAAAGTACAAACTGATTCTAAGAAATTCGGTCCACGCGGTCGGGCAAACGTATTGCATCTGTGCAGTATAAAGCAATGCTCCAATGGAGAGATCAGCACTCGAGCGATAACCACGAGCGAAGCAAGACTTGTGTACATTCGGTAATCTATTTAGTGACGGACTTTGCGCGTGTATTTGAATTACGATCTTCTACTTTACGTTTGGACTTATTACGTTCGGTTATATTTGTACCTGCGTTATACGTGTTTTTATAGTTCTAATAAACTCTATAATAATTCCAACGGCATTTTAATTCGAGTCCTGCAACTCGTAACATTATTATTGTCTAACTTTTGTTATGTTGCATGTTTACCAGGGACGGAAAGCAAGAAAGTGACATCGAAAAAAGAGTAATTGCAGATAATAAGGGGAATGGAGCGCTAAACTCTTTTATGAGAAGGCAAAAAGTGTCTGTAAAGGCACGCTTGGCTGTCCATCAAAGGGTGTTGGTGCCACCACTAATGTGGCAGAAGAAGCATAAAAGTAGAATAAATGCAGTTGAAATGAGAGCTTTGAGAAGTACATGTGAGGTAAGCATGAATAATAAATATGGTACAGACTAGTGTAATAAGGGAACGCTGTGGATTGAAAGAAGATGTAATAACAAGAGTAGAAAAAGGAATGTTAAGGTGGTTTGGGCATGTAGAGAGGATGGATGAAAACAGAATCACAAAACAAGTGTATAAAAGTATCGTGAATGGTAGAGTTGGTACCAATAGACCACGACGTACACATCATGATCAAATAACAAAAGTGTTAAAACGAGATCAGGTAAAAAGCATATCAAAGAAAGGTGCATGTATGAAGAGGTTAATGAAAGTAGATGAATCGAAAGTTGTCAAGATCGTCGCAAGTGGAGATCTATAGTCTCTACCTACCCCCATGGGAAACAGGCGTGATAGTATGTATGTAACTTAAATATGATTTGGACACTTCTGAAAAAAATTAACTTGTACCTACATAAGCAAACTGTTTTCTATTTTGTTATTGCGTAGGTTTATACTAAACTAAAAGTTTATAAAACTATTATCAATATAGGTTACTGATAAGGTTTACATATTTTCTCTTAGTGCGTTGTGGCTAATCTTGAAAATAAGCTTCGCTGCTTTATAAATTGTAAATTGTTTAACAATCTCGAAGCAGTTTATGCTGGCCTAGTATCGTAAAAAATATTACGTAGTCTCTTCTATTTTTATAACAACGCTGGTAAAGGGCCCATCTGATGGAAAGTGGTTACCGTTGCCTATAGATGTTTGCAACACCAGGGACGAAGCTAACGGTTTCCAGCCTTGAGGATTGGATAAAGCAGATGAGATAAGATCTGACAGGAAATTCGCTTTAGATGCTTTTCTAGAAATAGAGTAGTACAAAAACTTGTTAACAACGACCACGCGATATCGCGTGACGTAACGACAGCTTAGTGAAGGGCCGTAATACGCGATTTTTATTTATTGAAAGAATAGAAAGAAAGAAAAATATTTATTTCCAATAGCGACACAATACAAAATAGTTCGAAAATAACAAAGTATATATAAAATTATACAGATACTGAAATTGTATGCCGCAATTTGAAAACGAGGTTGGCATTCAGCATTTTGCTGTGCCGAATCGTATTCCGACACAGCGCTGACTTTCAGTGCCCACCTCCTCATTATTGCTTATTGCTGAAATATAGCAGACAGGCTGACCACCCAACGGGATGGACAATGGTTACTGTCGCCTATGTACATTAGCAATACCAGAGGTGCTGCCAATGTGCATCCGGCCTTGAAAGAGAAACTGAAACTGGCCACTAATGACACAACTCAGAGTTATTATGACGGCATACTCTAGACCAGAGGTGGTAGCCATCCAGTCGGGCAAATGCCCTACCACCTGGCTGTGGGTTGCTTTGTCGCCTCTTACGACAGGCCGCGGGAATAAGTATTCTCTTTCCATTCCCGCACAGAGAAAATACCGTTCACGCGATATCGCGTGAATGGTATTAAACGTATTAAAAGCCTGCGTAAATGAGGGAATTTTTGTAATAGTTTTTTATAGAAGACAAAAATCTCCAGATGCTATGTGCGGCACTTTTAGTACCTCGTGTGAGTTTTTAGATTTAATTTTAAGTGATCTATTTTGAAGGGCGTGAATGTACTCCTAGGACTGTCCGTCATCTGCACAGGTTTCAATTAGAGGTGTCGCGATAATTATACTCTTATTTGTCATCAATAAACAATAGATTGCGCTTATTTTGCATACTATAATATATTTCCGTGACCTATCTTCTAGAGCTCATTTTGGATCGATTCGTCATGGAAACCTATCATAGAATATAGATAATGGATGATTATTAAGTTATAATTACGTTACATTATTGTCTTGTATATAAAACTCTAGACCTTCCGGCTCTACTATTAACTGACAAATCTATACACATAAAAAAATTGAAGTGTCTGTTTGTAATGTCAAAATAAAAATGTGAAAAACACTTGTCGTCTTAATTTGTACCGGCTTAGCTTAACTCCCACTCTCGACAGTGTTGCATCACCCTCGTCCAGTGGGGTAACTATCATCGACGCAACACTCAATTTATTTCAAACCCCACATGCTCCCCCAAAAAATTGCATTAATTTTAATTCGTATACTATCGCATTTTACTAACCAACTAATGGCCGGTTTCTATATCTTACCATTAATTTACTTGCCTTACCATCGGTTGAATTTTCAATCAATCAATCTTTATTTGCAAAAACATAGGTGCATGAATAGGTACTACATAATATAAAGTTTCCAGTATGTTTTGTCATTTACATGTCATGCAAATTCTTACATCAACTAAATGTCTTGATGTTATAATCCTACGCTAATGTTTGCAAATTAATTTCAGTAAATATACATGTCAAATAAATATAAAATAATTGTTAAATTTATTAAAACATGTTAAAGTATTGTTACGAATTGCAGGACTCGAATTAAAATGCCGTTGAAATTATTATAGAGTTTATTAGAACTATACAAACACGTATAACACAGGTACAAATATAACTGAACGTAACAAGTCCAAACGTAATGCAGAAGATCGTAATTCAAATACACGCGCAAAGTCCGTCACTAAATAGATTACCGAATGTACACAAGTCTTGCTTCGCTCGACTGCTGATCTCTCCATTGTGACATTGCTTTATACTGCACAAATGCATTATGTCTGCCTGACCGCGTGGACCGAATTTCTTAGAATCACACCTGGCTAATGACTACCATAAAAGATTACAATGCACAACGGGCTGTTTTTCTAATCACAAATTTTAAACACAAAGTAAACAAAAGAAGTTCAAATGCCGAAAAGATAATAAAATGTCCACAGACAGGTATGCAGATGTGAATTTGTTTTTTGTGGGCGTTCAGATCGTGACAGTATTGAATTTGAAAATTTCAATGTCATTATCTTATTTGTTTGTATTGTCATTAATATATGGGTTGTCTGGAAGAGATCGCTTCTTAGCGATAAGACCGTCCATTCTGCACATTTAGAACATTTTTAGGCTATAAGGTTTTCTGTAATGGTGTACAATAAAGTGTTATCTATCTATCTATCTATCTAATATATTCGTATACGCTATAGTATAATCTATTAAGTAAAAAAGTTGTCATATAGGGCTTGAACCTTTTAAGGGGCAGCTCGCTAATATTAGTAGGTAATTTATTAAATATTGTTATTGCCATACAATATCCGTTTTTATAAAACATTGATAATTTAATTGATGGGAAACACAGTTTCTCTTTATGTCTGGTTCTACTACCTTCCACCTCATATTTTGATTTAAATAAATATTTTTTTTTTTACAAAAATACAAATTTCCAGGATGTACAAACAAGGTAAAGGAAGAAATACAAGCTTATTTAAATAAGGGCTTACTAATATAAGATGCTCCACAAATAGCCCTGATACACTTTTTCTGTGCTTTAAAAATTCTAACTGTCGGCCTTTTTGACATTACTTGTATGGTGCTTATGTCCAATTTTAACCGAAAGGCAAATGAACGGTCCGTGAAATATAGGCACACACCATAAATAACTAGGTACTGAGCTAACTGAATAACATATTTTGTTAAAATTTATAAATATGTAACTTTTTATAGCCTATATAGGTATTTTAATAACTAGGTATTATAACTAAAAATTTGTCACAACCGCAAGTTTGGATTTCCCCTTATTGTAAAATTAAAAAAATATAACCAAGTAGGCAATCATCTTTATAGACATTCATTCATTGTTTTAAGCCGACTGTAATAGGTATAATAAATAAATAGGCTTGTCATATACGATCGACTGCATGTTTAGCGTACCGTTGCGCTTTTTACAAAAATGGAAGCTTTATATATCTGCCATGATCGTACGCCCGTCTGTCCGTCTTTGTGTATATGGCTTAGTAATTTTTCTCCGAAACTATATACCGTGTTACGTCACGTAAAGTCGATTTCATTAATATATAAGCATTGCAAAAGATTCAAAATATTGTTAAAACTCGGGTCCCGAGAAAAATAAAATTCACCTGCATATTTGAAACAAAGCACATTTATTACATGCCGGCAGTTAAACTAGTTGTAACTCTTTTATGACCGTATTCTTTTGTTTACTTTGTGTTTGAAATTTGTGATTAGAAAACAGCCCATTGTTTTATTGTACTCTTTTATGGCAGTTTGCGGCAGAGTCATTAGCCAGGTGTGGCAGATTAAGCCGACTTAGATACAGGGACATTGCATTTGTGCAGTATAAAACGATGACCTGATGGAGGGGGGCACAGTCGAGCGAGAACCACGAGCGAAGAGAGACGTGTGTACTACAATCGGGAATCTAATAAGTGACGCACTTTCGCGTTTTATTGAGTTATGACCTTCTACATTACGTTTGGACTTGTTGTGTTCGGTTATATTTGTACCTGTGTTATACTTGTTTGTATAGCTCTAATAAACTCTATAATAATTCTAACGGCATTTTAATTCGAGTCTCGCGACTCGTAACAATATTATAAGCATCAGAATGTTACAATGTACATAACAACCTTCAGCTATTATAAGAGACGACGCAGAAGTAATATAAAAAACCTAATCGAGTTGAAAGATAGTACAAAAAGTCGCTGTTATATGAACAGCCTGCAAAAAGTTATGAATGAACCGACTCGTGTAGTGACAATAACAACAAACTTGTTTACTATATTGTTTTCATGCGCTAGGACTTCCCCGCGGCCTTGGCTGCATGAATTTCATAATATTTATATCTACTAAAACACATAATCGGCAGACAAACAAATACATGGTATATCTCCAAGCTACGCAAGTTAAGTCTGTGTTATGGCTAATATACTCGTACGACATACCAGTCTGAGGCCGATCCCAGACATACACGATGTTTTAAAAGTAAGTAAAATTTGATTGTAGCCACAAGATCTGCGTTGAATCGTATCAATCAAAGACGTGTAGTGGAACACTTTCAAGCCAATAGATGGCGCTGTACAATAATTGAGATCGCAAACAATTTTCCGAAACGTACAAAGAATATATATATAAATTTCCAAAAAAACTTTTTTTAAAAGAGGAAGATCTTCCAGCGACGCTATTGTTGTTCCTCGCAGGCCTAGGCCCATTTATTATTGTTGGAAATTTGTATATATTCTTTGTACGTTACGGAAATTGTTTGCGACCTCAATTATTGTACAGCGCTACCTATTGGCTTTTAAGTGTTCCACTACAGACGTACAATTTTCTTGAGCTAATACTTATAAAAAGACAACCGGACAGACAGACTGACAGTCATGATTCTACAACGGGTTGGTTTTTCAGAAAATGGCTACGGTACCCAAATGAATACATCTGACAAGACTGTATGAACTTAGTTCTACTGCCTGCTATTCTGGCGAAGTGACCAACAATAACAAGAACAGTGTAATGATTAAATGTTTAATTTCATATTCAAAAATCATTATTTACAGATTAAAATCCTTTTATCTAGTTTGATAGCATACAATGTTATATTTTATATTTATTAATGGTCCTGAGGCTATGAGGTTGTACAAAAATATTTCGATTAGAAGATTAGAGGGCTGGTTCCCACCTCGGACATCGAATCAGAATGGCGATCCAGCGAGGAGACGTAGCCAGCCTTCCAGGAACCCTACCCATTGACTTCGATGACCTACTTACAGTCTTAAGGGATTATAAGTAGAATACAATACAAGTTATGTTTACTTCGTTGTACTAGTTTATAGTTATAGTGAGTTATATTAATTAAAATTTAATTTCAACAAACAAACAAAATTACCATTTTTATATTTATTTTTATTTGTTTTTATTAGATATTATAAAACTATAATAGTGGTTTTTCCTTGAATCATATATTTTTATTTTATTAATATTTTTTTTACCTTTAAACCGATATTTTAATTTCGTCATGTGTGTTGGTTTGTTGTTGACTTTACCTGTTTGTAAATGGGTGGACTCTCCACCAGGTGATGGTGTTATTCATGGGTTTTGTAATTCCCAATTTGTAAATGCCTGGTGTTAATTTTGTCTAGTACTAATCGGTTCCTATAGAGGAATTTTTAGGAACTTATGATCCTAGATTATATCCGAATCTGGGGTCAGTTTGGTGCTACACCTTTAGATATTGAGGATATATGGACCAAAAGACCGAATCTGGAGTCAGTTTGAGGGTGTATGGCCGGCGATTATTCCTGTCTACACCATATAAAAATGCATCCAAGGACAAGCTCCGGCCAGTGTAGGACTATTGTAGGAAATAAGAACAAAAGATACTGGGCTATTGGAGTGAACTGCCATTAGAATTTGGGATCTGGGACTATGGGGACTATGGCGTCTGCCCTACGGAACGTTCAAGGACCATGGAAAAAATGGGCAGACAGTGACTCGCTCACTCACTGCATGGGCCCCTAAAAATTCTAAGATTGGCGAGGGGCAACATGGGTGTGCGGGTGACCGGCGGGGAAACCTGACCCGCCCGCACATGAAGGCCGGAGAGGAGGGACGCGCTCCGATCCGCGCGCCCCCTCTCACCTCGTGATGAGATCGAGGAGCCGGAGAGACCCAGATCTCCGGCTAAAAATGGTGAGGCCACACTAAAAGTGGGGTGCTAGTGCCACCCCGACCTGGCGAATCCCACACACGGGCCGCGACCTTTCCGCCTCGCGCGGCTCTTGGTCCTCAAACGGATTTCCCCTATAAAAAAATAGGGGCAACATGGGTGTGGGTGGCTAAGGGGTGTCGAGAGGTGCAGGTTCACCGAGGCTACTTCTGACGTGATGCCATTTATCACTTCCACCCCTGGAGCTTGAGTCTTAGCTCTACCGAACTCGATTCCGTGCCGGCTGGCTCAGGTAAGCACGGAGGCGGGGCTTGTCTTGGCCTCCCGTACTTGAATACGAAGTGTCGCTATTTACCTAAGGCTTCGCCGCAAAGCCCCCCCTGCGGGAACTTCTTCACCCCAATAGCGCGATACTTTTTGTTTTAATTTCTCGCAATAGTCCTACACTGGCCGGGGTTTGTCCTTGGGTGCATAATTATATGCTGTAGGCAGGGATAATTACCGGTCAGTGTCACGCCACATTTACATTTAATTTGTCAAGGGGCCTCTACGTGTTGGCCTTCCCGTGGCCCCACGCAAGCCTTCCAAAAGTCCAGGCCATTTTAATGGCCCGTGGTCTACAGAGACTTGTATAATAATAACAGCCCACAAGCGACCCACTGCTGGGCTCGGGCCTCTCCGAATAATATATACTTGTATAATTTTTTTCCATAATTAGAACTGTAAATTTATTTCTTGCCTACTCTACGAACAAAATTCTACCAAGTGGCGAAGCAACCATTTTTAGCTCTTTTATTTTTGTGGTGTATTGTAGTTGAGGCCCTCTGTGGTTGAATGGGTTACGCCTTTTAACTGAACTCACTGCGACGTGCGACGCTGAGGTTCCGAGTTCGATTTCTAGCATGGTAAATTTCGTAATCGAACTTTCCGTTATTTACTGTCTGTCTGATGCCTGGGTGTCTAGGATCGGCCCCAGAGTACTCCTTTGTATATTACCCATGACAGTAACTAGCTTAGGGACACACAATGTGTTTTTGTCTACTGATATATCAAAAAAAATGGTGTCAACATTTTGTATGATGATAAAAAGTGTCCCCATTTATTTAACTGATAATAGTAAGGTACAGGTAGTAAGTCGTGGTAGCGTAATGGCTAGCGCACGCGTCCCAAACTCAAAGGGCGTGGGTTCGATCCTGGCCGGAACGCATTCACCACTTAGTCAGTTTTCTGACCTAATGTGCATATTGTTACATTTACCACGTGTTAATAACGGTGAAGGAAAACATCGTGATGCAACCTGCACATCGAGATAACCGATCTGTCAAACCGGCCGAGCCGCCTTGGAACAAGCGTGGCGGGGTATACCGTCCGTTCCTCTATAGTGGGAGGCCCGAGCCCAGCAGTGGGACATTTATGGGCTGCTATTATTATTATATAGCCAGCTATATAGGTTCACCGTCCTTCATCTAAATGAATCACTAGCAATGAATGAAGTTTTTTTTTGACTGACTAAAATCCTATGAAGGTCATGTTTAGGCATTTACGAATTTCATTTTAATCCAATGAGTCATAGTTTACATTAATATACACTAATGTAATTACGCATACATTTGCATAATGATCTTTACTTAATTATTCCAGTAACAAGGGCCGTATATATTCTGAATATTAATATTTTAATGGTCACACGAAATGATAAATTATAACCTCCCAAAATTATTAGAGCTAGGCATGTGAAATGAGGTTTGCTGAAGAGTTTCTTGCGCCGCTTCTCCTCTTCAAGCCACAACATGTTGCGAAGCGGTGGTAAATTAGATTAGGCTCCCATAGAGTAAATAAAAACCATAAACAAAATTAAAATTACTTACATTTTAAACCTTCCGTGGACTTCTACAAATAATTCAAAACCAAAATTAGCCAAATCAGTCCAGCCGTTCTCGAGTTTTAGCGAGACTAAAGACCAATTCACGGCGATAGATGATATAATTTATTATTAGGCCCGTGGGGTCTTTAAAGACATATGTAAGAAACTCTTTGATACTACCCGTGATCAGAAGGCTGGCTCATGTCTCGCACAACAAATAAGTATTGCCATACAGCGCGCCAATGCAGCCAGCCTTCTGGGCACGCTCCCCGTTGGCAGTGATCTCCTGCATAGTGTATTTTGGTTTTGATGTCTTTGTTATTTAATTTTAATTTTCAAAGTAACTAAATTATATTCTTATTGTCTTCGTTGTGGGACTCAAACACACTTGAAATTCTTAATTCATTATAACATATATCCATATGCATATTACACAAGTATGGCAAAGTATTTATCTGTCTATCACATTGAAACACCATCCGTGACGTTACAAGTCGTACGCATTTCGACCGTGATTCATCTCAATAGCGCCACAGCTTCCGCGGTTTTATGTAATCAATTCCCCGTAGAAGGAAGTTGTCATTAAAATTGATACAGTCACCTATAAGTGTCATCTACACTTCTATACTAATATTATAAAGAGGAAAGAATTGTATTTTTGTATGTTTGTAACGAATAAACTCAAAAACTACTGGACCGGTTTCAAAAATTCTTTCACCATTCGAATACTACATTATGTTAGATTAATATAGGCTATATATAGAAATTAGAGATCCCTATTAAAACTTCAACAATGTAACCCATCAATCTAAACAAAATACTTGGCGCTGGAATCGGGTTCTACGATTTTGATGAAATTTTGTGTGTTTGAGTGGGTCCCGGGGTGGTTTAGATTCACAATTAGACCCGGTAGGCGGCGCTGGAATCGTGTGCTAGATTTTTATTTTTTCAGCGTAGGACAAAGTCTGCCGAGAACGCTAGTACAAGATAATCTACCTAGCTTCTATTAGCTACTAGATTATATAAATATTGTTACGAGCTACAGGATTCGAATTAAAAATGCCGTTGGAACTACTATAGAATTTATTAGAACTGTACAAACACGTATAAAACAAACACAAATAAAACTGGTTACAACCAGTTCACACTGCACGATTCAATGCAATTCGAAACGCGCAAAGTCCGTCGTCTATATCGCTAATCGAGAGTACTACAAACGTCTTACTCATCTCGTAGTCATCGCTTGACTGCCCCACCCCTCCATTCGGGCATTTTCTTATACTAACTATACAGTACTAAAAAAAATCGGCCGTGCGCAGTGAGTTTCCGAGAAATAGTAATTTGCACACCTGCGAGCGTCCAACAACGTCGAAAACAATAACAATAAGGACTAGTTCGACGCTAATGATGGTCATAAAACAAGTAGAAAAACAATAGCATGTTTTCGTTAATTAAAAATTCAAAACACAAAAGATTTCCTAAATTCGGGAAGACAATAAACTGAGCTTACGACAGGCAGCTGTGCGTTTACCTTTGACGCCATGTAACAATATTTTATTGACTTACACAGCCGTACGTGACTCTTCTATGCAGGGTTGCCCCTTCACACACAACTAACGACGCTCTGTCCTGACGATGAGATATCTCGCTCACAATACAGCAGTTTTTGACTTTGTTCGTTACAAACTTACGAAAAAACATATCTTTCCTCTTTATACGAGTAATATTTAGTTTTATACATAAGGAAAAATGTATCGTAGAGATGTGTGTGCGCGCATAACTTTAAAACGACTTTACTGATTATAATTAAATTTTTTGTGTGTTTAGATTCACAACTGGAACCGGTAGGTGGCGCTGGGATCGGTTCCTAGATTTTTATTTTTTCAGGGCATAACAACATCTGCCGGACCTCTAGTATTATATATAAGTATAATTTATGCGTACAACCTTCAAACTTTTCTCCAGTAGAAGTTTGAATAAACACTTTTGAACTTTGAATATTCAAACCCTATATATTAGTCAGAAACCATTTCCATGATAAATTATTTAGTATTTTATGGTTTTATGACACCATAATTTACAAGGACATGCGTAGATGGTAATATATTTACTATGCGTAATGTTGAGCCATGAAACCATGGGTGATTCATTGTTCCTAGAATATTTCACGGAATCATAGGAAACTACTATGATATTTGCTACTTGTAGTATAGGCTTAATTAAACATATGCCGCACTCAGGGTCGAATAATGGTCAATTAACGTTAAATAACATTAATTCTAAATCTCAATTTACACGATATAAAGTTTTCTATTTTCATTCTGTAATTATAACAAATTTCATAGTAAGCAATTTGTAGCTCATATCGTGTTGTAGGAACAAACAAACATCCATATAAAGTATTTCATACTTACACACACATTTATAAATGACTAGCTTCTGCCCGCGAAATCGCCCGCGTGGAATAGTTTAAAAAAAAGTTAGTTAAGAAAACCCCCCGATTTTGATACTTTCTTTATTGATACTCTCTTATTGGTTTTAGCGTGATGATATATAGCCTATAGCCTTCCTCGATAAATGGGCTATCTAACATTGAAATAATTTGTCAAATCAGACCAGTAGTTCCTGAGATTAGCGCGTTCAAGCAAACATACAAACTCTTCAGCTTTATATATTAGTACAAGATTAGGATTGGTTTATTGGATGGGTTCATCATTTACAAGGTTTATTTAGAAGGAACCAACAAATGTAGTATAGAAACAAACTCACTCTCAGTATTATCAGGTATCGAAATACTATAAACAGGTTTGTTGGCGCCATATACACCGCGAAAGAAAAAAAAAATGTATTAACATCCTCCCAGTGTCCTCTCCTTCTCTGTCCTATCCGCCACAACACTCGCGCGAACGAGACGCAGAAACGGAACGGAAGAAACTGTCTATGGTGCTACGCTTCCGCATCTGTCAAGAAATGAACCAGTCTTGCTACGCGACCGCTTGAGGTACTTTAACGTGTAATAAATACAAATTACAAAATACGAACCAGCAAATCCAGCAAACAGGTGAGTGTACATTCCTCCTATTATCCTATAACGCATCACCAAGGTTATTACATCTTTTTGGCGCCATCATTTGCGCTTTAATGCGAGTCTCTCTCCTTAGCATTATATCCTTCTTCCATGGTCATACATTTGTCGTGGTAGAACACGTGGGGGGGGAATGTCTTAAAGTTCGTGACGTCACATTTGATAATCTTTAAAATACGAAATTTGAACCATTAACAAAAAAAACTTCCAAATATTTCCAACTCTTTTATATAGAAGATTTAATAATTTAACTTTTCCAGACGAAGCAGCTGAATGAATCCTAGTAACATATGGCAAGGAGATAGATGGTGTGCTTGGGAAGAGTATAGATTGAAATCAAATCAAATAATTTATTGCATAAAAACATTGTTATACAAATAGGTCTTGTTATTTTATATTGCTCACGTGTTTTTTGCCGGTTGCGCGTACAATTTTTTGAAACTTATAAAATAAAACGGAATTTTCTGAATTAATTGTCAAAAACTATAAAAATGAGTATGCATTAAAGTTTGATAATGAATATCTTTGAAACACTCAATTTAATCGACTAAGCAATAAAGAACATTCTTGTAGAGCGTTTGATTTCCTATAAAAATATATATGGCTCATTTTATAAATTTTGTTTGTTCATGAGTTACAAAATTCATAAGCAAAAAAGAAATTTGTCTGAAAATAATCAAACTTTCTTCAATATTTATTAAATGGTGACATTTACGATAAAAATGTAAGAAATCTTTTTTGTAGGGCGTTTGATTTCCTACAAGAAAGTATATTGAATTTGCTGCAAAATTAATTATTAATGGAGATATGTTTTTTTTTCTATTGGACTAAGGAAAAAATCGAATACTGTAATGCGCAGGACCTTCCTATTGAACTCAAGAGCTCTTTTTTGGTGGGAATTCTCCAAAGGTGTCTAGCAGTCCATTCTTCAGTATGACTATGAAAAAAAAGAACTTTTTTTGGCCCACCCTAATATAATAGGTTGGGGGAAAAGTCTTCTAGTATGTATAAACTTGTAATAAGATCTCTTTGGCTATACCATTTGTATCTGGCTGGTTTTCGTATTATTAAAAGTTTTACTTTTAAAGAAGACAATTTCAAAATTCAAATTAGGAAAATATGTGATTTTCATTTGTTTTTCTTATTGTTAAAATGAGTGAATCTAATCAAGAAATTCGATACATTTTAAAATTTTACTACAAAAAAAGTAAAAATGCAACACAAGCCGCAAAAAAATTGTGATGTTTATGGACCTAATGGAGTATCTGTGAGAGTAGCGCAAATTTAGTTTAAGCGTTTTCAATCCGGAAATTTTGATATCAAAAATGCTCGTCGTTCTGGTCGCCCTGTTACGGACAAAATTGATGCCATTTTTGAAAAAGTGGAGCAAGATCGGCATGTTAGTAGTTACGATGTAGCTGGAGAACTGGGAATTGACCACAAAACGGTATTGGCGCATTTGAAAAAAGCTGGGTACACAAAATAGCTCGATATTTGGGTGCCTCATGAGCTCACCGAAAGAAACCTAATGAACCGTGTACTCATTTATGATTCTTTATTAAGACGTAATGAAACCGAACCATTTTTGAAGAAGCTGATAACTGGTGATGAAAAGTGGATCACGTACGACAAGAAGGTGCGAAAAAGGTCGTGGTCAAAGGCCGGTCAGGCTTCACAGACTGTGGCGAAACCCGGGTTAACTCGCAACAAGGTGATGCTGTGTGTATGGTGGGATTGGAAGGGCATTATTCATTATGAGCTATTACCGCCAGGCAGGACCATCGATTCTGAACTGTACTGCGAACAACTGATGAGATTAAAGCAAAAAGTTGAGAGAAAGCGGCCGGAATTAATCAACAGAAGGGGTGTGGTTTTTCACCATGATAACGCTAGACCTCACACATCTTTAGCCACTCTACAAAAATTACGAGAATTTGGCTGGGAGGTGTTAATGCATCCGCCGTATAGTCCTGACCTTGCACCTTCAGATTTTCACCTGTTTCGGTCTCTGCAGAATTCCTTAGGCAGTGTCAGGTTGACATCACGAGAGGACTGCCAAAACCACTTGTCGCAGTTTTTTAATCAGAAGCCCCAAAATTTTTATAGCAATGAGATCACGTCCCTACCTACAAGATGGCAAAAAGTTATCCAACAAAATGGCACCTACATACTTTAGTCAAATGTAAATAAACTTTATAAAAAAACCTTTTGAATTTTTATATAAAATGCGAAGAAATTTTTTCCCCAACCTGATATATATATATATATATATATACCACCACAATACGCCTCAAACGGTTAGCGTGTTTCATGCGATGAGTGAAGAATCCGATGGCCCATTTCGTCCACCCCCTATTTCAATCCCATATGCTATCCCCTCAATCCTATTCCTCCTGACTGATCCTTGTATCTCATCAGCCTATCTATCCCATCTCAATTAAAGCTTGACAACGCGTTGACTTCTAGTTGCCAGTCTATAGACGACAGTAACCACTTTCCATCAGGTGGGCCGTCTGCCTACTTGCAAGCTTTGCCCTAAAAAGTATCCTTCTTCCATGTTCACAATAACGTTTAAAAATACGAAAACCATTTCAAGGTTTCAACAATTGTCTCCTTAACAATTAGAAACTAACTATTATCAGTTTAATTGGTTGATTGGGCTTAATCGGGGCTGATACTAAACTGTCTACAATGTGCAGAACAAAACCAGATCGAACTAAAATAAAATCGGCCAAGTGCGTATGCGCTCATTGAAAGGCTCTATAGAGGTTATATACGTGGGCTTTTTAGTTAGTTTAAAATCCATATTAATTTTTTTCTCAAACTACCCGCTTTACGTATCCGCGTATCCAATCATATTTTCCCAGCCGCCATCTTCCGTTCTATTACGACTGTCCTTGTGGTACTTACATTGCTCGTCTTTACGAGTCAGTCTGCTGTCAACCCTTGTACAACCTCCATATCTCTCCCGCCAACAATTGCCTACAACTCCTACAAGTGCAGTTGCAAGAAGGAGGCAAGCCAGAAGATTTGCTGCAAGGCTCACCACTTGGTGATCAGTATGCATAGTTAGTGTAGCCCAGAGGCAGGCAGGTTAGTCTCCCTTAGTATCCATACCAGCAATGCTACCACCGCCATTTCATAGGATACAGTTCAGCCCTAAGCTGCTGCGTTGACACATATAACATAATAGGATATGCTCGCGACTTCCCGGCACATTTGCAGCATTTAAAAAAGAATGTAAGCTATCGCTTTAGTGAAAACTGTACTATCGGAATAAGCTCATTTTCATGCACCCGAATTCCCGGGATAAAAATATCATCAGGATCAGTGGAAAAATCGCATTGGAATTCGATTGTTTTTCATTTTAAATCATTCCCAGAATAATTGCCGCGGGATTTCGAGGATTAAATATAGCGCAGGTTTTAAGTCTAAGAGTTTGCTATCGATTAGCGAAAATCGCATCGAAATTGACCCAGTAGTTTTTACGTCAATCCCGAACAAACAGAAATCTAAAAAATATGCATCGTGTTCTCCATAGTTTATACGTGTATAGTGTATTTCAGTTTGCATTTTAATAATATTATACATATATAATTACAAAAAGTTAGATATACACACATATTAACATACATATCTTATACTAATATATAAAGCTGAAGAGTTTGTTTGTATGCTTGAACGCGCTAATCTCAGGAATTACTGGTTCCTGCACGGATAAAATCTAAACAATTCTCAAATCCACCTGAATACACACAAAAATTTTTATCGAAATCGGTCCAGCCGTTTAAGGGGAGTACAGTCACATACACACGCACAAAAGAATTATATATATAAAGATTTGTTTTTGTCATATTGTTTATTTTCGGAGATGGATCGGTTTGCATACACCCCACTGGTGGTGGTGGTGTTATGTAAGACTCACCGGTTTTTTTTCCAGAATACCCATTAAACACCACGATGCTCTGACGTCATATCTAGCAACTTTAATCTTCATTCGTTTTCCAGTAAAAAAATCGAATCTAAACCCAGTCGATTACATGGACTAAGAAGTCGTCTCAAAGGAAAAAGTGAAGAAAATGCTTGAATTACATCAATTTATAGTTGAGTCAAAGCAGGCCATTATTGCACGCGAGTGGGCCATTAAAAAGTTAGTCAACTTCGAAAAGTTGGTCTTTAAAGGAAAACTCGAGTTTAATTATTGTCACAAATAAGACAAAGGAAATATATTTACACTAGTCGTCACCCCAGACTTGGTTCGCTTTTGTTTTTTGAGTTAACCGACTTCAAAAAGCCCCTCCTTTCTGATGTCGGTTAACTAAAAAATAAAATGTATGTGTGTAATAATGTGCATATGTACAATTTCTACAGGTGCTTAGTATATTATTTCTAAAGCTATTGAAGTATTTGCGCAAATAAAATGTGAAACAATTTTTTTTTACAAGAACTGCTCTTTTGCTGCGCGCGCATTTATGATGTGCAAGGCAGTCTTTAAGATTTAAAAATATTTTCACCTACGTAAACAAAGTCGCGGGTTAAAGTTAGCGTTAGCCCAAAGTTACTATTCCACGCGGACGAAGTCGCGGGCAGTAAAAATATATGATGTCTATAAACCATATTAGTTTAAAAAAAAATTGTATGCCAATAAATGGCGAAACATGTCATAATACCTTGTTATCCATGTTTCATACAAATAAATTTTTTACTTGTTCCTAGTTATGACGTCATAAATACATACTGGTAGAAAATCTATGAGTCGTTTTCTGTGAGTTTATAAACAATATCTCAGTTCAGCTTTCGATTGTTTGCGCCCATATTGAGATTACTTAAACATTAGTAAAGCAAATGAATGAGAAGTAAGATATAGAAAACAAAAGTGATTCGAGTGAGGTTAATTCCACATCGCTTACTGTAGCAGTTAGAGGTGTAACCTGTACGCTGCGATTAGTCACACACTGTGGTCGTAAACAATGGCCGACCAACATCGGTAGCTGCGGTCACAATACGTGATCGTAGACACAATTTATGTAGGTAAATTGGTCAACGTATTTTTACATATAGTATAACACAACACGCTACTACTGAACTATAGTTAAGCCGCTCTTAGCCCCATTTCAAGTTTCATATACTAACGAACTAATTTTGTAACAGTATCAAAATAATTTACATCAAACTAGCTGACCCGGCAAACTTCGTACCGAGTTAGAATCAATGAATAAAAAACGTTGATTTCTGAACGACAGGACGAACATCAAACATTTGACATTCAAGACCAAAAAAAAACGAAAAAAACTTCACTTTCAAATTTAATTTCATTTCCGAACGACTTTTAAATTTGATTGATTTCTGAACAACGGGACGAACATCAAATGTTTGACAGGCAGGAATAGTTTCTAAGGGAAAGCGAGATTGTTGTTTTTACTATATACCTGAAGGGAGGTGCCCCGTATAAGGTGGAGGAGCGAGATGGAATGCTCCTCCGTCTCAAAGGAAGATCTTCCAGCGAGGCCAGAATTGTTCCTCGCAGGCCTAGGCCCATCTGTTATAGTTGAAAATTTGCATATATTCTTTGTTGTTTCGGGAAACGTTTGTGACACCAATTATTGCACAGCGCCATCTATTGGTTGTAAGTGTTCCACTATATACCAAGCATTTTTTCATATTTATTCACCTTTTAAACCTTCCCTGGACTTCCACAAACAATTCAAAAACCAAAATTAGCCAAATCAGTCCAGCCGTTCTCGAGTTTTAGCGAGACTAACGAACAGCAATTGATTTTTATATATAAGATTAAAACACCAGTAGTGGTCGCCCGTGGTCGAAATTCGATCATAATAATTTGCTGTCAAAGACTATACTTCTATAATCACAGATTTCGCCAAGGCAACAATAAACAAAACAGTATATATGCGTGTGTGTGTCAAATACATGATAGTGTGTCTAATGTTTTTTTATTGATTTAATGTATTTTTAAGTATAATTTAAAAAAAATATTAGATTTCTGCACTCCTTCTCTATATAAATTATAAGTGTACGAAATTTCATACTCCTCCGTCCGCGCAATTTTCGTGAAAAGGGGTACAAAGTTTTTGCTTCACGTATTGATATATAGATATAAACGAACTATCAAAACAATTTATATCAAATTAAAACACCATAATCTCAGCTGAGATGAGAATGTTGAGATGGATGCGTGGTGTTACAAGAATGGATAAAGTGAGAAATGAGTACATAATGGGATCTTTGAAAGTTGCACCCGACGACTAAGAAATATTAAACTACAAGGTAGATGGGTACAAACGTAAAGGTAGACCAAAAAACAAATGGATGGATTATATGAAGGATGATATTGTTACACGCTGACAAAAGTGGATGCACACCTGCCTGCCATAAAACAGTCTATTGTGTATTGTACTCGTTTATGGCCGTTCTCAGGCATAATTACGCAGGTGTGCGGATTACAATTTCTAAGAAATTCGATCTGCGTGGGCGGGCAGCCATATTGTATCGATGCTGGATAAAGCAATGCCCCAATGGAGGGATCATCAGTCCAGTGATGGTCACCAGCGGGACAAGACGTGTGTACATTCGATAAGCAATATATTGACGGACTTTGCGCGTGTTATTGAATCGTGTATTACGTTTGTACTTGTGTCCAGTTATATTTGTTCCTGTGTTATATGTGTTTGTATAGTTCTAATAAATTCTATAGTAATTCCAACGGCATTTTTATTCGAGTCCCGTAACTCGTAACAATATGATGATTTGTGGTGTGACAGAATAAAGGAGTGTGGAAGGAAAAGACATATTGTGCCGGCCCCAATTAATTGGGATATGATGAAAGAAATGAGAGAATTAGCTTTTTTAATTATGGCTCCAAGGCCTTCGGCATTGATTGTGCTGGTTTCTAAGTTAGTAAAGAGAGGTGCTAAGCTAAGTGCAATTTTAGCCACTGAATTTTGGTCGGTGATTTATACACGTCTTTGCAAATCTGTAGATAAAACAAAAACAAACTACACAGATAAAAAAAAGAAAAAATTTAGCATGAGATAAATAAATAATTGTAATAAAAAAATTTGCTAGACGTGTTGCTAGGGAGTTTCTTTGCACTTCTTTTCTTTTAAACAGCGATAACACGTTGCGAAGCGGTGTACATAGAACATGAAGTAGATTTAATTTTTGACTTACATGTACCTTCAAAAAGTATTCTCCAGTGGAACTTATTTTGAATAAAAGCTTTTGAATTTGAATATACAACATAAAGCTTGTATACGAGTTTAACACATTATTTTCAAACTAACTCACAGAACAGACTATTCTACAGAAAATTATGTTTAACTATTTGACAATTTTTAAGTTACTTAGATCAAAGTTGTTTGATTTTATATCTTCTCTAAGAAGATTGTTTAGACATGTAAAACCTTTTTATTGGTTTTAATATTTATGATAAGCGTAGTGATTATATCCTATTTTTTTCTTATTGTTAATCTCAGCGTCTGTCATTGTCAACATTGCAATTTTCTTTTTTCACGTTTCTATATTTCACAAACGTAAAATTTATTAATATGTTGGCAGTATTGCTTTTTGTACTCGTGCAAGTCGACATTAAGGTGACTAACATTTTCATTCCGTGACTGTAATTTTTTTTTAATATATAAAAATATATTTATTCTTGTTACTTTTTATTGAAAATAAAGTCATTTTCATGTTGAAAACCATTTGAACTAGTGATTTAAACTATAAGAAAAGTGTAGTGTAATATCCTAGCTATTAATAAAGAACACATTAACAAAGTGTCTTCGCCTTAATAGAGACAATTAGACAAATGTTAATGGACACTTTCTTAGTATTGTTACAACTTAAGTTCCGACAAAAACAAAATCCACATGCATATCTATAAAAACATATTTATTACCTGTCGGCATTTGAACTAATTGTAATTCTTTTATGATTGTCTTCTTTTGTTTATGGCCGTTTGCTGGCGTAATTACCCAGGTGTGCGGATTACGATTCTAGGAAATTCGGTCCATGCTGCCGGGCGGATATGTTGCATTTGCGCGATACAAAGCAATGACCCGATTGAGGAAGGGCAATCGAGCGATAACCACAAGCGAAGCAAGACTAGTGTACATTCGGTAATCTATTTAGTGACGGACTTTGCGCGTGTATTTGTATTACAATCTCCTGCATTACGTTTGGACTTATTGCGTTCGGTTATATTTGTACCTGTGTTATACGTGTTTGTATGGTTCTAATAAACTTTATAATAATTCCAACGGCATTTTAATTCGAGTCCTGCAACTCGTAACAGCATGAATACTCTTAGTTAATTTAGGTTATATTTAAATCACTTATTAGTCTTTTTAGATTAGATGGTAATATTAATGAGGTGTTTCTTCTCAAATACTCCATATATAAAAATATTTAAAAAATAATATTTTACTTGGCACCGACTTTAAAACGTAGAAAATATTTATTTTTTGTTTTTTATTTATTCTCGAAGTTAGTTTCTTTTTTGCTAGATTTTCTCTCCATTCCTTGATATTCTGCTTTCATGATTAATATTGTGGATGGTATATATAAAATACCAATACAAAACAGCATCCACTACGTAGATACTTTTTGAAACTTCTCACTACTAGCCATTATTTTTGTTAAACACTTCTTTAAATATTAATTTGTTGTGGACTGTAAATATTTCAATTATAAAGGCATACTGCACGTGCAATGTAATATAGACCATTTTAATAATTAATATAATTAATAATATAGATAAAAAAGCAAAAGAACATCTATGTTCTAAATTCAAAAAGTTAGTATATTTGGTGGCCAGTATTATGCTGCACCAAATGAATAAAAACTATTTGTTGGAGATTCCAACAATTTTATTTATTTTATTGCCTGAAGCAAAGAAACTGATGCGAAGATATTTAAAGTGCTGTTACATGCCGTCAAAGATAAACGCACAACTGCCTGTCGTAAGCGCAGCTTATTGTCTTCCCGGATTTAGGAATTCTTTTGTGTTTTGAATTTGTAATTAAGAAAAACGTGCTATTGTTTTTCTACGTGTTTTATTATTAGCGTCGAACTAATCCTTATTGTTATTGTTTTACGTATATACTCATGCCAGAAGATCGGATGGTTTTCGATATGCAAATGTGCAAATAACACTAACATAAAAAGTTTGTACAATGTAACCTGTATTAACGCCTACTTTTTAAACAAGAAGCACGGACTAGAGGTTGACCTGCGGCGCAGCCGCGGATTAAACTCTAATATATATTATATAAATAAAAATAAATATTTATAAAGATAGAGTAGCGTCCCAGGGGCACGTCATTGGAATTAATAGAATACCGAAATATGCTAATATCAAATACTTAAGATTAAGACGATCGTTCTAGAAAGTTCCATCCGAAAATCCTGTTGCAAGCGTATATAGGTAACCACTTCCATGAGCTGGGCTACCTCCCTATTTGCCAGATTCTTTTTGTATGAGTTCGGTAGACAGGTAGATGGCCCACCTGATGGAAAGCGGTTACCATCGCCTATGGACATTTATAACACCACAGGTACCACCAATGTGCTGCCGCTCTCTGAAATGAGACTAGATCTTAGCCACTAATGCCGAAACACAACCCAAGGTTGTTATGGCGGTATACCCTAGACCAGGGGTGGTAACCATCTAGACGAGCAAATACCCTACCACCTGGCTATGATTTGTTACGTCACCTGTTACGACAGTTGCACGGGAAAGGAAAAATAAATTCACAATTAAAAAAAGTACAGTGAAATAATGATTCGAATTTTAGGCTCTTTTGAATTTCTCTATCCCCTGTCTCCCCTTTATAACATGTAGCTATCATAGCCTCATACAGACAACAATAGGTTTATACTGGCGTACATATCATTTGAATATGAATAGAATCGATTTATGACCTCCATCTGTGACCGCATACTGGGTGGATGTTAATCCCATGGGGTAGACAGGGTTGTATACTTTGAGACCTTTCGGGTCTATTCAGGGCTTGTCAAAACAATTTCTATCTTCTTTACGTTTGTATGTCTGTAAACTCCGACTAAATCAAACCAATGTTGAAGATTTTTTTTGTGGTTTTATTTTTCGCCTCCTCCTCCATTATGTTTTAGGATAGAGGGTTTTTTTTTTTATAAAAAAATCTTACTCTCTATCACATTATTTCGTTAACTACTAAAATATTTAGGACCGCTTGTATAACAATCGCCTAATTAATCATATTAAATTGCCTAAATACTATTACGAGCTACAGGACTCGAATTAAAATGCCGTTGGAATTACTATAGTATTTATTATAACTGGACAAGCACGTACTTGTAGTAATCAGTGGACTGTTATGATTATATGAGCTTTATTAAAGATATTATACTTGTATGTGACTATAATGTATGCGTCGCCGGACGATGTGTGGCGGACTGACTGTGATTGCTATGTTGGCGGCTCCCCTCCTAACAGAGCCAGAAATCCGTTTGAGGACTAAGCCGCGACAGGCACAGCGCCTGGGGACATGTTCGCGACCCGATGTGAGATGTGGATTCGCCAGATCGGAAGGAACTTGTGCCCGGTCAGAACCGGTGCCACGCTATTGCCACTCCCAGTTAGGGAGTCCCACGTCAAACCCCTGGGTGTTCCGTCCTGCGCCTTATGCCAGGGTATCGTCTCCTAATTCCCAACTCCGCGTGCCCTGGCAGATCGTGGGCCTGCGGCTCACTAACTGCTTCCTTGCCAGATGACTCCACATAACTACAGCTTTGTCTTTTTGCGTGGGGCGGTCTGAAAAATGTACACGGGAAGAGAGATAAGCGCGCGCGGAACACTCGCGCTCTCATCTCGACGGCATGTGCGGGTGAGTGTTAAGACTCCCTTCACATGAACCCCTATACCCCAAGGGCCCCACCCGCGTGGCGAGACCTCGGATAGAGCAGAACCGGTTAAGCTCCAACATATTCCCGGCGTTGAAGACATGTCTTCAAAATAAATAAGATATAAAGAAGAACTTGAAAACACGACGAATTACTCCCTTCGTAGTCCTTACGTCGTCCACCCTATGTTAGGCATGTTGTCATTACTTTAAAGTTAAGATGAGATAGACATAAGATACGCCTAAATGAAGCTTGGAAGATTTGGTGGCCAACCTTCAAAGTCCACGAAAGTGTGGGGTATGAGCCCATACAAGTAGACCGTTATACGAAAACAATAATAAATGGAAGGACTGCCACGACGAGCAACGATGTGCTCGAGAGCAGCTAGGTAAGAAAGCTTCTTTTGGAAAGTCAGAGACAAACTCCAGGTGCAAGGCGGACTCCTATGTTATTTAGCTAAGTATATTTATGCTGTCGGTAAAACAGCCGCATGTGTTCCATTTCACGCTGCGATCCTTTTTTTTGGAACAGCACACGAAATTTAGCTTTAATATTAGTTATTTCTTGCGTAAAAAGGAATTTTAGTTGGCCAATGTCAACTTGACATTTGAAATTTCGTTCGTTTGGTTAAGTTTGCTTCGGAATTTTTGGCGGCAACCTGAAAAATGAATTTTTGTTGTACTGTTTTATTTTCAAATAATAAATACTGGTTAAAAGTGTATAATGGTTAGAACATTGTTGCATTTGTGCGCTTCTAAACCATCAGGTACCCCCTGATGGTTTAGATTCACAATTAGACCCGTCAGTTAGCACTGGAATCGGGTTCTAGGATTTTGATGACAATTTTGTGTGTGTTTGAATGAGTTCTTGGATGTAAAAAGTAGGTATAAGGACACCGGACTTCATTTTTTAAAGCAGGAGTTCAGCAGACAGGCAGCCGGCCCACTTGATGGAAAGCCGTTAACATCACTTATGGACATTTGTAACACCAAAAGTACCTAAAATGCGCTGCCGCTCTCTAAAGGGAGACTAGAACATGGCCACTATTGCCGGAACACAACTCAAGGTTGTTATGGCGGTATACTCTAGACCAGGGATGGTAGCAATCCAGACTACCACCTGGCTGTGGGTTATTTTGTCGCTTTTACGACAGGCAGCCTGGCCGCAGGAAATTCTACTCTTTCTCTGTTCCTGCAGGGATAAATGCTTCTAATTGAATGCCCTGAACGCAACCGGGATTTAAGGCTCGGATGATGATAGTAAGAACTTGGAAGCCATTTAAGAATGTAAGTCATCGCAGCTGTACACCCCGGTCTCCCCATCCAAGCTCGATGGCCATAAAAGACGGACTCTTTATTAAAAGAGCTCGGCTCAATTAAGCCAGAATACAGCTTTGATATAAGCCAGGGATTTACATGGTTAAGGAGATAGCAGTACAGCCAGTTCGTTTAATTTTAATTCCATACTAGCAGTGCTAGCGATACTTGTCATCAGAGGCCACAAAACAATCCACAGCCAGGTGGTAGGGTATTTGCTCGTCTAGATGGCTACCACTCCTAGTCTAGAGTATGGCGTAATAACAACCTTGAGTTGTGTTCCGGCATTAGTGGCCAGGATCCAGTCTCACTTTAGAGAGCGGCAGCACATTGGTGTATCAAATGTCCATTCCAACTTTCCATCAGGTGGGCCGTCTGCCTGTCTACTGAACTCACGCAATTAAAGATCCTTAGTTCGCGTTCCCATGACGATGTATATGTAAGTATATTACAACAGCGACACCAAAAAACGTGAGCGCATCGCCATCTAATTGGCTATATTCGTCTATCCCTATCAAAAGACGCCATTTATCGGGATAAAAGGTATCCTAAGTCACGACTGACCCGCGGCATATAAGTTATCTCTGTGTCAAGTTTAATTTTTTTTGTACATACTATTAATTGTAATCCGTTCAGAAGTTTTCATGTTATTCCTTAATCTTCTTGGAATTAAACTGTTGTTTTTTATTACGAAGCTGGCAAACAGATAGACAGTCGAGTTCATTGAAAGCGGTTATCGTAGCCTATAGACGCTTGCAAGATCAAGGGCGAAGCCAACGCGATGCCAGCCTTTTTGGATGGGATAGGGGGACGAGGGATCAGTCAGCACACGATGTAACTTAAACATTTAGCTTGAGGCTAAACATTTTACGCTAATATTCTGTGAGATCGTGATATTACACTGATCGGGCTGACCCAAAGAGCTGTAATCAAGGTAATAATAATAATCCAGCATGGCTCTACCACGTAAAAAAGAACTAGTCATTTTATTGTTAAGATTTGTGTAATATAATTATGTCGAAGTAAATTCTATCAATTAATATCTTCAAAATGTGATAATGTGCTAGCGAGATAGCACACTTTATATATCGTTATTTTTTTTCAAAATAAGTTTAAGCATTTTTCAAATAAGACTTTGTGTTACGGCTGCAGCCAGCAACTGGACCGGTTGTCGCGGGGCGGCAGCCGCGGCGGGGGCGACGCGGCGCATCGGCCGTGTCACATATGACAAGCACTTTTACTAACGATCCTCTCACGTCAACGCGCGCGCACCATACTTAAATAATATCAATTGTAAAACCAGTAAAGCAATAAAATTATAGATCTATATATAAACCGTTCATTATTCTTAAAGCATAAATCAAAGTACAGTCCACAAATTCACAACCGGAGTCTCAACAGGCTCAGGCCTTTACAAGGTCCTTCGTCACCGAAAAGTTATCGCCGCTATACGGTCTTTCTTCACCGTTACGTTATTGCCGCTACGCCTCTAAGATCCTACACGGTCAAGATTCTAGAAGCATTCATCCTCGATCAAGATCCTACAGAACGTCCCAAAAGAAGGTCGCCGAGGTCTTTTACACATCATTCATCGCCGAGCGAACGCCAAGGTCATCTCAAGGTGCTTCGAACGGGACTTTAACAAACCAGGCCCTTCGCCAAGGGCGGTCGTCAAGGTCAACTTAAGGTGCAGCAAGCGCGACTTCAAGAAGAGGACAATTAGAGTAATTACTGAGTGAGTCCGTTCCAATATCCTTTCTAACCTTCTTTCTTTTTAGGATACTTCTGTGTGAGTCGAGCATTTCGACTCCTCTTCATAGGCTCACCAAATTCTTCTATTGCCATAAAACTATAATTCATACTGCCTCTTTCATTACTTTCACATAAATATTGCTATAAATTTCGCAATCAAATAATTTATACATACTTCACGCATTCCATTCATTACTTTCAAACATTAAACACATTGTTGCTACAAATCTCATGCTGCAGTTAAATCATTTAATCATTTCTACCTACTTCACGCATTTATTATCACTTAGTTTATGCATAGCATTGCTTTAGCCCAAGCGTTCTTTGTTCTCAAACCGGTTGGTCACAAGCGGTTCGGTCGGCCGGCTCCGGCGCATCGATCGAACGGCTATTTGTTCTTTATTCTTTATAGCTTTGAACTCATTTTGGCATTGTTTTACATTTCACTATTTCGTTTCCTCTTCTATACAAATTACTTCGTTCTAATTTCTTACTCATTTCTTTAACTTTATAGCTTAACTATCTTCTTTCCTTTCACGCTTAAATGGCTGACGCGAAGATCAGAAATCTTATTAAAAAACGTACCAGTATAAAGGGAAAATTAATGCTTTTTATTAATTTTCTAGACAGCCTTAATTAAGCCCAGTAGTAGTGCTCACTTAAGTGAGTTGCAATTGACTGAATTGGAGTATCGTATGAACCGAATAGACAGTATATTAGTTGATTATGATGCTTTACAGACTGAAATCGAGGCATTATCAGATAGCCCTGACGAGCAGCTTACGGAACGCGGACAGTTCGAGACGCAGTTTTACAGCGCGATGTCTTTGGCTCGAACAATGCTGGCTCCGGGTCACGGGCAGCTTCGGGCGGGATCCGTGGCGTCCGGGGACGACACCATGACAAGCCGCCATCAAGACTTCGTGCGGTTGCCTAAAATCGACCTTCCGCATTTCGATGGAGACTATCAGCACTGGCTAGGATTCCGAGATACGTATCTTTCATTAATACACAATAACAACTCATTAAGTGAAATTCATAAATTCCACTATTTGCGTGCTGCCCTTCAAGGCAGTGCAGCATTATTAATTCAAAGTTTAGATTTGAGAATAGAAAATTACGCGATTGCTTGGCAACTGTTATCTGAAAGATATGATAATCAAAAACTTTTAGTCAACAACCATTTACAAACACTGTTTAACTTACAAAATATTCAACGTGAAAATGGTTCATTGTTGCGTAACATGGTAGACACAATTAATAAAAATTTAAGGGCACTTGCCACACTAGGGGAGCCTACTGACCACTGGGATACCATAATAATTTTTATTATGTCCAAAAAATTAGACAATGCTTCAAGTCGTCAGTGGGAAGAATATCGAAATACATTGGCAGGTAATAATTCACCTTCATTGCAACAATTTTTAAAATTTTTAAACAATAGGGCTGATTTACTTGACACAGTGCAGGAGCAAAACGTGCAAGCATCTCAATTAAACAATACTAAAGGTTTTATTGTTACAACTAATAATATCACTTCAACTTATAAAAATAAACCAAATTACATAAAAAATCCTATGTGCCCTATGTGTTCAGATAATCACTTTTTATTTGCGTGCCCAACCTTCAAAACATTAAGCGTAGATTTGCGTATTAAAAAAGCCACCGAGGCCAGAGTGTGCAAAAACTGTTTACGCCCAGGACACACAAATAAAAATTGCAGATTATCTCATTGTAAATACTGCCAACTTAAACACAATACACTTTTACATAAAGAAGTAGGCTCTGAAACTCGCCCACCCCCTACACTCGAAAACAATGTTGCCTTATCTTCTAACATTGCTTTGCCTTCTTCTAACCGCGGCCTTGTCTTATTATCCACAGCGTTGGTGAAGGTACGCGACATCCATGGCCATCCGCATGCCGCACGACTACTGCTCGATAATGGCAGTACTTCTAATTTCATCACGCGACATCTTTGCGAGAAACTTGGTCTGGTAAGACGTAATACGAGCTCCACAGTCTCGGGCATCAATAATTCACTCTCTTACACTACAGAGTCTTGTAACCTTACAATCGAGTCATACTACGGTGACTACAGGTTAAACATCAATTGCCACGTTTTACCAGAATTAACCAAATCTTTACCATCTACATATTTTGATACTTCTATTCTTCATCTACCTGTGGGGATCCATCTTGCAGATCCATCATGTAATGTGCCCTCTCCCATCGACATCTTAGTCGGTGCGGAAGTCTTCTGGGACGTTCTTACATCCAATCACATTGATCTAGGGAAAAAAATTGCCCAAATTACACGAATCCAAGCTAGACTGGCTTATTTCGGGCTGCATCCATCAGATTCACAACAAACGCCCATTATGTAATTTTACTGCCACACAAGATGCTCTTCTATCCCGCTTCTGGGAGTTTGATTCCGTTTCTTCTAAGCACTGTTTATCATATGAAGAACGAGCTTGTGAACAGAACTTCATAGATACTACAAAGCGCGCCGACAACGGCCAGTTTGTAGTCACCATACCGCTGAAGGACTCGGCAGAAGTTCTAGGCGACTCTTATACTCATGCCAAGCTACGTTTTTTATCTTTAGAACGGCGTTTCGAACGGGACATTAACTTTAAACATAAGTATTCAGACTTCATTAGGAATACATTGATCTCGGTCATATGACCGTTAATCGTCATAAAAATACAACCAACCAGCCTCAATACTATTTGCCTCATCATGGTGTTCTTCGTGAGTCGAGCTTAACCACCAAGTTGCGCGTGGTCTTCGATGCCTCGGCTGCTACTACCTCCGGTAAGTCTTTCAATTCTATACAAATGGTTGGCCCTACAGTTCAGGACGACTTACTGTCCATCTTATTACGTTTCCGGCAACATAAGTTTGTTGTCACTAGCGACATCGAAAAAATGTATCGTGCTGTCTTAATTGAGCCTTCTCAACGCTCTCTGCAGCAAATAATCTTCAGGTTTGATCAATCAGACCCTCTAAAAACGTACACTTTAAACACAGTCACATATGGGTGTGCTTCAGCACCTTATTTGGCAACTAAATGTTTAGTTTCTCTTGCTGATGAGTCATCCGATCCCAACGTAAAAAACGCAATTAAAAACAACTTTTACGTTGATGACTTTTTATACAGTGGTCCATCAATAGAATCAGTTGCAAATATATGTAAAGGTGTTATTCATACGTTGCAATCCGCCAAGTTTAATTTGCGTAAATGGCAATCAAATTCACAAGAAATTTTATCATCTATTTCCAACATCAAAGGTGACTCAGAAAAGGCTCTTAATTTGGACAATACAATGTGCAAAACTTTAGGTCTTCATTGGCTAACTGAATCAGACCAATTATTTTTCTCATACACATAGACGTGAACATAAAAGTTACAAAACGTAATATACTTTCAATTATAAGTCAAGTTTTTGACCCTTTAGGCCTTATTGGCCCTTGCATAGTTCTATTCAAAATTATTATACAAAAACTATGGCTTAATAAATGTGACTGGGATAACGAGGTTCCCCTAGAGATTAAAAAAAATATCTTAGTTCGATAACGTCACTTTCAAGCTTAAACAATATTAAAATTCCTCGTTGGGTTTCCAATACTCATTCATTTTCAACTGAAATTCATACTTTTACAGACGCTTCCGAACGTGCTTACGGAGCTTGTGTCTACATAAGAAATGTTGGAGAGGATGGCACAATTTGTGTACGTCTTTTAATTTCAAAAAATAGAATAGCTCCTATCAAACCTACTACGATACCCAAGCTCGAATTATGCGGGGCGTTGTTAGGTACAAGACTCTGTAGAAAGGTACAAGATTCTCTTACCATTAACATTAGTCGCTATTACTTTTGGTCAGATTCGACAATTGTATTGGGTTGGTTATCTATGCCCTCAAATCGCCTTAAACATTTCGTGCGTAACAGAGTAAACGAGATAAAGGATACTACTCATAGTCAGACGTGGAGCTACGTGCCGTCTAAGGACAACCCTGCCGATCTAGTTTCTCGTGGGGCGCAGGCTGACCTTCTCAGCTCATCTACCCTTTGGTGGTCCGGTCCTACGTTTCTCCAACATAAAGAAATTAAATTATTTGAACATCCAAACATCCATTCAAATTCTCTTCCAGAAATCTCCTTACATACACATACACACGTAAAAGAAAATACAAACACTATTTTACAATTAATTAACAAGACATCCAACTTTTAAAATTAATTAGAATATTTACATATATACAAAGATTTATAAATAAATGTAAACAAAATAAAACACAATATAAAGGTCATTTAACTTGTATTGAATTACAAACATCTAAATTTAAATTAATTAGTATTGCTCAACAAAACATGTTTCCAAATGAATTCAATATTCTTCTATCAGGAAACTCACTACACATAAAAAACAGACTTGCCTCTCTTTCACCCTTTATGGATAACAATTATAATGTTATACGCGTCGGGGGACGTCTTAAAAACTCTTATTATAGTTATGATATAAAACACCCTATTCTTCTTTGTAGCAAACATCATTTAAGTAAAATCATTTTTGTTATGCAACATAAACTTTCTTTGCATGCAGGCCCTCAATTATTGCTCGCACAGATTCGTCAAACGTACTGGCCGCTAGGTGGCAGGAATATCGCCAGGGCAACAGTACATGCTTGCATTCGCTGTATGAAATTCAATGTCAAACCTGTGCAACCAATAATGGGCAACCTGCCAATGGAAAGATTACATCTGGAATATCCATTTCTCAATTCTGGTACAGACTACATGGGGCCAGTGCTGATGCTCAATCGGAAAGGCAGAGGGGCTAGGCTGCTTAAATGTTATATTTGTATTTTTGTTTGTTTGGCTACAAAGGCGGTGCATTTAGAAGTGGCTACGGATCTCACCACGGAAGCCTTCATTGCTTGTCTTAACCGTTTTGTCGCTCGTCGTGGAATGCCACAGACTGTCTACTCGGACAACGGCACCAATTTCGTAGGAGCTTGTAACCAGTTATCTTCTTTCCTTAAAAGGACTTCATCTACTTTAAGTTCCGAAGCTGCTATGAAAGGTATATGTTTTAAATTTATTCCTGCTTACGCCCCTGCGTGGGGCGGCCTTTGGGAATCGGCTGTTAAATCCGTAAAACATCATTTAAGGCGTATTTTGGGTTTGAGCCACTTAACGTATGAAGAATTGACGACTTGCTTGGCTCAAATAGAAGCCATCTTAAATTCCAGGCCTCTCGTCCCACTTTCCTCCGATCCTTGTGACTTGTCTTACCTTACCCCATCTCATTTTCTAATTGGACGGTCACTCACGTCAATTCCTCAAGCAGATATTGAAACCATCAACATAAATTCGCTGCAACGGTTTCAGCGCGTTGAAAAATTGAAGCAGCACTTTTGGCATCGATTTTCAAAGGAATACGTTTCTTGCTTACAGCAAAAACAAGATGGCGCGCTTCTTCGGGAGCCCTTCGCGTCGGAGAGATGGTCTTAGTGGAGGAACCAAACACACCACCTCTTCTATGGCTTGTTGGACGCATCGTGAGGGTCATGCCTGGCAAAGATGGAGTTGCCAGAATGGCCGAAATAAAAACTAAAAGGGGTCTTGTAATTCGAACTGCCCACAGGTTATGTCCACTCAACATTTGAAGCATACTACTTCAAGACTGGGGAGCGTGTTACGGCTGCAGCCAGCAACTGGACCGGTTGTCGCGGGGCGGCAGCCGCGGCGGGGGCGACGCGGCGCATCGGCCGTGTCACATATGACAAGCACTTTTACTAACGATCCTCTCACGTCAACGCGCGCGCACCATACTTAAATAATATCAATTGTAAAACCAGTAAAGCAATAAAATTATAGATCTATATATAAACCGTTCATTATTCTTAAAGCATAAATCAAAGTACAGTCCACAAATTCACAACCGGAGTCTCAACAGGCTCAGGCCTTTACACTTTGTCATCATTAAAATCTTTAAAAATACGATGACCTATAAACTTAAAAATAAATTGCAAACTAAGCTATACTAAAAATTAGAATTAAATAACAAAGGGAATAATTTTATTATACATAAAATACTGGTCTCGAACCATTGTCAATTACCGGAAACGTTACTAAAAATATTTGTGGTGTAGCTAAGTTATATAGTAACGCTTAGGCTTCGGCCTCACCGCAAGTGGCACGCTTAGCGGCAAGAGGGTAGTTGATCGCTTATATGACACATCCAACATATTGCGTGTAATGCGCGCGGCCCCACTGCTCGCTTAGTAGGACGCTGGCGCCTCAATAGTAGCCTAGCGGTTAGCTAGGCGAACGGACGCGTCGGTTATTTGCTTGGATCACTGGGATGCAATTCAAATTCTGCCTCAGTTAACCTCAACATAAATTTGGTTAAATGGTGGTACTTTCTGTAACAAGTAATTTCCTAGACAACTTTGAGACAATCTTTATTACCACAACAAAATATACGTCTACAAACACACTTTAGATCACCAAATATGACAGCATGGCAATTATCAGTGTGGCCACTATGTATCGAAGTACTTCGACCATTCAGCTTGCCTCCTAGCTAATCTTCAAGCGTGCCACTTGCGGTGAGGCCGAAGCCTTAAACTTTGAGCAAAATAGACGCAAGCCTTGCGGTAGCATTTGACGTCTACCAAATGTTCGGCGACGTCTTGATAAAACTTGAGCGTTAGGACCCCACGGCCCCAGATTTTCCATAGGACTTGTTTTACTGTTTCATTCTCAACCATGTGTCCCCAAAGCACCCTCCACCGAGTGCTTGAACCCGCGGGCTCATTGTACCCCGCATCTACCCTTAATCGCTGGGATTTATTATGATTTGTATCGCACTGACCCTTGACCAAAACAGCAAACCAAAATATATATGTATAACTATGTTACGAAGTGTATCATTAATATGGATACCATATTTGTAAATCTTCCTACTTAGGCGAAAGAAAATGACTATATTTTTTCTACTTTTATCTCCTCTACTCTTCGCTCTTTTCATAAATACTATTTCCAATAATCTTACTTCATCCTATCACCTCCATGCAGATGATTTACAGATATATACGCAAGGAACTGTCGCTACATTGAACAAGGCAATTTTAACAATGAACGAAGAGCTTGAACAATTTTTTTTTTCGCCATCCTTGCCATGTGTCAGGGCAGAGATCTTTTTATTCTTTTGTTGTCGTTCTTGTCTTTTATTTTATTACTAGCTGTGCCCGCAACGTCGTCCGCGTAGAATTTGTTTTCAAAACCCCCCGATTTTGAAACATTCTTCATTGGTGCTCCGCTCCTATTGGTCTTAGCGTGATGATATATAGCCTATAGCCTTTCTCGATAAATGGGCTATCAAACACTGAAAGAATTTTTCAAATCAGACCAGTAGTTCCTGAGATTAGCGCGTTCAAAAACAAACAAACTCTTCAGCTTTATATATTAGTGTAAGATTCTTTTAAAGGGAAAATAAGTGTGGGCGTCAATTTCTGTTTTAATTTCTTTTCTTTTCTTTTTTATCTTTTTTCTTATCCTATTTATATGCATGTTCTTATAGATTGAGATCCCAGTGACCCCAGACTTACATGATTTTAGGAAAGATGAAATTTTCAGTATAGATAGTTTAACATAAACTTAGAAAGGAATGGATACTCGCTAAGCTGAAGCGGGGCCGTTTTTCAAGTAGCAGGTATCAAAGGTGGAAAATAACCATGCTAACTTACTTCAAAGTAGCAAGGCTAGTTTTTACATATGTCATATATGATATTGTTATAAATGAAGATATAGTTGCCAGACACTTCCTGTGGGCCATAACTTTTGATAGACACTTTAAAAAAAAGGGAACTGACGTCATTTTAGGAAGGCTGAATTTTATATATATTTGTCAAGTATAATATTTTAAAATATTTTCCAATGAGCCAGACAAGTCTGACGGGCCAAACATCTTCCTATGGTTATTTTCTACCTTCGTTAGCTGCTACCCGAAAAACGGTGGCTTTCAGCTTAGCGAGTATCCATTCCTTTCTAAGTTTATACTAAACTACCGATCGTAAAAAAATTATCTATCTATCTATTATATTCTATTACATTTATTTCTTTACTTAAAATCTTAGGCCTATCACTACAGTTTATTATTTATTATTTATATGTTTACAAATATATACTACATTATATATTGGCAACATTTTATGAGCTTTAATTTCGTTTTATAAACTTTTCTACTATTGCTATCACTTCAATACATATTTTTCTTTATTCAGCCTACTCCTCCATCATATGCCAAGACAGAGACTTTTCTTTTTCATATCTTGTTCTAACTAACTAATTATATTTCTAATGTACTAGGGATGATGGGGGGGATCTTTTTTAATTTCTTTGTTTTTCTTTTCCTTTTTTCTCTTTTGTTACAACTCTTATTATCTGTTACAATTCTTATTACTATTACATTTATATATCTATATTTTAATTAATTATGTTTATTGCATTATGTTTATTTATTACTATTTATCTATTACTTTTATGCTATTACAGGTTGGGGTATTTACATTCTTAATACTATTTTAAGTATACTGTGTGAATATATACAACTATATATCACCAGTGTTAATTGTTGATCCGTTGCGTTTATTAACTATTTTTACAATTTCAATGGCGTAGTTGATAAACACCCTCGCGATTTGAACACACATTGAGCTGAAGTAACTCATTTGGACTTCAAGTAAACCATCAGAATACGCAAGTGATTGTAATCGGCAGCTCTAGGATGTGAAGCAAAGTTGATTGGTCTGCTATACCTAAAGTTATATTTAATGGAACTCACATTCCTCTCAGTGAAACATTAAAAAAAACCTCGGTGTCTTCATTGATTGCAAGTTGTCTTGGTGACCCCATATCATCGAATTGAGTAGAAAAGTTTTTCTTTCTTCTAGGTCACTGAGGAGGTTGAGAAGATTTTTACTTACTGCCAACAAAGTCAAACTTGCGGAATCCCTATTAATCTCCATTCTTGATTATGCCGATGCCAGATAATTGGATATAACCCAAGAACAACTAACTAAACATTCAAAATTTCTGTATGAGACTTATATTTGGATTACGTAAATATGACCACGTCTCTGAATTCCGTAAAAAGTAAAAAACTCAAGTGGTTATCTATCTTCTTCTTCGCTAGAATACTCACATTCTCACTCTTCTTTATAGTATATTGTTTCTACCCACTACTCCTCGTTACCTCAAGGAACGTTTCGAATTTCTCTATATATCCAGCTCTCATAATTTGCGTCCCTCCATTAAATACAGGATAAATACACAAGTACACAGTTTATATAATAATTTTTTCATTGTCCAGGCTGTACGTCTCTGGAATGAGTTACCTATTGCTATAAGATAAACCAAATCCTTACCGTGTTTTAAAAGTCAAGTTCAGAAGTGTTACTTTTGTACTGTGTACTCCTAATGCTATTATATAAATATATGTATGTGTATATACATATTGTTACGACCTAGTCGCCGACAATGACAAATTTACACCTGCATACCTTTTGTTTACTTTGTGTTTAAAATTTGTGATCAGAAAACAGCCCATTGTGTATTGTAATCTTTTGTGGCAGTCATTAGCCAGGTGGACGGATTACAATTTCTAGGCAATTGCGTCGACGCTTGCCGGGCAGACATATTTGCATTTGAGCAGTATAAAGCATTGGACCGATTGAGGAAGAGGCAGTCGAGCGAGAACCACGAGCAAAGCACGAGTTGTGTACATTCGGTAATCTATTTATTGACGGACTTTGCGCGTGTTATTGAATTACGACCTTCTGCATTACGTTTGTTGTGTTCGTTTATATTTGTACCTGTGTTATAGGTGTTTGTTAAGTTCTAATAAAGTCCATAATAATTCCAACGGCATTTTAATTCGAGTCCTGCAACTCATAACAATATGTTATGTATATTTATTTATTTTTGTACCTATATGTGCTAGGTTTATTTATCATTCATCATTATATCTTAACTGCACCACCGTCAGTATTAAAAATCTATCAATCCCTCTGCCAAGGGTTGCCTGGAAGAGATCGCTTTTTAACGATAAGGCTGCCGTACTATCTTTTAGCTATTTCTACTTCTGTTTGTTTATGCTTTGGTATACAATAAATAATTATATATATATATCTATCTATCTATCTTTACACTAAAGAGTAAAAATTAATATTTCCTACAACATCTTGAAACAGATGTCATATAAAGTAATTCTCGAGGAATAAACCGTTTATTACACTTTTATATAACACTCTTTTTAACCTTTACACTCCAAACGAAGTAAATAGTCAATTAAAACCAATTAAAACGTTTATTTAAAAAGCGGTTAATTTTAAATCGTTTCCAAGCCTTGTTGCAAAGGCCGTTTTACAATTCTAACCACAATAGGTTTATATTAAATCTTGTGCCATATTAATCAATTGAAACTGATAAGGCAAGGCTTAGTCAACTTGCCATACAAGTGTACTTGCAAGTGACTAATGCTACGTGAAAATATTTGCAACTTGACCGGCGAGTAACGCGGAAGGTTTAACACTTTGTTACGTAAAAATTTTCACACGACTTGACTTTTAGATCTCCTTCCTCTTCATCCATTTGTAGTTCACTGTTGAATATATGCCTTTCTAAGTTTGCACCCGTATATTCCGGTCCTCTATCCTTGTCTAGTATACTGACGACCATACGCAGGGAGTTAGTGCATCGGACTTGAGGGCGTCGTACACTACATTTACCAAGACGCGGTCTCCACTCCAAGCAACTCAGGTTTTTCCGTAAGTGCGTTACATACAGAAGGACAGACATTTTGACAATTATCACGTTATGAGGGCGGTGGGGGATAAAATTGTGAGGAAACCTGTATATCAAGAGATCACACCTAATGGGGAATATCGCTTAACGAAATTGCCAAGTTTCTAGACACACTGGTAGGTGTAGGACAAAATATAAAGTTCCATTTTAATTTGATACCTGTCATATACGTAATACGAATCTGAGAAAGCCATAGCTTCAGACATTTTGCACTTCCTTTGGTATTCTGCAACAATTCTCACGAGCTCGAGCATCATGGTTATTAGGAAAGCGTTCACGCCTCTGACAGGTGTCCCATTGTTCCATTCACGTGCAACTCTGACTCACGCAAACGTGCCAATGTCAGATCTTGGTCAGAACATAGAGGAATTACTAGATATGCCTTCGCTAATAAAGAATATTTTTTTTCTTATTAACTACTCTACGGACTCGAGTTCCGTACCCTTTTTTACAACTTAATTTCTATGAAAATTTTTAGGTTCATACACGCTTATTGTTTATTTTGTTATTTTGTGTGACATTAATTTAGTGATTTTCATGTTGTAATCTACCTTAAGAATAACCTGTAATATTATGTTGTTTCTATTTTTTCTATTTATAATAATAAAGATTATTATTATTACTATTAGTGACTATTCATAGATTTTAGCGCCGCCAGCGCTCTTCGCTGTCAAACGGATGTTAACATTTTAGCAGCGATATGGAACGGCTCAAAGTCAAAGTCATAGTAATTTATTTGTTTGAAACATGGACATTTTTGCAAATTTTATCCTAAGTCTCAAGTTACATGCTTCGCCTTGACAGGCATACAAATTTTTTGTAGTTTTGATTACAAGCCGTTTGTAGTCCTTATGACTACATATACATTTTATGATTATATTACTGATTACGATGATCTTAGAATTAAAACAAATATTTTATATACAGGCTAACAACTTTTGCAGAGAAATTCACGGATTAGCAACGTGTTGGCGGCACGGCGGTGGGGCGGTTGCGACGTGGTGGCGATGCTATCTATACAAGCGCTTAAGATTCTGTAGTCATTTTATAGAACCCTTACACAATCAACATGCCCGTGTGTCTATATATTGCTTACTGTTAATAGTGTAGTCAAGCAGTACGATTTGTATTCGATAAGAAATCGTTTTCCAGACAATCGCAAAAGGTACAAAAGTACCTACATACATTCTCTCTTCAAAAGTATTCATATCGCAAATATGGGTGTCTCAATTTTTTTTTCGTTTTTAGTCCTTAAAAAAAGTACCATTTTACTTCAAACTTGATTTATTTTATGTCAAACTAGCGACATCGTCCGCGTGGACTAGTTTAAAAAAGTAAGTTAAAAAAACCCCCGATTTTGAAACATTCTTCATTGGTGCTCCGCTCCTATTGGTCTTAGCGTGATGATATATAGCTTTTCTCAATAAATGGGCTATCTAAAACTGAAAGATTTTATCAAATCAGACCCGTAGTTACTGAGATTAGCGCGTTCAAGCAAACAAACTCTTCAGCTTTATATATTAGTATAATCTTAAAGAGCAGTTTGTAAATTTTATTTGTGAAATACTACCATTGGCAAATGCGCACCACCCACTTCTTCAGACTCATTTTGATGGGAACTAAAATTTTCAATCACTCGCTGGAGCATCGCTTTTGGAATAGCGCAGAATTTTATATGTAATTCTTTGCTTTAAATTTAAACCATTCAAGTTGGGTGGCAATGAGTAGAAAACTTTATTTTTTAAGTAGCCCCATAGGAAAACGTGTTCCTTGTTTCCAGTTGATGTCTCCACGGTGACTTATTACTTTTTTAGGGGATAAATCATGGAGAGTTGCTGATGACAGACAGAAGAGTCATTTGTAACACGTTAAGCGGCTCCATCTCGCTGAAAATATGTGTCGCGGTTGTTTTTAATCTGGTTTCAAATTTCTGTAGCCAGAAAAATGCGGATCCTATGGCAATATCGATTGGTCAAACAAAAATTGCAAAAGAAAGATAGAAAATCATTTTATTCAGGAAACATTACATTATATAGTGTAGGTATAATTATCAACAAATTTAAAAGTAAAGTAACATAATCTTGTCCTAAAAGGGACATCAATCTCAGCATAATGCTGATCTGTTAAAACCAGCGCTGATCTTCCGCTGAGCCCTTAAGGTATTGTCGCGACAGACATTACATCATGGCAAAGCATGAAAGTAGAATCTTAAATAATATATACACATATACACACACACACACATACCCACGTAGTGTATACAAGAAATAGGGAAAATAATAATCATAAACAAAACGTTCTGAAACGCTGTATGCTAATCTAAATATTTAATAACAGATGGAGCCACTAATAACAAACTGAGCAGATGGCGCTATCACTACATTTTCGTTTGATTAAAATAAAGGATTGAATATGGTATGCTATAATCTACATACATATATCACGCCTATTTCCCATAGGAGTAGGTAGACACGATGGATTTCCAGTTGCTACGATTTTAACATACATCTTTTGCTTTATCACGTATACACGTGTATTTTACCTAGCCATTCTTAAGCTATACTATAATCTATAGCATGCCATATCCATTCATGTGTTGCTAATTATACATCATTTGTTTTAAAAGTTCCATGCATATTATTATTGCATCGAGTCGCGTGCCGTGGTCATTTGCTATAATGTACGCAATGACTAAATGAGTCATAATCATTATTTCTGACTAAATAATACTTAACCTGTTTAAAAAATAGTAAACAAACCGTATGTGGAGTAGAACAATAGTTGGCATGGTTCTTATATTGTATGTGTTTAGACTTAAATGGTTGCATATTAATAAAAGTACGAATTGTTTCGGACGTCATTGGTCTTTATATATAACTTTATATAAAACACAGATATGTGAACCTACCATACACTACCTACCATGCACCTAGATATTAATTACAAAATACAAAATAATTAACAGAACTACTTATCCCAATTCCGAACTAACGTATCTAATTGATTAAACGCATTAAAATTATTGATAATACGATAAGTATGATTGTTTTATCTTGAATATATAGAACATAATTTTACCTATCAGTCTTAGAAGGATAACATGTCAGTGATAGAGTAAATTATAAAATAAATAAAATTTAATACAAATATTTAAAAAAAAATTGAAATAATTTATTATGATTTGTAAGTAAGTTCAGTTTCTATCTCTTTTTATCCTTTCACCCTGGGTCTCACCATTTTCACGAAGCCCTGGTGCGTACTCGCGTTCTAAGCTCAAAGGGCGCCGGTTTGAATACTGGCCGAGAAGCATACATCACCTAGGCAATTTTCTAACCTAATGTGCATATTGTTAAATTCATCAGCTAACGATGAAGGAAAACATCGTGATGAAACCTGTACATCGAGATAACCGATGTGTCAAACCCGCCAACCTGCCTTGGATAAGTGTGACGGCTATACTGTTCATTCCTTTATAATTATTATTATCCTTTCACTGCTTAATCATTTGAGGTTGGGATAGTGTCTTTTCCTTCAATACTCCTCTATTCTGACATACGTTCTCTGTCACAAATCATCATGTCATCCTTCATACAATCCACACATCTGTTTTTTGGTCTACCTTTATACTCATACGCATCAATCTTCTAGTTTAATATTATTATTGTAATATTTTACGCTTTGGTTCAATTTTAACAAAACAAATTCTTGAGCACAAACTCACGAGATCTCCTTCAAATGTTTTACACAGCGACACAGTTCTTCTGTGTTGTTGTCGTCTAATGTATAAAATTCTCGTGTCGCGGTGTTTGTTACCAAACTCCTCCGAATCGGCTGAACCGATTTGTATGAAATTTTGTGTGCATATCGGGTAGGTCTGAGAATCGGCCAACGTCTATTTTTCATACCCCTAAATGATATAAGGGTTATCCACCCCTAAATATTTTACTTTATTTTTATTACAAAATTTCATTATGATTTAGCATTGAAAAATACATACAACTTTAAATTTTCACCCTTCTACGATCAACTCCTATTTTTATTAGCGATTATTAGTAATTAAATAATTTAACTTACTTAAAATTACTAGAAATAATTTAAATGGCAAAACACCATTTGCTGGGTTAGCTAGTATGTTATATATTTTTTGGCCAATATTATAAAGACTGACAAATAGATTATTTGTATGACCGCACAATTTAATTAAATTATTTTTAGTACCTCACCTTATTATGAGTTTAGGCAGAGAGCAAAATTGGACTACCTCCTTTCTTCCGTCGATTTCTTCTCACCCGTGAGCGAGTTAAAGGCTTGAATATTTAAACAACAGACAATTACTCGCCATGCATTCAAGTGATCGTATTTTAATTTAATAATGAGGCGAAGGTTTCTTTATTGTACTACCACAAACATATCGAATTAATTGTGGATTTTACTCTTCTATTATTAATTTAATTTGTGAGTATTATAAATGGTGTAACTACTCTCTTCATTGCATGCCTATATCACCTTAATCTTCTTCCTCTTAATTTTTCATTCTTTTATTAACTCGTTCTCAACTTATTATCATAACACCACATATCTTTATCTCTCCCATATTTACCTAATTCTATACAATATTACTATTATACTGTATGTCTTTGAAGACCAAGGGCCATAAAAATGACACGGACTTTTGGAGGGCTTTCGTGGGGTCTTGGGAAGGCCAACACATAGAGGCCCTTTCACAAATTTTATCTAAATGTGGCGTGACACTGACCGGCGATCGTCCCTGCCTACACCATATAAAAATGCACCCAATAACAAGACCCGGTAAGTGTAGGACTGGGAACAAAAAGTACCGGGCTATTGGAGTGAACTGTTAGTGGTACTAAGGATCTGGGAATATGGGGACTATGGCATCTATCCGTCGTAATGTTCGGGGAACATGGACAAATGGGCAGACGGTGACTCGCCACTCCCTGCATGGGCCCCAAAAAATGCCATAGAAGACAGGAGCAACATAGCTGTGACTGGCTAAGGAGTGTAGAGAGATGGGCTGCAGGTTCACCGTACCTACTTCTGACGTGATGCCATTTATCACTTTCACCTCTGGAGCTTGGGTCTTAGCTCTAGCGATCTCCACTCCGTGCCGGCTGGCTAAGGCAAGCACGGAGGCGGGGGCCTTGCCTTGGCCCCCGGAGTCAGGTACGAGGTGTCGCTACTCACCTAAGGCTTTGCCACAAAGCCCCCCTGGGATTATTATGATTATTATTATTATTGTTATATATATGAATATATGTATATTTTTGTCTTATTTCTATGACTATTATACTTGCAATTTCAACATTTTAAATGTATATACTTTTTTATTCTAGTTATATTGCAAAACCTACATGTTACACAATTTATTTCTGATCAACACTAAGGTTGCTTGTTAGCTTTTAGTGATAAGACCGCCTATTGTTTTCTGTACTTAAACTTCTTGAATTGTAACTTAATGTTATGCAATAAAGTATATTCTATTCTATCTATTTCAACGTTATCTACTTGATTGATAAATTTAAAATTAGTAATAAGTAATTATTAACGTGAAGATAGTTTGATTATTCAATTGTTGTGTTTTAGTTAGCTTCATGTTACAATTATTTTATAAGTTTTGTATATAGGAGTACTTTAGATAATGTAAAAGTACATAAGGTATTTTCTATCCCGGAGAAACGGGATGATATCCACAGTTTACCTATTTACTTATATGTTCGTGCTGGAACTCCTAAAGAATACTAATTCAAGGTGACAGACAGCCTGTCGTAAGAGACAACTAAACTCAAATCCAGGTGGTTGAGCGTTTATCCTTCTGGATGACTACCACCACTATAGTGCTACACAGCATGGTCTAGACTAGTCTAGAGCATGCTACCATAACAACCTTGAATTATGTTTCATCAGTAGCCAAGATACAATCCCCCTTTTGACACTTGAAGTTTGGTTTTGAAGCCAGTAGCACATTGGTAACGCCTTTGGTGTTGCAAATGTCAGTAGCCGATGGTAACCGCTTTCCATCAAGTAGGCCGACTGCCTGTTTGTAGTAGTAATGAAATAAAAAGTACTTATCATGACATAATTTTTATCCGTGCAGGAACGGAGAAAGAATACGATTTTCTGCGGCCGGGCGGCCTGTCGTAAGAGGCGACAAAGCAACCCACAGCCAGCCACCCCTGGTCTAAAGTATGTCGCCATAACAACCTTGAATGTGTTTCGGCATTAGTGGTCAGGTTCCAGTCTCCCTTAAGAGAGCAGCAGCGCATTTGTAGCACCTTTGGTGTTGCAAATGTCCATAGGCGATGGTAACCGCTTTCCATCAAGTGGGCCATTTGCCTCTCTGCTGAACTCCTGCAATAAAAAAATTAAAAAAAAATAATTATAATAGGTTGGGGAAAAAGTCTTTTCGCATATAGTATGTATGAACATGTAATAAGATCTCTTTGACTATACCATTTGTATCTGGCTGGTTTTGGTATCATGAAAAAGTTTTAATTTTAAAGAAGACAATTCCAAATTCAAATTAGGAAAATGTGTGATTTTCATTTGTTTTTCTTATTGTTAAAATGAGTGAATCTAATGAAGAAATTCGATACATTTTAAAATTTTACTACAAAAAAGGTAAAAATGCAACACAAGCCGCGAAAAAAATTTGTGATTATTATGGACCTAATGCAGTATCTGTGAGAGTACGCAAATTTGGTTTAAGCGTTTTTAATCCGGAAATTTTGATATCAAAGATGCACGTCGCTCTGGTCGCCCTGTTACGGACAAAATTGATGCCATTTTTGAAAAAGTGGAGCAAGATCGGCATATTAGTAGTTGCGATGTAGCTGGAGAACTGGGAATTGACCACAAAACGGTTTTGGCGCATTTGAAAAAAGCTGGGTACACAAAAAAGCTCGATATTTGGGTGCCTCATGAGCTCACTGGAAGAAACCTAATGAACCGTGTACTCATTTGTGATTCTTTATTACGACGTAATGAAACCGAACCATTTTTGAAGAAGCTGATAACTGGTGATGAAGAGTGGATCACGTACGACAAGAACGTGCGAAAAAGATCGTGGTCAAAGGCCGGTCAGGCTTCACAGACTGTGGCGAAACCCGGGTTAACTCGCAACAAGGTGATGCTTTGTGTATGGTGGGATTGGAAGGGCATTATTCATTATGAGCTGTTACCGCCAGGCAGGACCATCGATTCCGAACTGCACTGCGAACAACTGATAAGATTAAAGCAAAAAGTTGAGAGAAAGCGGCCGGAATTAATCAACAGAAGGGGTGTGTTTTTTCACCATGATAACGCTAGACCTCACACATGTTTAGCCACTCAGCAAAAATGACGAGAGTTTGGCTGGGAGGTGTTAATGCATCCGCCGTATAGTCCTGACCTTGCACCTTCAGATTTTCACCTGTTTCGGTCTCTGCAGAATTCCTTAGGCAGTGTCAGGTTAACATCACGAGAGGACTGCCAAAACCACTTGTCGCAGTTTTTTGATCAAAAGCCCCAAAATTTTTAAAGCAATGGGATCACGTCCCTACCTACAAGATGGCAAAAAGTTATCCAACAAAATGGCACCTACATACTTTAGTCAAATGTAAATAAACTTTATAAAAAAACCTTTTGAATTTTTATATAAAATGCGAAGAAACTTTTTCCCCAACCTAATACATTTTTTCAGGGTTTCTGTTCCTTCTTCCATCATGCCTGGCCCTAAGGACCTTGGAACCTCCCGCTCCCGAGGGTGTCTCCCGCAACGTCCCCGTGGAAAGATGGTTGAATATCCGAAGAAATCATTTCATGGCTGCCGACACTGAAACATTTCCAATGGTGAATATAATGAAAATTTAATTGATTTTTGTTTTAGTTATAAGAACTTTTTACGAATAGTTTTGTTTTATATCTATAAAGAGTTTGTTTGCCCTGATGTTATTTTTTTATTGCATGAGTTCAGCTGATGATGACCTGATGGAAAGCGGTTACCATCGCTTATGGACATTCGTAATGTGGGGGTTAATATAAGTTGTGTGGTCCGTCGATGGTGGTGATGATTAACCCGTTGGGTAGGGTGACGCACCACTGGCGAAAAGCGAGAGAAATAAGACAATGAGTTGTACTCTGATCTGTCTTGTCTGAATACCAAAAATGGACGTAGATACTTTTCGTCCCGGGAGATGGGATAGTCTGCGATATATAATGAAGTGAATCTTCCAGGGGCAAACAGCACTAACATAAAAATTTAATGCACGGTAACCTATTACCACTCCCCAGTTAGGGATACCCACTAAAACCCCTGGGTGTTCCGTCCTTCGCCTTATGCCAGGGCTACGGGTATATGACCTAGCCTCTCCGCAGCCCTGGCAGGTGTGAGCCTCACGAGGCTTCTTCCACTGCCGGGAGACTACTTTTACCCCCGGCATGTTCAAGCTCTCTTGGCGTGGGGCGGTCTGTAACTCGCCCCACGGGAGGAGAGGTGAGCGCACGCGGAACACGCCGCGCCCCCATCTCGACGGCATGTGCAGGTGAGTGAGAACCTCTATACCCCAAGAGGCCCCACCCGCGCCGCCCGCTTACGGTGGCCGAAGGTCCTGACTGGCCCTCCGCCGCCGACGCATCCTCCTTTGGCGGGAGCGGAGCAGTCATGTGCGCTCACGTTCCCGCTCCACCTTCTCCTTTGCAAGCATAACACGCTCGTAGAAGGAGGAGACGGCGTCACAATACACGGTAACTGTTAACGCCTGCTCTTTAAACAAGAGGCACGCAGTAGTGGTTGACCCGCGGCGGAGCCGCGTGGTAAACTCTAGTACAGTTATACAGGGTGGAATTTCTTAATGCCACCTGGAGGGAAAGTACTCTAAATAATAGAGATAGCAAATTTTACTCGAAAGAAACATTTCTTTATTTTTGAAAAGAAATAAAAGTGCATTCAAAGATTTTCGATAATTCTCTTGCTTCACCCGGGAATCGAACCGACTAAAATCTGTAAAAATTACACCCTGTGATTTTATTGCATCGATCGTTAGGGTCAATCACAAAGATGAAATCTCTCTAACATACTTGGTAAATTTGATGAAAGCAAAACCATGAAATCTTCAATTATTTTAAATGGTCTGTGTCGCGATGATAGCAAGAGACCGGACGGGATGTCTTTGGTGCCATGGAAGATGGGACGACCATTAGTTTGGGACGCAACGTGCGTTGACACTTTGGCAGCGTCCCATCTTCCCGATACGGCTGTTGTAGCTGGTGCAGCTGCCGCCCGACAAGAGCACCTAGAACGCCGCAAATATGCATCCGTTGGTGCATCCGTGGTATCCGTTGGATACATATTTGTGGCTTTTGGTGTCGAAACTCTCGGGCCATGGGGTCCAGAAGCCCATCGCCTTTATCGAGACCTATCAAAACGGTTGATAGATGTCTCACGAAACGAAAACGCTGGCCTGTATATTAGGCAACGCATAAGCGTTGCCATACAACGTGGTAATGTGGCCAGCGTTTTGGGGACGTTCCCAACTGACAGTGATTTGGGACCTATTTACTATTTGTAGTTTTTATCTTTTGTAAATTAAGCTGTATATATATAGATATTATTAGTATTGGTAAATTTCAATAAATTAAATACAAAAAAAATATACATATACCCTTCATTTGATAATATAATACAAAAAAATTAAAATAAATTTCTTTGTTTAAAAAAAAAACTAATTACCTCATTTTCATTGTTCAGCGTTTCTTCTACAACAATGAGTTTTCAAGTCAAGGCGGGGACATAGTGATCTTTGTGGGGGGAGAATGGGCTATTTCTCCAGGATGGGTGCAGGCGGGTCTGGCGTACGAACTAGCAAGCTCTTTGAACGCAGCTCTGTTCTATACTGAACACAGGTATTATGGACAGACCAGACCAACTAAGTAAGTATATTTATATATAGAAAAAAATTCTAGCAAAAAAGAAACCGAATAAACGGAAGAAAACGAGTAATAACTTAAGAGCCAGTGAAAAGCAGGAAGCAGTGGAATGCTCTGCCTTTATAAACATAATTATGTTGATAATAACATATATAGATGTCAGACTTACTGAAATACTTTGAATTTTTTGTAAATTTTAAAATATTTGCCACGATGTTGCAAGGGCCATATTGGGAAAACCCAATTAAAAAAATATTACATTAGGTACTTAACTCACGGGAGTGACAGTGAGGCGGCAAACATCAAATCCTTTGATGTTTACCGCCTCACTCTTTGATAATCGCCGCCACTCGACTTGCTCGATCGAATTCTTCGAGGTTTGCCGCCTCACGGGCGACACATCGACAGATTTATTGCTTCGCAATTATTCTAAACTAGTTTATTTAAAAATATTATCACTACTTTAAAATGCAGTAAGTACTTTTAAACGCGGTCCGCGAACGTATATGCTCGCTATAGTTTGGCCCTCAACATGTCAAAGGTTGCCCATACCTGCTCTATATACTTATACGTGAAGCAAAAACTTTGTACCCCTTTTTACAAAAATTTCGCGGACGGAGAAGTATGAAATTTCGCACACTTATAGTTTATATAGAGAAGAATCGACGAATGCTAATATTTTTTTAAATTATGCATAATAATGTATATTAAATCAATAAAAAAACATTACACACACTACCATGTATTTGACACACACACACACGCAAATATATTCTTTTGTTTATTGTTGCCTTGGTGAAATGTGTGATTATAGAAGTATATAGTTTTTAACATGACATCTTATGGTCGAATTTCGACCACGGGCCACCACTAGTTATAACAATTGTATAATTTAAAATAAACAAATGGCAAGTGTACTGAAATACTTTTTTTCGCCTATGGACATTTGCAACACCAAAGGTGCTACAAGTGCGCTCCTGCTCTCTTAGGGAAGACTGCAATCTGGCCAATAATGCCGAAACACAAATCAAGGTTATTATGGCGGCACACTTTAGACCAGGGGCGGTAGCCATCCAGACGGGCAAATACCCTACCACCTGGCAAAATATTTTCGGAAGTTCAACTAATTTTTCTATCTGATACACCTGCGCATAAGCTACCACGATCGGACTTAGCTAGTCCCCACTTCAGTACAGTAAACTTAAGAGTCATTGGGCAAAATTCAGAGGTTACTGAAATATCTAATATCTCTCTAGCTATAACTAAGAAGTACAAAATTAAATTCAAAATAATTAAAGTAATTAATTAAACATCAAATGCCTTGGTGTTTAATTAATGTACGGAAAACTACGCTATGATTTGGTGTGTTTATTTTTCAAAATCAGCCGATTCGATTCCTGACAAGGTGAAATGATTTTTCAAAAATTTAATCATACCACTTTAGTTATCATCAAAATTGGACTCAATACTCCTTTGATTGTTTTTCGCTATTTCGTATAGGTAGTTTAGAATTTAGCCCCGAAGGCCCACTTGAAAAATTCACCCTGTATATACATACATATGTATGTAGAGATCGATTTCAAGCGAGGCCTTATCATCTTCAATGAATACTTTGAAGATGTGATGCGTACCTCATTTACACCGTACGTGCTTAGATACGCGCGCACGTGACGCGAGGGGCGCGAATATCGCGCGTGACGCCGAATGCGAAACTACTAATTAACGTTCGAGTCGTTATATCGATATTTGGGGATTATTTAGACAGTCGTGTCATTCATAATTTCAATCCCGTTTGCCGAATGTAGTTTAGAACATTCTGAAAGAGTTGTGACTAGGGATTTGAACAGGCGACAGCCAAGATCAGCCTCATTGATGTACATAGATAGAGATCTGTATCCAGCAATAAGCATACGCTGGTGGTAATCCTTTCATTCAGATATGCAGTTTATTTCGTTTATTTTAAATAAGATATGTACAATCTTAACATATCTGACACATCATCATAATTGTTAAAATATTGTAAAAAAAATATACTCTCGATTATATTTTGTCACTTTCTTACATGTTGTGTGTGCTGCGTATTTGTTTTTATTAGCTTTCTCTCTTTATTCCTTTCTTTTAATAATTATTATAATAGATATATTGTAGCTGACGAGTTTATACAATTTTATGTTGTCAAGAATATGAAATTTGTGAAAAATAACTTGATGATTTCTGGTGTGACATAAAACGTATGCCACAATTGATGAGTATGGAAAAGTCATACTGTGCCAACACTAACAATTTCGAAAAGGCAGAAAAGGTAAAATGTAGTGCACTCGTCTCTGGAAGTCTATTTGAATAATTTTCAGGTAAAACAGCGTTTATTAGGGATTTTATACAAAACAAAAACTAACTATAAATAGTATTTTTTTAATTAGCGAAATAAAGTTGTATGGGTTCTTCTGGAGAAGTTCTTATAAGGCTTAGAAGTTCTTATAAGTGTACAGAAATTGGAAGAGCTATTTTTTAAATTAAGGAAGAACCTAAATGTGGTTCGCTATCTCGCTCGCACATTACCACATTTTTGAAGGAATACATTGCTTACACAACTTGCTTACGCCAAATCTGCATTACACAAATTTCAACAATAACATTACGAATGTTTCATAAAACAATCATTTTAATTCATCATATAACAACTTCTTTTTCACAAGAATTAATTTTTATATATAGAACTGAGAGATATGAAATTAAATTTACGTAAAACAATTGTAATTTTATTGTTGAGATTAGTGTAATAGTGATTTGTCTTAAGTAAATTCTGATAATTTATATCTTCAAATATGTGTTAATTACGCGTGAAAGATGGGAAAATACATCTAGGTAGCCTTTTAACATCAACTTACCACAATACACTTATAGATAAAACATAATTTTAATTTATTAGTTTTGTTACAAATAGTTAATTTAAAAAATTACATGAAATATGCGCTGCGGTGTGAATGCGGTCGTTTTTGGCACGAGTACAACACCCCCGCAACGATTATAGCACCACTCCGCTTCTAACTAATGGTTAGCGGGTTCGATTCCAGGCTCGTTAGTTCACCGCGCAAACTGCATAAATTAACCAGTTCGGTTATTCGGTTTGATTTAAGTCAATTGTTATTGTTGTCAATTTGGTTTGGGTTATTCACCGCGAGGAACTGGTACATTATTCACCGAGGGAAGAAAGTGAACGATTGACAACGTGCATATAGTTAGAGGAGTCTTGAGATATTAGTATTGAGACAATCGTGTTTTGTACGGTAAGTGGGAGTTCCTATGGCCCACTATCTCCTCTCCTTTACCACCTTGACTATTCCATCCTTAGGGTGCCTATCCACCAGAGGTGTGCTATGCAGCTATGCTACGAGAATGTAAAAGCTAAGTTACGAAACTATATGACCAGTTCCACTTATGCTAAGCTATGTAGCGGAGCGAGTGAGATGTGCTATGAAAATGCGCCGCCGCATTTCAGTGACAAACGCGCACCTTCTGTAGGTACAATCCTCTGCACATAGTTACACCACTCGCGACCATCCATAGCACGCATACATAGCACGCATCAACAGCAAGTATCCATAGCACGTATCCATAGCTCGCATCCATAGCACGCAACAATAGCATGTATCCATAGCACGCATTAATAGCACGTATCAATAGCACGCATCCATAACACGCATCCATAGCACGCATCCATAGCTCGCATCCATAGCACGCATCAATAGCACGTGTCCATAGCACGTATCAATAGCACGCATCAATAGCACGCATCAATAGCATGTATCCATAGGACGCATCAATAGCACGTATCCATAGCACGCATCAATAGCACGCATCAATAGCACGCATCAATAGCAAGCATCCTTCCATATAATAAACGTAGCTTAGTTGAAACAGTTTCCACCAGTGCTATGCTATATGGACCAGTGAATATGATTGGTATATATCAAACGCAAGTTATTTGAACATTCGACACTCGTGCTGTCCACTTTCCTCTCCACCTTCCCGCTTGTTGCCGTCGAATTGGGCATACGACGAATATACGAATAGGGTTGCCACCTTATTTTGAAGAAAATATAGTACTTTTGGGTTAGGTGAAAAAAAGTGTATACATTTTTTTATCTTTATTTTATTATACTGTTACATGCCGTCAAAGATGAGCGCACAGCTGTCTGTCGTAAGCGCAGTTTATTGTCTTCCCGGATTTAGTCATTCTTTTGTGTTTTGAATTTGTAATTAAGAAAAACATGCTATTGTTTTTCTACTTGTTTTATAACCATCATTAGCTTCGAACTAATCCTTATTGTTATTGTTTTCGACTTTGTTAGCCGTTCGCAGGTGTGCAAATTACTATTTCTCGGAAACTCAGCGCGCGCGGCCAATTTTTTTGTACTGTGTAGTTGATATAAGACAATGCACGAATAGAGGGGTGAGCAGTCAAGCGAGAATTACAAAACGAGTAAGACGTTTTCTAGTACTCTCGATTAGCGATATAGACGACGGACCTTGCGCGTGTCGAATTGCATTGAATCGTGCAGCGTGAACTGATTGTATCCAGTTTTATTTGTATTTGTTTTATACGTGTTTGTACAGTTCTAATAAATTCTATAGTAGTTCCAACGGCATTTTTAATTCGAGTCCTGTAGCTCGTAACAATACATTTTATTTATTTCATTAAAACAATCTTAATTATCTGAACAAAAAGCGCGACAATTGAATTAGCGATGAAAATATAGCACATATCGTAATATGGTCTCGACAAAGGTCTGCGCATTCTCTGCAAAAAAGACCCCATTTGTCCCTGCGCCACAGTTCCAAGGAACACCCCTTACCATCTCCAACTTGATCGGGATTCTAGCCATTGATATAACGAACGACTTGCAGTTTCGGGGTCATCTGGAAGGCAAGGCTAAACTTGCTTCAAAGAAGCTTGGTGTGCTAGACCGGTCTAAGCAGTATTTCACCCCGCGGCAAAGACTTGTGCTTTACAAAGCACAAGTTAGGCCGCATATGGAATACTGCTCACACTTATGGGCTGGAGCACCCGTTTACCAGACTGACCCTCTGGACTCCACCCAGCGTCGCTTCGTTCGTATAGTCGACGATCCCATACTAACAGGCGGTTTAGAATCGCTTAGCCTTTGGAGACTTTGGGACCCTCTGCGTATTCTACCGCCTGTACAACGGAGAGTCTTCCGAGGAACTATTTGATCTGGTGCCAACGCCTCATTTTTACAACCGCACCGCTCGCCATCGACGGGATGTTCACCCCCATTTCCTGGAGCTCCCACGCTCCACTACGCAACGGTTCTCTCCGCGTTCTCCTCGTTTATTCCGCGTACAACAACGATCTGGAGAGAACTTCCCGCCGAGGTTTTCCCTCTGTGCTACGACATGGGGTCGTTTAAGAAGGGCGTTATAAAATTTCTTAGAGGCCGGCAACGCGTTGGCAACGCCCCTGGTGTTGCGAACGTCCATAGGCGACGGTAACCACCTTCCATCAAGTGGGCCGGGCCGTCCACCTGTTTGTCTGCTTCAGGCAATAAAAAAATTTTTTTTTTATAATATATAGTACGATTGGATATACTATAGTACTATATACTGTTGCCTACACTACTCCTTTGCAGGTGTTTAATTGCCCCTTTGAATTTGAGTGTCAATAGATCACTCAAATTCAAAGGGGTAATAAGACACCTGTGCTGTTGTTTTTCCAAAATCAGCGGGTTCGATTCCTGACTAAATAAAGTAATTGATTTTTCAAAAATCTAATGATACCATTTTATTTCTCATTAAAATCGGTCTGGGGATCTTTGAGTATGCTTCACTATTTCCTTTAGGATTTGGCCCTGAAGGGTCACTTGAAAAATTCATCCTGTACAAAATTCAAAAGCTTTTATTTAAAATAAGTTCCACTGAAGAACACTTTTTGAAGGTCATATAATGTAAGAAGCATGAAGTAGGATATACCTGCTTCCGGCTAGAAATAAATGCACACGTATATCGGAGTTTATGGAAATTCTACCCCGAAGATGTTGAAAAGGGGTTACCTTTCAATCTTTTTTGACTACTCAAACCAAGACGGTTTTTAAACTACCCGAGCGAAGTTGCAGGCAACAGCTAGTCGTTTAAATAAACCGAAATAATAGTATTTGAGAAAAATAGGACAAAGAGACACATAAGGATTTTATTCGACATAACCAAAATGGTTACGGTACCCTAGGACTACCCTCTTAATTACAAAAAGGCCAATTATCTCCGAAGTACCCTCATTAATTCAAACAACAATGGGGGGATCGATTTGCAAATGTACGGAACCCAATTCCAAAAACGATTATATCTACCTACCCCCACTTAATCTCTACTAATTAGCTGTTTAGTTCATTACCAAATAATTATATTTAGTACATAGAAAATTCAACCTTAACACTTTAGCTGTCAAGCTCAAGACAAGTGCACGTGTAAGTTTGTAAATAAGTCTTTAGCATGCAAGAAAGGTTAACCATTTTTTTTCTTTTTAAAAGACGGTTTGTTTTCTTAAGAAACAAAAGCCTGAATAACATTTTGTTTTTCACAACTGTAGTTGATGAGTAGTATGTATGCATAAAATCAGTAAGTTTAAATTGATTTTAAGCAGATTTTTGTATTGTTACGAATTTGTGGAATGTGAATTAAAATGCCGTTGGAATTATCACAGAGTTTATTAGAAGTACACACACGTAATTCATAGTTTTTACAAATATAACCGAATACAACAAGTCCAAACCGTAAAGTAGAAAATTGTAATGACATAAATCGCGCAGAGTCCGTCGTTATAAGATAATTGTTCCGAAAGTACACTAGGTAACGCCTCGACCGCAGTTGAAACACAGTCGACCCATTCCCCGACTGACCGACTTAATATAATTATAAAATAGCCTAGCAACATACCCACTGGTCCTTGGAATCCTTGATTTGTAAGCTGTATCTATAGCTTCTAATAATGCACAAAAAATGCAAATAATAGAGAGAAAGATTTATGACGTTTAACCGAACGTCATACAAAGGATTAGCGCGAACAATAGATCACTCAAATTCAAAGGGGTAATAAAACACCTGCAAAGGACCAGTTCGCAACACTATGTTTAGTCTTGTTTTAGTGAAATAAAAGAAATCTTGAAAAATAAGATATAGGAATCAACTATTACCAGGTAATGCTCACGAGACTAAGTTTCGCGTTTCAAGACCTGGATTCGAACCCTGGCCGGGGGAATCGTGCACCAAACAAGCAGCTTTGTGGCTTAATGTGAATATTGTTACAATAACCTAGTGTTAACGATGAAGGAAAACATTGTGATGAAACCTACACGTCGGGATAGTTGAAAAAGCGTGGCAGGTATACTGTCCCCCCCCCACCGATGGGACTCATAAATGCGTCCACACTCCTAACCTACCTACTACTAACTCCATTGTTTTTTTTGTACCTACCTCGCGGCTCGACGGCTGAGTCAATTTATAATTCAACACGTCAACACGATCTTTATATATATAATTATGTTCCTTTGCTTTTGATTCGGGGTATATTATCTTTAAATAATGACGCGTGTGAAATATTCTAATAATATATATTGTTACGAGTAACGGGACTCGAATTAAAATGCCGTTGGAATTACTATAGAATTTATTAGAACTATACAAACACGTATAACACAGGAACAAATATAACTAGACACAACCAGTACAAACGTAATACACGATTCAATATCTTATCGAATGTACACACGTCTTGTCTCGCTTATGACCATCGCTATACTGCCGATCTCCCCATTGGGCCATTCCCATATACTGCACCGATACAATATGACTGACCGCCCGCGTAGATCGAATATCTTAGAATTCGTAACCTGCACTCCTGCCTAATTATACCTGCAAACGGCCATAAACCAGTACAATACACAATAGGCTGTTTTCTAATTACAATTTTTAAACATAAGGTAAACAAAAGAAGTCCAAATACCGGCAAGGTAATAAACTGCAAGTGTGCATTAGTCTTTGTCGGTCGTGTATAAATTTTTAATGCAAATGTTTTGTTTCTGAAATTAAGTTATTATTTATGTCTTTGAAGACCACGGCCCATAAAAATGGCCCGGACTTTTGGAAGGCTCGCGTGGGGGGCCATGGGAAGGCCAACACGTAGAGGCCCCTTGACAAATTCAATGTAAATGTGGCGTGACACTGACCGGCGATTATCCTCGTCCACACAATATAATAATGCACCCTAGGACAAGCCCCGGCCAGTGTAGGACTATTGTGGGAAATGAGAACAAAAAGTACTGGGCTATTGGGGTGAACTGCTACTTGTACTAGGGGTCTGGGAATATGGGGCCCCAAAAAATGCCATAGACAACAGGGGCAACATGGTGTGAGTGGCTAAGGGGTGTAGAGAGGTGGGTTGCAGGTTCACCGAAGCTACTTCCGACGTTATGCCATTTATAACTTCCTACCTTAGAGCTTGAGTCTTAAATATTTTTAAAAAAATGTTAGCAAGAGGCGTTGTTGGATTTTCGCACCCCGGCGTCTAATATAGTAAAGACGGCCCTGAATGTGTCAAACAACAACGTAACAATACTCTTTACGGTTAGTTACCTAGTGTAAGATACTCACGTAGTAATGCCAGCTCATGCTGACCCTATCACCCTTAGGGTCATTGGGACGACGCCCAATTGACCCCAAGCGTAATGGCCATGGTAGTCAGACAATACAACGGATTCAATTGTAATCTTCATAATATGGTATGACTCATTTTTCACTAAAGGATCAAATCTTTATTTAATTAGGAATCATAATCTATCTAAACATATCTTCTTCTCTATCTTCTTTACCCAGTATAAAATAAAGTTGCGTTCCGTGTCTGTCTATCTGTATGTCCGCTAACTCCTAAACCACGAAACGGATTTTATAGCGGTTTTCACCATCAGTTCAAAAAAATTTCAAGGAAGGTTTATATATATATATATTTTAGTATAGGGTGGCGCAAAAAACTGACTTTCTTTTTGAGTCTCGAGTGAAAAAATGTTAGTTTTTGATGTTTTAAGAACTCCCTCGAAAGGACAGCTAAAAAAATTGTTTTTAAGAAGTTGCTCAAAATAATTACGATTTAAAAAATCGCCAAAAACCGTGTTTTTATTATTTACTATTGCATTACTCGCTCGAAAAAATGTAAAGTAGAAGAAAAAAAGTTGAATAAGAAGTCGGTTTCTTCGCGCCACCCTTATATATACATATATATGGGATTTGCTTTACAGGGTTGTTTTTTTAGAATTCTTCCTTTTTCAACTCCAAAATTAATACATCCTGCTATTTTAAATCCTATATATATATATATATTAGGGATGGGCCGAAATTCGCTTTACACTCGGTTTAACCGAATTTCGGCAACTTGAGCCGAACTTCGGCATTAGGCCGAAATTCGGTTTAAATGCCGAACATTCGGTACAAGAAAAAAGTAAAATACCTACTTGCACTATTTTGTCTAAAATTAATAGAAATCGTATCTAACTTAACCGTAATATAAACATTGGCATCTATGTTGACCATGAGTATATATAAATGACCATGAGTATATATAATTATACTCGTGGTCATTTATTTTAGTTAGGAACATGTAAACTTTAACGTGCAATGTGATAAAAAATAAATAAAATTAGTTCTTGATTAAGTCTTTGCCTAATTAAATAGACATCAAATAAAAACAAAAATAAAATAAACTTGAAATCAATTTTTACGAATTAAACATTATGAATTTAGAATTATGAAATGGTAATTTTTTCAAACAAACGTCTAAAAATCTAGTCTCTTATCCACCTACTCATACTTAAAATTTACGGTGTTATCAAGTCACAAAGTATTGCTCTTGAGAAAGCGTGGCGAAATCAAACCGAAGTTCGTATTCGGTTCAAACCACATTCGGCCCATCCCTAATATATATATATATATATATATTGGATTTTTCCCGCGGCTACGCTCGCGATATATAAGAACCTAATTAAGTTTACATGTAAGTGAACACTGACCAGGTCTTGACCCGAGGCATAGCCGCGGGGAAATCTCTAGTTATATGTAAAATTATTCTGTTCGTGTGTATGTCACTGAGCTCCTCCTAAAACCCTGGACCGATTTCGATGAAATGTTTGTTTGTGTGGGTCCCCGGACGGATTAGATTCGCAATTGGAACCCGTAGGTGGCGCTGCAATCGAGACGTAAATTTTTATATTATATATTACTTACATAATTTTGTATTTTAGTCATAAATTAAAAGTGGGTATAACCTATTTTTTCGTCATCTTCTTTATGGTACTACAACATACTGAAGAAGATGTGTTCCGTATAGGGTGGAGAAGCGAGATGGAATGCTCCTCCGTCTCAAAGGAAGATCTTCCAGCGAGACTATTGTTATGCCTCGCAGGCCGAGGCCGGCTATTATTGTTGGTGTATGTATTCTTTGTACGTTTCGGGAATCGTTTGCAACCTCAATTATTGTACAGCGCCATCTATTGGCTTGTAAGTGTTCCACTACAATACAAAATTAGATAAAATCTTATTAATCTTTCAATTGCTCCTGAAAGCCTGTATTCTCGAAACCAAAAGTACCGATGAGAACATTGGTCCAAAAGTTATAAAGAAAAATAAAACATTCCAGTGATACAACCACTTCAGACCTTCGGTTCCTGAACGTGGACCAGGCTCTTGCGGACTTGGCAGAGTTCATCACATACGTGAAAAGCGAGGACTTTGAATATGGTATATACAGGTAACAATTGTATTTATTCTTTCATCATATTTATAATCTATCTGAAGCCTCTCCGGGGTCTTCTTCCTCTTTATCTATAATGAGGAGGTTGGGGCCTCGAGGTTTTACATCTTTAACCCGGCTGCAACTCAGTACGTAACTACCCACCGGTAACTGGGTTTGGAGCTGCTGGAGTCTTCTCTCTCTACTTCCGCAGCTTGGTTGGCCGTTCATTGGTGTTCGGTAGCCATCTGTGGCTTCTGGTATACGCAGATATAGCGATGGGTTTAATGCGTTATGCGACATTGTGAATGACGTAAAACATTGACAGATAACGTATATATATTCTATGTAGCTATACTTATATATATATAGGATTCGACCACAGCCCGTAAGTAAGAACCTTAAAGAAGCCTACAAGCTTACTCTAAGTCGATGTAAATAAGACCATTAATCTTTAACATTATCGCAAATGAAGCCACGCCATAAACTAAACATGTTATATTAAATCTAAACTCTTTTTTACAGTTTCAAATACAAGACCACGGCTGATCTTAGATATTATACAGTATATAATTTCAAATAAATATCTTTTCCTCCTTTCAAAAGTCTTAAAGTATTATAATGTAGAATACTGTTACGAGCTAGCGGGACTCAAATTAAAATGCCGTTGGAATTATTATAGAGTTTATTAGAACTATACAAACACGTATAACACAGGTACAAATATAACCGAACGCAACAAATCCAAACGTAATGCAGAAGGTCGCAATTCAATAGAACGCGCCAAGTCCGTCACTATTAGATTCCTGAATGTACACACATCACGACCGTATCGTAGTCGTAGCTCAACTGACACCCCCTCTCCATCAGGCCATCGTTTTAGACTGCACAAATGCAAATTGTGCTCGCCCGGCAACGTCAACCCAATTTCCTAGAATCAACTTGTAATCCTAATCCTTAATACCTGGCTAATGATGCTAATGAGCGAGTACAATATAGACTATTCTCCACAATAACTTAGAAACATATGCCAATAAATAAGTGAATTAAAGTAGACGATCATAAAAGGATTACAGTTAGTTCAAATGCCGACAGGTAATAAAATGTGCTTTTACAGACTGTACGCGGAATTTGTTTTTGTTGGGCCTAAGTTGTAACAATACAATACCAATATTAATTAATTAAGTTTCAAGTTGTAGTAGTTAGTTTACAATATTGTCATTATAATCCCCTAGCAACATATAAGAGTCCAAAAGACGTAAATATTACGTCAATCGGCATAATGGTTTGGTAGAATACTGAATCATGCTTGATAGTGTTAGGTCTATTATGGCAGTTAACGGAATAGTTTTGATTGTTTAATTATAATGACTAATCTTGTCTCAACACAAATAACAAAGGGAATTTAATCACTACTTAAATACTTACAATAGTTGCGTGGTGCAAAATAAATCTAACGCTCTTCAATAAAATCCCAAAAAACGTTCAAGAGCTCTCAATAAACATGTTTAAAAAAATAGTAAACAATGTTTTATTGCATGAATCCAGCAGACAGGCAGACGGCCCACTTGATGGAAAGTGCTTACCGTCGCCTATAGACATTTGCAACACCAAAGGTGCTACAAATGCGCTGCTGCTCTCTTAAAGGAGACTGGAACCTGGTCACTAATGCTGGAACACAACACAAGGTTGTTATGGCGGCATACTCAAGACCAGGGGTGGTCGCCATCCAGTCGAGCAAATACCCTACCACCTGGCTGTGGGTTGTTTAGTCGCCTCTTACGACAGACCGCCCCAACGCAGGAAATTGTATTCTTTCTCCGTTCCTGCACGGATGATATCTCCGGGCTTTAGAGCAATGTCAATGGTACCTGTTTTCCATCAATTGGGCCGCCTGCCTGTCTTCTGAACTCATGCAATATAACTGTTTGATGTCGATATCCTGTAGGAGTGTGGTGTCACACCGATCTAGGCGGTTCTACCCTCTTTTAATCCCCTAGGCACTATGTTTGAAACTTCTACTAGCTCTTGCGTTCTTCATGATGTAAAGGGGACTGTTGACACGTTCCAGGCATGCAAAAGTGGCTTTGGTGGGATGTTCTTACGCTGGCAGCATGGCCACCTGGATGAGGGTGGCCTACCCTCATCTGGTCGACACCGCCTTCTCAGACAGCGGACCCTTGCATGCTCAGGAAGATTTTCCAGGTAACTAGCGCTCCCGGCAGATGTTAACGTGTCCTTGAAAAATTGAAAATCTAGAACCCGATTCCAGCGCAAGCCAACAGGGTCTATTGTGAATCTAAAACATTGGCAAATTACTTTGATAAACCTTGTATTAGCATTTTCAAAAATAATTATGAAGTACAACATATCTCTTGCTGGGGAGTTTGTTGCGCCTGTTCTTCTCCTTTAACAATAACTAAAATTGATTTGGAAGCGGTGGTAGACTTATGACTTTCAATAAGTAATCTCTAACGCCGTCTGTGGTTGAGCGGGCTAAGTCTTAGCCGGCCGAACTGCTGGAACGGAGAGGCTCTGGGTTCAATTCTTGGCGCGGTAAATTTCGCAAACGATCTTTCTGTTATTTACTATGGTCTGAGTGTCTGGGATCGGCCTCAGAGTGATCCGTTGTATATTACTCATGTAGTGGATACACTTACCGCGCTCATTATTGCAGATATTTTTGTATTATTTACTTTGCTTAATATACAATAATCCTGGTTACCACGCGTTCGGGTTTCCAACTCAATTATTCGCTTACACATATCTATTAGAAACTTTCGCAATAAAATTGGTAAAATGTAATTCCTTCATAAATAAAAGTAGATGAAGTTCAAGGTCAATCTTTTGGCATTTAATTGTAGCATTAGGCTTTTGACGTTTGACAAATGCTACCTTAAGAAAAGCATAGCAACAACATCTTTTGATGTATGCTATCAATGATTTTAACCATGAACCCTTTAACCCATAAACCCTAAAAACAGAGTTCTTTCAAGTACTTGTATAGACACCTCTTTTTATATATAAAATATCATTGTATACTATGTTTATTGTTCGTATCTAATCATATAATAAATTATATGTAACTATCCACTTCAAATTCCTTATTTATTTATTTAAATTTAATTTGTCAAATACTTCATTATCTACTTTTGTTATTGTTCATCTATGCCTATATAGCTATGTTAGCCAGGACGTAAGAATACGGCTCACCAATGAGAGTTGTGTATAAAACTCGCTCTCATTGGTGGGAATTCAAAAAACGAAAAGAATACACGGTTTTTGAATTCCCACCAATGAGAGCGAGTTTTAGTAGCGAGCACTCTCTTCACCCATAACACAAGCATAACTTGCCGATGATGATGATGATGATGATGTAACATTCTATTTTCAAATAAATACATTAATTTTCATTCGTTAGCCACGCAATATTGGCATTTGCCATTGAACCTGTATTACACTTAAAATTATTATGAGTTTCATCATACCCCACAAACAAAGGTGTTATACACGAACATACATAAAAAATAATATACAGACGAATCGAGAACCTTCGTTATTGCAATCTCATTAGTTCAAAAACTATTCTACCATATTCTACTCTTTATAGACTGTCCTTAGATGACCTATAGTTGCAACAGTTACACTTGCACTATTCAATAAAAATACTTGCTCGCTTATTGTACTGGTTTGTGATATGAATTTTTAAGATTTTTATACCCATACAAAAAAGCTTAATATAAAATGTATTGCAAATAATATTATGTTTAATTATGAGACAGCGCCATCTAGTTTTGTACAGGAAACTATTGAACTTAGTTTGGCGTTAACTCCGACATAGACTAGCTTTCTTAATGCGACTGTTTTTTTTATGTCAAACTCTGTTTCTTGTCGAATGAAAATTATTGAGAGAAAATACACGTTCTAGTATTTTGTTTTATTAACTACTCTACACTACGGACTCGAGTTCGTAGTGTAGAGTAGTTAATAAAATAGATAAAAAAACTGATTTCTTCTGCGGATTTTTTTGTGGCTGTGATGACCATGTCTTCATCTACGTCAACGTTCTAGTTGTTAGGATAGTGAATAAAGGCTTTATTAAAAAGTCAAGAAATATGTAGCTTTACCTTACTATCAAAATTTTTGTGCAAAATTGTTATGTTTATTACGCCTATAGCAATAAATAACATAAAAATCAGGATATTTCGTATTTTATTATACCGACCACAACACTCCTCTTTTATTGAAATCGGTTAACAATGATAAAACCGTCTAATTTCAGAGTACCTTGAAGTGATAACCGAAGCCCTGAGGGTTGAGGGTAGCCAGCAGTGTCTGATGAGCGTGGAACAGGCCATGGAACAGCTGGTAGCCAGACTCGCCACGGCCAATGGTCCTCAGCAGATCTCGCAGATGTTCAAGTAAATGAACATCATACTTCCTATTACTCTCCATCCTAGTTCATATTGTGCCCATTACCACGGTAGTAAGCAAACAATTGGCGAGGAATGTAGCGAAGTAAGTAGCGAGGGAAGTTGCAAGGGAAGTGGTAAAGTAAGTTGCGAGGGAAGTGCTCAGCGCGAGTATCAAATGTTTACATAATTGCGTTTACATACTGCTACCCGCTTCCCTTGCCACTTTCCCGCTTGCTGTCAAATTCTGGATTCGCTACTAAGAAAACTTAAAAATGTATTTGCTTACATTCTTTTCTGGTCTATCATTCTCCCCGGTAGTTAAATTCAAAACTTCTCATTCAAAGTTCTATTGGGAAACATTTTATACATTGATACACATACTTACATACATATTGTCACGCCTGTTTCCCATTGGGGTAGACAGAGACTATAGACCTCCACCAGCTACGATCCTGACAAACACCTTTCGCTTCATAAACTTTCATTAATCCCTTCATAGTTACACGTTTACTTAAAGAGCTTTTTACCTGACCTTCCTTCAAAATATTGTTGCAACCTGAACGCCGTCAAAAGACCAATTCACAACTGCATACTTGTAGACATTTTATTACCTTTTCGGCATTTGGACTTCTTTTGTTTACTTTGTGTTTAAAAATTGTGATTAGAAAAACAGTTAATTGTGTATTGTAATCTTTTATGGTAGTCATTAGCCAGGTGTGATTCTAGGAAATTCAGTCCACGCGGCCGTGCAGACATATTGTATTTGTACAGTATAAAGCAATGCCCCAATTGAGAGATGAGGCAGTCGAGCGATAACCACGAGTGAAGCAAGACTTGTGTACATTCGGTAATATATTTAGTGACGGACTTTGCGCGTGTATTTGAATTACGATCTTCTGCATTACGTTTGGACTTATTACGTTTGGTTATATTTGTACCCGTGTTATAAGTGTTTGTATAGTTCTAATAAACTCTATAGTAATTCCAACGACATTTTAATTCGAGTCCTGCAACTCGTGACAATATCTTCAATTTGATCCTGGTGAGTACGTTGTGTTCGTTCGGCACCAACTACCAGTTTGTCGTTAATAGACATAAATATAAAAATGTATTAAATGTGGTACAATAAGTCTGGTCGTAAATTAATGAGAACTAATATTAGGTATACATAGCTTAACATATAATTATATTTTCATTACATTTAAGCCTGCTATACACTCACTGTTATAATTTCAATGTATTCTGAAATCCAAAGATTTTATAACATTAACCGATTTCAACACAGGACAAATTGTAAATGGAGTCTGCTCCCTAATCTATATATGCTTGGCAATGTGTTATCGCTGTTTTAAGGAGAAGAAGCTGCACGATAGTTCAAATCAACATGTGTAGCTAAGAAGACAGAAGATCTTTCATGATGAAGTGGAACACTTACAAGCCAATAGATGACGCTGTGTAATAATTGAGGTCGCAAACGTTTTCCGTAACGTACAAACAATATATACAAATTTTCAGTAACAGTAGCTGGGCCTAAGTCTGCGAGGGACAACACCAGCCTCGCTGGAAGATCTTCCTGTGAGAGAGGAGCCGGCCATCTCTACAATGATGGTAGTTGCTTCTCCAGAAATGCAGCAGTGATGATTTTCTTCTCAATTTTTCAGTACCTGTACTACCATTCAAGCCCAAACTCCCCTGGACTTGGCCACGTTCTTCTGGTTCGGCATAACCGAGACCTTCGCCTACCTGGTGCAATATGCTACCCCAGGAGACATTCCTGAAGCCTGCGCCATCATCACAAACTCTAGTGTTTGTAAGTATTATTACGTACGTATGTAAGTAGTATTATCTATTACATAGAGTTTGTAAATTTTTTTATCAGGAAGGTAGTTACCGTCGCCTATAGACTTTGATAATACTAGAATGAAGTCAACGCGTTGCCAACCTTTAGGTTGGGTTATTGGGATCAGACAACCGTGGGCAAAGACTCTCACATACAGAGATTCGGGCTACAAGATCTGAACCAAATCAATGCATGGTCGATCTGCGTCAGCAGTGGTTTTTTTTATGTCTTCCACCGGACGGACAAGGTTATCCGACTTTCTATACCGTTTAGGGTTTTTATGTTTTGTATTTCCTTTGCTATTTATTTTCTATTTATACTTATCTATCTTATACTTCTATTTGCTATTTCTATTTGTTGCCGCCTACAAAATTAATAACAAAAAATTTTGTGATATCAACATTTATTGCTCCACATGTTGCGTCAGGGGTTGTTAAAATTGTACTACAAATATTGCATTGTACGGCCATTCTCTCTTCGCTGTTCGCCATTACACAAGTCAAATCAACTCGCATTTTTACTTAATTAATATCCTTATGGTATACGCTAACTGTGGCGGTAATACTATTTTAACACTATTGCTTTTTTATCTTTATTTTATACAATTTTTACTCTATATACCTAAATATAAGCTTAAATGTACACTTATTTATCTTGTCTATTTTTATTACGATGTATTACTTTTTTGACTATCTCTATGCAGTAGTTAGCAAAATCCTCTACATTCCCTTTATTCATTGATTATTGTATATTACTCAATTTTATACCAAGCTTCAATTTAGTCTCTAAGTTTGACCTTTCCCGGGAATGTACACGACATCAGAAAATGATGTGTGGTACATCTTCCTGCTCACCAGGGTCGCATATGCACGAGGAGCTCTCCTTGCACCCGAAGCGGTTCAGGTACTCGGAGAACCCCCCGTGTCCAGTGTACAGCTGGGTGTGCAGACCGGTAAGGCCGATCTGCCTAATCACGCCTTTGGCCCGCGTGACATCCGGGAAAAAGAGTTTCGTGACGAATGCAGTTGACTCGCGGCAGTATCTCCGGTTCCATTCGTCAACTGTCTCCCATTCGGAACTGCCATTTAACGAATGATACCGGACACTTGTCATAAAGCGGCCTCTGCTTCAAAGAAAATGCGGCCGCTTTCGCCAACTCATCCTTGGCAGCAGTGGTTGACACGGCCCAACTCTGGCCATACTACTGCTGTAGCAATTTTCCCTGTTCTCCAGGAATGGTTAAGCCGGCAACACGGCTCCCTTACATTTCATCTGCTACAGGTACTTTCGAGAAATGGATGTTAGGGAAAGTACCTATATCAGATTTCTGGAGGCAGCTAGATGCTATATATTTGTATGTTCCCCTAGTCTTGTACGCCGTAGAAAATTACTTGATGCGCCTCTAACACGTACAGCTTTCAGACGCTACTCATTTTTAGTCAGAACAGTCAACGAACTCAACAAACAAGTGGGATTGTATGGGACATTGACTTACTTGTGCATAATCTAGCATCTGTAAATGCGAAATTAAACAAATTCTATTTTAATAATTATTATTTTCTCGGTCACAATTTTTTTTTATTATTGTCCTTTTTTTTCTAAGACTAATGTATATTTATTTTTATATTTTATCTGTCATCTGTGGAGGTCTATGAATAGCTATTCTTTATTTATCTCTGTAACGTTAGTTTGAAAGACTACAACTGTTGAGATGTCACCACTGGGACATCTGTCCGGAGGACACCGCCCAGCACACGCTGATGATGTCGCAGAAGGAGGCGGCGGAAAGAGAATGGACTTTTTACTGTCGACTATCGAACGGACTGTGGCTGGCAGTAATAAGTCAGTTTCCACTGCGTACATCAGCACGCTGCGATAATCCACCCACGTGCTGCCTAATTGAAGCGTGTGCTGGGTGGTATAGTGATATCTCGTATTTAGCTCCCTTCCAGCAATCCGACATAGGTAATTTCCGAAACATCCATTTCACGAAAGTACCAGTGTAAAACGGGAGGATGCAGCTTCTTTGGCCCCATAAAAAAGGGGATCTGGTAGGAGAAATGGGATACGGAAGATGAGATAGGAGGAGTGGAAGGGGGCCATCAAGATTCACACTCATCGCACGAAATACGATTAGCTCGTAGCGTGTAAGAGCGTTGTGATGACACTGATCAAGATGGCCATGAGAGTTGTAATCAAAATAATAATTCCACCATAGCTCTACCATGTCAACGGTTTTATCATAACGTAAAAGAAAAGTTGTAAAGCACTCTAGATATTATCATTGTCGTCGCCACAAACCATGACTCTTGTAAAGGTAAGACTCAGTCTTGAAATAAAGCCTAATCGATGTATAAGAAATATTAATCTTACAGCGGATCCAGTCCAGAGATTAGCGAATTGGATAACATCTCAGCCGTGGACCAGCCCCTGTATTGAGAGCAGATACATAGAAGTGGTTGCAGCTCATACCAACACCAGTTACGACTCTCCAGAAGCAGTCAGTAAGTTCCTTTACAATATTTTAAAGCAATATATAGGTATATGTATAATTCGCAACATTGCTATGGATATTTTGGCAGGCGTAACAACACAAAACTAACATGTCCATTGCCATTCACGTGATAGTGCGTATCTATCGCTGACTAGTTTGCGTGTTATTCTATTTCTAGAAAAACGGCCACAACGAAAACGGTGATGAAATTTATTAAGTACATAACAGTATAAGAACATTATAAAATGTATGTATAAACTTATACAATAAAGAAAACTTAGTTTTTTTATATTTAGCCTATCTCTTAAGACTATAAGTATAATACTGAGCCTAGGTCACCAACTTCTATTTGTCAGGTGTCCAAAGGACATACCTACCTACCTACGTTACCTACGTCACTGGATTGCCATACTGATCCATTGTTCGAGGTAAGCATCAGCCCTCTAATCATCCTAAGAGTCGACAAATCGGCCTCACGGTCTGAGGACCCCACGGTCCAAGCAAAAGAATGTAAAAAAGAAAAAAATATAAGCACCATTAGTCACTTCGCGACGGCCGCTTAGTGCGTATAGACATCAATTTTAAACACATTTCTCATACTTTAAGCACCGGACGGCTAGCCGCACTACTGCTGGCGGCATAGTGCGTATAGGTGCTAAGATAATCTACTAATTTATTTTCTTCAATAAAAATAAATAATAATTTTGACCCTCACATAAAATTAAAATTTTCAATATCGCAATAAACCTGTTAAAGCAAAATAATCAGTGAGCGACATTGCTATAATTATTTTATCAGGCGTCAGTTATTATTAACTAGCTTTGGCCGTACACTTTATACACGTAGGAATTCACTCTTCTGTGTCTTAAAAGATATCAAATTCAGGAGAATTTAAGTTAAGATTGTGGTTTTAATTTCTAAAATTTTCATAGGAATCCATCGAGCCGTTTTGTAGCTTATTATGATTGAAAAAGAAAATGTTCTAAGGGCTGACAATTTCTCAGTAAAACACGTAAATTGTAACACGCGCTCCATTCATAGATGGCGCTACGAATCTTTTTTTTTTTTTTTATTGGACTTGACTTTATGTTGTTGGTCCGAAGACCTCACAACTTTACCGGGGTTTTCGGGGCGAGTGCCTTTGCGAAGCGAAGGCGCTCGAGCCCGGGAGGCAACTTGCTCGAGGGGCTCCTAGGGAGTTTCACCTCGGCTGGACTGTTGCCATGAGAGGGGATGAATCTAATGATGCCCACCATAGGGCGACACAATGCACTAATTGAGAGCGGGCGACGGGTAATATAAAGCCCGAGAGGAAGGATCCCGGCGGACCGGGATCGGCGGTTCGCGGTGGCCTATACTATCTTACTGCCGTTTCGCAACGTGTTATGGCTGAGAGAGAAGAAACGGCGAAAGAAACTTCCCAGCAACACGCCTAGTCTATCCTATGGGGGGGCTGTGTCTCCTGGCGTCCCTCGCGGGGACGTGGAGAGATCGTGATTGGCGGCGTCGACGCCGCCGTCTGTGTCTGTCTGTCGGTGCCTGCCAGCCTGCCGTCCTAACCGCGGGCGGGCTGATCCGAGCCAGCCGTTTTGTGATATCGTCGACCTTGTCCATGAGGATGTTACGCGGTCGTCGCACGAGAGCCTTTCGTCGAGGCTTATAATCGGACGCGCTACGAATCTGTTTTTGTTCTTATAGAAAATCTTATTTAAAACTTGCAATCAACCTCTTATTATTCAAAATACAGTTTTTAATATTAAATTATTCATAAACTGAAAGTCTTGTTATTCTTCCCTCGTAACAAGTCTGAAGATATTGTTACGAATTTGTAGGATGTAAATTCTAAAATGCCGTTGGAATTATCACAAAGTTTATAAAAATTACGCACAAGTATTTCCTAGTCCTTACAACTATAGCCGAATACAACCATACAAACCAACCCGTAGGGCAGAAAATATCACATAAATCGCGCAAAGTTCGTCGTTATAAGATACTCGCCCTAAAAGTGCACTAGGTAACGCCTCGTTCGCAATCAGAACACGACTGACACATTTCCTGACTTACCGAACTTCACCTATTTGAAAATTAGACATGGCTTTCTAGCAACATACTGTCCAGTGGTTCTTGAAATCATTAAATGGTCAGCTTAATGGCTTCCCAGAATTCGCATGAAAACCAACAGAAGAAAGAAGGTTTTATGACGTCGTATGGCGGTGTGAACACAGGTATTAGCGTGAATAATAGTTCATTCAAATTCAAAGGGGTAATAAGACACCTGCAAAGGATTAGTATCGGCTTGCAACAATATTTTGATTTTAAATTTATGACACATTGAAAGTCTCGGGTGTTCTACAAAAATGTAATGTTTGTACGAAAGTATTCATGTGAACTTCTAAGTCTTTATATATACAATTATTCTGTATGTGTATATATATATCACTGTGCTCCTCTTAAGCCGCTTTATCGTTTTTAATGATTTTGTTTATGATTGAGTAAGTCCCTGGACGGTTTATATTTACAATTAGATCCGGTAGACGGCGCTATAATCGGGTTTTTAATTTTTTTCAAGATAGGACAACGTCTGGCCAGGCCCATTAATTATATTAAAACTTTAGTCATGCGTGAATAATTAATAACTTTTCCTTTCAGTGAGACTTTGGACTTACCAGACATGTGTAGAGTACGGCTGGTACCAAACCACGACCAGCGACCGACAGCCATTCCTGTCTTCGGTGCCTCTCGAGTATTTCCACCAGATTTGTAAAGATTTCTTCGGCCTTTAGTAAGTTTAAACCTTTAATCGTAGTGTCAAATCCCAGTTGTGTCAAAATCTTCCATTTTCATTTCAAAATTTTGCTTTTAATTATTTGCCAATACGCAAGACTTATATATAGGTTACATAGTGGGTGCCTCTTGTTTAAAAAGCAGGCGCTAATACCGGTTTCATTGTACTGCATTTTTATGTTAGTGCTATGTGCCCTCGGAAGATTGACTTCATTTTATATCGCAAACTAACCCATCTCAGCATGAGATATGTTTATGTCAATTTTCGGATTTAACTAATTTACAGCAAAACCGATCAATTAGTCCAATATTTTTTCCGTGAAAGCTTAACAGACAGACAGATCGTGTTACTTTTACTACTTTACATTTTTTTATAGATGATGTATTTTTATATCTATAAACTTGAGAAATGATTGCTCTCATACAAACTTTCATCCTCTATTTCAACCCATTCTAGTTTTATTTATCTATCCCCTGTCTGTCTGAAAACTACATAAATAACAAAATGACAACATTGACAAAAATGATCAAAATGACCAAAATGGCCGAAACGACCGATATGACTGAAATGACGAAAATGGAAAATCACAAAACAAACATATCCTACTTCCTGGGATAACCTTTACATAAATCTATCCCATTCATTATCCGGGATGAAAAGTAGCCCTTGTCCACTCTCGTTATTAAAATTACATATATAACGAATTTCAACCAAATCGGTCCAATAGTTTTTCCGTAAAAGCATAACGAACAGAGAGACAAATATATTTTTATCCCAAAAACTATCCCATTTTTCGGGATAAAAAGTATCCTTTGTTCACCCTCGACATAGAAAATACATATATACTGAGTTTCAAACAAATCGGTCTCGTAGTTTTTCCGTGAAAACGGAACAGACAGACCGACAGAGTTACTTTCGCATTTATAATTTTAATAGGGATTTATAATAAGATTATTTGTCTTACAAATAGTTGTGGCCAGCGAAACTTCGTTTGCGTTGCTAGGACGATGTGTTTGTAAAATTAATTGTTGTATTACAACCCCTGCGCCAAAAAAAAGTTCGGCGCTGAGCATATTCCATGGAAACGGTATAATATTTCGGGTTAAAAATATCCTATGCTCTGACACGAGAGAAAAGCTGGCTCTCTGTGGAGTTCCATTTAAATCGATTCAGTAGTTTATACGTAATCTTCCGACAGACAGAGAGACAAAAATTCGTACAGAAAAAAGTTGTTTTTTGAAATTGTTAGCCCAAATCAGAGCCTCTCTGATTATTTTCTCATTTTTAAATTCATTGTACAATGTATGTGTTTGTCTGTCGATGATTATTATTTCTTACAAAGATTGAAAGAGGATTTTTAATGGTTTTCAGTTTCGATGAGACCCTACTCCGTTCCGGCATTAAGAGGACTAACCTCTTATTTGGAGGGCTGACCCGCTTACCGGATAAGGTAGTGTCGGTAGCGGGGGGTATAGACCCATGGGCACCCATGGGACCAAACAGGACCCATGCACACTCCCTTGCACCGGTCTACGTCGTACCAGGAATATCCCATTGTCGAGCTATCAGGTAATTAATAGTCCGAGAGCTGTTGGACACATTTGACTAGGTACTTGGGGATTCGTGCAATCTTGCGTAATACTTATTTTATGATATTTGGATATAAAAACAACGTACTGGCTAAATGATATTATTTTAATAATATAATTTATATTCGTAATAATTAGAGTGCCTACAAGCAGTATAAGGATATTCACAATTTCAACACCAGTCATTGTACTAAACTGATGTTGCCATCTTTTAGATTACAAAAACTACTGTCCTCTTTCTTGGGTGTTGGTATACGCGTCTTCAATAAGATTCCGAATGAAATGTTAGATCTGCCTTTCACTAAATATAAAACCAAATTAAAAAGTATCTTGCTAAAAAAGGGATATTACACTATTGAAGAATATTTAAATGATAATACTCTATTTACATAACAGCTCGCTCCAACCTCTGATACAATCGTCTGTATAAGGTTTTTATCTTGCCAAACATGTAAGGAATTATGAACATATGTTGCATTACAAACTTTTAGTACGTCTCGTCATTATTACAACAATAATAATTTTCTTCTTTCCTCTTACTGTGTCTTTGTCTTACTGAGTATGCACTGTTTGCTACGACTTCATTAATTCTTCGAAAAGTAATTCTGTAATATACTTCTGTATAAAATTTATAAAAAAAAGAACTTGAGATATAAATAGAATAAGAGACTTAAAGAAAAACAATATTTAGCTAGACGCGTTGCTGGGGAGTTTCTTGCCGCTTCTTCTCCTTAACAGCAATAACACGTTGCGAAGCGATGTACATAGAATAGGAAGTAAAAGTGTTCTCCAGTGGAACTTATGTTGAACAAAAACTTTTGAATTTGAATTTGATTAGGTATTTAGGGCTTCGTGCAATCTTGCTTAATACTTATTTTGTGATATTTGAATACAAAAACGCCATACTGGCTGAAGGATAGTTTTTTTTATCGCGAAGCTAATAAACAAGGTAGACGATACATACAATCGAGAAATCTTTTTACCAAAAGTTAAACCCAACTTCAAAAGTAACTAAAAACCAAAAGATAAACATTTTCTACATCTTGAAGTCGGTGCCAAATAAAACAACAACATTTTACTTCGCATCGACTTCAAGATGTTGTAGAAAACATACATTTTTTGCTTTTGAATTACTTTCGAAATCGGTTTATTTTTATTAAAAAAAAATTGTATAATTTTCTGTCTTCTTACTTTAACTTCATCCTATTATGATAATTCTTTTACGGTGCAGACTGTCCAACTTTGGAATATGCTGCCTCTTACTATCAGAGACGCCAAATCCTAACCAACATTTAGAAATTGGCTCAGGAAACACTATTTATCCAAAAATAACTATGTCTCATGAACAGAATATAATCAAGCTAATACATTTATCTAGTGCTTATCTCTTGTATACAATATAACCTGTGCCGCCTGCTCTTTAAAGATTCACTTCATTTTATATCGCAAACTATACCATTCCCCATCTATCTGTAAACTACGTTACCTGTCTATGTGAGAAAAATGACAAAAGTGAACCAAGTGGACCAAGAGGACCAAAGTGACCAACAGGGACCAAGGGGACCAACGGGACCCACGGGACTAACGGTACATAGTGGATGAAATTGACAAAATCACAAAAAACCTATCCCACTTTTTGGGATAACCTTTACATAAATCTATCCCAAAATCTATCCCATTATCCGGGATGAAAAGTATCCTTTGGCTACCCTCTGTGTTAAAATTATATATGTACCGAGTTTCAGCTGAATCAGTTTAATCTAGAAACTATCCCATTTTTCAGGATAATAAATATCCTATGTTCATCCTCGGCATCGAATATATATATACTGAGTTTCAGCCAAATTGGTCCAATAGTTTTCCGCTGAAAACGGAACAGACAGACGGACAGACAGAGTTACTTTCGCATTTATAATATTAATAGGGATTATTGAATATATATGACTATGTATATGTGTATTTATTTGTATATTTATTTCTTTAACTAGTTTGAGTATTTATGTATCTATTGCCTTTTCCTGCACCACCTATATCGCCTTATTCAAATTTCTTTGATTTAGGTTGCCTGGAAGAGATCGCTTTGAGCGATAAGGCCGCCTATTGTATTGCCTGGAAAATATTTTAAATATGGTCTGTTTTTGTAATTGTATATTTTGGTGTGCAATAAAGTGTTATCTCTCTCACTCTCTCTCTTTGTTAAACTAATTTTAAGAAAGATATGTCTCTTATAAACATTACTTTCTTAACAGACCAACCGGTAGCAGTGAAACTGTAGAGTTGGAGGAGACCAAGCAAGCTGTCCTACAGAATATGATTTACTTCTTAACGGGACAACTCACTCCTAGCAGTGGCTACAGGCCTTTTGCGTCGACATTTGTACTGGTTGTTCTATTATACTTGGTTGTTTAATTAAATAATTTTTAACTAATGGTATTTATTCGTAACTAACCCAACATATCCAAGCCGTGGCAACTTAAGAGGTTAGCGGCGTCCCAAACTCGAAGGGCACGGGTTTGAATCCTGGCCGGAAAACAACCACCCAGTTTTCTGAGCATGCATATAATGTTGAAGGAAAACATCGTGATGAAACCTGTACATTGAGATGACAATGTGTCCACTTCTCAATCCATTTTGGACTATGTAGCGGGTAATATAATAAAAGACTATATTACTATACCGCACATATTTAATAAAAAATATAAAAAGAATATATACGATATTGGGGGTGAGTTCCTAATTTTTTTTTTGCCTTGGCAGACGTTTCACTTTTTTTCTGGTGCCAGTACCGCCCTGAAGTGTCCGCAGGTCCAGGGGTGTGCCGACGGTGCTGAGCTCGGTATGCTGGAGGGATGAAGGGAGGAGGTGCACTACTTAATTAGTCGCCCGAATTGTCCCTCGCACTTCACTCCAGTCTCCAAGATGAGGATTATAAAGAAAAAACCTGGAATGTACGCCCAGTGTGTTATTAAAAAAAAACTAATAGCTTCTAAACGTCGGCCACCTCGGCAAGACAACAAAACAGGGCGAAAGAGCATAGTTGGTGAGGTGGCCAAGCGGAAGGCAAACGGAGTTACAGGAATGATTTTCAAATGAGTTAAATGATTTTGAAAGAAATGAAATTGAGTTTAACAATATGAATATGCATGAAAAAACGATTATTTAAAATATGTGAACTAAGAAATAAAAGTAAGCATACCCACATGCACGATTTAATGAGATGAAATAACTATAATACATTCGTGGGTGAAACAACTACTATCAAGAGGCTTATATTATAGGCTTCAACACTTACCCAAAACGTGGGTTATAACGCTAATGTATAATTTAAACAATAATCTTTATCGGTGTTAAGATAGGAGTAAAACTTTATATGAACGACGTGTTGGTAGTTTCATGTACAACGCAATACTCTCCCCGAGCATCGATGTCCTGTCAAAACGCGCGACCTGCGGGCCGCCGACCGGTTTCTTAGCCCACTAAAAGTTAGTTAATCACTCGGCGATGCTCGCGTTTATTATTTTTAATGTGATATTAATGTTTATTTTAAATTTTGATAATTATTTTTAAAATATATGTAATATTACGTTATAACTAACGTGGCAGATATAATGCTCGTTCTCTTGTAAGTAGGAAGCCCAGACACAGTAGTGGAATTTTTTTATGTAACTTTGTTTTTTCTAAACCGATTTTGATGATTCTCTTTACATCAAAATATTGTAAAATTTAGTCATTTTATGTTTCACTTGGCACCGACTTCAAGATGTAGAAAAAATATTATTTTACTATTTACTTACTCTTGAAGTCGTTTTCTTTTTTGTCAGAATTTTATATTTATTGCTGAAGAAGGTACAGGGGACAAGCTGACGGCCTACCTGATGGAAAGCGGTCACGGTTGCCTACGGAGCATTTACAACAGCTGAGGTGCTACCAACGTGCTTACATCTTTGAATATTTAAACTGAGGATTTAAATAATTCAGTATAAAATTTGGTCCAGCTTTCCTACTATATTTAGAGATGTGCCGAATAGTCGGTAAAGCCGACTATCCGGCCATTACCGTAGTCGGCGACTATTCGGCAAAGGGCGCCGACTATCCGGCTTCTTGCTTTGTAGTTTATAATCTATACTTTACTAATATATTGTAATCCATACACGTGACTGTCTTTTTGACATGATTAAATTTTAATTGAGCTCTTTCCCTTTAAGGAACAATAACAGTATTATCTTTAAACAAATATATATTTTTTGTTTTTACACAATAACACCGCCCTGATCAGTACAAAAGTAAAAATCAAGAAACAACGCGAAGTAAACAAAATAGGTTCCGACACGCTCGCGTTGGTTGCGTCTTGCGCGGGAATAAGCTATAAACGAAGCGTCACGGAAATACCCGAAATCGTGATCAGCTTGGCCGACTAGTCGGCCTCTTTACAACCGACTAATCGGCTATTCGGCCAGTCGGCCAAAGTCATAATCGGCACATCTCTATACATTTGCACAATGTTTTGAAAAATTAACCTCGAGCTTACAAATATTTTATTTTTAATGCAAATAGGTTTTAAGAAATAGAAGCCAACCTTTAGTTTCGCAGCTACGCAACAATTTATTTTTTTATTGTGGTGAAGTTCACCAGGGGTTATCGGCAGTATGCAACGGATACTTTAGTACTTTGGCCACATAACCCGCAAGAACCCAGATAACATAGAAAGACTTGAGGTCATGGCGAAAGTTGAAGGCAAAAGACCTCGTGGTAGATCTACATGGACATATGTATAAGTTCGACCCACCACCGTGCTCAAAACCGGGCATGGTGGAGGAGAGCACTTATTCACTGCCATTAAAGTCACGATCGTCAGCAATGAGAAACAGCAGACGGCTCAACTAAATGAAAGTGGTTACCGGCGCCGATAGATGTTTGCAACCAGGGGTGTTGCCAACCTTTAAGATGGGATGGGATGGGAGGGGATGGGATAGAAGAGCTATTGGAACTCTCAGTCATCGCACGAAGGTCGGCTCTTAAGCTGTAACAAGGTAATGATTCCAGCATGGCTATAAGACGCCAGAGTGTGTTCCTGCACGCACTTGGCCGATTTAGTTTGTAAACAAAGTGTAGATAATAAATAATATTATGCAATATTTATTTCTATTACAAAGACTTTAGTTGTAGTACAAATAAGGAAGATATGCAATTAATAACACCGACAAATAAATAGTTAAATAAATAATATGATTTTTTATACCACAAATTTACATACATTAAATATTAAATTATGATTGAAATAATAATACATTCCGTAGCTATTAAAGTATCTAGGCGTGGTAGATTAGTGGCAAGCATACGCGTTTCAAACTCAAAGGGCGCGGATTCGAATTCTTGACCAGAAAGCGACACCACTTAGGCAGTTTTCTGATCTAGTGTACATATTGTGACGGATACGCGTAGCGGAATTTCTTCCCCTTAAGAAAAGAATGGATAGTATTCGCCTTAACAATAACACAATACAATGTTGCATATATATATAAGCGAGACATTCTGCGCCCGGACTCAGTCTAGATTAGAGTCTCGAAAAGGAGTTTGAAAGGAGGAAGAAGAGGATGGCCCAGCTGAGCGGAAGGGGAGCCTCGGACGCAAGTACCAGTCTACGCGCTGAGCCTACAGCGGGTCGTTGGCGGTTCGGACGGGCACATGAAAAGGACCCTGGTACGAATTTTGGAAGCGAGTACCGGTGAGTGCGCTGAAGCTGCGGCAGAGTCGGTGGAGGTGGCGCTGTGCGGATTATGGCGTGGTGTTGCAGACGGGCGTTGAGGGCAGTGTCACGCGGAAGGTATGACGGATGGACCCTGGAACGAGTCTTGGAGCAGAGCACCATGTGTGCGCCGAGGCTACGCATGGGGTCATCGGAAGCGGTACAGAAGGCGATGCGGCAGGGTAACTCGTTGGAGAGCATCGGACATCCTCCGAGTGGCCATGCGCGAAGGTGGAGTCGCGCATGCCAAGGAAGAAGACTTGTCGTCGTGGAAGCATTGAAGGAGTCATGCGTTAGAGTTATTTATTTTTATTGCAGGAGTTCAGCAGACAGGCAGACGGTCCACTTAATGGAAAACAGTTACCATTGCCTATGGATATTTGTAACACCAAAGGTGCTACAAATGCGCTGCTGCTCCTTTAGGGGAGACTGCAACCTGGTCACTAATGCCGGAACACAACTCAAGGTTGCTATGGCGACATACTTTAGACCAGTGGTAGTAGCCATTCAGTCGGGCAAATGCCCTACCACCTGGCTGTAGGTTGTTTAGTCGCCTCTAAAATAAGGATAAAGAAATCTACAAGCTGGTTTGTTATATCTATAGATTCGTAACTGTCGTCGAGTGTAGTTCTATCCCGGACTTGGACAACATATCAGACTGACTGTTCAATGTGAGTAATACTTGCATTGTCTTAAATAAAGACATTCTTGTAGATCGGTATTTCCTTCCAATCCCGGTACCCACAGCACGTAACAATATTGTTACAATTACCACGAGCTAACGATGAAGGAAAACATCGTGATGAAACCTACACATCGAGATGAACCGATGTGACAAACCCGCCAATCTGCCTTGGACAAGTGTAGCGGCTACACTGTCTGTTCTCCTATAAATCCAAAGCCCAGCAGTGGGACGTTTACGGGCTATCATTATTACGACGCGATGTGAATAACACGCGTCATTACGATGCATGATTTGAAGGTGGGTAGACGTTGCGTTCATATTACTTATTATTATGGCACACAGACAACGTCGCATGTGGCCGCTAGTTAATATACTCTGAAGACAATTAGTTAAAGTACAGACAGCCTAGATCTCTATATATGCATTCATTTTAGGTGATAAAATAAAATCATATTAACTTTGTAACATAATATTTATTAACATAATCATAATAAAATAAACCAACATACGTATGTATAGAATATAGAATATGTATGTACATATTCTATATTCTCAAGTTACACTTGTCTTATGGGTAATTAGTGATGCAACCGATATATCAATATTTTTAAATATAAATTTCATGAGAAAAGCTTTAAAAACATTATTTTATCATAGCGCCATCTATAGTTTGGGGGCCAATTATCACTTCGCAACGCGAAGATGTTACAATAGCAGAATTGGGGCCCTGATCTGATCTGCTTCAAATACAGATACCGATCTAATCTCCAAAGATTATATTGGTCCACTTGTAGCCCGTTCCTACATCTAATCGACTGTTCAATCGCCTTGCATCTTACTATTGGTTAAAATTTGACATAAGCAGCTTATGTTTAAATTCAACACATAGTAAGGCAAGTAAGTGGATAGCAATATATAGAAACCGGCCATAAGCTTATATTTTCTCTATTTGATATAAAATATCGTTCATAGCGACATTTTCAACATAGACATTTCACTTTTCAAAATATCCTCATCCTTATTCTATATACATATTAATTCATTATGATTAAAACGCCCAGTTTTGCAACGCTTTCTTGGATTAAACGCTCAAAGTCCTTAAAAAAGATTTCAATGGCAAAAACCCAAGACTTTGAACTTTAAAAATTGTGCCTTACAATAAGTAACCTCACAAGTATGATTTTTCCTTGTATTAGGTGAACAAGGACAAGAGAAAAAGGACAAAAATAGATAACCTTTTGGTTAGCCTTAGAGTTAAAAGCACTAGACTTAAGCAATATACTTCTTAAAACATACTTTTTTAAATTTTAAAAATTAATCCAAAAACGTTAATAAACAAAACAATCCTTTAAAATTAATAGAAACATTTACTTTATTACTATTTATTTAAAACGTTTGAAACAATCATGATAGTCCTTATTAACCCAAAGGTCTAGTAAAAGGTCTTAAATTTTAATTATGATCATTTTGACTATATCTCAGATCCATATAAAGTTTTTGTGTATACAGCAAATATAAAATATAAGCAACTATTTTTGATAAGCATATGAACATAAATCGTAAAAATTTCATGAATACATTAAGACTAATTTTCACACGCTACGATCTTGTTCGATGTTATGTCAAGAATGACGAATTTTTTTAGTTTTTGTTGGCACTGTTGCTTGGTCACAGACAAATAAAAACCTCGAACATGGGTTTGGATACAGTACTTTAACTAGCAGCAATGTTTAAAGTTGTGGTACTTAAAATAGTACCCTGGGCGTTTATTTAATTGTAGTACTTTAGGTTATTATTTTTGTACAAAATTATAGTAATTAAATACCTATAAAAATTAAACTAAATTATAAATAAGTATATATAAAACCAATTTACATATATCCTATAAATAAACCTAACTTAAAATATATATATATATAATAGTAAAAAACTAAAATTAAAATAAAAACCTATATTAAAACTCGTCCAGCCCCACCAGACCACTGTCGTTGGGCATTGTACCTAGAAGGCTGGCAGCATTGCCTCGCTGGATACAGAGGCTAATCCTTTGAGCGAGGTAAGTTCCAGCCTTCCGGTCTCCTGTTGTATCGACAGATTATATTTTTCTATAACATAGATATATTGTCCACAAACATCGATATTTTCCTGAGCTGTATTACATCTCTAGCATGGAAGGATTAATAGGAGTAACAGTTTGCAGTAAAATATAATTCTAGTCGAGATGGCGCTACTAGTTGTTCGTCTCTCACCTTTTGAGGTTGTACTGCTTATAACTTATACTTTAAATCAATAAAATAGAACATTTTTGTACTTTGTATTAATACTTTTAGTAATACATATAAAAATGCAAATTTCTTAAATTTAACAGTAAATGGATAAACTCACAATAAAATCTTGTAAAAGATTAAAAATAATTAAACCTACTGCCTTACCCAAATCCAATATTACATCACCCTAATTTAGAGTAAGGGTCCAAAGATCAGAGTAGGTCCCTCTGGCGCTAAATGTTACTCAACTCAAGCTTGTGGATATATTTTTAAAAAAAAAACCTGTGTGTCTCGGGTCACCCGACAGAAGCGATAGCTTAAACTAATCTAAGTTGAACTATTTAATATTGAAATTGGTTAGAGTGATAGAGGAGGAGCCTGCCTACCGCTGCCGTATGCGTGAGGGAAAGAGAAGCCAGACAGACTGGCGCCGTAACACGTTACGTAACGAAGTGGTTTGTCCTCCCACTTCAAAATCTAACTGCACTTAAATTACTTACTACTAATTTTAGTTGCCTTGTTAAAAACTACTTACTAAAAATAATTGAGATGATAAATTAATTGTTACACGTTTAGGAGCTTGTCTTCGTTTACGAAGTGAGCTACCACTTAAAAGGTTCACACCTTATATGACATTTTTTTACTTAATAGATTATAATATAACGTTTACGAATATATTAATGGCAATACAAACAAATAAGATAATATCACTGAAGATTTCAAATTTAATACTTTAACATGAAATTAATTTGGAAACTAGTGTAGGGTTATAGCATCAAGACATTTAGTTGATGTAAACATTTTCACGACATGTAAATGACAAAACATACTGGAAACTTTATATTATGTAGTACGTATTCATGCACCTGTTTTTGCAAATAAAGTTTGACTGACTGATACTGATTGTGCCGCTTGATTTAAAATCCTGTCCAATTATTTCGATAACTACCCACTTTCCTAACCCCGTTATCCAATCACCTTTTCCCAGCCGCCATCTTCCGTTCCATACGACTATCCTTGTCGTACTTACCGCTGTACTACATCTTTCCACCACCAATTGCCGATAAGGGCAGTTATACCGGGCAGTTTCTGCAAGCCCAGAAGCACGCGGGTCATTCTCCAGTCGCCATTTGGATACGCGTTCAGTCCCTAGTCCTGGGCTGTCGCGTTGACAGATTCTATTGTCTTGATGGACTTTTCTTTCGTGGCTTCTGCTTGAGCAGCACAAACGGAGCTGACGAAGAGATCAATATGACTACCGTATCTGCGACAGGCTGCTAGAGATCACCTCGTGGTGTGACCCGAAACGACGTCTTTACGCTGGAATTACAGCAGACGCGGTGTACGACGTATGGACGCCACGCACTGCATATTTACGCCGCGTATAGTCATGGTAGCGTAGGCGCGTCCATACCCCAAAAGGGCTCGGGTTCGAATCCTGGCCGCGCATACACCATTTAGGTAGTTTTCTAGCCTAATGTGCATATGGTTAAAATTACCACATGCTAACAACGGTGACGAAAAACAGCGTGATGTAACGTGCTCAACGAGATAACCGAAGTCTCAAACCCGCTAAGCCGCCTTAGAAAAGCGTGGCGGGTCATACTGTCCGTTCCCCAGCAGTGGGACGTTTATGAGCTATTATTTTAGGTCTCTGAGAGAGACCACTATAGTCCATTTTTATGAGAGCGTCACGCCATAAGCAGCCTATGGTGTTTGTAGCGAACTACCGCCTAAGAAGGCGGACCTCAAGCTCCGAAGTAGATGTTCCAAACATAACCGGGATTTAATGTCGAGATGATGTTTCTATATCCATGATTCTTTATTTGTTTTTTGGCAAATTTGAATTAACTTATCGGTCTTGAATAGGACTTATTTTGAGTAGGTTGAGTAGATGAATTCTCTTAATGATTAGCCCATCAAATAATACTTTTCAGTTGTACTTTTTTGGTTTCATATAGAAATATATTTATTCATCGTAATAATCGGGTGCTGACCTGGAAAAAAAAACATCAAAATCAAATATTGACAAATACAAATTATTTACAAACAGTATTTAGCGACATACACGCTGTCCTGCTCCAAAAAGTGAAAATCTAAAACCCGATTCCAACGCCACCTACCGGGTCCAATTGTGAATCTAAACCATTCTCGAATCCACTGGAACACACACAACAAATTTCAGGAAAATCGGTCCAACCGTTTAGTTCTGTCACATACACACTTATAGAAGAATTATATATATATATATATGTAAAGAAAAAACATAATTTTCTTTAATGTGAACTTTCCCGCGCATTAAACGTCATTGAACGCAAAGTGAATTGACAGATGTCGTTTGCGAGCTATGAAAAAGAGAACCTATAGGCATCTCGTGATTGTAAAGAGAAAACAATAATTTATATTATTAATTCCATTGTTAAAGTATTGTAATTGTGATTAGGAACAGACATTATTAATAATAACATTACATGTCGTTTCTTTTCTTACAGGGATATAAGTTTTTTCTAACGTACTAAGTAAATACACACTTTTATTTAATGTATTATAAAACAATAAATCTTTTCTTACAGAGAAACTCAATTATATTTGACTGATTGTATCGTCCTAATCCCGAAATTATTAGAAAATATCTTTATATATATATAATATAAAAGCATGGTTATTTTGTTTGTTTAAAAATTTTAAAACGAGATGTGACATAAATAAATGGTGGCATCAATGAAAGTCTGGGACTTAAAGTATGGCGCCATCTATTTGATGCTTACGTAACTTAGTTGATAGCAGAACTCGTACTTACCAACCTTTCGGTTAAATAAAAAAATTTGATTATAAATTACAATGAACCCTATCCTATGTCCTAAGGTGGAACAAATCCAGCAAAATAAAAAAGAAATCATCAAAATCGGTTGAGTAGTTTCGGAGTTCATCGCGGTCAAACACTGTGACAGAGAATTTTTATATATATAGATTGTATATATATAATATAGAAGATAGATAGATTTGAAATAAGAGTATCATTTTAATTGGAAACCAAGTTCTTTACATTTCTTTAAGTTGGGATGGTAGTCTCGAATGTCGCTTGAACGAATAGCTTTTATATCCTAGATAACCGCAGAAGTAAAACTAACGAGAAATAAAATGGGAAAAGAGAGCTAGAAAACATAGAAAAAAAAATCTTCAGGCCATTGTCGCTCTTCGGGAACGTTCCCGAAAGACTGGCAGCGCAGCTGTTTTATATTGTTACAACTTAGGCTCTGACAAACATAAATTCTACGTACAGATCTGTAAAAGCACATTTTATTACCTGTCGGCATTTGAACTAATTGTAATCCTTTTATGGTCGTCTTTTGTTCTCTTTATTTATTGGCATACGTTTCTAGTTATTGTGGAGAACAGCCCATTGTCCTATATATTGTACTCATTTACGGCCGCTCAAGAGCATTATTAACCACGTGTTGCCGGGCACATTTGCGTTTGCTACAACTACGACGATACGGGCGTGACATGTGTACATTCGGGAATCTAATACTGACGGACTTTGCGTGTTTTATTGAATTACGACCTTCTGCATTACGTTTGAACTTGTTATGTTCGGTTATATTTGTACCTGTGTTATACGTGTTTGTATAGTTCTAATAAACCCTATAGTAATTCTAACGGCATTTTAATTCGAGTCCCGCAAACTCATAACAACTCGTGAACGTTGTCCGCGACGGGTTACTATTTTTCAAGCTCTTGGTAGATCATTCATCAGCAAGGCACTTGAAATGACACTATTCTTAAGAGGATAATGAAGAAAACCTAGTTGCGGCCAATGATGGTCAAAATGACTTGTGAAATTATCCTACGTGTATTCACAGGTGGAATTTTCTCTGATACATTCTCATTAGCATTAAATTCTATTGTTACTCTTCCACGAAAATACATTGTGAACCATGCACACAATTGTGTAACGGCATCTCAAAGTCGCGAATAAATAACAAGGTCGTATGCGTCACAGTGAGTCAACTCAGGAAATAAGATAATTTGCTATTACAGATATGAAAGGCCGATATCTGGTAGGTGTCTCACGCGATTAAAATAAATAGCGTTCCCATTCAATTAGGCAACGTGGCCATATTTTTTTTGGGGACGTTCCCTAATGACAGTGATTTTATTTATATCATCGTTTTTTTTTCTTCTTTATATTAAGAAAATATTATTTTTTTACTTTTTAGTACATATGTCAATGGACAATACAATGCAAGAAAACTTAACTTATTCGTTTTATATTCTACTCATAGTCCCTCAATACTATGAGTAGAATACTGAGCCCAGATCACCGTCTTCTATGGGTAAGGTGCCCAGAAGGCTGGCTACGTTTCTCTCTGATCACCTGAAGAGTCAATGAGTCGTTTCGATAAATTTTGGTAGAGGCTCATGGCCTCAGGACCCCACGGTCCAAGCGTCTCGACAGCAAACGGCACAAATATATAACTCTCACTGAGGGTTGCATACTTGCGCCGCTTGAGTGATTCGGCTGTTTCCGCCGAATATTTTAATTTTATTTAATCCAATTTTATATTAAGTACTGGGATATGCCCGCGACTTCATCCACGCTTGACTTGAAATTGCCGCGGGATACCTGGGTTATAAAATATCACACATTGTATTAAATAAAGGCGACTGGCGGATTTCGGCCTCAATATCTACAAAGACAAAACTTATACTAAAAAAAGTTGTTTTTTACTTATTATCTTTTTATGTAGTACCATATTTGAAGAACTTCTCTAACGAGAAAAAAATAATATTGATTGCTTCAAGGATCAATACTGGCTTACCAAATAATTAAATTCAAAAGTATTATTGTCTGATTCTTTAAACCATTATATCAATAAAAATCTAGATATATTACGCGTCAAAATATCGATATACCTGCGTAATATTCTGTTGCTTAACACATTCTTCTTCTGTTAGTTAGTTAATCAATTATTTATTCGTGTTCGATATCTGTTATTTTATATTTTTTTTAAATGGCAATAAACGTCTAAACGTCTATTATGTCACTGTCAAGTGTCATACGTCAGACAAAGCTGTATGGACTCAATACCTTTGCCTGGCATTGTGACGAATAAAACACAAATCTATAAATTATTCGTTAAAAACAATAAATATCGTAAAACTGTTCACATTGTTTATTTATAGGTATAGTTAAAATTTTTTTTTAAATAAAATTGCAGTTCTAAGTCACACCAAAAACTCTATTATTATCGTAATGGCGGTTATGTCAATGTCAAACTTTTAAGGCCAAATTCTATTTTCAGCCAAGTTCTTGTATTGATAAGTATAATAAATACTTCCCGAGAGAATTATCTGCTCTCTCGTCTCTTGAAATGCATGGTTAGTGGAATCAACAATGGCAGCAGTCTAGTCAGTCAGTCAGTAAATATTACGGCTCTCTACAACCAATCTTCCCCATGGTTTTTCCGCCACCGATTCTTACCTAAAAAAATTACATCTACCCTAATAAGCCTTCCACTTGGACATGTATGTTCTCCTACCTTCTTAGCAAAATTAAGAATACGCGATCACTCTTTGTGCGAATGCGGCTTAGAAAAAGGAACAGTGGAACATATATTCTTTCACTGCCCTAAAATTACCACCCATATATATGATATATTACCTTCGACCTGAATCTCGATTACCTGTTAACTCTTGTTCATTCTAAATTTGTGTATATTTTATGTAAATTGCTACATATTAATAATATTTATTTATAATGTGGTTAGTTTAATACAATTATTGTTTTGTGTTGTCCTCAGGTTATCAGAAAACTTTCTTACTGTTCTTCACCGCCCAAAGCTGTTATTATAATTTTATAGCTGATTGCCCTACACCTGTTATTTTTACACAGTCACTCCGACATTGGCAAAATCAACGCCTGTTAGGTTCTTAAAATTTTAATGTGTTGTATAAAAACATGGAACAATAACAAAGTAAGTGTTTAAACAAACATCTGATACTCAAACTTAATTACATTATTTTCACCTTTGTTATTAATCTAAAATTTAAAACTTTTCACGACTATAAAAGCGGAAGGTTCGGCCGGCATTTTTTTTTTCAGGAGGGCGAAATGCATTTCGCACATACCGGGTCCTTTGCTAGGGATTAGACCCCTGTCGATCATGGAGGCATTCCACTGAGGGCAATCCAAACTCGAACCAATGGACAAATGCCCAAGGGCTAATACCCCACTAAAACCACCCTCCCCCATGTGCCCCGCGCTTATGGTAGGAATGGCATGAGACTTGGAACGTAGTTACGCCCACGCCGATCCTGGCGCAAAAGTGCCTGAGAGTGCCCCGGGAATCAGAGCAAACTCACTTCGTCAACAGGGGTGAAGACTCCTCTGTTCCCTAGATTTTAGAGGGCCCCTACAGGAAGGTTCGGCCGGCATGGCTCATTATCGTTCGAGCCGTCGAATGGGACAGTCTACAACCAGCAAACTTCACTGACAGTCTTAAACCGACATTCTACGTTCATCGGTTGAACAGAGCGAAAGCACTGTTGGACAAGAGCCGCATAGTATATTGTCGTCGATAATTACTGATCGATAATCGCAGTATTCTTTGAGGGCAAATTGCTGCTCGACACCTGACAAGCATGGACGCAACTCTTGGAGTTGTCTTAATATTTCTGTGTATTATTGTGCTGTATTTATTTATTACCGGGTGAAGCAATAGAATTTTCGAAAATCTTTGTATGTAGTTTTATTTCTTTTCAAAAATAAACAAATGTTTCTTTGGAGTAAAATTTGCTATCTCTATTATTTAGAGCACTTTCCCTCCAGGTGGCATTAAAAAATTCCACCTTGTATATAGATTTGACTTTATTGCCACAATAATATAATTATTTAGTAATAATATAATGTATAGTTTGTCGTGACGTCACTCTAGGTTCAAGCGGAAGAGCGGCGTTGTTCTAATAGATCGACATTTTAGCTGAGCTTGATTCAATTTTTATGGCTTAAGATGTATCTTCAGATACTTTGTGGCTGTTTTCTTTTTATTTATTGTGCTTTATTTATTACTTTTAATGTGTTTGTTTCCCTTGTATATGTCCTAAAATAAACCTGATTTCTTTCTTTCTTCTTTCTTTCTATTAACATAGTTCTAATTTTTTTAGTAGCGAAAACATAACTATGAAATTTACTACAAATCATATCAATATGGTGTTTCCATGATAAGAAACCTACAAAGTAACTCTAATTCAAAATGAAGAAGCCCGTTAGTGTAAATCGTTTGTTATCTATACATCTTTCATACAGAAAAATAAAACTGAAGTGTCCGTTTGTAAACACAAAATAAAAATTGAAAAAAAATTGGAGGGATAATTCGGACCAGGAGATTTCAAAAATGCAATTTTTAATTTTTTGTCTTTCTGGCTGTCCGGATGTTCCGCCTAATCTCTGAAACGGCTGGACCGATTTTGATGCGACTTTCACATATTAAAGTTGTATTAGGAAGTAAGGAATCATAATATCATAAGGAATATAATAGATACAAATATAAAATTGTAAACCAGTAAGTAAGAAAATGTAATAGAAACTAAGTTTGAAAAGAAAATAAAATAAAATGACTCCCCCATTTATTTTACCAAAAATAGCATTAAAAGAAAGAAAAATATAAAAGACAAGAAAAAGAAACACTCTGACTTAGCCCATGACGGAGGAGATTGGCGTATATAAAAAAACAAAATAGAGTTGCGCGAAAAACTTCCACGCGGTCGAAGTCGCGGGCACAGATAATAGTAAATAAATGAAATAACACTTACGTGATCTTTTTCTCACATTTGTATAAACCAATCCATGTTTTATATTCTTCATATCCGTATGGGCATCTACTATTTTCGCTAATTACTACTGATCGTCTTTCTCTAGTTACAATTTGCTGTGCCATTGGTTTATCATGGAAACTCAACTCTACCGCAGGATGGCAGAGTACACTCACTAAATTTAATATTAAAATTATGCAGATTACTTGCTTCATATTGCTAAATGAATAATCCTATATATTTTAAATAATATTTTAGTCCCACAATACTTCAACAAGACGTGGTGCAACTTTGAACGGCCGACTTACGACTGTGCCTCAAATATATACCATCGCAATATGTATGTACACACACATAGCTACCTCAACCGAATAAATTGGTGGACTATTACGTCAAAAAATGTTTTTTGGATTTCTTCGATTCTTGGATTTTTTTAACATATTATGTTTTTATGTGGTACAATCATACTGACAGTCTTGATTACAGTTCGTATAGTGGGCTCAATTGGTGTAATACCATGCTCTCACAGAATATCAGCGTCTAACGGTTACTATTGAGCTAATCGTGTTACGTACGATGAGAGGTCCGATTTCCAGCCTTCCTGTCTCATCTCCCTATTCCATCCTAAAGGGTACAAAGGTGTTGGCTTCGCCCCTAGTGTTGCAAAGTCTATAAACGACGGTAACTACTTACCATGTGGTAAATTTAGTGTAAGACCTAAATTTTCAGACAAATAAGGACGCACGAACTTATTAATTTCGAAAGACGCAAAGAGTATGACGGCCTCTGTGGTTGAGCGGGCTAAGCCTTTGCCAGCTTATCTCACTGCAACGCGATTCCTGGTATAGTAAATATCGGAAACGTATTTTCTCCGTTATTTACTATGGTCTGGGTGACTGGGATCGGCCCCAGAATGGTCCGTTGTATATTACCCATAACACAAGCGTAACTTGCTTAATTTGGGGATATACAGTGTATGTGTTTGTCTGCCGATTTATTTATTAGTTATTTAGTATTAAAAATAATAAACAAATAATAGGTATTTATTAGCTCACGCACGGAGGACGGACACTGCCGCCCTAGGACCACGGCTGATCGCCTACCATTGGCCCGGACAACTGCTAGTGCGACGGACCATAGTGAATAGTATATACATAACTTCGAATAAACCAGCACTATCTTCTATATACAGTCCATAATCATTCAACCACCTTATTAGTGTGTCTGCTAGAAGGACATGCTTTTCCTCAGTATTTGTAAATATTTCTTTGGTCAAACTGCGATATTATGCACTTGTAGCAGCGAGAGATTATATGATACTTCAGATGGCAGATGAGTAGTATTCACTGTCGAGTGCTGATGTGAACTGAAGTGATCTAATTTAATATTTTCTACAGTTTTCGCGATTTGTATACATAATAAAACTACGTTTTAACGGTTTTAAGCGTGGTAATTTATTTAATTTTTGTTATTCCGACATTATTGTGATCACGGAAGACAAAGATGTCGAGTGTCAACGATAATTGTTAAAGTTTCATTTAGCCAACCACCAACTTGTTCATTTTAATTATTGAGTTTTAAATTTGTTTGTGGTTATTATTTACTCTATGGGAGCCTAATCTAATTTACCACCGCTTCGCAACATGTTGTGGCTTGAAGAGAAGAAGCGGCACAAGAAGCTCTTCAGGAAACATGCCTAGATCTAATAATTTTATATAATATTAAAATGGGTGGGAGGATTAGATTAGGCTTCCATAGAGTAAATAATAACCATAAACAAAATTAAAACTAAATAGTTAAAATGAACAAGTTGGAGGAGGAGTAGTCAAAGAGTGCATTGAATATATAAAGACTAGTAAAGACTAGATCGTTGTCCGCTGCGATAACTAGACGTATGCAGCTCCCATACACCTAATAAGTTTTCTTTTGAACCCGCTAATACCAAATTCTCTTATATCGCTGAATTAGTATATAGCTGTAGAGTTGTTTTTTGGATTTATATGTTTTCCCAAAAACTGGAATTTACCAATTACCGTTTTATTCGATTGGGGTCGCAACATCTGTTATCATCTCAAATGATCGATGATAAAATGTTATAGAATACGCGTCTAATTAACATAGCCGCGTCATTGTGTTCTTGGAAATTGACTTCATTCATTAAAATTCCCGCTGGCGTTTAGGAGACATTGCTATAATAAGAACTTTTAAGGATATACCAGAAGAAGGTTATGAATTCATTTAACCGACTTCGAAAAGGAGGTGGTTCTCAATTCGGCTGTATTTCTTATTTTTGTAATTTGTATGTTTGTTACGCGATTCTTCTGTCTATTTTCAACATTTTCTTTTATAATAAATTTACGTTAAACAGTTTTTTGGCACCATATACACTTAACTGCGAAAAGAAGAAAAATATTAGAATCCTCCCATTATCCTCTCTCCCTGTCTATCCTATCCGCCACAACACTCGCGCGAACGAGACGCACAATGGATACAAACAAAGTGTATGTGGCGCTGCGCTTCCGTGGCTGTCAAATGTCATCCAGGTCTTACAACACTACCGCGGGAAGTACACTAACGGCTAACGAGGACTTTTTGGCGGGAACTGAAAGGAAATGTTGTGCTGTGCAGTTTTATTTTCGAAAAATGTGTAAAATTACTCTAAACTGAACAATAATCGTAGGATATTTATTGATAGTTTTTGAGTAGTAATTATGTGTTTTGTGAGAGATGTGAACTGTATAGTCAAATGTGGCCTTTCGAGTTGTCACAAGAACTCCGTTGAATGGCGTCAGTTAATAACCTACAGTTCAGCTGAGCTATACATAAGCTTAAGAAAATGAAGAAACCATATTGTAATCTAAGATCTGGCTCAAAGGCCTAGCTGCCAAGCCATAAACCTAAATAAAAAATAACGTGTAACGAAAAATACCAAATTGCAAACCGAACCGGCAAACCCAACAAACAAGTGAGTGTCCCATATCGCTATTATCGTATAACACCTCATCAGGCTTTTCGTTTTATTATTATTTCGACGTTTCCGTCACTGTTCAGTAGCCGTGATCACGACTTTTATTATGTGTACTAGTCGCGTGTCGCAGATGACACTAGTTAATACATGTAGGACTAGATGGCGCTGACCAATAATTATACATGCTATTGTTTACCACCCATTTCAAGTTAACCTTTTTCCATTTTACTGATTATTTAATTCAATAAACCATTGCAGCAGTTAAGTAATAAGTATGTATGATTCATATATTACTGCATCTAAGGTCATCTAGTGCACGCGGGAAACTTAAGTAAATAGTATTGTTTGTTTTTAAGATAATTTATATCAATACTATGTTATATATTTTATTTATTTCATAAATCTAAACTAACTTTTAAGAAATGCAACTAAATATTAAAAATAAACTATATATACAAACTAAAATTAAACTATAAAATCTAGTGCCGACCGCTGTCAGTTGGAAACTTGCCCAAAAGACTGGCCACATTGCCTCGCTGAATAGCAATGCTACCAGGTATAGACTAGTCTTTCGGTCACGTGAGACATCCATCAGACGTTTGGCTATGTCTCGATAAAGCTTGTGCGCCTCAGGTCCCCATGGTCCCCAGGGTCTCGACCCCAAAAGCTGCAAATATGTAGCCATTTCCGATGGCTGAGTATTTGCGGTGTTTTAGGGCCTCCTCTTGTGTAGCAGCTGTACTGGCAGACATGTTAGTGGCCGGAAGATAGGACGCTGTCAAAGTATCGACGCAAGACGCGTCTCATCCTATTCCAGGACACCAATGACATACCATCGGGTCTCTTGCCAGAAAATTTTGTTTATTCTATTTATTTGTCGCCAAGTCAGGCTCTAATGAGCGGATCCCAGGGAAATCGAGAACATCCTTTGATACTATAAGCACATACAACGTTTTTCGTATATTTTTATTTTCTAAAGCTATTCGAGTGTTAGCGTAATTAAAAAGTGAAAAATACAATAAAATTAACAAAAATAAAACTGACTTCAGGAGTAACTAGAATGCAAAAAATAAATATTCTCTGCGATATTTTGAAGTCGGTGTTAAGTAATACATAAAAAACAAAAAAAATGCAAAATATAGTAATATTTTACTTCGCACCGACTTCAAGATGTCTAGAAAACATTTATTTTTTTCTTTTTAGTTACTTACTCCTTAGGTCGGTTTTGTTTTTTGTAAAAAAAATAATATTTAAATATAAAAATATAGCTATCGTACATTTGCATGTGCAAAACTCGGAAAGTAATCAATGGATTGAGCTAAAAATCTTACATAATGTTGCGTTTTAATAAAAGTGAAAAGATTTTTGCCTTCTGAGTAGGTGCACTGAGCGCTGAGAGTGGTCATGCTAAACGGGTTTCAGCGTAAGTTTCTTTTTTATTGTGTACTAGTGGTCCCGGAAGACCTTGTTCTGCCTTGAAAAATTTCCATTTGTTAATGTAATCTATCTATCTATCTACTCAGAGGCACAAAAATAAATCATCAAAATCGGTCCAGGAGATTAGGAAGATCCTAGAACCCGATTCGAGCGCCACTTACCGGTTCCAATTGTGAATTTAATCCATCCATGGACCCAATCAAAGACACAAAAATAAATCATCAAAATCGGACCAGGAGATTAGGAAGATCCTAGAACCCGATTCGAGCGCCACTTACCGGTTCCAATTGTGAATTTAATCCATCCATGGACCCAATCAAAGACACAAAAATAAATCATCAAAATCGGACCAGGAGATTAGGAAGATCCTAGAACCCGATTCGAGCGCCACTTACCGGTTCCAATTAATTTAATCCATCCATGGACCCAATCAAAGACACAAAAATAAATCATCAAAATCGGACCAGGAGATTAGGAAGATCCTAGAACCCGATTCGAGCGCCACTTACCGGTTCCAATTGTGAATTTAATTCATCCATGGACCCAATCAAAGACACAAAAATAAATCATCAAAATCGGACCAGGAGATTAGGAAGATCGTAGAACCCGATTCCAGCGCCACTTACCGGTTTTAATTGTGAATCTAATCCATCCATGGACCCAATCAGAGACACAAAAATAAATCATCAAAATCGGACCAGGAGATTAGAAAGATCCTAGAACCCGATTCGAGCGCCACTTACCGGTTCCAATGTGAATCTAAGCCAACCGGGGACCCACTCAAACACACAAAAATCATCAAATCCTTGTCGCATTTTTGTGTCTCATGCCCTATTCTTCACCTGCTTGTATTAATGCGGGCGCGGGGGCGCACCCGCTGTGCCGTACCGGGCTAATACACGAATATCAAAAGAACCGCAAGACGAGAAGAGAAGATGAAGAGGAAGACACGCCGCTCCTACGAAGCGCACATCGATCGCATCGTATCTGGTGTGGGTACGTATCCTGTAAATCCTTTTCTCATTTATTATTGCTGGCATTCCTTATATATATTTTCGGTATTTAGATATCCGGTATTTGAATTTTTATGTAGTAAGAGGCGGAGTGGAGATGTGGGAGGGATACTTAGCCCTTCTTCGACCCTTATATTCAGGAAATTATTTTTATGTAAACATAACCTTACTTATTTTTTTCATTAATATTGAAATTATATATATATATATATATATATATATATATATATATATATATATATCGTTTCAATATAAATTTAAAAAAATATATATATAATATGGTTTACTTTTGATTCGTAAATTAAAATCTAACGGTTGGTTTGAAAAGAGAAATAACATTTAAAGCTAATTAATTCACAATTTCTATTAATCTAGTACGTTTAGGAATTTAAAATAGCACTTAATTTGTTCTATTGTTCTAACTCACAAAATCTCTGACAAGTGTGACGTACAAGTGACATTACATTGACACTTGACGTATACTATGATAATGCACACCAAATTCAATGAAGTTACTCTTCATTTACATACATATATACAATAGTAAATAAAAATGAAAATATAAATAATATAATTTTTAATAAAAAACATACCTTAGACATAAGGCACACACTGCACATGCACTTCCTCACAACACCAGCATGTAACAGATACACTCTACATTAGTATAAGGTACACCACAACACAAACGTACATTCAAGAAATGTCACACACAATTACAAAAATCCCTATTAATATTATAAAAGCGAAAGTAACTCTGTCTGTCTGTCCGTCTGTCTGTTCCATTTTCACGGGAAAACTACTGGACCGATTTGGCTGAAACTCAGTATATATATCGGCATCGAATATATATATATATATATATATATATATATATATATATATATATATATATATATATATATATATATATATATATATATATTCGATGCCGATGATGAACATAGGATACTTTTTATCCCGAAAAATGGGATAGTTTACGGGATAAAAAGGTATATGTCTGTCTGTTTATTATCCTTTTATGGAAAGACTATTGAACCGATTTAGCTGAAACTCGGTACATACGTAATTTTAATACCGAGGGTGGCCAAGGGATACTTTTCATCCCGGATAATGGGATAGATTTTGGGATAGATTTATATAAAGGTTATCCCAAAAAGTGGGATAGGCTTTTTGTGATTTTGTCCATTTCATCAACTTGGTCCCGCTGGTCCCGCTGGTCCCCTTGGTCCACTTGGTTCACTTTTGTCACTTAGACAGATAACGTAGTTTACAGATAAATGGGGAATAGTATAGTTTACAATACAAAATGAAGTGAATCTTCTGGGGGCAAATATATAAAATATTAAATACAATATAACCTGTACCGCCTGCTTTAAAGAGTAGGCGGTACAGGTTATATTGTATATAAGAGATACGCAATAGAGGTAGCCCCGCGGCTAGTAAACTCTAGTAAATTATAAGCGTGTATAAATTCTAAACTTTTTTCTAAATTAAATCGTAAAAAAGGGTACGGAACTAGAGTCCGTAGAGTTGTTTAATTTAAAAAAAATGCCTTTCATTAACAAACCCTCTATATATACTGATACGCATGGCATTTTATACGATTGATAAATATTTTAATAACAGACGGATAATAAGAACGTAATATAATAAATTAACTAAATAACGTAACATTGTTCATGATGTAATTGTTTTATGAATAATATATAACTCAAAGAGACATAATAAATTGAATATTAAATATTTATTGTAATTTCTAATAGCATCATAATCAATTATATAATCATAATATATAATTATAATATATAATTATAATCATAATATATAATGTAGTCATAAGAACTACAAAAGGCTTGTAATCAAACCTACAAAAAAAACTTGTATGTCTGTCAAAGGCATGCTTATTTTGATTTTTGTGATATTGACATAGGTGCCGCGTCCACATTTAATTTTATCATTCGTAAAAAAACAAGGACAAATAGAAATAAATCTTAGTAATTCATTAAAATAATTATATTAATAATTGGAAACATTTATTCTCCTTGTTACTGCTAAATATAACTTCTTCGAATCATATTAATAGTAAATTATTATTACTGTTCTTTGACCTGAATTGAGTCAGTTGACCAGTTGCTGAAGGTTATTTAAATCACCTTCCAATCAACCCGAAATTCCTTTACCACTGTGTCAAGTATACTATTATTAAAACGGAAAGAATGAAACAGAATAAACTGGATCACACTTTATTGCTCACCAAAATATACAATTACAAAATCGGCCAACGGATCAGTATGGCGATCCAGCGAGGAAACGTAGCCAGCCTTCTGGGCACCTTGCCCACAGAAGACGGTGATCTAGGCTCGATATTCTACTTATAGTCTATGGACTATGGGTAGAATACAATACAAATAAATTAAGTTTTCCTTTAACGTTTAACAATATATTCTAAAATTATTTAAAAAATTAAACAACTATAAATATAAAACCAAATTAAAACATAATCATAGATAAAATATTGGTCCCAAACCACTGTCACTTACCGGGAACGTTCCCAAAAGGCTGCCGACGTTACAACGTCGAATAGCAATGCTTAATAACCTTTGCGCAAAATAGACGCCAGCCTTTTTGATCGCGTGAGTGGTCTACTAAACGTTCGGCGACATCTCGACAAAGTTTTAGAGCGTTAGGGCCCCACGGACCCAGAGTTTCCACCCCAAACTACTTGCGGCACTTGAGGGCCGCCTGTTCGGCTGCAGCAGAACCGGCGGTAGCGGACGTACTTGAAAGATGGGACGCCGCCAGAGTGTCAACGCAAGTAGCATCCCACACTAAGGGGCGGCCCATCTTCCAAGGTACTAAAGTCATCCCATTCGGTCTCCTGCCATCGTCGCGGCACAAGCCGCTTGATTCCAGAACGGCAGGTACCCCGGCGATGACAAGGGCCCGGCGGATAATGTCGTTGAGTGCCGCGTGACGGGAAACTGTACCGGCGCTTCTGCTGCAGGATAATCCAAGGTGTCCTAAGCGATCCACATTATCCCCGCAAGGTGAGGGACCACCCAGGTTGCCCCCAGGCGAATGCTGGCGCAGATTCATGCATGCATGGCTTTGTTTACATTTAATTTACCAAGTATGTTAGAGAGATTTCATCCTTGTGATACAATTCCATCCTGTATATATATGTCGGAGAAGCATAGTTCCCGGTGACATCGTCGTTAGGGATTGTGGGTTAAGTGGCAGGCACAGAAGCCTGGGGGATGTTCGCGACCCGATGTGAGAGTGTGGAATTCGCCAGATCTGGGGTGGCACTAGCGTGCCCGGTCAGAACCGGTGCCACGCTATTGCCACTCCCCAGTTAGGGATACCCACTAAAACCCCCGGGTGTTCGGTCCTGCGCCTTATGCCAGGACTACGGCTATGACCTAGCCTCTCCGCGGCCCTGGCAGGCGTGGGCCTCGCTCACTTGGCCTCTTCCAATGCCAGGGGACTAAGCCCCTGGCCACAACTAGGTCTAATCCGTGCGTGGGGCGGTCTGTAACGCGCCCCAAGGGAACAGATATGAGCACGTGCGGAACACTCGCGCTCTCATCTCGACTGCATGTACGGGTGAGTAAGAACCCCTATACCCCAAGGGGCCCCACCCGCGCCGCCCGCTTACGGCGGCCGAAGGTCACCATCCGACCTCCGGCGTCGGCGCGCCCTCCTTTGCGGGAGCGGAGCAGGGAAGTACGTTCACGCTCCTGCTCCGCCTCCTCCTTCGCAAACATGACTTGCTCGCAGAAGGAGGAGACGGCGTCCCATCCGGTGGAACTCCCGACCATGGTGCGTACCACGGCCGGGAGCGAGGAGGACACCGATCTTACTTTAACCCTTTCCTTTTAAATTCTCAACGATCCAACTCGATTCGTTGTTTTTAAGTTATAGAAAGATTTAACAAATCAAATAAAATAAAATTAAGAATTTTAAAAGTAATTGAAATGTAAACAAATAATATTGTGCGTTATACAGGCAAACAACAATCAACACGACTCATAGCTTCCTCCGACATAAATATATATATATATATATATATATATATATATATACAGTCGACTCTCGATAATTTGAAACTCAAGGGACCAGAGATAAATTTCAAATTGTCAATAATTCAAAATAACAAGCGTTTACTTATGGAACTTGTAGATAGACATTTGTTCTTTCTTGGATTCATTTTAATAGCAAAAATAAAACATTAACTTGACTCATTAACGTTTGAAAGAAGACTGGAATGCGAACTTACTCATATCTCATTAATGTAAACAAGCGACAGGTATGTGCATGATAAACGCTTCAAATTGTAGAGAGTAGGGAAGCCCGGACTTCAAATTTTCGCATGTTTGCGAGCAAGATAATATTCCTTCAACCAGTGCCAAGTAAAACAAAGACAGAAATAAATTTGCAAAGTATATTATTTTTTATGTTTTACTTCACACCAACGGACAGAAAACAAGTTTTAACGACGTAAACAACGCGCTTTTAATTATCCATAATAATCCAAAAAATAATGAGTTTCTGAAAGTTTCAGTTTAAAATTTGAATTTTAAAAGGTCGCTCATAATTTTGAGCAAATTGACCACTTTGACCAAAATGACCAAGGTGAATAAAATGACCATAATGACCAAAATGACCAAGATGCCCAAAATGATCACATTGACCAAATGACCCAATTGACCAAAATGATAAAAATGACCAAAATGTCCTAAATTACGAAAATGGCCAAAATAACCAAAATGGTAAATCACAAAAGCCTATCCTACTTTCTGGGATAACCTTTACATAAATTTATCCCATTATCCGGGATAAAAAGTATCCCTTGTCCACCTTCAATATTAAAGTTATATATATACCAAATTTCAGCTAAATCGGTCTAGTAGTTTTTTCGTAAAAGCATAACAAAGAAAGACAAATGTATTTTTATCCCGAAAACTATCCCAGTTTTCGGGATATAAAGTATCCTATGTTCATCCTCGGCATCGACAAGATAACTTTTTCTTTTTCTGTGTCGATGTATTTAATATTCTTAAATATAAAATACAAAATATGTGCATGAGAAAGAATATAGTTTCCTGCGTTGAGGCGGTCTGTCGTAAGAGGTGACAAAACTACCCACAGCCAGGTGGTAGAGTATTTGACGGCTACCACTCCTGGTCTAGAGCATGTTGCCATAACAACCTTGAGTTGTGTTTCGGCATTAGGGGTCAGGTTCCAGTTTCCCTTTAGAGAGCGGCATTGGTATCACCTTTTGAGTTATAAATGTCCATAGGCGATGGTAAAAACTTTTCATCTGGTAGGCCTGAAGGAAATTAATTAATACAATATTACAAGAAAACTACATAATATTATGTCTTGGTCAATATCATTTATTTTACAATTCTATTCGAATTCTGTCATTGTACAAAACATGTAAGTATATATATATTACAATATAACCAAATATCTTTTGTACCTTCGACGTATAGGTCATTATTAATTTCTTCCAAATGGCCGCTGTGTGTTGAAGTAGTTACTTTATCTTGAATTTCATCGGCTATTTTATTTATGCATTTGCTACTTCACCTTAAGTTGTCTACATACACTCCTATATCAACTAATGTATATTAAATACGATTCTTCATGAATTTCATACTTTATCTTGAACGAGTTACGCTGTACCGTATTTCCTGATTTATCTTGAAATGGTTATATTGTCTTAGCTACTATGACTTGCATTTGCTACTTTATTCGAAGTACTACATGCTGAATTGCTAATATTACCCTCAATTGACATCAATATTTTAACCATAATTCTTAATGTACTAATTTGTTGTGGTCCACAGTCAGTAGTCGTTATCGTACCTGCAAAAGATACAAAAAATATTTACAAAACATTATACTTGCATACAAATAAACCTACAGATTGGACACCTACAGAATCTACGTCATATTCTTCTACTGAAAACGTGTCTAAAAACCTAATAGTGTTACCTCAATGGATTCGCTAATTAATAAACTCCTAGAAATTTCTTAGTCGTTAATTATAGTAATTAATTAATAGTATAGTTAACCCGCAGGTATTTCTATCATATAAGAATTCTAATTAATTATTTTTAATTCTTACTATTAACCTGCATAATGTCAGTCATTTAAGTCGTTGAAATTTCTACGTAGCCGCGTTGGCGGCATCCTTTTTACCAAATAGAGCAAGATAGGACAGTTCGGCGGCAGAAGCAACCTAACAAACACGTTGTCACGGCAACGTCATTTTTGTTAGTGAATAGCCTGTTCGACTTTGTTTTCGGTTTCCCGAGAACAGCACTTTTGCTAATGTACTTATGCATAATTTCACGTCGGTACTCCTGACGACGTGTATGCATAGTTTCACGTCGGTCGGTTGACAGATTAAAGCGTGAAAGCGTAACAAAACAAACTGAAATTCGCCTTTATAATATTAATTAGGATTTGGACATCCCTTATGATTATATTTAAAAACCCCAAGCTATAATTACATCTATAGTAAAAGTTTACCACTGCCATGTGTATATATATATATATATGTATACATTTTTGAATTATGCTTATTTGTCAGAAATAATTTTAAAATTTTTACTACTGGAATTTTTTTTAAGAGAATGTTCCATATAGTCATGATTAGTATATTTTATTTATATTAATTCATTAACAAATTATTTGTGGCTGAATATAAATACATAGTCATAATTAACATCATAAAAATCTAAAATATTATGACAATAGGAAGGCATTTTTATATGAGCACTAGATGTACCCGGCAGACGCTGTCCTGCCTTTAAAAAATAAAAATCTAGAACCCGATTGCAGCGCCATCTACCGGGACCAAATGTTAATCTAAACTCGAATCAACTTGAACAGAGTAGAAAATTATTAAAGTACTTTGTCGCTATTAAAAAATAGGGGTTGGTGGTAGAAGGATGAAAATTTAAGGTTGTATATATTTTTCAATGCTAAATCATAATAAAATATAAATAAGAAATGTTGTAGAAAAAATTAAAAATTATAATTCGGGGTGGGTCACCCTTATCATTTAGGGGTATGAAAAACAGATGTTGTCCGATTCTCAGACCTACCCGATATGCACACAAAATTTCATAGAAATCGGTTCAGCCGTTTCGGAGGAGTTTGGTAACTAACACAGTGACAGGAGAATTTTATATATTAGATATTAACATTTAAGAACAAAAATAATCGTCACCTGAATAATATGCTAGTTTGAGAAGGAATGCATTTGGAAGGAAAATTTGTATATATTCAACTTGAGGTCAATTGGTAGGTATATAGGTAACCTTGCTGTACAAATATCCTCACGTTTTCGTTCCTATGTTAATTATAACAATGTACACATTCAGCCAAAAATAACACCTAAACGTGGATTGCTCTCTGGCCAACGCTTCAATGAAACATGTGTACTCTATGACTTATATCTGAAAGTTTTTCTAGACTATTCTAGAAGTAGTCTAAACATAATCTAGATATCATATCAAAATACAAATCTGCACCTACACCATAACTGTGGGATTTGAGTCCCACACAGAGTCAAGTTTAGAAAGCGGTACTAATTGACAAAGAAAATGGTAACATAGGCTGATCTGGATGAAATGCTTTTATTGGGCAACACAACGACAGAAGGCACGAACAACATAAAGGTATAGAATAGTCATTAGAATATTGGTGTGGGATGCGACCTGCGTAGACACGTTGGCCGCATCCCATTTACCAAACACGTCTAGATCAGCCGGTACAGCGGCGGAAACAGCCGAATCACTCAAGCGGCGCAAGTATGCAACCCTCAGTGAGAGTTATATATTTGTGCCGTTTGCTGTCGAGACGCTTGGACCGTGGGGTCCTGAGGCCATGAGCCTCTACCAAAATTTATCGAAACGACTCATCATCACACAGGCACATACAGGTCCGTCTTAGGCCTTGTGTGATCAGAACAGGTCAACATCAATCAATCAAACAGCTGAATCACTCAAGCGCAAATATGCAAACCTGAGTGAGATTTATATGTGTTTGTGCCATTTGCTGTCGAGAAGCTTGGACCGTGGTGTCCTGACGCCATGACTCTTCAGGTGATCAGAGGGCTGGTGCGTATCTTGGGCAACGGATTAGTATGGCGATCCAGCGAGGAAACATAGCCAGCCTTCTGGGCACCTTGCCCATAGAAGACGGTGATCTAGGCTCAGTATTCTACTTATAGTCTTGAGGGACTATGGGTAGAATACAATACAAATAAGTTAAGTTTTCTTTTATTGTATTCGATTATTTATAAATTTCTTCATTCAATTTTTCTTCAATCTGAAAACGTAAGTATTACCAAGAACATTACATTTCCTAAGTACCTACATATAAGTTCGAAACAAATTTGAGCAACTCTATTCTTCTTATCTGGAGACAAACACACACACTGCATATCCCCAAGCAACTCAATTTACGTTTGTGTTATGGGCAATTTACAACAGACCACTCTGGGGCCGACCCCACCAACCAGACCTGTAGATATGTATGAAATTTAGCATGCCAGTAATCGAATCCAAAACTTCTGTGTTCTAATGACCTAGATCGGCCCACCCAACCACAGAGGCCGTCTATAGATAGGAACCAATAACTCCGCAGCACTTTTACATATTACGCATTCTTTTTTTATGTTTGTCATGAACTATATGAAAATTAGTAAATTTATTTCACAATTGCATCCCACAAATGACTTATTAAAAGGCACGCGTGCTACGGCGTCTAATGCAATTTTAGATGCTGTTAAAGAAGAAGTAATGTAAAAACTCCCCAGCGACATATTACATTGCACAATATCTACTATTATAAAATGTATACTAGCGGGCGCGCAGAAGTTGTCCTTCCTTGAATAATAAAAATCAGCAGCCCGATTACCAGTGCCACCGACTGGATCCAATTGTGAATCTAAACCATTCTCGAATCCACTTGAACACAGACAAAAAATTTCTTCAAGATCGGTTCAAGTGTTTATAGGAGGAGTTCAATAACACACATGAACAGAAGATGTACCTGTATATAGAGTTTAGAGTTTAAGACATTTATTTCTCAAAAGAATTTACAATTCACTTACAAAGAAATGACTAGTTACATTTAATTCACATTTACCCCCCTATTAGCGCTTCTGTCCATTTCCTTGTTGTACAATTTAATTAATGTCTTGTTTTCGAATGGATTTAGTTAATTATTTGTAATATGTGAGGGTAGTCTTTAGACAAAACTCGGAGCAATGCAAGTTGTTCATTGAGCCAACGGGCTTATTAAAACGCGTAAAGCGATTTGAAAGTAAAGTTATTTGTTTTTCTCAGTCAGTCTGTCTGTTACTTACTAAGTAGCTTTACAATAACAGATGTTGCAGTGCAAACAGATGGATAGATTTATTTTTGGTTCGATAAATAACTTCCAAATTAAAAATAAATAAATATATATATTAATTTAGTCAAGTAAAGAGTAGTCCTTTAGAATATGGTTTTTCAATAGTTATTTGAACAGTAAGAATGATTTTACTTCTTATTTATTTATTTTTTTCGGTAAATATATATAGGCACATTATATGATACTAGCTAGATATATAGGTACATTACAGGTATTTTGAAATAATGCTTGGTTGAACAGAAGAACTTGGTTTGTATAATTTCTGAGAGTTTGGTAGTGATCAGGTTATAAATACTTTTATATTATTTTATCTCGAAAATTGCTTTAAACATAAAAACCAATATAAATAACACTGCCGGATAAGGTACCCATTGAAATTGATACAATATATACTATAGTTGTAATATATATAACGTCCAGTAAAATAATAAGGAAAATTACTTACGAATTTCTTTTTACACATTTATATAAGCCAATCCATGTTTGTTGCTCATCATAACCAGCGGGACATTTCCTGCTTTCATTTTCGTAAATCATTCGTTTTGCTCTAATCATAATATTGTTCGATGGTGTCTCATCGTGAGACTTCAATTCTGTCACAGGATGGCTAAGGGAGCCAGTGACTAAAGCTAATATTAAAACGACGAGAATCAGTTGGTTCATGTTGCGAAGTTTACAGCCGACTGTATTGATGCATCGATTTGTATTTAATTTATAATATTTACATACTCTTGTTTCCTTAAAATAATGACGTAAGGAGGAAGTTGGCAGTTGCGGGAATGCATAAGATATAACGATTCTGCACCGTTTAGGTTGGCAATATGATTTTGTGAAAGTGGTTGATGTGACATTTTATCATCATAGATGAACCAATCGAGACGACCGATGGGTAAAATAAAAATATTATACAAGAAGATCAATAGCCGCACAATAAAAATCTCTTTTCTTTCACCTTCTCCCAATCATTAGGAGTCGACACAATAAATCTTTTGTTTCCAGACTCCTCTATTCTGGCATATGTCCTCTATCACACCACAAATCATCATATCATCCTTCATTCGATCCATCCATCTCTTTTTTGGGGTACCTTTGCATTTATACCCGTCAATTTTCTAGTTTAACATTCTTATTGTTACATGACTCGTCCTACCCTATTATATTGCATACTTTATTATCTTAAATACTGTAACATAGCATAATCGATAGTATTATTGCGTAAAGCAGTCTCTTCCAGGCAACATTTGGATTAACAAGATAAAATTCAAAAAGTGACGTGTTTGCCATTTTTGAATAAAATCTACCTTCAAAAGCTCCTTAAATCATTATTGGATGGGTGATGCGCCGATTTCTGCTGTTTTATTATTCAAAACATAATATAAGGCTTCAAAGCTTACAGCATCGACATCTTGTTGCCATTCTATAGGTATCTTATAGGATTCATTTCGGAAAGTATGCGGTTGAACTGTTCGGCCTGATTCTCCTACACCATTCCATCTTCGGATGACAACGCGCTCTGGTCTAAGCCGTCGTTTCACAGTGGAAACACCACCAGTGCGAATGAAACAATTTCACTCCAAGTTCTACCTACAGCAGATCTATGGCGTGCACTATCATAGTGTTTCCCGAGAATTATAATTCGGGTGTCTTGAAGTCTTTTATGAATAGATAATTATCTAGGTAAAAGTGCTCCATTTTCGACTGCATCATCGTTTGACAGTAAGCTCACACTCGTGGCCAAAAATGAACCTATTTGTCATAAAATATACTTCAGAACAAATCAGTACAACATTTGCAAGAAATACTATTTTTTTTATTTCAAAAACATCATTTCGGTCATTATGAGTCAAAAAAGCTACAAGGGATAACCATTAATTAAATGTGCTGCATTTAGGAACTCTCAGATTTACGTTATATTCTCGGCGATTATTATTATCTTCTACTGTTCTTGTTATTTTTGTATTCTTTTTACCTATTGAATAAAACAGTCATCTAACTCTTAAGATCTAATCTGTTTACACTGATTATATTTTTAATCTTAAATTCAACTTATCTTCTGGGAACGCCATCTTCTTTTAGTGATTTGGTATGTAGCCTATAAGTAGACAAAACAACTAAAACAAACTTAAAAATCTGTTTGTAGTTTAGGTTATGATTATTTCAATTTTTTGACCCGAAACAGGATGATGGTCTATCTGGCGTTAAGTTACCAAACCCATGCTTATGTGTTTAATACACAAACACCAAAGATGATGTCCGAGCACGACCGGTGTCTAAAATATATTATAACTCCATGTGGTATTGTTAATACTAAACCACGCTGAGAAGTTCCCTCTAATCCCTATAATACGCAAAAATAAATAATTTTAGCTCGCCGTTGTTTAGTTGACTATTGGAGGACAAAGAAATGAGTTCGAGTATTCCGCTGATAGCGGATAGTAGCATATGCGGTTTTTGAATTTAATTACGCACTTTGGTTAAATATGACTTTATTATCATTTTATTGTTAGCTATTAGTTGTATCTTTAGTTTCCTCTTCGAAGTCTATTATCAGCTGTTCAACTTTTACTATCTTTTATTGTGAGAGTTTGAGGCTTTCGGTTTTGAGTACAATCAAACGAAGATGTTATGCTTAAGTATTTGTCTCAGTTTTCTGATATCAGTAAAAACTGCTGGATTAGTCCGGTAAGTTATGGACATGAAGGCTGCTACAGATGCAGGACTTAATAACACCGTGTTTCTGCAAAAGAAGTTTTACCTAAAGGTATCATTGCTGGAGAGTTTGTTGCTGCTTCTTCTTTTTAAACAGCGATAACAGGTTACAAAGCAGTAGAATAGGAAGAAGATGTAATTATTAAGTCATAGGTTTATGTATGTATTATATACCTTCAAAAATGCTCTCCAGTGGAACTTAATACAACAAAAAAAATTGAATTTGAATATGATGTTCAAACTCAATAGGATGACGAAGAGGGTGTAATGACCAACTTATAGATCTGTCATATTAACTAGAATATTATAAATCTACGCTTAATTTTAGTTGCCATCGTTTAATTTGGATTAGATCACAGAACTGTACCAAACTTGGTATGTCAAACAGTCACTGTGCTTGAAATACGTCATAAGTTACATATTAACGACCGTTTAAGGAAAGATGACACAAGAGCGAGGGGATCAATGATATCGTCACATGTGTAGACATAGATGATGCATAAAACAGCGTCTTTAGTTAGATGAACTATCCATTAGGCAATAATATGAGTCGACAACGAGAAGAGCTAATGCCAGCGTCATTTATGACGATTATAATAACAATATATGACACATCAATTAGAATAGTTGAAATAGTGTATTAAATTTATGAGTCAATCTATATTGGAATCCAACTGTAGAATGTTCTACTTGACTTGACACTGCGATTTTTATTGTTCAAGAGTGTCCTTGAACAGTTCAGGAGTCTCTTTGAATAGTTGATGAGTCTCCTTTGAACAGTTTATTAGTCTCCTTCAACAGTTTAGAACAGTTCAGGAGTCTCTTTGAACAAAATTATGATACTTTTATGCGTCTAATTAATTATAGATTGTTTTTGTAAAATTAAAAGAAGTCTACGTTTAGACCATTTTATTGCGTTGTAATTAAAAAGTAAAGTAAAAAAGAGTTATTTTTTTGGGTGACCAGAAATTAGAGTCGTAAATGAAGCAAAATACCAAAAACAGTGAAGTACTTCCACACCTAAGTAACCAGGCATTTGTTAGTGAATACCAACGGCGGTATCTTATTCGCTACATTCGTCTATCCCAAAGAAACGACGTTTATCGGGATAAAAAGTATCCTACGTGGACACCTTATAAATTCTTCCTCCCCATCTTCGCTATCAAGAAGAGAAAAAAGTTTTAAATGAAGAATGCGCAAAACAAGACAAACATTTAACTAACAGGGCGTTCCATTGGTAGCTCATCACGCCCAAAATGCTCCGTTAGATGTTCCACAAGGCGATCGCGGTCGTTATGATCATGGCGAAAACGTCACTAATGACGTTATCGTTCAACAACGCTCAAAACGACCCATGTCAAGAGGTGGGTCGAATAACCGTTCTCCTTGGGTTTACAATTGTAAGGCCGGTAAGCAAGTGGAACGGGAAAAATCGCGGTCGTGAACGTGCTCCTTTTGAGTCCGTAATGGAACGTAGCCATGGTGAAAGGATTGTTGGAACACAAGATTGAAGTAAAGCATTATAATAACTTCATTTAAAGACTTCTCCTAGCAAATCCTAGTGAGAGTGTGTGAACCCCCGGGAGATGATTGCAATGTGGCGGTGGACTGGTGCCGAGGTAAGTTACTCTTCGTCTTCTACGTCCCTTTGCCTTCTCCCGGCCATCTCATCGCGTCCGCACTAAGTGTTGTTATGTTGTTGAACTGTAATATAAGTTAGGTCTGTCAATTTTCATTTAAATTGGGTCAGTAGTTTTCACGTGACGGATAAAATTATAAAAGTTGCATTTTCGTAATCTTCTGGACAGAATTAGCCCCACTGATTTTTTCCCTTTTTTACATGTATTTTACAAACTCGAGCCCTTTACAGATTTGTTATTTTCTAGATTATGTTCAAAGGCTACTCGATAAAGTTACATGAGTCATTGTATTCAAATATTGAGATACTGAATAATAAAACTAGGTTTTAACGGTTTTAAGCGCGGTAGTTTATTCAATTTTATTATTCCGACGTTTCGTCCACTTTTCAGTAGCCGTGATCACGGAAGACAAAGATGTCAAATATCAATGAGTATTGTTAAAGTTTTCTTTAGCCTACCGCCAACTTGTTCATTTTAATTATATAGTTTAAATTTTATTTATGGTTATTATTTACCCAAGTTAGATGCCCAATCTAATTTACCACCGCTTCGCAACATTTTATGGCTTGAAGAGAAGCCATAAAATCTTAACTAATATTATAAAGAGGAAATATTTGTTTGTTTGTTTGTTTGTTTGAATCAAATAGGCTCCGAAACTACTGAACCGATTTAAAAATACTTTCACTGTTGGCAAGCTACACTTTTCTCGAGTGACATAAGCTATATTATGTGTTTTTTAAATTAGGGATCTTTACTAAAACTCCAATAATGTGACCCAAGGTGTGAAAAAATTACCTAAAATCGCGTGCGCTGCGAAAACTATTGATGATATAATAAAATAATGTACTACGACTTTGCAGAACACATCATTATTTACAAAAAGTGTCGCGACAGCATGTGTCTAACTATTATGGTTATGCCACAATAAGTGTTCTTTTATTTAAAAATATAATTGAATTGCCGCCGCTAGAAAAGGCTCTTTATTTGTATCTTGGTATTCATCGTCATCAAAATAAATTACTTCATATTCAATACCTTTATATAACTTTTTGAAAGATATCACTATTTTAAAAATCTAAGTATTAGAAAAAAGTAGCATGGTTGCCGCTCACCCTGCTCGGCTAGTTAGGCAGCACCATATGCGATGTAAGCATCACTGGGGTATGGGCCGTACGGGAGAGGAAATATTTTGAATCCGCTTAGTATGTAATTAAACTCAACAAAAATGTTCTTTTTAGATACCCATGCGAAGCCGGGGCGGACCGCTTGTAATTTTATAAAATATTAAAATGTGTGGGAGGAAAAATTGAAATAAAAAGAAATTGTCAATCAAGTTGGTTGGTGTCTCGCTTTAGATACTGGTTAAGCGTATCAAGTAATTTAATTATATGGTATTTTATGTACCTGATATGACGTACATACAAATACCCCATAATCACGCAATAATTACAATTTTCTTCGCTTGAACACAATATTAACATGCACATTATACCATGAAACAGTAATGATATAATGACACACGTATCTAATTATTTAATCATCGCAACATTATACAGGTTGAATTTTTCAAGTGGGCTTTCGCACCTGTACCGCACCACTTTACTATTATAGTAAAGTGTTGCGGTATAGATATGTAGCACTTTTATTTATTATTTGAGATATATAATAACAGGCAATAAATGTCCCACTGCTGGGCTCCGGCCTCCAACTATAGGGGAACAGACAGTATACCGGCCACGCTTGTCCAAGGCGGCTGGGCAGGTTTGACACATCGGTTATCTCGATGTGCAGGTTGCACCACGATGTTTTCCTTCACCGTTATTAGCACGTGGTAATTGTAACAATGTGCACATTAGGTACGAAATCTTCCTAAGTGGCGCATGCGTTCTGGTCAGAATCGAACCCGCGCCCTTTGAGTTTGGGACGCGTGCGCTAGCCATTAAGCTACCACGACTTATTTGAGATATTCGGGTATAAATAAATAATAAAAAATAATAACCACGACTGCTAAGACCGGATCTAACCTATAATAAAAAAAGTTCGGATCTATTCATAATAAATAAATGTGACACATAAATTTATCTCGCCCTAGTAAACGACAGTACCAATTACTGACAGATGATGGATAAAACTTTATGAATCATTAAAATAGCAGACATAAAATGAAATCAAAAAGTAATATTGCAAACAAATTAAATGATTCTATAAATATAACTATACATACAAAATAACAATTTATAAGTAAAAATAGACTGCAGGTCGCTGTCGGCGGAGAACGTGCCCAAAATGCTGGCCACGTTTCCACGTTGGATGGCAACGCTTATGCGTTGCCCAAGATGCAATCCAGCCTTTTGGTCAAGCGAGACCTCAATTAGACGCGTTGAGAGGTCTCGATAGGGGTGATGAGCTCCAGGCCCCTACGGCCCCAGGGTTTCAACCCCGAAAGCCACAAATATGTACTCATTACCAATGGACACGTATGTGCGGTATTTCAGGGCCTCCTGGTGTCTGGCAGCAGCCCCAGCTGTCACGACTGTGACTGGGACATGGGAAGCCGCCAAAGTATCAACACAAGTTGCGTCCCATACTAAGGGGCGTCCCATCTTCCATGGTACCAACGACATTCCATCTGGTCTCTTGCCATCATCGCGGCACAGCCCATTTGGTTCGAGAACAGCTGGTGCCCCGGCGGTGACAAGAAATGAATAATGAAAACATTTCATTGTTTACCAAAAAAGAAAACTTCGTTCTTAAAAATTAGGTAGAATGATTATTGAACCAAGGGAGACTTTATCGTTTAAAGTGATAATACTATTGTGGCTGTTATTTTAATAATTCAGGTTTGCTGCCTCCAAACGCTGGAACAGTATCCCACCCCCTATAAAAAATATTTAAAATGTATTCATGGATTTAGAGTGAAACTGAAAAAGTTCTTATATAAAAAGAAAGAAAATCATTGTATTCATGACAAATAATTATTAGTACATTGGATAGTGGAGGTATAATTGTTAACAAATTTAAAACTAACATAACATAATCTTGTCCTGAAAAGGGCATCAGTCTCGGCATGATGCTGGTCTTTTAAAACCAGCGCTGACCTTCCGCTGGGCCCTTAAGGTACTGTCACGGCAGAAATTACATCATTGTAAAGCATGAAGGTAGAATCTTAAACTCTAATACATATATGACCGTCAAGTGCGACAGGCCGATCTTATTCATAATACCAGTGCTCTCTCTCTATCTCTCTCTCTCTCTCTCTCTCTCTCTCTCTCTCTCTCTCTCTCTCTCTCTCTCTCGTGTATGTGTGTGTGTGTGTGTATTTACTGTTTTAATATTTAGTTAATCTTGTTATGGTATTTTTTTCTTTCTATTTCTATTTTAATTGTTGTATGTTCACTTCGTATCTTTTTCTCATTTGTCTGTGTCCGGACTAGGACAACATTTACTTATTGTTTTTATTTAAATAGTTTCAGTGGTTTTTATTGTGGTTCTAAATAGATCTTTTTCTTTCTTTCAGTAAAAAATAAAGTTTTGTTCGTTACTAGTTGTGCCACTTCGTCCGCGTGGATTTATTTCCCCCTGAACTAAAAATAAATTACTCCTTATAATATGACCTATCCAGTAAAAGTCCTGTCAAAATCGTTCCAGCCTTTCAGACATTAGCCGGAACATCCAGGCAGCCAAATTTTTTTTATGTATTTTTGATTCATCGTATCCCATATACTTTCATATGCATTTAGTAAAAAGTTGTTATTTGAACATTACAAACAGACACTTTAATGTTATTTATCTGTATAGATTTGCAAATTTGTTAATGAGCGACTCGGGTGATTCAGCTGTTTCCAGCATTCCGCCTAACTAGCCATATTAATAATAAACCCACGAATTACTTATGAATAATATATACAAAGTTCTAAGTTTAATTAATTGTTATAATAAACCATTACAATATCTTAGGATAATCTGTGTTCAAAGTACAACAATAAACAAGTGTTTCCAGCTAAAAGATCAAATATTGCACTGTGACTGTACATTGACGTACGTATTATGTATTTATACGAAATGGGCCTGAGATTTATAACTTCTAGAATTCCCGTAATGACAAAAATGTTTTAATAACATGCCATACAAAATCCTTTTTTTAATAGCTGGAGTACAGCAGACAGGCAGACGACCAACCTGATGGAAAGCGGTTCCCGTCGCCTATGGATGTTTGCAAAAATCCGATAAAACGAAGCGACTCAAGGAAGCGAGGTGAACACCCAGCCGAGGACAAACGGTGCGGTGGTAGAAAGAGGCTAATCTATCTATCTATCTTAGGCTAGCTCATATTTCACCCAACAAATAAGTATTGCCATACAACGTGGCAATGCAGCCAACCTTCTGGGCATGCTCCCCGTTGGCAGTGATCTGCTACAAAGTGTATTTTAATTTTAATTTCTCTCTTTTTTATCTGAATTTATTCACATTTATTAGGGAAATAGGACATTTTGTAAAAAAAAATAGATGATAACAAATTTAAAAACTTAATGTTCTAATTGAGTTGCTCATCTTCTATATTGTTATATGCCGTCAAAGATAAGCTCACAGCTGCCTATTGTAAGCGCAGTCTATTGTCCTCCGGGGGATTATGAAATTCTTTGTGTTTTGAATTTGAAATTAAGAAAAACATGCTATTGTTTTTCTACTTATTTTATAACCATCATTAGCATCGAACTAATCTTTATTGTTATTTTTTCGACTTTGTGGAGGTTGGCAGGTATGCAAATTAATATTTCTTAGAAACTCAGTGTGCGCGGCCAATTTCTTTGTACTGTGTAGTTATTATAAGACGATGCCCGAATGGAGGGGCGGGCAGTCAAGCGACGGCTACGAAAAGAGTAAGACGTTTTCTAGTACTCTCGATTAGCGATATAGACGACGGACTTTGGGCGTATCGAGCTGTATTGAATCGTGCAGTGTGAATTGGTTGCATCCAGTTTTATTTGTATTTGTTTTATAAGTGTTTATACAGTTCTAATAAATTCTATAGTAGTTCCAACGGCATTTTTAATTCGAGTCCTATAGCTCGTAACAATATATTAATACGTGAAGCAAAAACACAGCGAAAACTTTATAGAGAGAGATAGAGTGAGAGAGAGATAACACTTTATTGCACACCAAAATATACAATTATAAAAACAGACCATATAAACAATATTTTCTAGGCAATATAACAGGCGACCTTAAAAATCACATCGCTCAAAGCGATCTCTTCCAGGCAACGTAAATGAAAGAAATTTGAATCACGCTATATAGGTGGTGCAGGAAAAAAGCAATAGATAAGACCCACATATAATAAAAACTATTTACTTAAAAAATAATATTTATTGCATGCATAGATCTACAAATATAATATATAATAGGTTGGGGAAAAAGTTTTTCGCATATAGTATCTATGAACTTGTAATAAGATCTCTTTGGCTATACCATTTACATCTGGCTGGTTTTGGTATCATTAAAAAGTTTTAATTTTAAAGAAGACAATTCCAAATTCAAATTAGGAAAATGAGTGATTTTCATTTGTTTTTCTTATTGTTAAAATGAGTGAATCTAATGAAGAAATTCGATACATTTTAAAATTTTACTACAAAAAAGGTAAAAATGCAACACAAGCCGCGAAAAATATTTGTGATGTTTATGGACCTAATGCAGTATCTGTGAGAGTAGCGCAAATTTGGTTTAAGCGTTTTCAATCCAGAAATTTTGATATCAAAGATGCACGTTGCTCTGGTCGCCCTGTTACGGACAAAATTTATGCCATTTTTTAAAAAGTGGAGCTAGATCGGCATATTAGTAGTTACGATGTAGCTTGAGAACTGGGAATTAACCACAAAAGGGTTTTGGCGCATTTGAAAAAAGTTGGGTACACAAAAAAGCTCGATATTTGGGTGCCTCATGAGCTCACTGAAAGAAACCTAATGAACCGTATACTCATTTGTGATTCTTTATTACGACGTAATGAAACCGAACCATTTTTGAAGAAGCTGATAACTGGTGATGAAAAGTGGATCACGTACGACAAGAACGTGCGAAAAAGATCGTGGTCAAAGGCCGGTCAGGCTTCACAGACTATGGCGAAACCCGGGTTAATTCGCAACAAGGTGATGCTGTGTGTATGGTGAGATTGGAAGGGCATTATTCATTATGAGCTGTTTCCGCCAGGCAGGACCATCGATTCTGAACTACACTGCGAACAACTGATGAGATTAAAGGAAAAAGTTGAGAGAAAGTGGCCGGAATTAATTAACAGAAGGGGTGTGATTTTTCACCATGATAACGCTAGACCTCACACATCTTTAGCCACTCAGCAAAAATTACGAGAGTTTGGCTGGGAGATGTTAATGCATCCGCCGTATAGTTCTGACCTTGCACTTTCAGATTTTCATCTGTTTCGGTCTCTGCAGAATTCCTTAGGCAGTGTCAGGTTAACATCACGAGAGGACTGCCAAAACCACTTGTCGCAGTTTTTTGATCAAAAGCCCCAAAATTTTTATAGCAATGGGATCTACCTACCTACAAAATGGCAAAAAGTTATCCAACAAAATGGCACCTACATACTTAAGTCAAATGTAAATAAACTTTATAAGAAAAACGTTTGAATTTTTATATAAAATGCGAAGAAACTTTCCCCTAACCCAATATACTATACACCACATGTTTTCCCATGTAACATGTGTTATTATATACACATGTTACATATGAAAATAAGTGCTCTATTTAGGTTACTTTAATTTTTAGGTACATATCTTTAGTTGTTGATTATAATTTAACTTGTTTTCACTTGTTTTCATCGTGGGTCGCGTGACTATGTAATCAAGGAGGTGGGCACTGAAAATCAGTGCTGTGTCGGACTATGTTTCGACACAGCAAAAACTGAGTGCCAACCTCAAAATACTCAAAGTAGTTTAAGAAATGAATATACAAATACATACATATATATATATATATATAGTCATATATAAACAATTATAACGGGGGGTAAGGGGTGTGTGAAATCCAACTAGCAACCCAAACGTCAACCTCACCTGCCCGCTGTACTCCCTGCCGCCAACTAACGAGGCTCTGACGACCGCTCGATGGCGGTATAACCATCAACAAAAATCCGGCTTACATAAATCCCCTGATCGGAGTCGAGCAACAAGCGTGGTGACTATAGCATTTCCCCCCCAATTATGAAACACACATATAGGCCATGGCCCTCAGTTCTCGGCAGCCCAGCTGGTCCCGGCTCCGGCAGCGGTCGTGGTAGCTGCGGGGAGGAGGGTTCTAGAAATCTCCGGGTTACGTGAGGCTGCCAACGTAACCAACTGACACTGGCAACGTACAATGGACGCACGATCAAGCTGGATAATCATCTCGCGGAATTGGAAGTAGAGTTAAGTCATATCAAATGGCACATTCTAGGGTTATCTGAAGTCCGAAGAGAGGGGGAGGATACTATAACCCTGGAGTCTGGGCACTTGCTCTACTTCCGAGAAGTTGATAAGGCCTCCCAGGGTGGTGTCGGTTTTCTTGTCAACAAGTTCCTCTCTATCAACGTTGTGGAAGTCAGCAGTGTGTCGAACCGGGTAGCGTACCTAGTAATAAAACTCACCAACAGGTATTCCTTGAAGGTGATACAGGTACATGCGCCGACCTCAGCACACCCTGACGAGGAAGTTGAGGCCATGTATGAGGATATCACTAAAGCCATATATGGCACAATCTCCGCGCACTACAACGTTGTTATGGGGGACTTCAACGCCAAAGTGGGAGTACAAGAATGCGACGAACCGAGAATCGGACCTTATGCCTTGGGGCGCCAAAATCACAGGGGGCAAATGCTGGAACTTCCTGGAAATGCAGGGGGTCTTCTTAATGAATTCGTTCTACAAGAAGAAGCTCCAAAGGAGGCGGAACTGGCAGAGCCCCAATACTGTGGCAAAGAACGAGATAGACTTTATCATGGCGGACAAGAAGCACATATTTAGAGATGTCTTAATGGTCAACAGGTTTAATACCGGCAGTGACCACCGACTTGTACGAGGCACTCTAAATATCGACTTTAAAGCTGAAAGACTCCGCCTGATAAAGTCTAATCTCCGACCTACGCCGCCCCAGATTATCTTAGGGTTCGAACAGTTTCAGTTGAAACTGCAAAATCGGTTCGAATCGCTGGAAACCACAGGCGATGTTGACGAGATAGCCGACAACGTCGTGAAAACAACACGAGAGCTGGGCTGAAGGCACTTTCCACCTTTGTGAAGAAACAAACGCTCTGAACTTTCCACCGAAATCTTTGATATCATGAGGATGAGACGTGAGATGCCACCTACTCTTTTTGCCTCACCGGAGCATAGGGCCCTCTCCAAATGGATAAGAAAACTTGTAAGACGGGACCTCCGCTGCTCAAACACGCGACCAATTCAGGCTACTATAGAGCAGAATAGGGGGTCCAAAGTTTTCTTAAAACCATTGTGGAGAAGCCATCTTGCAAAAGTGAGGACAGCAGATGGCAGGGAGCTTACGTCTCACTCTGAGATCCTAGCGGAGGTGGAACGGTTCTACGGGCGATTATATTCTTCGCAGGCGGAAAGACCTTCGGTTCAGGGCGCAAATGATCCACGTGTACCATTCACGCGCCACTATACGAAAGATATCCCGGAGGTCGCCATTGGCGAGATTAGGACGGCACTCGGGCAACTTAAAAATGGCAGGGCTCCGGCGGACGACGGTATTACAACTGAGCTCCTCAAAACGGGACGGATCTCAATCCTGAAGGCTTTAGCGGAGCTCTTTAATTCCGTTATCCTCCGGGGCACTGTGCCAAGGGCCTGGACCAAGAGTGTGGTGGTCTTGTTCTTCAAGAAGGGTGATAAGACCCTCTTGAAAAACTAGAGGCCCAGAACTATAGGCCTTTCTCACTCTTGAGCCACATCTACAAGTTGTTTTCGAGGGTAGTCACGAATCGTCACGCCAGAAGACTTGATGAGTTCCAACCACCGGAACAGGCTGGGTTTCGAAAAGGCTACAGCACCGTAGACCACATCCATACTGTTCGGCAGATTATACAGAAGACCGAGGAGTATAATCAGCCGCTGTGTATGGAATTTGTGGACTACGAGAAAGCCTTCGACTCTATCGAATCTTGGGCTGTTCTAGAGTCTCTGCTGAGAAATCGTATCGATTGGCGATACATCGAGGTGTTGAGATGTCTGTATAACGCCACAACGATGACCGTTCAGATCCAGGACCGGAGGGCGAAGTCTATAACCTCTACGTCATGGGGTGCGACAGGGGGATGTCATATCCCCAAAACTGTTCACCAACGCGATGGAGGATGTCTTCAAAACTCTGGAATGGAATAAACGAGGCATCAATATCAACGGTGAGCGTATCTCCCATCTACGTTTCGCTGACGATATTGTCGTCTTTGCAGAAACGTTGAAGGAACTTGCCGACATGCTAAACAGCCTGCGTGAGACCGGTAAACGTCGATGGTTCCCCTCTTGACGTTGTGCAGGAATATGTCTACCTTGGACAAAAGATCCAAGTAGGCAAACATGGCTTCGAGAGGGAAGCCAATAGGAGGATCCAGTTAGGCTGGGCAGCATTCGGTAAGCTCCGACGGGTCTTCTCGTCGACCATTCCGCAATGCTTGAAGACGAAAGTCTTCGAGCAGTGCGTCCTACCCATCATGACATACGGTGCCGAGACATGGACATTGACAGCGGGACTGGTCCACAAATTCAAAGTCGCTCAACGGGCTATGGAGCAGCTCGCAAAATTTCTCATGGATAAAATGAAGTGGGACATCCGGACCGGTCACGCTCTGTTGAAGTGGGAGTAGACCGCAGGGACCGACGGCCGATGGAGCAAACGAGTCCTGGAGTGAAGACCACGTCTCGGCAAACGTAGCGTAGGACGCCTGGCAGCCCGGTGGACTGACGACCTGCGCAAGATTGCCGGCAGGGGCTGGATGAGGAAGACAGGAAACCGAGATATGTGGCGCGTACTTGGGGAGACCATACGTCCAGCAGTGGACTAAGATTGGCTGAAGAAGAAGAATAAGATATATACAATAATAGATAAGTTATTATAATAAATGTATTAGCATGATTATATTCTGTTATATCTATGTCTGATACATAGCTATTTGTGGACAAATAGTGATTTCTGAGCAAATTTCTAAATGTTGATAAGGATTTGGCTTCTCTGACAGTAAGAAGCAGCATATTCCAAAGTTTGACAGCCTGCACTGTAAAAAAATTATCATAACAGGATGAAATGTGTGCAGGCGTCATAAGTTTTCGGTAGGTGTCATGTCGCAAATTATGGGCAGTGGATAGGCGAAGGAATTTAAAACGTTCCTTAAGGTACTGGGGACTATTAGGAGTAAATAATATGTTATAAAGGAGAGTGAGAATGTGAGTATTCCGGCGAAAATGAATAGGAAGCCACTTGAGTCTTTTACGATACTTTATACCCCTTTTTATGAAAATTGCGCGGACGGAGGAGTATGAAATTTTGCACAATTATAGTTTATATAGAGAAGGAGTGCAAAATGCTAATATTTTATTAAAATTATGCATAAAAATACATTAAATAAATAAAAGAAGCACATTACACACTCTACCGTGTATTTGATACACACGTACGCATATGTACTCATTTGTTTATTGTTAAAGTCAAATGAACAGTGTAACCTTGGCGAAATCTGTGATTATAGAAGTATAGTCTTTGACAACAGAACCTTAATAATGTACATACTTATAATTTAAATAAATTATTATGGTCGAATTTCGACCACGGACGACCACCAGTTTTATTTATCTTGTATAACATAATAAATCTTTAAATAGTTTGAGTGTAAATTGCGTTTAAAAATGTCAAAGTCAAACAAATCAGGGGGCTAATTCGGACCAGTAGATTAAAAAAAGGGAGTCGATGAAAAAAAGCAGAGTTCAAATAGACATATTTCATTAAACATGGTAGAGCTATGCTGGAATCGCTATCTAGATTATAGGTCTTAGGGCCGGCTCGATGGGTGATACCACGCTGTTACGGAATATCACGGTGAAACGGTTAGCCTTGAGCTATTCTGATGGCCCGATTCCTCTTCCATTGCAATTTTCCCTTTTTTTATGACGCAGAAGAATGTCTTTTCTAGGGACACCTTCCTCGGGCCCGGGGGTTTACACCAAGGGATGTGTGGGACTCTTGCACGGCCTTATTGATTATTAACTTTACCTCCAGCGGAGGGCCCGAGGATTTCAGCCGTCAAACTATCCACTACACCTAAACCTGCGCCCCTATCTCACTAGCTTTCACGGGCGCCACAGGATCTAGACCAGAAGGTACTGCATCTTTGTCGCCCCAACGCTATGTGACGGGCTAAGGGTGTCCTGCGAAGGACACCCTCTGCAACAACAGGAGTTCGTGGGATCTCAATCCAATCTCCAGCATGCCATCCCTAATAACCCATTCTTCCTGTCTGATCCTTCTATCTCCTCCCCCTATTCACATCCTCTTTATTCCATCGTAAAGGCTGGCAATGCGTTGCCTCCGTACAGGAACTCTTAAGTAAAACGATGCTTGAGGGTTCATTGAATTCGCGATTAATGTAGTCGGAAAGATAGTCAAAACGAACAGGTCAAAAAATAATGCTTTAAACATATAGTAAGGTATATGTATAATTAGCGTTAAGTAGAATAGATAATAAATAAATGTAACCCAATATATATATATATAAAACGTTTTACTGGGAAATAAGAATAGAAAGTATAGACATAGAAATTAAGACTTTGAAAAGAATAAAACACTCCGTATTGGCCTATGACGGAGAAGAACGGTGATAAAAATATAAAAAAATGCTTTGCATCCGCCATTGGTATTGCAAACGCCTATAGGCGATGGTAACCACTTTCCATGAGATGGGCCGTCTGCCTATTTACCAGCTTCGCAATAAAAAAGGCAATTGGGATTTTCAAACCAAATACAAAATTCTTAGAAATAATGAATATCCTTGGAGTCTTGGTGGAGACCTACCAGAATAGTGCTATATTGTGCACACATGATTATATACACGATAATGGCCAAAGTATTACTCAGAAGTGATGTCACAGGTATTTTATCTGCCTCACCGGCTGCTATTCAAATATCTGGTACACGAATTTCAATCAGTGACTGGGCAGAGTGGGTTTTGGGGAATATATTCTTACTCATCCCTGTCCTGTGACTTCCTTTTTAAATACATCGCAGAACAAATCCATTTTTTTTAAATATTGGTTAAAAATATAAATTTATTATTACGTCTCTATTGGCCGGCATTTTGAATATTTTCATTGTTACTCTTGTAGTATGTCAATGTGCTCTGTTGTGTTTAAAAAGTATATTTAAAGAACTTCGGACCATAGGGGTTGTAGAAAGGGTAAGTATAACTCCCCCCCTCCAATCCCACTCCGACCCTACTACTTAAAATTAATGTATCGAAAATCTAAACATTTACCAAATCACCTACTCCAGATAAAACCCATGACGTCACATCTCAACAATATGCACACACAAATACTCAATACATCCGAGAAGTGGGATTTGACGAATCAGCCAAATTATACGCCTGAAAGATGACTCACGCAACCAAAAGGCTAGTCTACACTTCGGGCAACGCATTAGCGTTCCCATCCTAAAAGGCAATGCGTCCAGTCTTTCGGGAACGTTCCCCACTGACAACGATCTGGATTTTCTAGATTAATTTATATATGTAGTTTTTGAAGACCACGGACCATAAAAACGGCCCGGACTTTTGAAGGCCTTACATGAGGCCATGTGAAGGCCAACAAGTAGAAGCCCCTTCAAAATTTTAATCTAAATGTGGCGTGACACTGACCGGCGATTATCCCTGTCTACACCATATAATAATGCACCCAAGGACAAGCCCCGGCCAGTGTAGAACTATTGTGGGAAATGAGAACAAAAAGTACCAGGCTATTGGGGTGAACTGCTAGTAGTACTAGGGGTCTGGGAATATGGGGACTATGGCGTTTGCCCGTTGCAATGTTTGGGGAACATGGAAAAATAGACAGACGGTAACTCGCTACTCCCTGCATGGACCCCATAAAATGCCATAGAAGACAGGGTCAAATATATATCTAGTTTATTGTTAGAGTTTAATTTTTTTAGGTTTATGTTTATATGTAGGTATAGCTTAGTAGTCAACTTACTTATTTTTCAAATGTCATGGGTTCAAGTCCTGTGTACTTCATGCGAGATTTTTTACTACTCGATCACATTCAAGTTAACGCAATTTTGTTAGGGGGAGTAGAGAGGGAGGAAAAGAATTTTATTGCAACGATTTATAATAAAATAAAAAATAACGAAGACGAAAAAGCAATAAAAACGTCACTTATTAAACCTTTTTAGCAGCTAAGTTTGTTTTATTTATTTTTTATGTCACATTTCTATACGAATCGAAAGACAGAAATGATCCTGTGTGATTTCGACTTTCGTATCTTCTACCTCTCACTCTTTCGTACACCATATCCCAATTATTTGGGGTCGGCACAATATGTCTTTTCCTTTCATACTCCTCTATTCTGACATACATCTACCGTCACCTCACAAATCATCATATCATCGGCTTTCGTGTCTCCTGCCTCTCTCTCTTTTCTTTCACCATATCCCAATTATTTGGAGTCGGCACAATGTCTTTTCCTTTCACACTCCTCTATTCTGACAAAAATCTTCTGTCACCTCACAAATCATCATATCACCGGCTTTCGTGTTTTCTACCTCTCTCTCTCTTTCTTTCACCATATCCCAATTAATTAGGGTCGGCACAATATGTCTTTTCCTTCCACACTCCTCTATTCTGACATACATCTTCTGTCACACCACAAATCATCATATCATCGGCTTTCGTGTCTTCTACCTCTCTCTCTTTTCTTTCACCATATTCCAATTAATTGGGGTCGACACAATATGTCTTTTCCTTTCACACTCTTCTATTCTGACATACATCGTCTGTCACACTACAAATCATCATATTATCGGCTTTCGTATATTCTACCATGGCATTACTAATAAACTGACTTTATACTTATGTGGAGTTAATGTCATATTTTAACCATAAAGCTAATGAATATATAGTATAATTTATAAAAAGTAGACATTATAGGAAAATGCCGGTAAATATTTGGCGTCTTTAAAATTCCGGCGAAACTAAATTCCAAGAAAATTTTTGTGCATATATTTACTTTCATCCATTAGTTGGTATAAGATGATAAATAATGTTTACACAGTGTGTTTGTTATATTTTATGGTGAGACATTTTTAAAGTACGGTTAAGTGATGAAATTAGGAGACGTAATATTTTGGGATAGTTTGTAAGACAATAGAAACTTATTTAATATTTCATTCAAATTTAATCATATAGATACAAGTGATATTGTAAAAACGTTTAAATCATTAAACATTAAAAACACAGCTGATTTTTGGGGTATATCTTTAAAAGTATTAAATGACATAATAGACACTATTGCACTATCACTAGTAGAAATATTTAATCGATGTGTAGATAAAGGGGTATTTCCCGACTTAATGAAAGTTAGCAAAGTTATCCCTATATTTAAAAGTGGAAACAAAAACGACCCCTCCAACTTTAGGCCAATTTCTATTTTACCAACCTTAAGCAAGATCTTTGAAAAAATCATTTTGAATCAACTGCTCTCACATTTTAATATTAATAAATTATTTCATACTAAACAGTTCGGGTTCACCAAAGGTCGATCCACTACCGATGCAGGTGTTGAGCTCCTAAAACACATTTATGATGCTTGGGAAGGATCACAGAATGCCATTGGTGTATTCTGTGACCTATCCAAGGCATTCGATTGCGTTGAACACGTGACCCTCCTAAAAAAGCTCAATTATTACGGTATTCATGGCGATTCTCTCAACCTATTGTCGTCTTACTTAAATAACAAATCCCAAAGCGTTGAAATTAACAATGTCAAATCTTGTGAGACTGGCATATCTATGGGTGTGCCCCAGGGCTCTATTCTAGGTCCCTTCTTATTTTTGATATATATTAATGATTTGCCATATTTTATTAATGATATGTGTGAGGTAGTGTTGTTTGCTGATGACACATCACTTATATTTAAAGTTGATAGAAATAAACTGAACTTTGACGACGTAAACAACGCCTTATCCCAAATATCTAAGTGGTTTACTGTAAATAACTTATTACTCAATCCGAGCAAAACTAAATGTGTTAAGTTTGTTATGCCCAATGTAAAAAGAATACGATATTAATACCTCTCTTAACGACACTAGACTTAATCTAGTAGATTCAACTGTATTCTTAGGCATTAACCTTGATCAGAAGCTCCACTGGGGCGCTCATGTATCTAGTCTCTCAGGAAAACTTAGTTCTGCTGCATATGCGGTCAGAAGAGTTAGGCAGTTCACTGACGAAGAGACTGCTAAACTAGTTTATTTTAGTTATTTTCATAGTGTCATGTCCTATGGTATTTTACTTTGGGGCAACGCTGTTGACTTAGAGACCATATTTGTTTTACAAAAAAGAGCCGTAAGATCAATTTACAACCTCGGCCCTCAGGAGTCTCTTAGAGAATGCTTCAAGGAAATCAATATTATGACGGTCGCCTGCCAATATATCTTTAATAATATAATTTATATTCGTAATAATTTGAGTGCCTACAAGCAGTATAAGGATATTCACAATTTCAACACCAGGCATTGTAATAGACTGATATTGCCATCTTTTAGATTACAAAAGTACTGTCCTCTTTCTTGAGGGTTGGTATACGCTTCTTCAATAAGATTCCGAGTGAAATGTTAGATCTGCCTTTCACTAAATTCAAAACCAAATTAAAAAGTATCTTGCTAAAAAGGGATACTACACTATTGAAGAATACTTAAATGACAAAAATTCATTTACATAGCAGCTCACTCTAACATCTTATACTATATTTTGTTTAATGTTATCTTGCCAAGCTTGTAAGGGATTTATGGAGATATATTGCAGCATAACATTTTAGTACGTCATATCATTATTATAACTTTCATAACATTTTTCTTTCCTCTTATTGCGTCTTGGTCTTATTGAGTATGCACTGTTTGCTACAACTCCATTAATTCTTCAAAAAGTAATTCTGTAACATACTTCTGTATAAAACTGATTAAAAAAAAAACAACTTGAGATATAAATAGAATAAGAAACTTAAAGAAAAACATTATTTAGCTAGACGTGTTGCTGGGGAGTTTCTTGCCGCTTCTTCTCCTTAACAGCAATAACACGTTGTGAAGCGGTATACATAGAATAGGAAGCAAAATTAAATTTTAACTTATATATTTATATGACCTTCAAAAAGTGTTCTCCAGTGGAACTTATTTTGAATAAAAAACTTTGAATTTCAATTTGAATTGAATTTGAATTTATTCGACTTGACTGTCCACTATGCTGCCGTTGTGTTGCGAATAAAACTCAAAAGTGTTCACTTTTTTTTCTTTACATGATATAAATAAAAGACGGTTTCCACATCTGTCTATATATCCGCTAACTCCTCCTAACTGCGCAACGGATTTTTAAGCGGTATTGGCCATCATTTAGATCATTTTTCAAGGAATCGCTAGCTATAACTTAATAACCTTTTTGTGTGAATAAAATAGAGCTACTAGGATTAGAGGAAGTAGGAAAACTCTAGTTAAAAAACTGAAAAGGCCCAATGCGTGTCGCACTACGTATATCAAACGGTTAGGTAGAGGCGACGAGCTTTTACAATGTTCGTCATAGTTGTTCCTGATCTACAGTCAGGATTTAAGAAAGGACGTAGCAATACAATCGCTTTATTAGACGTTACGGATAACATACTAGTATCCCTAACATCTAATAAAGCGAGTCTATGCTCAAGACAAAGGGTTGAATCACTTTATTTTTCTTAGGCATTTGACTCCATCGACATTTATCTACTAATTTCTGAATCACACTAAATACTTATGGGTTTGATATAAAGGCAAATCAATGGTTTCATAGCAGTTTTAGACGAAGTTGTCTATACGTGAAACTAAATAGTAACAATGGTTTGTGTCTTTCATCTGAGAAGTCCTAGGTAAATAGAGGAGTACCTCAAGGCTCTATATTGGGTCCAATGGTTTATATTTTATACTCAACTGACATTGAAAACCATACATTACAAATATTAATCGCGACCAAGCCTGATGTGATAGCATAAAATGCGGCTGAGTTATATAAATTTAATAAAAATATATCTTGATTTGTGTATTTTATAAGGAAAATCTTTTCAGGCTAGTGGAAAGTACTTATAATTAATATTAAAAGCTGTAACTTTCAGGGTTTTTTCCTCGACATATACAACAAAATTTCTTATGCCAACAATAAAAATCTCTGTAATGTCTCTCTGACGATCTGTTGTGTAGTTGAGGCGTGAAAACGTCACAAACGAAGAAAATTAGGATAATGTTAGAATCTATTGTTACATGTGCCGACATTCTTATTCTCCGTGAATAACACGGATGACGTTGGATTTTTTAAGAAGGCTGTCATAAAGTTTCCTCAACACCTGCAGCGCGTTGCATACGTTTATAGAGGACGTTGACTTTCCATAAGTTGCTTGCCACCGTCTGCCTGTTTGCCTGATACCTATACTAATATTATAAACAGGTAAAGTTTGTGAGTTTGGATGTTTGGGGTAATCTCCGGTACTACAAATCTGATTTTGATAATTCTTTCACTAGTAAGAAACTACATTATTCCCAAGTGACATAGGCTATATTAGTTTGTGATTAATAAATCAAAAAAAGGAAAAATGTTTTAAGCCCAACCAAGTCGGCACTGGAACGCCTGTCAAATATGTAACAGCAATAACGTTCCACGCAATAATTGCGCACATCCTCGTACGAGGCACTGCGAGTGCTTTCTTCGTTTATAAATTGATTAAAATTTACAGCGATTAATTAAACCTCGATATGCGTGCGTGTGTGCGTGTGTGCGTGTGTGCGTGGGTGCATTTTATTTTTAATGGCGCCCAGCGAAAAAGGCGTGTGTCATATAGTAAAGAATAAAATCATAATGAATTTCCTATATGCGTCAAACAGATATTGTCTAATTTCAACAATGAAGTTTCCCGTTCCCCGTTTCCGCTTCGGAATATAAAAATTGTTATATTATTTTAATTTAACATGAGTAGAATGAAGTTGTGACGGAAATCTATATACATTCTGTGGCATTTTTCCTTTTTGAGTCTCGATTGATCATCAAGAAATTTAAAATTATTTTAAAAGAACTCATATCTATATTATGACGTATAGGTACCTGTATGTTATTTATAAACAATACTAAAAATGAACCTATAAGCTCATTGCAATAAAATAAACAGTCTTGAGCATATTGTTCTGGAATGTGGCTAAACCCATTCGTCTAATTAAAATATTTAAAATTAAATGTAATATATAGTTATAGTTAAGTATAAAATTATAAGTTACAAATAAAAGGTATATATAAAAATGTAAAATTGCCATCTCCTCTGCAACGGATATCGTCACTGGTTATGAAAAATCTCTATAAAATATTAAATAAAGACACCTATAAACTTTTTTAAAGACTTGTTGTGTATAAACCAGATTTCTGGCGTGGGTGGGATCAGATTTTCTTATAAATTTAGTGACTCAACTCCAAGTAGCATTTTTCTTCAAGTTGCACATTTTTGACGGTACATGTCACAATTATCATACTTCATTGTTTGCGTGCGACATAGTAGTGCCGTTCCGTGCGTCATCTAATGCATAGAGTTTAAACTATTGTCTTGCATAATTGCAAACAGATACTCGTAGTATATGATACGATAGATTCGATTAATATCGGTTTGAAATGTTTTAATTAGAAGAAATAATTATAATAGCAGCCCATAAATGTCCCATTGCTGGGCTCGGGCCTCCCATTATAGGGGGAACGAACAGTATACCCGCCACGCTTGTCCAAGGCGGCTTGGCAGGTTTGACACATCGGTTATCTCGATGTGCAGGTTGCATCACGAAGTTTCCCTTCACCGTTATTAGCACGTGGTAATTGTAACAATATGCACATTAAGTCAAAAAACTGCCTAAGTGGTGCATGCGTTCCGACCAGGATCGAACCCGTTTGAGTTTGGGGCGCGTGCGCTATCCATTACGCTACCACGACTCAGAAGAAAATATTACGGCATTTATTTAGATTTAAAAAGTCATACTCTTGTTTTAATTTTAATTATAAACATGTAGGCTGTATGGCTTATATAGGTAGGCGTTTTTAGCAAATGATATAGGTGCTCTAATGGCCGGTTCCTCTATCTTATCGACGGTCCATTTGCCTTACTATTGGTTAAAATTTGACATAAGTTCCATACAAGAATTATCAATATTCGACCGATGGTAAGGCAAGTGAATAGATAGTAAGATATTGGAACCATAGATCCACTAAATTTAAAAATGGATGATCGACCTATCAAAACCAAAATAAACTGTTGGACGCGGTATTAGTACTTAATTTAATATTGAATAATGAAAAATTTCTGCTATATATGAAACTGAGCTTGCTTGCTTTTATTTTGTAGTCAATGGTTTTCGGTGATTATCATGTGTCAAATTGGCTAATTCTGACACGATTATCACTAGACCGATAAGGGCTGCCACTTTTTTTTCAAGAAATGTAATGATTTTTTTTTAAATTGTAAAAATATAGTAGATTTTTCATTATTTATAATATATTTTATTGATTGCGATAGTGAATTTTCTATGTGTAACACGGAGGTTTTACGCTTTAGCAGCAACCTCCATGAAAGTGAAGTTATATAATGTTCACGTCATGTCTTCTGACCAACTTCGCTTATGTCTGCGATAAATATAAGACGTTTTCTAGATATTAAACAAATCCAATTTTATCTTTAACATCATTTGCAGTTAATTGTGGTAGCGTAAAATATCTAAACTACTATAGTGGCGCCCAACGTGAGGCGTATTACTATACATGTATATTTTAACGACCTCTGTGATTGAGCGGACTGTACCTCTTCCGGCTTATCTAACTGCAGTGCAGAGGCTCCGGGTTTGATTTCTGGTATAGCAACTTTCGGAAACGAACTTTCTCCGTTATTTTTTTGGGTGTCTGGGATCGGCCCCGAAGTAGTCTGTTGTATATTACCTATGGGCGCAATCGCCTTCAAAAGCGACTCACCCTTGACCGCGACTGGCACAGGGCCACGATCCTGCGAGCGGGACGCGGTCGGGTGTAAAAAAAGGAGAGTCGCACGAGTCGTACGTAATGGCCGCCATAATAGAAGCATTTAATATATCGTAACGAACAACATTACATGTACATTATATTTAAATATTGTTATCTAGTTAACACGCCTTTAATGATATATATAAAGTATAGAGTAAGTGGTTGTTTTAATTAAACACCTCCACCACTACATACGCATAACACAAGCGTAACTTGCTTAATTTGGGGATATAAACTGAGTGCGTTATCTGCCGATTACTATTATTAATACTTTTTGCTTTGGCCTTTATATTGATGTAGTATATTTGTAAATAATATTAGGTTGGGGAAAAAGTTTCTTCGCATTTTATATAAAAATTCAAAAGGTTTTTTTATAAAGTTTATTTACATTTGACTAAAGTATGTAGGTGCCATTTTGTTGGATAACTTTTTACCATCTTGTAGGTAGGGACGTGATCCCATTGCTATAAAAATTTTGGGGCTTCTGATAAAAAAACTGCGACTAGTGGTTTTGGCAGTCCTCTCGTGATGTTAACCTGACACTGCCTAAGGAATTCTGCAGAGACCGAAACAGGTGAAAATCTGAAGGTGCAAGGTCAGGACTATACGGCGGATGCATTAACACCTCCCAGCCAAACTCTCGTAATTTTTGCTGAGTGGCTAAAGATGTGTGAGGTCTAGCGTTATCATGGTGAAAAACCACACCCCTTCTGTTGATTAATTCCGGCCGCTTTCTCTCAACTTTTTCCTTTAATCTCATCAGTTGTTCGCAGTACAGTTCAGAATCGATGGTCCTGCCTGGCGGTAACAGCTCATAATGAATAATGCCCTTCCAATCCCACCATAAACACAGCATCACCTTGTTGCGAGTTAACCCGGGTTTCGCCACAGTCTGTGAAGCCTGACCGGCCTTTGATCACGATCTTTTTAGCACGTTCTTGTCGTACGTGATCCACTTTTCATCACTAGTTATCAGCTTCTTCAAAAATGGTTCGGTTTCATTACGTCGTAATAAAGGATCACAAATGAGTACATGGTTTATTAGGTTTCTTTCAGTGAGCTCATGAGGCACTCAAATATCGAGCTTTTTTGTGTACCCATTTTTTTTCAAATGCTCCAAAACCGTTTTGTGGTCAATTCCCAGTTCTCCAGCTACATCGTAACTACTAATATGCCGATCTTGCTCCACTTTTTCAAAAATGGCATCAATGTTGTCCGTAACAGGGCGACCAGAGCGACGTGCATCTTTGATATCAAAATTTCCGGATTGAAAACGCTTAAACCAAATTTGCGCTACTCTCACAGATACTGCATTAAGTCCATAAACATCACAAAATTTTTTCGCGGCTTGTGTTGCATTTTTCCTTTTTTGTAGTAAAATTTTAAAATGTATCGAATTTCTTCATTATATTCACTCATTTTAACAATAAGAAAAACAAATGAAAATCACACTTTTTCCTAATTTGAATTTGGAATTGTCTTCTTTAAAATCAAAACTTTTTAATGATACCAAAACCAACCAGATACAAATGATATAGACAAAGAGATCTTATTACCAGTTCATACATACTATATGCGAAAAGACTTTTTCCCAACCTATTATACTACATCTCGTACTATATTATTTCTCTATCTACAATATATAGTACAATTGGCTAAAATATTATACGATACTATATATTATAATACGCTTGGCAACCCTACTTACTTTCAATTTTAACGGCTGGTATGTTTCTCATATGCGAAAACGCAAGAATCATTCCTGGAAATCGATCACATGGCTAAAAATAGCATAAAATTTACCAGTGTTATTTGAACTACGCATTACGGCATCGCTTGGCACTACGAAACATTTTTGGAACCTGGCTATCCCGAGACTTTTTATATTTGGCGCGATTTTCGACTTTGGAAATGACGTAATTTTGACCTCGACTTGCTTGCTTGCTCAATTGATTGTATATTCACGAGTTCTGGAACTTTGCTCATTCGCAAATTGACTTATATCGAGACGAATATAATTCGTCCAAAAGACGGGTACAAATGTAAAGGTAGACTAAAGGAGAGATAAATGGATTGTGTGAAGGATGACATGACGATTCGTGGCGTGACAGCTGACGTATGTCATAATAGAGGAACATGGAAGGAAAAGACATATTGTGCCGACCCCAAATAATTAGATATTGACAGAAAAGAATATATTACAGTCAGGTGGTAGAGTATTTGCCCGTTTGGATGGTTACCACCCCTGGTCTAGAGTATGCCGTCATAATAATTGTAATGATAGTAATCTTTATTTGCCAGAATGTAGTACAAAGGTTGTTAAAATGAAAAAAGGTGATGTCCTATACAATCTAACATTTTCATGGTGTGTAAAAATAGTAATAATTGTAAAATGAATTTAATATTTATCCGTCTTCTTTAGCATCTATATACCTATATCTGTATTTGTATTTATTTATATCTATATTTTACAACCGCTTTACCAAGTTATTTATTAATATTTAAGTATTTTTAATATTATTATTCCTTTAATGAATATAATTAATTAATGTAAATCTACATATTATGTTAAATACGTATAAATTGTAAATTAAATTAATATTATTAAATAAAAATCAATTATGTCATATTTATCCTCAGGTACTTGGTATTTTGTTAACAAATCTCGCTCATATTAAGATTTTAGAATAGTATTATTTTTTTATTATTATTACATAGTGTTTCAATTTATTTTATAATCAATAAATTCGTTGATACCTACTGTAAAATGTTTTGTTTACTAGCCAATCATAGTCATAGCCTTGAGTTGTGTTTCGGCATCAGTGGCCAGGTTCCAGTTTCCCTTTAGAGAGCGGCAGCACATTGGTAGCACATTTGCTATTACAAACGTCGCGATGATAACCGCTTTCCATCAGATGGGCCTCCTGTCTGTCTATTGAAGTCATGCAATAAACAAAAATAAAAAATATACAATCTGTCAAAAGTGGAATATATTTTCGAATGCACGAGAGATTGAAATGCTATACAATATTTAAATTTTACCGATTAGCATATTATAATGAGTTCGTGAAATTTTTCCTGGCAAATTGATCTCCAGGAGAGGTGACATTTTCCTGTGGGGCTATGTCAAATCCAGAGTTTACGCCAACAAACCGACTTCCCTGACACAATTAGAAGGAAATATCCGGCATGAAATGGCAGCCATCACGGAGAACACCTGCCGAGCCGTCATAGGCAATTTTAGTGCTTCATTAAACGAATGCCGTGAACGCAACGGTCTACATTTGGACGATGTCATTTTTAAAAAATAAATTCCTAAACAGTGTATTTATTTTAATATGAAAAAAAAACAAATTTTCTATAAACTCCCTACTTTTATTAAATAAATTTTTTAAATGTGGTCTTTTGAGACATTCAGTATTTGATTTTATTCGCGCAATAACTTTTTAATTTGAGTCACTTGATTGAGACCTTTCAGGTTTAATTTCAAACCTCGTTATACTTACTGCGTGTAATATTTCGTTTTACTCTTTGAATTTCATATATGTTCTGTGTTCGAAATAGCTCGTTTAATTTACACTATTGATTATATTTTCGCAAACTAGACAAGGGATTTATCATTTAAACAAAACACGCAACAACAGAGCTGTGGCAGAACAAATTCTATATCGAGCCTTTACCGCCATTTTATCGTAAGCTACATTTGGACATAGTATCTGTGCAGGAAAGGTGAAAGAATACAATTTCCTGCAGCCGGGCGGCCTGTCGTAGGAGGCCACAAAACAACCCACAGCAAGGTGGTAGGGTATTAGCCCGACTGGATAGCTACCACCCCTGGTCTAGAGTATGCCGCCATAACAACCTTGAGTTGTATTCCGGCATTAGTGATTAGCTTCCAGTGTCCCCTTAAAGAGCAGCAGCGTATTTGTAGCACCTTTGATGTTGCAAATGTCCATAGGCGATGGTAACCGCTTTCCATCAAGTGGGTCGTCTGCCTGTCTGCTGAACTTGTGCAATAAAATTAAAAAATCATTTTTTATTGCAAAAGGTATTTTAAACTATTATATTGTTTTCAGACTTTCAGTTTTTGATTAGGTATGGGCTAATTTAAGTAAAACCGAGTCTTAAAAAATAATAATTTAAAATACCTTTTGCAACAAAAAATATACTTAGGTCCAAATGTCACTTTCGATAAAATGGCGGCAAAGGCTCGATATTATAGAACTGTCATGTAGGTGGGATCAAATACTTTGAATGTATGAGAATAAATCGACTTTACGCGAATTTCAAAACGGCTAACGCCATCTAGTTACTTTTGAACACAACTACTCACTAACACGAATTCAAAATTATAGATTTGACATAAATCAAATGATGTGATTGAACACTCTGTATAGACATGCCTTTTATAGATCTTGCTGTATTATTATAATATGTTACACGTGGTTATAATTTGTTTAATATATTACATTAAATGTTATACATTGCCTATTTCGTTTCTTAAATAAAATTGAATAGAAAAATCAATTTAAAATAACAATTGGTTATTATTCATCTCTGTTTTTAAAAGAAGGCATGAGAGGTATATAATAAAAAATAATATGCCTTTAAATCGTTTATTACTTGTTTTTTTGCTTAATTTTAGCGTCCACATTAAAATATTTAAATGTATTCCGTATTCAACTTTCAACAAAAAAAATTTAAAAACAAATACAAGATGGAAACACCCCGTACATATAGGGTTGTCACAAAAAAACTTGTAATAAATCTAAAAACAATCAAAAATAGATACTTATTTACATATTTCAAAGTTTGAAACTTACAAAATAGATCATTTGCTTTTGGAAAAGAATATACTTAAAAAGTATAAGAAAAAAACATTTTCTCATCATTTAAAATTACTATAAATATGATTTATGATATAATTACGTTAAAAAATGATTTCATCCAAATTTCAAACACAAATTTTATAATATATTGAAAATCTTTTTTAAAAATTTCAAGAATAATGTTATAAGGGAACGTACCCATACGAAGTGACCCATTTATAACAATTAGTGGTCGCCCGTGGTCGAAATTCGACCATAATAATAAAGTCAAAGACTATACTTCTGTAATCACAAATTTCGCTAAGGCTACACTGTTAATTTGACTTTAACAATAAACAAAAGAGTATATATGCGCGTGTAATGTTTTTTTATTGATTTAATGTATTATTTATGCATATTTTTTTAAATATTAGCATTCTGAACTCCTTCTCTATAAACTATAAGTTTGCGAAATTTCATACCCCTTCGTTTGTGCACATTTCGTAAAAAGGGGTACTAAGTTTTTGCTTTATGTATTAATATATAGATTTTTTTACACCCCTCCCCCCTCGATGACCACCCGTAGAACATGCCAAGAAGATCTAGTCTTCACGTAATAATTCATAATTATGGTTTTAAATCATTTCTTGCAAATAAAAAGTTAACAAAAATTATTTGTCTCATGTTGGTCATTATTTTTTTAAATTTATTAAGCTTGCCAGCAACAGATATACATTGAAATTGTTAACTAAATACACATAGTAAATGTCTTATGCTCAATGTCGTACAGTCTCTGACAGTCAAACACAACTTGCTTAATATAAAGAAAATATTTTTAAAAAAAACAGGGTATTACGCTAGATTTAAGTGTTATTATAATATATTTTGTAAATTTGTATAGAGATTCATGATGTATGTCTAAACTATTCATATTGTTACAACCTAAGCGCCGACAAAGACAAATTCCCCGTACAGATTTGTAGAAGCACATTTATTACCCGTCGGCATTTGAACTAATAACTAATATTAATAACATTGAAAGTGTAATTCTTTTATGATCGTCTTCTTTTGTTTACTTATTTATTGACAATCGTTTCTAGAGCCTATTGTTGTATTGTAATCATTAACTAGGTGTTACGGATTTTAAAAGTACAAGCTGATTCTAGGAAATTCGGTCCACGTGGACGGGCGGGCACATTGCACTTGTGCAGGATAAAAGGATGGTCTGATGGAGGGAGGAAGTCAGTCGAGCGAGAACCACGATCAAAGCGAGACGTGTGTACTACGATCGGGAATCTAATAGTGACGGACTTTGCGAGTTTTATTGAATTACGACCTTCTGCATTACGTTTGGACTTGTTGTGTTCGGTTATATTTGTACCTGTGTTATACGTGTTTTGTATAGTTCTAATAAACTCTATAATAGTTCCAACGGCATTTTAATTCGAATCCTATAAATCGTAACAATATTATTAAATAATCTGCATATACAAGGAATAGCAGAGTAGAAACCAAGAGCTGTTTTATTAATACAGCGCTTGCCGCGTGACTTCTATAGTGCGTCCATACCTATAATTACAAGTGAAAAAAATATTATTAAGAAGAATAAATAAGCCTACATATTTGAATATACCTCGAAAAGGCGGAAGATTCCCCCAGAGTCCTAGAGCATATTGACTACGAGACTACGACCCTGTAACCAAGCGGGATTTTAAAGACCTTCATCCCTCCTTGAACAGTTCACGTTGTATGGGTACGTTCCCATGCTAGGTTTTGAAATTGCACAACTGAGATACAAATTAATAATTGATATATTGTCAACACTAGACAGGTCTGTTCTACCACAATTTCCAATCTTTGACAGCTGTTAAGCGCGTGTGCAATTGTTCTAAAAGTACAACTTTGCATGAACGCTTTCCGACTGTATGAAACTAACCAACCTGCACTATTATCAATGTAAATCTATACTAATATTATACAGTGGTAAGATTTGTATTTTTGTATATTTGTAATGAATAACCTCAAGTCCTTCTGGACCAATTTCAATAAAACTTTCAAAATTATCCCAGTTTAATTATAGGTTATATTACTAGAAAAAATTAGGGATCCCTACTAAAACTTCAGTAATGTAACCCAAGGTATAAAAAGATAGTGTTTTTGAGTGGGTCCCGGGATGGTATAGATACACAATTAGACCCGGTAGGTGGCACTGGAATCGGGTGCTAGATTTTTATTGTTTCAGAGCAGAAGAACGTCTGTCCGAATCGCTTATCTCTTATATTATACAATTATGTAGTATCCCAGGCCGGCCATTCACAAAATATCACATTTTTAAATATTCAAATCCATTTATATAATTATAGAAGCCTAAATAGGTAGACACTGTCTGTTTGGAAGCCTCGTTTTATTCTACAATTAAACTTTATGTGTCGAATAATATTGTAGGAAGCTATTGAACTGTTGCTTTCTAATCATATGAATTCAATTAATATAAAATACTAGCTGATGCCCTCGACTTCGTCCACGTGGTGCTGTTTTTTAACTATCCCACGGGAACTCTTTAATTTTTCGGGATCAAAAGTATCCTATATGTTGACCAGGGATATAAGCTACCACCATACAAAATTTCATTTAAATCGGTCCAGTCGTTTCGGAGATTACCCGGTACAAACAGACAGACAGACAGAGAAACAAAAATTTAAAAAAATCTAAATTAGTTCTATTTCACTTCTTACATCCCCCTGACTCGGTTTTTAGCATTTTTTACATTGTACAGAAATTTGACCTCTACACTTTTATTATATGTCTAGACTAGTTATAAAGTGAAATATAGTTTCATTACATGCGCACGCACACTCCAACCAAATATAAACTGATAAAAACATACGCTTTGAACAGTAATTGTAAAGGATTTTATGCTATTAAGTAAAATGAATGTAATGACATAATTATAAATACCTATTATAAATAAAAAAAGAACTCATAAAACCTCCTAAATCTTGTATGCCTAGATGGCGCTATAGATCACTATTTTCTCCCTCTTGGAAGTTTTATAGCGTAAAATATTTCTTTAACAAATCGTTATAATATTGAAAATATTAATGTTTTTGTTATTTAAAAAATATTTTTCAATAATAAAACGTCAACCAACGAGAAAGACTTGTAGCGCCATCTAGTATGGTATGCTTTCTCTTGTATGAATGGTTAAAAATACCAAATAAAAAAATACATGGAGGGACAAATTAGGGTATTAAAAATTACTCTGTTATGGGTTTGAAATTTGTATAAAACGCAAAAAAAACTCATTTCCAATTCTAAAAACAACTGTATTACAACTGATTTCTTAACGTAATTATACATTGTTTTAAATCACATGATTTTTTTCATTACGTTATTGGAATTATTATAATATAATAATAATCTTTTTTTAATAATAATACTACAGGATTAGTGACGTAATTACACAGTATAAAGCTAGTTAAACGTGCGATTTTATAAAGAAATAATAATGAGAAATTAAGATATCACCATTTAAGACTCGTTATTGTATGAAATTAGATTGTAATATAAAATGAGAGAATACAAAAACATCGCAAGTGGCGTAATAAATACAAAATAATAACGCCAATGAAAAAATCCAGGGAAGGGCGATTAAAAACTTTACTAAATACAAGAATATAAAATTATAATGACAATTATATAAGATGATAATTACCGCAATATAAAACTATAATACAACGAATTTTATCATAAAATCATAAAGAAAACCATCTCAAATTTCCATCAATATTTCTTCATAACAACCTTAAACAATAATCAATTATTTAATAATAGTTATTATTACAAAATATACACTTTATGATTATAATAATAATAAAAGTTTTAAAAAAATCAACGCGTTTCTAAAAATTTATTCGATTTTCAAGGGGTTTCGGGAGAATACTTAATTTTAATTAAAAAAAAGTAATAAAAGTGAATTTTTTATTCATTAAAATTGTCTATTTAGATATCATAACGTGACATTCAAAATCCCAAATGTTATAGCAAATATAAAAATTCGTAGCAAAGAAGCTAGTAAGATTAAAAAATGCGCCCTTGAAGTCTTTACGCAGAACAATTACAAGACTCGCGAGGTATGCATGGAGCTGAGAGGAGCGTTGCTCTCTCGCTCACTCGCCATCCCAAATTCGCATACCGTCTGTTTCGCACCATACATTGTCACTCGATTGGACTTGCACAAACTCTCGAAGCTAACTTCACTCAAGCCGTATATAAGTTTTGTGCGTAACATAAGTGTATTTAGTCTTTGCAAATTTAAAATGTTCTTCGTCAGATTTTAGTCGAAATAGTATTTTAGATATTTGGAAAGCGCTGTAAATTCCGTCTCTAACCTTACACTCACCTACACTTAAAATCACAGAAAGCGACTTTAAACATTTGCAACAACGATTCGTAAGTTTACTTAACTACCTCTTTACTATATTAGGTATGAACCGATTTTCATAAAATTTGTTACTGTAAATATAAAATATGAATTTACGTTTGTTTATAATCCTGAAAAAATATTTCCAAGAATGTGATTATATATTTTTATCTACATTTAATTTCTTTATTTAGAAGGGACTTTTATTTACAAATAAACAATCAAATGAACACTTATCTATTAATATTTGTCTTGATGCACTCAATTTTATGTCTAAGACTCGTTTTATTTAGTCCTGACACGTTCTGCTAATAACTGCGCACATCTTCGACAAGGTCTCCAAGTTTACAATTTGGAGTAATACCTCTTAAAATGAGTTTCAAAATGAGAAAAAAAGGGCAGCCAATTCGAACCAACAAATTCCGAAACTGCATTTTGGAGTTTTATGTGTCTGTTTGTTTTTTTTGTCAGAGCGATTCGATTCCGGACACCGAGAACTCCTTGGGGTATACCACCTTTCAATAATGAGACGGGTGAAATACCTGACGGGTGACTAGATTTTATAAATTTAATTTTTAATTTGTGTTTTTTCAATTGTAATTTATTTTCTACTAGTGGTCGCCTTTGGTCGAAATTCGACCGTAATAATTTGTTGTCAAAGGCAACCATAAACAAAAGAGTATATAAGTATATACGTGTGTGTATCAAATATATGGTAGTGAGTGTAATGTTTTTTTTTATTGATTTAATGTATTTTATATGTCTAATTTTTAAAAATATATTAGCATTTGTCGCTTCTTCTTTATATAAACTACAAGTGTGCGAAATTTCATACTTCTCGGTCCGCGCAATTTTCGTAAAAAAAAAGGGTACAGGGGGAAATGTGTTTCCGAAATAAAGGAATTATTATTTTTATTTAATTACAGTCATAATTCGCTAACAAACATTTCGACGTCATGGAAACGCGAACGAAGTTTAGCAGATTCTAATAGTATAATAAATTAATTGAACAATTCTTACAGTTGCCATACGATTTGGGTTTCCAAATTAGTTACACGACATATTTGACCGACTTAAATAATTTCTTTTATGGAAAATTAATTTACAACAATATTTATTGACTAAGAGTACGCAATATAACAACGTTACATTGTATTATTAATATAATTGTTATGCTGCGGCCGCACCTGCGAAGTGTCAACGATTTAGACTGTGACCGAATGCGTCTCAAAGCGTTAAAAGTAAAACGCCGTTAACGCATAGCCACATTACTGTATACAGATACGTTATCTGTCAATACTTAACGTCATTCACAATGTCGCAGATGAAGCCGCACCATTATACATAAAAATGTTACAAGCGGAAAATTCGGTGTCTTATTTTTTTATTATATATGTACATTTCTTTCTTTGTTAAATATGTCTGTTTAACCCGTGGTCCGGCCATAATTGCATATAAATATAACACAAGTGCGGCGGTGCGTCTGTCACTGCGTTGTCGTCAGTTCGATTCCTGTTTTAGGGTGTTTTCTTCTCGTCGTTAAATAATCACCCGCCGTTGCTGGGTTGGTCCTACAAGAGCGAAACAGATGTATTGGTGAAATGGAAGAGTCACCCTGCAGTCATTGTCTTAGGGCCGGTTCGAGCGGTGTGATACCACGCTCTTACAGGATATTGGCGTCAAACGGTTAGCCTTGAGCTATTGGTGTTTCGTGGGATGAGTAAGAGTTCTGATGGCTTACAACCCTCAGCCAGGTGGTAGGGTGTTTACCCGTCTGGATGGCTACCACCCATGGTCTAGAGTATTCCGTCATAACAACCTTGAGTTCTGTTCTGGCTACACATTGGTAACACCTCTGGTGTTGCAAATATCCAAAGGCGATGGTAACCACTTTCCATCAGGTAGGCCGTATGCCTGTCTGCTGAACTCACAAAAAAAAAATTAAAAAATTCTCCCCATATTCCATCCCCCTACCCACCCCCTCCGTAAAGGCTGGCAACGCGTCGGTCTCACCCCAAGTGCAAACGTCTACATGAAACTGCAATCACTTTCTGCCAGTTTTGCAATGAAATAATATACAGTAGAACCTCAATAAGTCGAAAACCTCTCAAAACTCAAAAATAACGTCGAAATAATTAGCCAGTCCCTATGAGCAAATTCAGTACCTACTTTCCCTCTATAACTCGAAAATATAAATTGGACCTCTGTATTACGAACATAGCAATATTTGATTTTACAACCTCTATAAATATAATATAAATCTTAACCTCTACAAATCGAATGTTTCCTTACAAAATTCGCTTAAGTCAACATCATCCATAAGTTGAAAACTCTATAACTCGAATTTTTTGGCGTCTCCCTTCAAGTTCGTCTTACAGAGGTTTTACTGTACTATTAAATTAATTCACCTGTATAGATGTATCCACGTCTTCCTTCGAGAACAGGAGCTCTGTTGATTTATAATAATCTAGAAACAAACAAATATTTATTTTCAAAAAATTGCAAATTATCACCTAATCCTCCCCGTTCACAATAACTTGACGCGCAGACTAAAAATTAACATCACTTAACACCATGTTATAAAATAGGTTATAAATAGAGATTATTTCAAAACGTAAAATATTCCTAATTTTTGTTGGCATTTCCTAGTAATTATCAGGATTTCTGACGTTTTTGACTCTAGCTTTATGTGTTAGCATTTTTGATTGTTGCTAACCCTGCGCGTCAAGTTATTGTGAAAGGGGAATCATTTTTTTGTACTACTAAACTTATTTCATTGTGTAATTTTTGTTTGGCGTTTAATATTTCTTTATAAAATTAAATCCATACAAATTACTCTATAGATGGGTGTCCATAATATAGTAACTATTTGAAGTGAAACTTTAGAATCGTTGTGATTTAAAACTCGATGAAACGAAAAAGCGACAATAAAAGAGACAAATCTATAAAACTAAATTATATTTAATAATTTAAACAATTTGCTCATACAGATAGAGTAGGAAATGTTTTGAAGTTTTTCGTAAATACTTTAAATGTCGTGTTATAAAGCTTAGATATATTATAACAATATAATATATGAAATGTGACATCACAAAATTTAGAATCCCTTCCACCCCTTGGCACCCCTTACTTCACTTTTGCGTGTGAACTGCACACATACAATTATTATATTTTTCGAAATCTGTCGTTTCGTTTCCTGACTAAAGTAATTGCTTTTTTAAAAGTCGAATGAAATCGATTTAGTTATCATCAAAATCGACCCCGTGACTCCTTTGAGTATTTTTCGCTGATTTCCTGTAAGTCTAGGATTTGGCCCTGAAGGCCCACTTCAAAAAATCACCCGTATAACGCTATATGTAGAGCCGCGGTATGAAAAGGTTCGTAACCTTATAATCGACTTCGAGAACAAAAAAACAGTACTGCCAACATATTAATAAATGTTACGTTTGTAAAATATAGAAACGAGTTAAAAAGGAATCACAATGACAGACACTGAGATTAACAATAGTTTTAATCATCAAAAACAAACATAAAAACCAATACAAAGGTGTTACATTTCTCAAGAATTTTCTTAGACAAGATAGAAAATCAAACAACTTTGATCTAAGAAATTTTAAACTTTATTGTCAAACAGTTAAACATAATTTTCTATGGAACAGTCTGTTCTATGACTTAGTTTGAAAAGGTAATATGTGCTGTAGTTAGCCAGGTGGTAGGGCATTTGCCCGACTGGATGGCTACCACCCCTGGTCTAAAGTATGTTGTCATAACAACCTTGATTTGTGTTCCGACATTAACGACCAGGTTCATCTCCCTTAAGAGAGCAGCAGCGCATTTGTAGCACGTTTGGTGTTGTAAATGTCCATAGGTGATGGTAACCGCTTTCCATCAAGTGGGCCGTCTGTCTGTTTGCTGAACTATTGCAATAAAAAAAATTTAAGAAGAATCTAGTCCTCACCAGTCCTCGCCTTGGCGCGGAGGGCGTCGTTGGCCTCGCGCAGCACCGCGACCTGCTCCCGGAGCGCGCGCTCGCCGCGCGGCGTGGGCAGCACCGCTAGCAGCCGCGCCAGGGTGCGTTGCAGCCCGCAACTCACGCCCACCAGACGAGAAGCGAGCTCCGCTGCGCTTGCGTTGCTTTCTAAAATAAAATATGAATGAATGAATGTTCTTTATTGCATATACAGATGAAATCAAATCATATATATGCAATAAAAGGTCTTGTCGTCGCCGGCGATATCTTCCAGACCACCTTCACACTTATTAAAACTAATTTAAATATAAGTATATAAATATTATCATAGATTATAAAGAGAAAAATTTAAATGTCAGAATGTCAAATTTCAAAAAGTATACAGCGTAAACTCTATATAACGACACTGAAAAGACTGTGCATTTTATTGCGTTATATAGAGAATTTGTCTGACATCTTATGCTGCACCAGTAATTGTTGTATTTTTTTACTTATTTTATTCATATCTTGCAATATTGAGGCATCTTGGTGATAAAAGAAATACTTAGAAATTTCGGATTTTTTTTAGAAATTTTGGTATGCATGATGCCGACAGTCGAGTTTATTATGGCCTAGAATAGACCTCTTGTCTGCTTGTCTCTTTGTTCGGTTTCACGTAAAAATTACTGGACCAATTTGGATGCGGTTTTCACTGATCGACAGCAAATGCTTAGAATTAAAATCTGCACTACTTTTTATCCTGGGAAATCCCGTGGGAATTTCAAATCAAGCTTGGACGAAGTCGCGGACATGTCCTAATTAGAAAGCCGCAAATATGTGTCTATTGGTGGTGGGTACATATTTATGGCTTTCGGGGTCGAGACCCTGGGGCCGTGGAGCCTGGAGCTCATCACCTCTATCGAGACCTCTCAACGTGTCTGATTGAGGCCTCGCGTGACCAAAAGACTGACTTGCACCTAGGACAAAGCATCAGAAATGCGGCCAGCATTTTGGGTACGCTCCTCGCCGACAGCAATTTGAAATATTTTTTTTACTCATAGATTAATGTTATTTTGTGTGGTATGGTTTGTGTATGTGCAATTGGCCCCACAGTAGTCCGTTGTATATTAATTACAACACGAGCATGATTCGGTTAATTTGGGAATACATAATTTATTTATTTATATATAGACCGCTATTATTTATTTTATGGTCGATTACACAGAGACGATTTGGGCAAATATTGTATTAGTTCAGAGTGTTAATAACAGAAATAGATAAATAAGTAAACTTGTTGATATATTGTTACAAGTTGGGCCACCTGCATACCTATTATTACATACCCGCAAAGAAATGCTGCGCATCTCGTTTATTGCCCCTCCCGCATTCGGAGTACTTTTTATTACTTCGTATTTAAATTTGCAATTAGACAATAGCCTATTGTTATTGTTTTCAGCTTTGTTGGCCGTTAGTAGGGATAGATAACCAGGTGTGCAAATTACTATTTCTCGGAAACTCAGTGCGCACGGCCGATTTTTTTTTACCATATAATTAGTATAAGACAATGCCCGAATGGAGGCGTGGCGCAGTCAAGCGACAACTACGAGACGAGTAAGACGTTTGTAGTACTCTCGATTAGCGATATAGATGACGGACTTTGCGCGTGTCGAATTGCATTGAATCGTGCAGTATGAACTGGTGCATCCAGTTTTATTTGTATTTGTTTTATACGTGTTTGTACAGTTCTAATAAATTCTATAGTAGTTCCAACGGCATTTTTAATTTGAATCCTGTAGCTCGTAACAATATGAACACTCTCGTTCTCTTAGCCGCTTCGAGCGGATTTTACCCGAACGAGCGTTATATAGCCGAGCGTGACCACTCAGTCTCATTCAATACCCATAAAACACAGAGCTCAACGCATCTACATAAGTTTACTCATCAAAAATTACACGACGAATATATTTTTGAATTTACCAAGATACTATTCAGTGGCTAAAAAAGAAGAGGCATCAATCTCACCTAAGCAATCCTCGGCACTGTCTTCAGCTGCGGAGTCTTCTTTGTTCGTTACGTCCAGTTCCGCGAGCATGTCGAAGGACACGTCCTTCTCGAGCGCGCGCTCGGAGGAGACTGATTCGTTCGCTTTGCTCACTTCACACGCGTTCGAGGGTAGTTCATCTTCTGATTTGTCGAGTGCTTCCGGTACATCTGTTCAAATAAATAATCAATTATACACGCCTGTTTCCCACGATGGATCTTCATTCATTCAGCAGATGTGCTACGAGCCTGACAAACACTTTTCACTTCATCAATCTTTTTTTTTCTTTTATTTTGGCATCAAACAGATATATACATTTCAACTTAAATTAAGAGTTACATTAAATTTGTTCTAATAATCTAACAGTGCCTAAAAAAACATTTTGAAGATTAATTACTACAATAATTCATTTAGTTTCATTTCAAGTATATTTAAAGATATGTTTACGTCGACAAATTTGTGATTATATATCTTCTTAATACCTTTTCATAATAATGTACACATTTATTTCATTTGCCTTACCATTGGTTAACATTTGAAATAAACTCTAGAGAACTAATGTTAATTTTCTACCAATGGTGATATGAATGAATAGATAATAAGCTTTAGGAACCGACTATATGACAGACTGAAAAAGGAATGAGACAAAAGGAACATTTTGAGCGGTGTGAGCGTCCAGTGGAACGCGCCCAATGGGTCACAGTGTGAAGTTAGTGAGTGAATGATGACAAACTGACAGAGGAGTAAGACAATGCGTGTCGTACCGTGGTGTTCGCGCCTGTCGGGCCTCCGCCGGCAAGAGTCGCAGTGGCCGCGCGCGCGCGCCGCCACCACGCCCGCCTCATTCACTGTCAGCGCGCGGCGCACGTACGACGTCAGCTGGTTCGCTGTGGACGAACAAAACACACGTAACTTACACACATTTACCCCCATTTATTGCGAGTATTTTCTTTCGTCCACTCATTCAATTTTTTAAATTCAAAATCTTCCAGGTGGGCAATATATGGAAGTAACTGTTATATTCACCTTGCGTCTGCGCAGCGAGGAGCAGCTGGTGCATGTCGGGCTCCGCGGGTTCTGAGTCCTCGTCCACGCTCTCGCTGCGGGCGAGCTGGCCACGCGCCGAACGCAACTCCTGCTCAACGTCTACGAAAAACAATTAACATTTTTTTCGTTTTAAAAACCCACAAATGTACTAATGTTATGAAGAGGTAAAGTTTGTGAGTTTGGATGTTCCTGATAATCTCCGGTACTACTGATCCGCTTTTGAAAATTCTTTCACCACTTGAAAGCTACTTTATTCCCAAGTGACATCTGCTATATTAGTTATGCTATTAATAAATCAAAAAAAGTAAAAATGTTTTACGCCCAAAGAAGTGAGCACAGTAACGCCTGCCAAATATGTAACAGCAATAATGTTCCACGCAAGAATTGCGCACATCTGCGTACGAGGTACTGCGAGTGCTTTCTGCGTTTATGAATTAATTAAAGGTTACAGAGCTTAATTAAACCTTGATATGCATGCGTGGGTGCATATGTGTTTATTAATGACGCCCAGCAAAGTGGGCACGGGTCAGCTAGTAAACATATATAATTTGGAAATCAAGAATCTTGTTCATGAAAATGTTCAATAAATTATGGTCTCAAATAATACAGGCCATAAACTCTTCATGACTATAAAAGGCGTGCTCGACTAACCACTTAGCCGTGTTTTAAATGAATTTGCTTGAATTATTTAAATGAATGAGTTTATTGTGTATCAACGGTCACGTGACATGTGTCAATCTGTCCGATTTTCCAAAACTGTGTTTGAAGTGTCTAATATCATTCCTACGCCGAGTGTGGTGCGTATGCACATCGCTATACTTGTCATAAATATGAACATACAAATCAGATCATTTATTTACTCAAACAAATGGCAAATAAAATCATTAGATGCCATATAATATTACTTTTCATTTCCCGTATTCTGAAAGTACGCTTGGAGTTGCCTAATCATGGGAATAAAAACAGCACTTTTCTTTCCTGGCAAACGACATTTCCTGCTGACAAAAAATTTAACAAGTATGCGAACCATAGATAATACTTGCGACTCATGTCCCAACCTTTTTTAGCCGCTGTTAAATCGCAGCATAAATTGTAATAAAAAATATCTTTAGTCCTGACCCAGGCCCAGGATATGAGTTAACTAGCTCTGTGTCGAGTATCATTTAAATCCGTTTAGTAGTTTTCAAGTGATGCTCTGACAGACATTTTATCCGTGAAGGAACGGAGAAAGAGTACAATTTCAGGTACGCAGGTAAGCAGGTAGTAAGGTATTTACCCGTCTGGATAGGTACCATCCCTGATCTAGAGTATACCGCTATAACAACCTCGAGTTGTTTCGGCATTACTGTTCAGATTCCAATCTCCCTTAAGAGAGCAGCATCGCATTTGCAGCACCTTTGGTGTTACAAAAAGTCCGTAGGCGATGGTAACCACTTTTCATCAAGTAGGCAGTCTGCTGAACTCGTGCAATAAAAAAAAATACAGTGTAAACACCATGTAACGTCACTCGATTTAACGACAATCTTCCTTAAGCGTCGAAGTCACTTGGCTTTGGTTGGTTTAGCTCGTCTTCCATACAATGATACACTCTATATAGCATTACACCCACTCTCAATAACAAGAACAAATAAATAATAAAAAGTACATTTTTAAGTTGCCAGAATTAGTAAAAATTGCGCAGCTGTGTACGTTCTTTTATCCCTTTATTATCCTGGCCCGTAATAAACTCGACTGTCGGCACCATGCATACAGAAATTTCTAACTACTTCCTTTATCACCAAGATGCCTCAATATGTCAAGATATAAACAAAACAAGTAAAAAAATACAACAAAATTACTAATGCAGCAAAAGACGTCAGACAAAAATAACAGATTTATATCCATTTAACGACAACTCTCTATAACGCCATAAAATGCACAGTCCCTTCGGTGTCGTTATATAGAGTTTACACTGTATATGAAAATTGTATGAGTTGTATTTTTGTAATGCAGGGGTCCAAAGCATTCCAATTTTTAAACTGATTGGCCAAACTGAAACCGGTTACAGATATTTGGTGGTGTCGTGGGCCACTTACCGACTTGGCCCAGGGCCTCGGCCACCGCCAGATCGGCGACCTGCGCGTAGCTCTGCGGCGGCACGCCCAGCACCTCGGCCACGATGGCGCTCTTCGCGCGCAGCGCGCACCTGATCACCTCGTCCAGCCGACGGAGGCGCTCTGTTCCAACAACACCAACTTCATGAGAGATCGAGTAGTCGTTCAATATAGTAGAGGCCATCCACAAATTACGTCACACGAATTTCATGATTTTTCGACCCCTCCCCCATGCATTTTACATCAAGAAAGTATTGAATTAAAACGGCAGTTTCGTAATTAGCTTAAATATATATTAGATTTTGAAATGTGACGTCACGAAATATAATTGAATTTCTCCCTATAATTAATAATAATATAATAAAACATAAATTAGTACAGGTTAGGAAATTTTCCCCCCAAACATTTTTATTTGTATTCAAAAATACTCGCAACATGCGCTTGACGTTATCTGATTAGAGGGAGGAAAGCAGTACTTTTCGTGCCTGGGAAACAATTTTCCCTGCTGTCACAAAAAGTTTAAAAAGTACGCGACCTTTTTAGGCAGCCACTCAGTTAAATCGCGGCACAAAATTATGATTAAAAAATGTCAACAATTTTGTAACATGACTTTGTATATTTTACATAAATTTGACCTAAATGTTTACTATCATCAATGATAACAAAATATTGCCTTGTAGAATACCACAAAATACATATACATAAAAAACGAAAACGTTAATTTAAATCTTCAATTGTTTTGTCGAGTGCTAGTTATTTAATTTGAGAGATATTTGTATTAAGTAAATTATGAAAAAAAAAAAAATTTAACGCCTGATTTCTTTTGAAATAGTTGTTTATTTCCGATATAAAGATTAGTTAACTAATCTTTATATCGGAAATGAAAAACAGAGTCTTAACCTCGAGTGAAAAACCTGTTTAGGAACTCGAACTGTACGCTCGTGCGCCAAACCAGCCCGTGCCTAATATAGATTGCTTTCCTCCCTTGTGTGACAATCTACTAATGTTTCTGGGATGTGATACATGATGATATGGTACCTTGGTGCGTGTAGGCGCGGTGTGCGGTGTGCGCGAGCGCGGCGGCCGGCTCGTGCACCGTGAGCGCCGCGCTCGGCTCCAGCACCGGCGCCGGCTCCGCGCCGTGAGTCGAGATGCGCCCCACGGTCGGGCGGCGGGGCCTGCAACACGAATACGCATTCACAGAAACACAGCAGACGAACTGATCTCTCCCACCTCTGGATGAGTATTTTATGGGCCCGAAACTCACTTTTTATTCAAAGCGTTGAACTTTTGAAATGTATTTTTTTAAGAATCAACAAGCATATCCATTCACTCATTCATTCAGTCACCCAACTGTTAATTCGTTAATACATTCAACATCAAATCATTCATTCTCTCATCCACACATCCATGCATTCATTCACTCAACAGTTCATTCATTGATACATCCATCATCAAATCATTCATTCTTTCATCAACACATCCATGCATTCATTCACTCAACAGTTTATTCGTTGATACATTCACCATCGATTCATTTGTTCTTTCATCCATTCATTCATTCATTCATCCATTCATTCATTCACTCATCCATTCGCTTATGCAAATAACGTCAATTACACCTGAATCAAAATACTCACTTATGTTTCTCCTCTCTTTCGGCCACTTCTCCCTCCTTGTCCGTCGATCTCCTGTCTTCTCTTTCGCTCGTCTTCTCCCTCTCGGCGTCCTCTCTCTCCCTCTCCCTCTCCACTGAACTCCTCTCCGCCGAAGTCCTATGCTTCTCACACTCTATCTGTTCTTCGGCTGGCGCGGCAGAGTTCGACTTTTCAGACGCATCTGACGGGTTACGCGAAACATTTATACCTGAAGAGAAAATTTTAAATGTGTTATCGTATTTTTTTTTATAATTTTGATGTAGATACATATATCTATAATAAGACAACTCTGTAGAGGGATGTGTTTGTACAAAACGCAGTTTTTAGAATGTTCGAATGTTTTCTGTCATCTGTTAGAGCATCACGTGGAAATTACTGAGTGGTCCCAGGTCAACAATTAGAATAATTTTCAACATGGTTCGTGTGGTATAGATTAATAAAGCCAAATAAGTAGCACTGCGATGTTTGGTGTTTTTGTGGTAATTCACCGACAAACTCTTTTTGGTTGAAACGCGAAGGGTGATGTTTCGTTTCTTACGTTTCGATCTCAATAGATTAATAAAATGTGACTTTTGTGTACTGTTTGGAATCAGTCAACGACCTATATAATTTATTTGGCTGAAGGTTTTGTTTGAAAAATATTCTAGGGTGCATGACAAGTTGAAACTGGCGAGATGAACAAATCGTGCAGAGCCATATTTAAGAATGAAAATGCTGTACCAGAGTCATCCGTGGAGCGGCTGGCCTGATGCGAGGGTGTAATGTTGTTCAGCTTCAGCTCAGTCAACTTGGCCAATGGCGATTCTTGGATGTATTTCACCCATCTGCAACAACGAAACTAATCATATTAACAAACATTTACGTTCTTTGGACGAATTATCCATAATGTCTTTTTCTTTTTAAAGACAACCTTTTAAGGGCGGGAGAATCTAATAGCAGGTCAGTACTGCAAGCCCTTAGTAGCAGGATTATTCATTTAAATGGAATATACGAATGCCACTCGGCACTAAATGAGGCGGCAGGTAAGAACAATACCTTGACCCCTCAATGGATCAAGGGACACAGTGGTGCCCGAGGAAACGATACGGCAGACCAGCTGACGAGGAGAGGATCCGAAACCCAACCAGTTGGACCGGAAACTTTCATGCCTTTGCCACACAGTAGATTTAGGACTTACATAAATCAAAGGCACTACATCAACAACTTTGGGACAACCTAGAGGATTGCAGGCAAGCCAAACTGGGAATGCCTCAAGCAAGCCTGCGTTTCTCCAGGAATATCTTAAGGTTCATTCGGTCCTGGCTGAGACTAGTTATTAGTGCAGCCCCTGGATATGCCAATTTTAACAGACATCTTTTCAATATTGGTGTCACCGACAGCCCCTTGTGCAGAGCATGCCTGGAGGCAGAAGAAACAGCCGCCCATGTCCTGCTTGAATGCGGAGAGTTGGTACCTGGACGCCCCAGGTAGCCTCCGAGAAGTCTTGAGCAACGTCAAGAAACTGGTGGACTTCCTGGAGGAGCTGGGCTGGACGGAGTAAGCCCTCATCCAGTAAGTCCCGGGACTCGTGTAGACAGATCTTTCCACATCTTTGTATCCTGCCAGCGTCGGCAGTACACTGAACCAGCGCTGTCGGTGGCTGGTGGTATTCTCTGAGGAATACGGGATGGTCATACGTTGGAGATATTACCCCCAACCACCGAAATTACCTGACTGAAGTCTCCAATGTCCATACATGATTTATTGGCGTTGAATTCTTCTTGTGCCATGTAGGATTAAGGTAGTGGCGGGAAACCAACCCAAATTCCAAAAACTAAGCAATCCGGCGAATTATAGTTCATTGGCCAGTTATCTGATGGTTATTTGGCAAATGGGTGTATGACCGACAAGATGACAAAGATTAGCCTGTTAGCAAAATGGTTGACGACTTAACCGTGGCTATTTATTGAACAACCGCTAATTAGCTGGCTTTTACATTAGCTAAAAAATAAAGCTAACCCACCTCTAGCAAAGTTTCGTACAGCGCCATCTCTTGATTATGTAAGTATTACACTACACCACGTTCCAAAAAGTGCGTCGTCTACCCGAATTTGGCAATAAAAAAAAGACGGACATGATAATTTCATGGTGGGTTCTGTTCTTATCAAAATAGCGTCCCGACTGAAGTTAGCTCCGTGACTTTGCGCAGGTCCTGTCAACTTCTAACGTTTATTATTCCTCGTTCACGATAACTTGACACGTAGAGTTACCAACAATCAAAAATATTAACACCTAAAGCTAGAGTCAAAAACACCTGAAATCCCGATAATTATTAGAAAACTCCAACAAAAACTAAGAATAATTTACGTTTTGAAATAATCTTTATTTATAATTTATTTTATAACATGGTATTAAATAAAATTAATTTTTAGAGTTTGGTAGCCCTGCGTGTCAAATTATAGCGTGTGGTGTGAAAGAGATGGCATTCGAGGCCGGATAGCGGACGAGCGAGAGGGTAACACTTCCTTCTCCGCTGTGTCTATGAATTATAATTGTGTTCTGCACACTCGCGCGAACTTCAAGAACGCATATAAGATTTGCACGCAAGGTAAAGAACAAAGTTTAAAGCGCACTCACGTGGCATACTCCGGTGCCGTGTTCGCGGACAGTTCGTGCATTTGCACGCCGTTGATGTTCATCAGGAAGAACGTGTTGCGGACGGCGGCGTTCGGCCGGAACAGCACCTTGTCCCTTTACACGACACCAACAAAACAAATATTATAATTGATTCACTTGAACAACACAACATATTACGACGAATAAATTAATGCCCTCCCCCTCAATGATTGGCTTCCTATTAATGTATTCAAATAATTAAGAAGTCTTAGTACTTTTTATTTTATAATATATATATTAACTAGCTTCTGCCCGTGACTTCGTCCGCGTGGAATTGAGGAACCCCCCAAATTAAAACAAATTATTATGGTCGAATTTCGACCACGGGCGACCACCAGTAATAATAAAATGATAATAGCTCCGTTACACCTGCGCCGTCATGCTTTTAATAACGCAATAATTCGTAGATATAGCTGAGGTTTTAATGCGTCATTTGAGATGCAACATTGTTAATCATTAATCTGTTTCTCATGTGTAGTATTTCTCTGTCATGATGATTACGGTTAGCGGGTTTCATACCATTTGATGAGTGGCGACAGTTGCTGGTTGTGGCTCGGCTGCGAGATCGGCTTCAGCACGAACTTATCGCCTTCGCGCTGCATCAGCACTAGACTGTCCTCTAGCATCAAAGCCTGCAAATGACCGAGTGTTGTAGTCTACGATGCCTCTTCCACACTTTAAATACATCAGACTAAGTAATAAAGCTTATTTCTAAATGGTTAACCATCGGCCAAAGAATAAGCAGTTTAGAGAAAACTTATGTAACTGTGTTTTTTTTTTAATCAACTAAGCCTACGAAGCAGTCGAAACAATAATTACAATGAATGACCTAAAAGTGTACCAATAATTTTCCATCATTTCATTTCATCAAAATCAGTCTATCCAATTCTCACTTTGTTTCCCTAGGTGTGGGTGGGTATGAGAGGTGTATTTGTTTAATTTCTCTTTGTAAATTTGGCAAGATATTAATTCCATAAAGTAATAACCTCACCACATTTTTTTTTAAATATAGCAACTTTTTTTGGTAATAATTAATATTTAAAAGTCTGTTCCGATTTTTGTGTGTTTATTTCGTGATTTCACACGTTTTATATGATATTAGATTTTATATAGAGATATTAATTAAGTATTTAGTACTAACTGATGCCCGCGACTTCATCCGCGTGGTGCGGTTTTTTAACCATCCCACGGGAACTCTTTAATTTTTCGGGATCAAAAGTTGACCAGGTATATAAACTACCACCGTACAAAATTTCATTTAAATTGCTCTTGTCGTTTCGGAGATTAGCCGGTACAAACAGACAGACAAACAAAGACACAAAAAATTTGAAAAAAATCGAAATTAGTTCTATTTCACTTCTTACATCCCCCTGACTCGGTTTTTAGCATTTTTTTTCATTGTATAGAAATTCGACCTCTATAGTTTTATTATATGTATATAGATTAGACGTATGTAAGGCGAATAACATATGTGATTTATAATGATATTATGTAGTAATGAAATGAGGTCTCAATGAATGAATGTTCTGTTCATCGCAGACAGCAACACAAAAATTGCTTGCTTCTAAGGAGGACTGGAACCTGGCTGCAGTCTTGACCAGGGGTGGTAGACCAGATGGGCAAATGTGCTACCACCTGGCTGTGGGTACTTGTAGTGTTTGAGAATTGTTTCCAAATGTACTCACCAGCACGCTGACCTTCTTGGAGTCGTTCCTGATGGTGAGGTCGCCCTCCATCCGCAGCGAGTGCTGCGCGAGGTCCAGCCGCCTCAGCTCCTCCCAGTCGCTGCCGGCCGGCACGCGGATCTCCAGCTTGCTCTGGATCGTCTTTAACCTAAAATATTCATATAATTATTATATTACTAGGATATGCCTGCGACTTCGTCCACGCTTCATTTGAAATACCCGCGGGATTTTACTCTTAAGAATTTTATGTCGATCAATAAAAACCGCATCAAAATCGCCCCAGTAGTTTTTACGTTGAAGGAACGACTCGATTAAATGGAGGAGCGAGAGGGAATGCTCCTCCGTCTCACAGATCTTCCAGCGAGCCTAGTGTCGTTCCTCGCAGGCCTAAACCCATCTGTCAACGTTGACAATTTGTATATATTCTTTGTAAGTGTCGGGAAACGTTTGCGACCTCAATTATTGCACAGCGCCATCTATTGGCCTGTAAGTGTTCCACTACAACGTGAATACCGAACTGACAGACAAGAAATAAAAAAAAATTGCATAGTGTTCTCCATCGCTTATGTAATTTTATTCGTTGTTTTTTTTTTAATAGCTTCAATGTACAGACACGGCATCTTTAGAATTTTATAGTATTATAGAAGTTACAAACTATTAACATTTCTATAAATAGAAATTAACATGTATAAAAAATAATAATGTTAGACCAAAAACGTCTCCTCTCAGGCAAAATGAGAATGTTGAGATGGGTGTGAGGTGTTACAAGAATAGATGCAATGAAAAATGAGTACATAAGAGTATCTTAGAAAGAGAGAGAAAGAAGACTAGGGTGCCATAGTTTGTAATGAGAAAGGATAAAAGTCAGGTGACAAAAAGAATATGAAACCGCAAGATTGATGAATGCAAGTGTAAACTAGTGTGAAGGACGACATGATGATTTGTGATGTGACGGAGGATGTATGACACAGAAGTATAGAAAGAAATGACATATTGTGCCGACAACAAATAATTGGGAGAAGCTGAGAGAGAAAAGTTAATGAAAATCATTATGATTAATTAACCTTTAAAACGAAACCTCTACAAATTTGTTGCCGAACTGTCACACACGGCTCATTGGGAAATTCCACAAATTTGTAGTCAAATACAGATAATTGAAATGAACGTTGAAACTGATGCTTTCTCCCTCTAACTACATAGAATTTGTATTAGAATAAAAGAGACGATGTAATTCTCTTGGTTTTGATATTGTTACATGCCGTCAAAGATAAGCGCACAGCTGCCTGTCGTAAGCGCAGTTCATTTCTTCCAACGACTAGGAATTCTTTTGTGTTTTGAATTTATAATTAAGAAAAACACGCTGTTGTTTTTTTACTTGTTTTATAACCATCATTAGCGTCGAACTAATCCTTATTGTTATTGTTTTCGATTTTGTTAGCCGTTCGCAGGTGTGCAAATTACTATTTTTCGGAAACTCAGTGCGCGCGGCCAATTTCTTTGTACTGTGTAGTGAGTATAAGACAATGCCAGAATGGAGGGGCGGGCAGTCAAGCGACGAGTACGAGACGAGAAAGACGTTTGTAGTACTCTCGATTAGCGATATAGACGACGGACTTTACGCGTGTCAAATTGCATTGAATCGTGCTATGTGAGCTGGTTGCACCCAGTTTTATTTATATTTGTTTTATACGTGTTTGTAAAGTTCTAATAAATTCTATAGTAGTTCCAACGGCATTTTTAATTCGAGTCCTGTAGCTCGTAACAATATATAATAAACGTTACGTTTGATGGCAGCTTGTGGAAAAAATAATATTAAATTTGGCACTTGAAGGAGGTTAATTCATGAGATAATTGTTAATTATATAACAAGTGTTATTGTACACTCTCATTGGGCCAAATGTCGTTTCTTCATTGTTTTTATACCACTTTCGTATACGACGTTTTAGAATACTATTTTATTGGTTAGAATTATATTACTATTTACAATTAAAATTAAACTCATTAAAATATTCAGGTCGTTTTAGTATTAAGCCAAAAGGAAGGTTGTACTGTACTTAAAATGAGGCGAACAAATTTGGAAAATATAAAAACATTTTTAAGATACATGTCAGCTATGTAATTACGTCGCTATTTCTTCAAATATTTTTCTTTCTTTTTTTTCCTTCTTTAGAACGAGGGGATACGGCGATCGGGGCATGCCAGGCGCAGAAGGCCTGGGGAGTTTGTCTGCAACGCTGCACAGCGCTGACACTATCTTAGTTTTAGTGCTACCCGATTTAGCTCATATTGCAAAGTTGACAAAAAGTGGCAAAAAAGCGGACAGTCAAACTGATTGAAAGCGGCCACCGTCGCCTACGGGCGTTTGCAACACCAATGAGTTGGCAGCCCTTAGGACGGGGGGTTTCTATATTGGGAGCAAACCTGTATGGGACGTCGCCTCCTCCTTCTGCGAGAATCTTCCTCTTCTGAGGAATGCACTACCAGAGTCCGTGTTTCCCGAAAAGTACAATCCAGGTATGTTCAAGACTCGTGTGAATAAGTACCGTCTAGGTAGGCGTGCTCCATCTTCGACCGCATTAGGCGTGTTTTCGGAGGAGGGCAGGTATCCACCTTCGGCAGCCGTAAGCATCCCCTTGGGGTATAGGGGTTCTCACTCACCCGCACATGCCGTCGCGATGAGACTCTCCTCCCGTGGGGCACGTCACAAACCACCCCACGCCCGGACTAAACCAAGACGATGCCGGGGACAAAAGAGGTCCCGCCAGGGCACGCGGAGCTGGAAATCCCAATCCCCCCTAGTCCTCAAACGGATTTCCCTTGGCTAAAAAAAAGGGAGTTTTCTATATGGGCTAAGTTCCAGCAGTTGAACGGTACCTGTGCTCGTTCTCGGCGGTCCTGATGGCGGTGTCGACGCCGTGCAGCACGTCCTTGGCCACGTCTAAGGCCCGTCGCAGACGACTCACGTCCTCCTCGCTCTCCACGTCGCTGTCGCACACCGTCTTCAGCACGCCCTCCAGCAGCAGCTGGTACTTCGTTAACCTGCCAACAGAATATCACCGCATATAGAGTCTGTGTCTAACTTTAAGGCCACAACTAATAAATCCTCCTGATGTACCTATACACTGTAGACAAATTTTAGTAATGCACGACAGCGTACGAATCGTATAAGCGGTACAGAGCTAAGAGTGCTTACAAGAAACTCTCTGTCATTTCCGATTGCGAATATAGTTTAATATAATTCCATCCGTGCAGGAACGGAAAAAGATTAATACTACGACAACCCACAGACAGGTGGTAGGGTATTTACCCGTCTGGGTGACTACCACCCTAGGTGTGGTCTAGAGTAAGTAAGTAACCCTGAGTTGTGTTCCGGCTTTAGTGTCTAGGTTCCAGTCTCCCTCAAGAGAGCAGCAGCGCATTTGTAGCACCTTTGGTAGGCGATGGTAACCACTTTCCATCAGTTGGGCCGTCTGCCTGTCTACGGAAGTCATGCAATAAAAAAAATATAGATTATTTACTTGTCAAGAAGCAGTCTGTACTTTTCTGTGTGAACGAAAACTGCCAATCGAAATTATAAGTCGTGTAAAACTGTACTTAATTTATAATAACTAGCTTCTACCCGCGACTTCGTCCGCGTGGAATAGTTACTTTGGGCTACATTTAACCCGCGACTTTGTTTACGTAGAAGTTGCCCCAGCGCCCTTCCCCCTCATGATTGCCCGCCGGCCTTGCACATCATTAATGCGCGCGCAGTACTTAATAATTATTTTGCTGCGATGTTATTTTAAAACTGCGATATCTCCTAAGATATTCATTGAAATCGAATGATGTAAATGGCAATTTTGTTTTATATTAAATATTTGTGATGAATAACGTATTTATTTGGCTAAGGATTAATATCATGTTTATAAAACCACCTCCGCAAATAATACGTTATTTTAAAACCAATTTGGTCAGCATAAAAAAGGTTATAGTGAGCCAACCTTAGAAGATAGACATATGCTGTCGCGGTTTTTTTTAGAACTTGTAAAGGGGAACTATTCTGTCACACATGATTTTTGCGAAACTTTAACCGTTTACGCAGCGCACGCAGCGGAAGCTCTCAAAAGGAAAAAAACTCCCCGATTTTAAAACATTCTTCATTGGTGCTGCGCTCCTATTGGTCTTAGCGTGATGATATATAGCCTATAGCCTTCCTCGATAAATGGGCTATCTAACATTGATAGAATTTTTCAAATCAGACCAGTAGTTCCTGAGATTAGCGCGTTCAAACAAACAAACTCTTCAGCTTTATATATTAGTATAGATGTGTTTTTGTTTTGCCCGTTTTTCTTTGTTCGTTAACGTACCTCTGCCAGACACAGGCCAACAGGTCCCTGAGCTGCAGCCGCCCGCAGAGCGGCAGCTGCTCCCTCGACACCAGGAACTGGTGGAGCTCCTTGTTCTTCCTCCGCCTCTCCCTCAGCGCCTCCAAGGCCATCCGCTGCCCGCGGCAGAAGCGGGACAGGCACGACGCGTACCCACTGTCGCCCAACTGCTCGACGGAAAGCCGCTTAGTATTACTCATGATGCACATCGGACGGATCAATCATGGCGATTCAATTTGATTGAACATTGAATTGCTCAATGAAGCTTATTCAGTTACAAATTTTAAATAGTGATGTTTCACGAGATCATTAAACGAATGCACAGACTTGGCTTGTTTTATGTTTTGAGGTAGTGAGTACTAAAGCCTTTTACAGCTGGCGCAGTAAATGATTTGTCTAAAAACTGTGTAGTCTAGTATGTGTAGGCATTCTTAGTAAGCCAAAGACGGTCTCAAAATCCTCGAATGAGACTTTATTCAAAAGCGTATACTCCTGAGGTGGTACTATTGTCATCAAGTCGGGATCTGATGAGTGGATCCCAGGGAAATCGAGAGTAACCCTCGAATATTGTATTTTTTATGTTTTACTTCGCACCCACTTCAAGTTACTTTTGGATGTCGGTCTTGTTTTTTGTTATATTTTTTTTAACACGGATTTGTCGTTAGGGGGCCATTAACAAATTACATGACACGAATTTCATGATTTTTCGACCCCTCCCACACACTTGTCACAGTTGGTCACATTCGTGTAACTCTCCCCTCCCTAGTGTGACGTCACATGACTTGTAATCTAATATATAAAACTCTCCTGTCACGGTGTTAGTTAGCAAACTCCTCCGAAACGGCTGAACCGATTTCTATGAAATTGTGTGCATATCGGTATCTGAGAATCGGACATCTATTTTTCATACTCCTAAATGATAAGGGCGACCCACCCCTAAATATATATTTTTTTGTTTTTACAAAATTTCTTATTTATTTTATTATGATTTAGCATTGAAAAATATATACAACCCTAAATTTTCATCCTTCTACCACCGACCCCTATTTTTTAATAGCGATATAAGTACTTTAATAATTTTCTAGTCTGTTTGTTCAAGTTGATTCGAGTTTAGATTAACATTCGGTCCCGGTAGATGGGGCCGCAATCGGGTTCTAGATTTTTATTTTTTAAAGGCAGGACAACGTCTGCCGGGTACAGCTAATTTTATATAATATAATAATAACAGCCCATAACTGTCCCACTGCTGGGCTCGGGCCTCCCACTGTAGAGGAACGGACAGTATACCCACAGGACAGTGCTGCAGGTTGCATGATGTTTTCCTTCGCCATTGTTAGCACGTGCTAATTGTAACAAATATGCACATTAGGTCAGAAAACTGCCTAAGTGGTGCATGCTTTCCGGCCAGGATCGAACCCGCGCCCTCTGAGTTTAGGACGCGTGAGCTAGCCATTATGCTACCACGACTTAATTGTATGTACTTGTAATTTTACGTCAAGAAATTATTAAATTAAAACAGTAATTCGTCGTAAAGTCGTGGTAGCATAATGGTTAGCGCACGCGTCCCAAACTCAAAGAGCGCGGGTGAAGGAAACCATCGTGATGCAACTTGCACATCGAGATCACCGATGTGTCAAACCTGCCAAGCCGCCTTGGACAAGCGTGGCGGGTGTATTTGTCCGTTCCCGTACAGTGTGAAGCCTGAACCCAGCAGTGAGACATTTATGGGCTGTTATTATTATTATAAGCTCATACAAATAAGAGTTGGAAATAGTTTGAAGATTTTCGTTCATAGTTCAAATTTCGTGTTTTAAAGCTTAAACATATTACACTTTGAAAAGTGAAATCACAGAATTTAGAACCCCTCCAACATCCATGTCACATTTCATCGACCAACCTCGTTAACTGGTGTGTGTAATTTCTGGATAATTCTGTAGCAGCGAGAGATAGAAGCTAAATGATACTTCAGATGGCAGAGAGTAGTATTCACTGTCGATTGCTGATGTGAATTGAAGTGAACTAATTTATTTTGGAAACGGTAACCTTAGGTACAAATATTAACAAGTCGTACAGCTAGTACAATATATAGCACAATGTGTGAGCGGGGCGGATGATGTGCGAGCGAGATAGAGCAACTATTAATATGTGCGCTAGTCAGTAGTTCATTGTCCGCTGCGGTGACTAGACGTATGCAGCTCCCATAACTCCTAAGTAAATTTTATCAAATCATATCTTCAATAACATGGACTTTAATGGGCAAGCTAGTTACACCTGAAGACGTACCGTAGTGAGCATGGCGTCGGCGACGGGCCTGATCTGGACCAGAGGGCTGGCGGGGTCGTTCCTCAGCGCCCTCAGGTCCGCGTACAGCCGCGAGTGCCTCTCGCGCACCCCGGGCAGGTTCGGGAAGAGCGCCCGCAGCTCGTCCGGGGGGAGCAGGGTCGGCTGGCTCTCGAGGGGCCGGAGGAACACCTTGCCGAGGACCTTCAGCCAACGCACGTGAGAGCCCTCCGACACTATGAGCTCTGAAAAATTAACAAAAAAATCATGAAAATTTTGTTACAGATTCTAATTTGCGTTATTCTTGATGGGGGGGCTCCCAATGGCTGGCACTGCACATACCTTGCAAATAGCTATGTCTGATTGATACAATATAATCATGCAATTTCTTTTATTATAATATAATATGTTACGGGCAATTTGATAAATCCGGTCACTATCAATAGTGTGTAGTGACCGGTCTGCATACATAATGCCCGTATCAAGTGGGCAATATAATAAAATACAGATGAACTGTAGTTTTTTGTTTATTAAATGAGGTTAGGATATAATTATATGGCACTTTTATTTATTATTTAAGATAAAAGTGAATTTTGGGCAGTTATAAAAAAAACCAAGAAGGTTAAGGCGCTTCGCTTCGTCTTAGCCTTCTAACCAATATCGAAAAAATTCGGATCTGTTCATAATAAATAAAAAGCGCCATATAACTACACCCCACCCTAACATGATTTAAACTTACATAATTATTATGGAAAGCTAACCGAATTTAATACATTGTCCGGTTAGAAGTAGGGATGTATTCATACTGCCCGGTCCAAATGATAACCATGATTTTTACATGGACCACGGGCCGTTGTGCATTATTAATATAAACCGGCCAAAGTAATACATTTACCAAATGACCGATTGCTCGTGGTCATTATTCATAATGATCGCTCCATATTAATACTGCCCGATTAATCAAATTGCCCGTATCATATATATATATTAGACTATATATGTATGTGTATATTTAATAATGGAATTAGTTTAAGTATTTATGTATCTATTGTTTTCCTGCATCACCACTGCATCGTCATATTAGCTAAGAAATTCCTCTAATTTAAGTTGCCTGGAAGGGATCGCTTTGAGCGATAAGGCCGCCTATTGTATTGCTTAGAAGTTTGTTTTTGTAATTGTATATTTTGGTGTGTAATAAAGTGTTATCTATCTATCTATATATCTAAATCTTCCAACCTTCCTCTCCGCTTTGGTGAGGCGCTACGTGGCCTGCTGTAAACATTTCACCATGGCGCCATGGTGATTTCACCATTTCAAAATTGGTATCACCATTAGCAGAAATGGCGTTATTCAAAATTTTAAACATTTATTTCGTGAGTTTTTGCTTGTAAATATTTATAGAGTGGCATGCTAGGGACACGCCATTGGAATTAACAGAATACCGAAATCAGGCAAACCTACGATTCAGACGACAGTGTCCGGCGATTTTAACGAGATAATAATACGAGAATTGGGCCCCTGGTCCACTTCGTCAATGAGAGGAGGTGAGCCTAGAAACCTCCAGCCCCCTGTTCCTCCTCTCTTCGCCACGTCTTCGCAGAAGGAGGCCACCGTTTGCCATCGTGACCTTCTTGTTGCGCAACGTATTGGACGAAATGCGACGCACCGAAGGTCACGACGCTCTAAAGGTAGCCGCGAGCTCGTCTCCCTATGGTGCCTGTGCAGAAAATTCCTTCAATTTGTGCTATTCAACTGTACAAACCGTGTATAACTTCCTGGCGCTTCCTCAGCCTCGCGTTTAAAGTCAACGCGTCCAGCACATGCCTTGGGACACTCTCACACCATTGGGTAGTGAGAGCCTCGTCTTCCTCCGACCAGTCTGATTGAGATGCTGTAATTACGAAAGCAATTATATGTGAATAGTAATTATATGCTCAGAATTTCGTTTTGGATCAATCACATTATAATAACAGCCCATAGCATCCCACTGCTGGGCTCCAGCCTCCACGTTATTCTCGTTCACACTCAGCGCGTGATAATTGCAACAACAACTAGCCAGGTGGTAGGGTATTTTCCCATCTGGATGGCTACCCCCCAGATCTTAAGCCCTTACACTACAAATTTTGGCCAGTTTGAGATGATTAGACCTGCTCTAAACGACACGCTGGTATTAAAAAATCTCTGAATCAAACAATGACTACATTTCCCACAGAAACAGTGCATAAATCTATACTTTAGTAGTAGTATGTAGTAGACCTGCATCAAAGCCAAATGTGACCATTTCGAATAGAATTATTTTATATATTTAGTTTAAAATTACATTACTTCATTTAAAAAAAACATGTAATTCAAACATTCATGCAAATTCTCCTAATTACATTCAGCAGAATTAGTTTTAACTTATACTTTTGTCAAGACGATGTTTTTGGTTTACCTTGCTGTTCTGCAGCAACGGTGTTGCTCTCGTTGCTCCTGGAAGACAAACTTGAACTACTGGAGCTGCCAGAAGGCGCCGTGGCTGCACCTGGTTCCAAGTCACTGAAAAAAAGGAAATTATTTTCAATATAAATCCGGCTCAAAGGACCATACTCAGTTGGCACCCACCTAATGATAGAAAACAAAAATATTTGTTAAATAAAAGATATTTATATGGTAATCGTAATATTTGATCAACATGTCGCCGTTGTCTTGAACACATTAAGTATACGAATAAAATAAATTGATGATAACAACGCTTTATTGTTGTCGAGACGTCTCGCAACAAAGAAATAACATGACAAAATTCTAAACGAAATAAGTGGTGTTCTCGATAAAGTATGACATTCTTCAGACGTTCTTGAAATTGGATTTCTACAAAGAGCGCAACTTACAATAATAAATAAATTGTTTTCTCGTCCCATTCTTAACGTGGGTAGCGAGATGGATGACAAATCATCTTGGATAAAACAAATGATAATAATTCTTCTTTTCGTCTTATTACATAGTCAATATAAATATTTAACTATAGAGAAGAGTCCATTATAGTTATTGCTACATGTTTAAGATATGAAGTGTCGAAAATAATTAAACAGATTCCATTAATATCCATGGAAGTAATCTTCAGCAGTAATAGTTATAAGTACGTTACTGCTACACTAGAAATTATAGCTCACCGATAGTTTATATACAAGAGTAACGGTTAACATTTGACATAAGCATAAGGCAATCGAATGAATAGTAAGGTATGGACCGGCTATAAGATGTATTGTATTATAAAAACCACAAATATATTCTACGGAATCATACGAATCCAATAAACCGTCCGAAATAACTTCTCTAACATAAACCAAACATCGCATTCGCTGAGCAATCAAATCATAACTGCAATAAAACTGGGCACGAAAAACTACCGTATCCAAGATTTACGATCGTCGTAATGATGTCATTGCATAGGTCTCGAGGAAGCACGAATCAAAACAGAGGGGAACGGAAATTATAGTAACAAGAATTTAGGAGTTCGCTAACTTTGAACGAGAAGCAAGAAACAATAATGAGATGGTTTTGTTACGTTAAGATTGAAGTCAAAATAAGATTCTTGATGTAGTATCCTATATTTAAAAACACTTTAGCGCCCAAGAGTCCTGGAACAAGAGATGCTAAGAAATGTCCCGACAACAGATGAACAAACAGATATTGTAGTGATATAAATTTAGTAAGGCAGCCCAGGGCAGTGCACAGTTCATAATGGTTAGTTGGAAAGGGCGAAAAGGTAAAAACCTTAATCATGTTATGTAAGACATGAGGCAATGATTAACAATTAAACATATTGGTAACCAACCATACAGAGTTAAATACATTAATTAAAAATACAAGTCCTATCAACAGCCGATAAGGCAAACAAAAAAAAATGAAGAACTCTAAAGACATTGAGTTTGAACAGACAGAAGAAAACTGACGTCAAACGACTTAACAATATATTTTTGATTTATTATAATTAACTGCATTTCCACATTTAGAGGAAATTCCAGCAAAGCTTTGTGCTGAGTTGCCGACCTATATACATATAGAAATGTATAAATTATTTTTGTCCTTGTATGTTCGCTATCCTAGCAAACAAATTCTTTCTACGTGTCTTTCTTTTTATTTAACCAAAAAAAATTGCTGATGTGGCGAAAACATACAAGAATATTTCTAATAAACAAGCATTAGAATTTACAGTAGAAAACTGTCACAACACTCTAGAAGACAACGCGAAAGCTAAGCTCAACGGCTTCTTGACATACAAAATGTTTTAAACCCTTCAGTAGCGAATGAGTCATCCAATTGTTTGCCGATATACGAGTTACTTGCGAAAATTTGAACGATTACCTTTTTATTGCTATCCGAATGTGTATGACTGACATTTGACATGTGCGCGTGGGCGGGATACGGCCTGATACGACGTGTTTGCCGTTTGCTCGACATCAAGGTCTTACATTGTTTGAAACATAGCTGTAAATGCTTTCCTGCTTGAGATTTGAAGTACAATATCAACAGGCGGATATTATCATCTCAGTCTAGAACTGTTTCAATGCTGAGCTCTCGCTTTTCCCTTTCAGGACCACCAGCACCATAGACGTCATACTTGACAAACTCGGATTGGTTGGTGGACTTCACATATTCGTAGCCCGATATGGGTCTTCTTTAGGTTTGCGTCTATTACATTACTTGTTGATCCGTTGGTAGTATTCAATGAAAATTGGTCTAATCGATCAGAGTTCTCTTTTTAAGATGAAATGGTATTTGCCATTAAACACTGACTTTAGAAATTCGTAGCCGAAAGATGTAAACTAAATTTAAAAACAAAACAAAAATTTTTGATTGTAACAAGCATCGTCAGATGGTTATTCGACAACCACAAAATTTTGAGTGCGGATCGTCTACAACCAAGACGCGAATTGACTCTAATTCAAAAACTGACAAGCCGTCTCTGACGCCACATACAAAGACCTACGTCAATCCACGACGGATTAAACATTAATCAATGATGCGGGGTTGACACTCACAATCGACACTCTGCTCGAGGAAGTTTATACTTAGTGGCCGACCTCATTTAACGCGGCGTGCAACATCTTAAATTTAACCATAGAAATGTATAAATTATTTTCATCTCCTTATCGCTTTCCTGGCAAATAATTTCTTTCTTTCCTTTCTTATTTGTAAAACTCATCACACGCCCCAAAAAGGCTGTTTATTCGAAAAACGTAAAGGGAATATAAAACGACACATTACAATATTCATGGGATAATTTGGGTGATGTTGACACTTTCAGGCGTAATGAAGTCGGAACAAATTGGTCCATCAAAGAACGCTTACGTGATATGCATCAAAAATGCTTTTACACATATTCGTAAAAGATTTTTTTTATATATTCACATATATAATAATAATAGCAAACGCTTAACATTTAATGCTAAAAGCAACAATATTAAATACATGTAGGATAGTAAGAAAATTCCTGCAAGGTGACACCAATGATTTACTTGCTAGTAATCATACAAATATATCAAATCAAGTAGTAATCACTACATCTTAGTCGTCCCACTGATGTACACTTGGCTTAGGCCCGTGCCATTAGTTTATTTCCGGTTAGCCGAGATAAAATATATAAATCAATATAATAATAATAATAATCCCGCAGGGGGGCTATGTGGCGAAGCCTTAGGTGAGTAGCGACACCTCGTACCTGACTCCGGGGGCCAAGGCAAGGCCCCCGCCTCCGTGCTTGCCTTCGCCAGCCGGCACGGAGTGGAGATCGCTAGAGCTAAGACTCAAGCTCCAGGGGTGGAAGTGATAAATGGCCTAACGTCGGAAGTAGCTTCGGTGAACCTGCAGCCCACCTCTCGACACCCCTTAGCCACTCACACCCATGTTGCCCCTGTCTTCTATGGCATTTTTTGGGGCCCATGCAGGGAGTGGCGAGTCACCGTCTGCCCATTTTTCCATGTTCCCGAACATTGCGACGGGCAGACGCCATAGTCCCCATATTCCCAGACCCCTAGTACCACTAGCACTTCACTCCAATAGCCCGGTACTTTTTGTTCTCATATCTCACAATAGTCCTACACTGGCCGGGGCTTGTCCTTGGGTGCATTTTTATATGGCGTAGACAGGGACAATCGCCGGTCAGTGTCACGCTACATTTAGATTAAATTTGTCAAGGGGCCTCTACGTGTTGGCCTTCCCATGGCCCCACGCAAGCCCTCTAAAAGTCCGGGTCATTTTATGGCCCGTGGTCTGCAGAGACATACATGTATAATAATAATAATCGGCAGAAAAACACACATATTGTATATCCCCAAATTAAGCAAGTTACGCTTGTGTTATGGGTAATATACAACGTACCACTCTGGGGCCGATCCCAGACACCCAGACCATAGTAAATAACGACATAGATACAGAACGAAATAGATAGATCTAAACAAGACATAAAAATGTTAGTTGCGTAACAACGAGATGATTTTTTTAGATTATCGCAAAAACAACACACTTGTGCTGTACAGTGCTGAGATACAACACAGGGGAAAAGGATTTATTAATTATACATACATACATATTACCACGCCTGTTTCCCATGGGGTAGGAGAGACTATAGATCTCCACTTGCGACGATCCTGACAACTTTCGCTTCATCTACTTTTATGAACCTCTTCATACATGCACGTTTATTTGATATGCTTTTTACCTGACCTCGTTTTCACCCTTCCGCTATTTGATCACAATGCGTACGTCGCGTTCTACCGGCACCAACTCTACCATTCACAATGCTGTCATACACTTGTTTTGTGATTCTGTTTTCATCCATCCTCTACATGCCCAAACCATCAAAACATTCCTCAACTTCAACTCTTGTTATTAGATATTCTTTCAATTTGTTAATCAAGGGATAACATATAGGTACTTATTACTAGACCTACTATACTAAAGCATAATATAGTACATCTGTAGGTGGTGTCGAGTTTTTGCGATGAATTTAAAAATGAGAAAAACCACCACCTTTAATACAGTTAAATCACTCGATTATCACTTCGCAAACACTTAAAAACTACCTCTTAGATGAGCAATGGAAGCCAGAAAACATTAATTTCAATCTTTCTTATATATTATGATTTTGTCTTCTACCTCTGTAACACTATTCTGTTTATAAATATGTATTATGGATTTCATATCTATACATATAATAAAACTGTAGAGGTCGAATTTCTGTACATTGAAAAAAAATGCTAAAAACCGAGTCAGGGGATATAGGAAGTGAAATAGAACTAATTTAGATTTTTTTTAAATTTTATGTTTCTCTGTTTTTCTGTCTGTTTGTACCGGCTAATCTCCGAAACGACTGGACCGATTTAAATGAAATTTTGTACGGTGGAAGCTTATATCCCTGGTCAACATATAGGATACTTTTGATCCCGAAAAATGAAAGAGTTCCCGTGGGATAGTTAAAAAACTGTCCACGCGGACGAAGTCGCGGGCAGAAGCTAATATATCATATAATACTACAACATTTTTCTTGAATATTTTATCAGTATCCCCACAAGATTTGTTTCTAATTTGCTCAATACTAATTATTATTATATTTATAGTAATTATATATATATATATATCTATGTATATGTAATTTATTATTATTCATACTGTATATATAAATAAATAACAAAGCAACATCCGTCCGTACTAGGGTGCAGTTGAAAACCAGCGTCAGGCACCTGTTGCCTGGCATATGGTGAACTGAACCTATTTGATACCATCTTGAGACTTTTTGGTGTACATACATCGTTAATTCATCATCATGTGTGTTTTTCTTACTTTCTTCCTTCAAAAAAATCAGGGGCGCAAACTAACGAAACGAACAGATTAAAATGAAAGTCAACAAAGAGCTAACACGAGCTAAACATAGTTCATATACCTATATCTCATCAAAACAATCCCGACTGATTACCGACGTGTGAAACATACCAATCTCGCCTTTAACAAGCATTACTCAATAATTACCTTAAATTCCAATGTATGAACAACTTGCCCAATCCTGTATGCACAACAGAGTGGTTGCAGCATTCTCTTGAACTTTCCAAAAAATTTCCCAAAGAAACCATTAAAAAGAAAAAGTAATTTCTTAATAATTAACTTTTTCAGTGAAATCATTTCAACGCCCCTTAATTTCGCAACGTGACGTTATTTCCCGTGAAAATGCTTTTTCTAGGAATCCATTTGAGGGGGTGGCGAAATTTTCTTTCGAAAGGGCTTATTAAGTTGTTAATTCAATTAACAAATGTAACAATTAGATATTATTATTTTATTTCTATTACTTTCAAATGGAATTATGGACTTCTCCATACGAGTTGGATTTTAGGATTCCGTAACAGTTTTGGCAGAAACGTGTATAAAATACAGACGCATAAATATCTATTGCATTTGGCATGTCGGGCTGCCCTGCGTGAGCTTCAAGCCAATAATTGGCCAGGACACACTTTGGGTCACTGAGCCAACGGAGTTAGTTATGTCGTAGTTACTTTTTTGGAAATTACGGTGTCAATAGAGATACAACTAGCTGATGCCCGCGACTTTCGTCCGCGTGGTGCGGTTTTTTTAACTATCCCACGGCAACTCTTTAATTTTTCTGGATCAAAAGTATCCTATATGTTGACCAGGGATATAAGCTACCACCATACAAAATTTCATTTAGATCGGTCCAGTCGTTTTGGAGATTAGCCGGTACAAACAGACAGACAAACAGAAAAACATAAAATTTAAAAAAAAATCTAAATTAGTTCTATTTCACTTCTTACACCCCCCTGACTCAGTTTTTAGCATTTTTTTTCATTGTACAGAAATTCAACCTCTACAGTTTTACTATATGTATAGATTTGGCAGAGAGATATCGCCAAAAAACTAAACAATTGTGTAGTGTAATAAATAATAAAACTACGTTTTAACGGTTTTAAACGCGGTAATTTATTTCATTTCTATTATTCCGACGTTTCGGCCACTTCTCAGTGGCCGTGATCACGGATGACAAAGATGTCAAATGTCAATGAAAACCATAAACAAAAATAAAACTAAATAATTAAAATGAACAAGTTGGCGGTAGGCTAAATAAAACTTTAACAATACTCGTTGACACTTGACATCTTAGTCTTCCGTGATCACGGCCACTGAAAAGAGGCCGAAACGTCGGAATAATAAAAATCAAATAAATGACCGCGCTTAAAACCGTTAAAACGTAGTTTTCTTACGTATACAAGTCGCGAAAACTTAAGAAAATATTAATTATGTAGTGAATGAAATCAGTAAAAACATATTGGTTGGCCGCGCTTCCCATTTAATTAAAACCATCAAAAGCTGGACTGCTAGAGCATCGACGCTGGGTTCAAAAACAACCCTTTCCCTCGGTTTGCCCTTTGACACTCCTTTACAGAGCTTGATCCTTACAAGCTACACTAGGATTTGGTATAATAATAGGAGTGTATTTATTTTTTCAAAATTAGCGAATACAATTCCTGACAAGGGTAATTAATTATTCGTCAAAATCGGCCTCGAGACTCCTTTAGACTGTTTTTCGTTATTACATTACAGTTTTGGATTTGGCCCTGAAGGCACACTTGAATAATTCACCTGCATATGTGTTATCTATACGGTACACATACCACTTATACCAACAAAGTGCTTTGAGTCCACCTTCATTATGCGCACCGCAAATAAGTGGAACTCACTGCCGGAGTCCGTTTGAATACCTTCTAGGTAAGCGCTCCATCATGGACCATATCTCCGCTCGAAATCGCGCAAGATAATGGTGAAACCCGAATTATTAAAAAAAAAACATGCGTTTAATTTGAGGTATAGAAACATAACATGAGTAGTTCCATGTTAATAAAAGCAAGCTTAATACAAGCTTTTTGTGTATAATAATAACAAAACTGTTAAGTTATCGCCTTGTCCGGTATGTGGGCTGAGATAACAACGGAACAGAGTTTACGAACATTGTCACATACACATTGCTATGACGGATTGACGCATCACCATGACACACGTAATACTCTATCTGTGCCATAGTATAATAATAATATATTCAAATTCAAATTCAAAAGTTTTTATTCAAAATAAGTTCCACTGGAGAACACTTTTTGAAGGTCATACATATAGGTCAAAATTTAAAATTTCTTCCTTTTCTATGTACACCGCTTCGCAACGTGTTATTGCTGTTAAGGAGAAGAAGCGGCAAGAACCTCCCCAGCAACACGTCTAGCTAAATATTGTTTTTCTTTATATTTCTTATTCTATTTATATCTCAAGTTCTCTTTTTTTTACAAGTTTTATACAGAAGTATGTTACAGAATTATATTTCTTATAAGTCTGTAGACAGAAAAATAAAAAACTAATTTCGGGACAACTGTTGCGCCATCTATGAGACAAAGGCAGAATAAAAAAAGAGTAAATATAAGCCGCGCGCAGAAGGTTTGCCGATGACTACTTCCTATTATTGTATACTTATATGTAAAGTATATTTAATAATAAATTTATTGCAACAACTATTTATGTAAGCTTTTTTGTCAACCCTACTGGCCATCGACGCATGACTTCGTGAGGCTATCGGCAAACCTGCGCGCGGGTAATAAAGAGTAGACAAAATTAACAAAATATTATCTACCACAAGTATAAAGTTATACAATGTTGTTTAATACAAATATATTTATTTAAAATGTAGCATCACAACGTGTCATTCTACATAAAAACAAACAAATCTGATAGCCTCTAACGGCGGAAATATGGAACCTTAGGAAGGGTTTACATATTTGTGCCGTTTGATTTTGAAACTACCTTCAAAGAAATTTGCAAGAAACTCGTGATCAGAAGGTTGGCGCTCATTTCGCCCAACGCATAAGCGTCGCTATACAGCGCGGCATTGCAGCCATCGTTCTGGATACGCTCCCATCTGGCAGCGATTTGTTAGTCTTTAATCGCTTGTACTATTTATTACTTAGTTAATAATTGGGTTTTTTTTAAGTTAGTTTTAGTTTCCTACCCAACAAACAAATTGTATATAGAGTATACACTTTGTTTGTTATGCAATTTAGTAAACTTTTCAGTAGGCGTGATCATGGAAGACCAATTTGTCAAGTATCAAGAGTTATGTTAAAGTTTTTATTTAGCCTACTGCCAACTTGTTCATTACAATTTCTTTTTTTCAACAAATAAATCTTTATTGCCGAAAATTTGGATACAATAAATTATAGAAGGCCCTAACTCCCGAGCTAGGCATGAAGCCTGTGTTTTGGGAATCAGTTCCCCTCAGATCAGTATATAGTTTTAAACACAAAAAATACAAATTGGTAACAGAGTGTTTATGACTAGTGAGTAAGCGCGTGGATGTGCGTGAGCGCGAGCCCGCGCGCACATCATATATATGTGTGTATGTGTGCGTGTCTGTGTATATGTGTAATTATGTATGTATTGTACGGTTTGTATTAAGATAAATAGATAAAAACAGTGCTTTAGTGGTAGCATAATCAAGGGTAAGTAGTTAGTTTAATTTTAACTTCCCGATTAGTGAGTTCATGTACATTGATTGTTTATTTATCTTGTTATTTAATTTTGTGGTGAAGCGATAGGGACTAAATGTTAAAGTTTTTAATAATGATCTTTGAATCCTTTCTATTTGGATCATAAACGATTTAAAAGCGCTGCCCCAAACGACAATAGAGTACCCTACAACTGACTGCACCAATGCAAAACAGACTATACGTGAAATATTGAAGTCTGCAGCATATCTTAATGCTTTAAATACCCAAATAAGTTTTCTAACACGTGTTATTAGATTATCAATATGAGCATACCAATTTAATTTTTATTTAATTATTTAATTTTAACTTTTGTTTACGGTTATTATTTACTGATTAATCTATAGGAACATAATCTAATCGTGGCTTGAAGAAAGGAAGCGGCGTCAGAAAGTGAAAACCATTAAAACATGAATATGCACTGTTTGCTACAACTCCATTAATTCTTCAAAAAGTAATTTGTAACATACTTATGTATAAAACTTATTAAAAAAGAGAACTCGAGATATAAATAGAATGAGAAACTTAAAGAAAAACATTATTTAGCTAGACGTGTTGCTGGGGAGTTTCTTGCCGCTTCTTCTCCTTAACAGCAATAACACGTTGCGAGGCGGTGTACATAAAATAGGAAGAAAAATTAAATTTTAACTTATATATATGACCTTCAAAAAGTGTTCACCAGTGGAACTTATTTTGAATAAAAAACTTTGAATTTGAATTTGGCTTTGTTATTGATCATAGATTAGTATACCTCTCAGACATGGCCCTCCTGGCGAGCAAGCTCACGCTCGGCGGTTGGCTTCCGGCCGGCAAGGATATGTTCCTCGAAACACGAGGGGGCGCTGGTGTAGCCATCTTCATGTTTAACTTTCACTTTTAAAAACACTAGTGTCACACTAAGTGCGTTTTTTGTTAAACACTTTTGCACTACACTTTGATTTAATTTTAGTATTTACAGTTGTGCGTTCTATGTGGGTAGACAGCTAAAAGCGTGTACGAATAATAAATACTAGTTAACTTTTGTATTTTGATATAGCAAAACAGACTTCCAACAAACATTTAATTGAAAGTTATGTATATATATATAGACACTTTATTTTGAATTAATTTATTTCTTTACTTTTAACAACTAAAACTAAATAAACATAAACTATATCAAATTAATATTTATAATAGGTTAGTTCTGAGATCGCTGTCAGACTTAAAATTTATTCAAACTAATTTTATATAAAATAAATTATACTAATCTAGATTTTTTAAATTATTATTTAAAAAAAGGAGAGTAAAATTTTTCAGTAACATTTTTTTTTGTGCTGAAAAACATTTTTTATATAATAACATATTGATTGAAACTTCTAGTTGTGTTTTCGTATATAAAAAGGCAAAAGTAGAAAGACTCGTAGCGCCATTTAGAATTGTAGCGAGTTTGGAGTGTTATCAGAGTTGCATCTCTAATAAGTCGAATGCCATTCTCCACACTACAAGTAGATAAATGGCTAAAAGACTTAATACTTGAAGGTGTGACTAAAAACACGTATTTCATAGTTCAATTCTCTCTTCCAATTTGGACAAAGTAACTAACCAAAGTGATCCAGATTCATTTAACCATAAAATTGAATCAATCAATAACATTGGTACTGTAGAACTCGTCGTCTCTCGAATCTCGTCGTTTCCTTTCATCCGTCATCGATTAATTAAATTCGCTTGAACCGTGTAATTCGGCAACTAATAAATTAATAAACTCGCAAACGTCCGTACAATCATATCACGTGATTTGTATTACACCAACCTGCCGCAGCAAACATACCGTAACCTCTCGTAAACACGAAATGAGACTAATAATACGGATGAGATGATAACTCTACTAATGATGTTTTGAAAAACATTACGAGATAATTATTAATCAAAAACAAAGGGGGCACGTAGCAACGGGTCGAACGAACGATATACTTCAAGAGAATATTGTTTTGGCATTTTAATAAGACAACCAAACGGCGACTAAAGCTTGATATACATTTCCATTAGTATACGACGCCCTCCAGCCAGATGCACCGACGATCTGCGTAAGTTCGCCGGTGGCCGCTGGATGGGGGGGGGAGGGGGTGCGGAGGACCGGAATACGGTAGAGCCATAGTGAAATCATTATCTTGATTTGATCTTGAGCTAATCGTGTTTGGTGCGATGAGTGAGAGATCCAATGGCCCCCTACCCATCTTCCCTATCCCACCCTTTTTATCCAATCCCCCCTATCCTTTTTTTATAACGCAGGGGGAATACATTTCCTACCATACTGGGTCCAATCAATAGGGAGTAGGACCAAACGCAGCGAGAGAAGCGCCGCACAGCGTGTGCGAAGACTCGTAAAGACGTTCCCGACTTCTCCGCTAAACCTAAACAAGAAAGAACATGAGGCCAAGAGCAAGGCTACTCCTTCTTACTCATTTTTTTAAATTTTCAATTAAATTCAAAAAATATTCGGGTCGTTTTATATTACGCCAAAAGGAAGGTTCCCATTGAAAATCAGCGATGTGTCGGATATAATTCCGGCACAGCAATAAGCTGAGTGCAAACCTTGTTTGCTGAAAATGCGGCGAACAAATTCTCAAAATTGTTTTTATATTTAAGATACATGTAAAATGCAAGGAGAGATTTGGGTAAGGAAGTACCAAATATTAACTATTTGGGCAGGGATTCCCCTTTATTGTTCAGCCTTTGATGTGAATATTCACACAGCACAGTAAGCAATGAACACCGTCTACACGCCACTATGTCTTTTATACGAAAATGCTAAAATTTCCTAAAAATAGCAATTACATCATAGTGTTGCCAGGATCACAAAAATAATTATAACAATTACTTACTGATGCACTAAATTATTTAGACGATAATTTAGTGGGCTTATAAAATTAACTAACCGGTAGAAAATCGTAATTTAATTGTAAATCGAATCGTCTGATAAATCGACTAAAAATATTATTTATGACGATTGTCTATGTCATATTAATATACACTATGATTCTCATGACTACTGTGGTGGACATCTTGTAAAATACATGTCTGTCATGTAAGTACGTTGCTATTTCTTCAAATATTTAATTCTTTCTTTCCATGCTCAACCGCGCAACAAACTTTGGTCGCCCCGGGAGGCAGGGCAACCAACTTCACACCAATTGGTGTTTGATCCGAAGCATCCCCAAGCTGTGAGCGGACCCCTATACGACGGAAACTCAGGGGAGGAGGTTTTGCGCATATCGGCGTCTCCGGAGGCCTGTCTGACGACGCCGTCCGGAGGTCGCTTACATAGTCCTCTCCTTTTCGATCTCGGCGGCCTCCTTGCAGGACATTACTGCCTCGCAAAAGGAAGAAACCGCAGACCAATGATCGTCGCTGTGGAGTATGGAATCCCTCCTATCCTATCCTAAAGGCTGGCAACGCGTAAGCTGCGTCCCTGATGTTGCAAACGCCTATAAGCGACGGTAACCACTCTCCATAACGTGAGCCGCCTGCCTGTATGCCAACTTTGCAATCTATATAATTCTAAAAATGCCGTATATATTCATTGAAGCTAGTAAAAAAAAAAAACAACTGGAATAAACTACACAAGCGATGGTGAAAACGATGCAATATTTTTGGATTTCTTGTCTGTTTGTTCGGGATTCACGTAAAAACTACTGGACCGATTTCGATACGGTTTTCTGCTGATCGACAGCAAATCCTTACACATAAAATCTGCGCTACATTTTATCCCGGGAATCTCGCGTGAATTTCTATGAGAATCATCAATCAATTTTTACACTGGTCGATAGCAAATTTTACGTAATGTGTGATTTTCGTCATCCCGGGAACACCGCGGGAATTTTCCCGGGAGCGGTTTGTAATAGCTCGGGTGCGTTAAAATTAGCTTATTACGATACAGTTTTCACTAAAACGATACCTTACATTCTTTTTCAAATGCTGCGGTATTTTGTATTCCGGGAATTTCAAATTGAGCGTGGGCGAAGTCGCGGGCAAATCCTAGTATATATATATTTAAATTTAGAATTGAGATGATATGATTTTATTTTAAGGCCTGTAAACAATTTTAGAATTTATTGAATCGTAAAAGAAAATTACGAAATCGATTCGGTACTTAAGATACATATTTTAAGTGTATCCTTGTAAATAATAATATATATAATTATTACCTATAATCATTTGAAAGTACACAGATCCTCAAGTCTTTTGTAAGCTGTGACGTGAATCAGCATCCTAGGCATCGCAAGGTCTAGGAAATCTAAGTTCTTGGCTAGATTATCATAGCGTTTAGGTCTTTACACGTATTACGAGAAACTAAGGTAACATTATAAATCTTATATGGTCTTCAATAACGATGCGCACGCGCATTGAGACTGCTCGTAATAGTTATATAATTAAAAATGTGATAGTATGTTTGTTTAGATATTTGTTTGGACTTTTTGCCTCTTCACATTTATCTAATAGCCGGTTCATATATCTTACTAATGCCAAATTTCTACAATTGTAAGTGTACAAGTGAATGATTACTAAGATACTGGAACCGGCCATTAATTAATCTATAATCTATCTATATGTGCTGAGCTTGATCCAATTTTTAGGACTCACATTAAGGTCTCTTTGCAGTCTGTGGTTGTTTTTTCCTTTATTCTGTATTTTGTTACCTTAAACATCCTTATTTTACCTCTGTCTGTTCGTTTTAGAACTAAATCTGATATCTTTCTTCTTTTCTCTATCTATCTTCTATCTTAGACCGCGCGAAGTGGACAAGTAGCAAAGGAGGTAGACGCGTCGAACGCGTCCGGGATTTAACGCTATGAAGATAATATATCTTCTGTCTTATTTATAATAAATCTGTTTAGGATGGCAAGTTTGCGTAACGAATGTAATAATGAGAAATAAGCCAATACCGGCAGTTTCCGAAAATGTCACCTTTAGAATTTTAGTCATCTGTCCGTCCGTCAGAGCATCACGTGAAAACTACTGAACGGAATTAAACGAAACTCGCTATATAACCCCGGTCAACAGTTTAGAATACTCTTATCCCGATAAATGACATCATTCTCGCGGGACAGATGAGTATAGCAAAAAAGATGTGGTTATAAGTCGCTGTCATAGTGACGCGAACGAAGTTTAGCTGGTATTTCTAGTAAAAAATATTATAATATAAACTACTCTTAAATCAAAAATAAAAATCGATTCAAATCGAAAACCGTGGAAGGCAACAAACTAATTTTCCTCATCGGATATCAGAATATGATTACTTTGAAGAAGACTTTTCATATTTGAATTTGAAAGATATATTACATAAAAGACGAGCCACTTCAAACAGCAAAGTAACGAGCACAGATAAAAAAGTAAAAGTTAATTATAATAGTAATTAAGGCGGCGATACCACGGCGAAATTATGGTTAGTTATAATTTAATCATTTGTTTATGTGTGCGGTCGGTGTGTGCCTTATGCTTATTAACCGCTCTCTGTGCTATGGTTCGCTGACTATAATTTTTGCAATAGACAAGTGTTCAGAAAATCCATTTGGTGGTATGTCACTGTGGTCTATCCTAGACAATTGCAAGGGTAACGAACCAAATTGCAAATATTGCTGACAAGTTTTTGACTATATTACATAAAATACACGTAAATATAGATTTACAAATCTGCGAGATCAAACTCTTTATTTAAAACAAAGTAATATATGTCTCTCTCTTTCTTTTTTCTTTTAACTTCTCCAAATTATTTGGGGTCAGCACAATATGTCCTTTCCATCGATAAACCTCTATTCTGACATACGTCCTCTGTCACGCCACAAATGATCATATCATCCTTCACACAATCTATCCATCTCTTGACAATGTAATGTATTGTATAAATATGAAAGTGGACCTTATCCAGGGGAACTGTACAGTTTCCGCAGGATAATTAATATCTACTTTAGGAAAATTCACTTCATCAACGCCAAGAATCAAGACCAAATCAAATCCAAGCCAAGATTAAAAGGGCAAAAATAATAGAATACTTGGTCACACCTCCAAAAATTTAAAGCGGACTACTCCATTTTACGATGTTAACAAAGTGATGATACTAATAACAGTTGATATAATCCAATTATTATCTAACAATTGCAATTCTATTTAACTCTTTCTCTTCACTTTCACTATCCTCCCAATTATTTGGGGTCAGCAGAATATGTTTTTCCTGCGATACTCCTCTATGCTGACATACGACCCCTGTCACACCATCATTTCATTCTTCAAAGAATACATCCATCTCATTTCTGGTATACCTTTACACTTATACCAGTTAACCTTTCAATTTAACATTCTTTGCATCGCGTGACTTTCATCCCTCCTCATTTTTCTATTGTCTTTCCTATTTAACAATACCTTAATAATTTATATATTTTATCTAAATATAATCACTGACACAAATCACTAACATTGCACTTTTAATTATATATATAAAAATAACGACAAACGAAATATTTCAACAATACTTGATCGAATTTGGAACGGTCATTGCAAGACGCAAAAACTAAAAGTATATTATATAATATCGTGTATATAATAAGTTAGTTTTTATATATATTTATATATCCTCGAGCGAAACACAGAGCGGTCGACTTAGAAATTTTTCCAGCGCCTTAAAGTCGCTCGCGCGCGTGTAACGAGCGTGAAATTTCCGCCTGCACTGACCAATATAGTAGGCTATGTCTGTATTAAACAGTTATACTACAATGTGGACTACACCTATACTACGTAAGTACGATTCTTTCAATGTAACTTATTCATAAACTATTTGATTTTATACGTCATTCTGTGACGTACGTATGTAAATACACAGCTAGGAAGAAAGAGACATTAAAAGTGTTTGTTAAAATCTTAACCTGATATTTATGTACACTTTTTTCTTACAAAATGTTGGGTAAAATTTTAGTTAAATTGTCTCTTTGGATAATTAGCAAAACATTTTCACCTGTAATATCTAACTTTAGATGCGGCTTATAATGTATGAAAATGATCTTCTAAGAAAAAAACAATGTATATACTACTAGGATATGGCCGCGAATTCCTCCACGCTTGACTTGACATTCCCGCGGGATTCCCGGGATGAAAAATATCACGTATTTTATTACATTAATGTACAGAGTACGGCAAGTTTAGAATTTTACAATATTATAGATAGATAACATTCTTTAAACAAGGTTGCCAGGCGTTAAATTTTAATTGAATTATACGGTATTTCAGTCCCTTATTGGCTTCGGGTTTCGCGCATTTTGTGAGAAGATAATTTTCAACTATTATACCATTATTATCTATTTAACAAATACACCTTATATTTCAATTCAATGTCTTTACTTGGGAAAACCTTATTTTATTTTGTTTGTTAATTTATGCCACGTTTCTTGGCAACCCCGACTTAAAGTATATAGGGGAAAATATAGTAATATTGAAATACTAATGTATCTTTGTACGGCTTCTTGGGTGAAGCCATTCCGTCGACCAGTGTCTTATGACAATTTCAAGTTATTGAGAACGAAATAGTCATACAAAAGATCAAAATGGATAGAGAGATTATACTGAAAAGTTGTATTTAATATCAAACCGAAAAGCTGGTATAATCCTATGTATGGTTTTAACGCACTTTCACGCACTTTCGAGTGTTTGCAAAAATTATATGTGACAGATAGCAGCGACCTACTCCAATTTTCAACGAAAAGGGATAATTTTGTTTTTTTTTATTGCATGAATTCAGCCAGACAGACAGGCGGCCCATTTGGTGGAAAGCGATTACCATCGTCTATGGACATTTGCAACACCAAAGGTGCTACAAATGCGCTGCTGTTCTCTTTAGGGAGACTGGAACCTGGCCACTAATGCCGGAACACAACTCAAGGTTGTTATGGCGGCATACTCTAGAGCAGGGGTGGTAGCCATCCAGACTGGCAGAATCATACAATTTATCGAGACCTCCAGGTAACAACAAACATTTCAGTTTTAACTTTGCATAATCTAAACAATTCTTCTTGGAGAGGATGGGCACTCAACGTGAGTTTTTGACGTGGCAGGGTCATGCAGGAATCATTATCTTGATTACAACACGCTCTCACTGAATATCCGCGTCAAACAATTAACCTTGAGCTAATCTTGTTACGTGCGATTGATGACAATTACAATGACCCTCTTTCCCCTCCCCCGATCCCATCCACTAACCACTTTTCAACACAACCAACAACAAAACTCACACATACTCACACCAACGCGCACTACCACCACCACCGCATTGCATTACACGCACACTTTACAAACAAACTAAGAGACCTACAAAGAGCCTAAAAATTAATAACCCAGACACAAAAAGGAAAAAACAACACACATGGCACTAGTTAAGATAATATGTATAGATATAGACATAAGGCACACACTGCACATGCACTTCCTCACAACACCAGCATGTAACAGATACACTCTACATTAGTATAAGTTCAGTATTAAAAATAAAAAAATAATAATATTATAAGTTATTCTTAAGTTACACTCCAACACAAAAATCACTAAATTAATGTCATACACAAAATAAACAATAATCGTGTAGAAACCTAAAAACTTTAATAGTAATTAAGTTGTAAAAAGGGTACAGAACTCGAGTCCGTAGAGTAGTTAATAAAAATAATAAAAAAACACTTTCCATGAGCTAGGCCGCCTGTATGTTCGCCAACTTCGAAATAAAAAAAATATCATTATTTATTTAATTCCAATTACTGTCACATACACATGGAAAATGCTTTGTGTACAGGATCCGGCTCGAAGGACACTTAAATGTACAGTTTGTACACTTGCTCTTGCTTGTAGTGGTGGATGCTGGTAATAGTTGGTGGAGTGCTGGTGCTTTTTTATAGTAGAGCGGAGAAAATACCCCTCGTTTACTTTCAGGGATTTATTCTGGTACTAGTTGAGCATGGATGCTGATCCCTGGGTTCAACTTAGTTGATAGTAACTCGTAGCGAAGTAATAGCAACTTGATAGCAACTCGATCACAAAGTAGGCCGCAGCGTCAGCAAAACGCTGTACTTTGAACCGTACACTTTAGGTATGAATTCAGCCATCTTTCCGAAGGCAAACTCCCAGAATGCGAACAAATGCCGCATAACTGCGAAGTCAAACACATAACCCCGCCTTTACGACCTCCTAGTCTGGTGGAAAGTTGGGTGAGGCCATGGAAATTGCCCCGTGACGTCACTAATGCGTCTTGCCTCCACTTGCAAATAGCTTTTGTAAATATGTGCATTTTTTATCACGCGGAACAGTAGTGTCTACATGCCCCGTATAGACCTTGATACGGGGATGGCGAACCAAGTGCGTGCCATTGGTGGCACGTGGCACAATATTTTGTGAACGCTACCGATCACAACGTTCACTAGAGGTATATAATAATATTACGAACGAACGCCCAAGAAACCGTTTGACAGATAACTTAAGTGGTTTGTCATCTAACCTGTAACAACAGAAGTAACACTGACGTTACATCAATTTGTATTGAATTACGCGTGTAACTGAAACATTTATTATTATACATTAGAAGTTTTTTTGTTGTAGTAAACAAAAGAGTTTTTTGTTCAAAGTATTTAGTATAATTAATTTCTGAATAATCACGAACTCAAAATTATTTGATGGCATGTCGAAGACCTCATTACAACTTTCTTTAAAAAAAATGGAAATGGATATATAAAGGTTCGCCACCCCTGGGATAGGGTAATGGAAGAGAAGGCAGAGAGGTGCGCATGCGTCTCGCGGGTACCGACGCCAGTCGGGGTCCCGGAGGCGCAGATATGCGCAAGATCTCCTCCCGTAATACCGCTGCAGGGACCCTCTAGCATCTAGGGAGCAGAGTAGTCTTCACCCATGTTGACGAATTGCGTTTGCCTTTCCCGAGGCATTCTCAGGCACTGATGCGCTAGGATCAGCGTGGGCGTAACTGCGTTCTAAGTCTCACGCTCTTCCTGCCATAAGCGCGGGACACATGGGAGGAGCGATTTGACTCTGGTATCCAGTCGTGGTGTCACCTCTCGTCGCTTTGGTCTAATCCCTAGTAAAGGACCCGGTAGTGTGCGAAATGCATTTCCCCCGCCTCTAAAAAAAAGGCTAATTGAAGAGGGCGATGAGACGTCGAGGGGAAAGTGGGCCATCGCGACTGTCACTCTTCAAGGCTAAGCGTTTCACGCCGATATTCTGTGAGAGCGTGCGAACGTCCTAAGAGCTGTGATCAAGGTAATGATTCCAGCATTGCTCAACCACATCGAGATAGGTATACTACTATCCATTCTCCGAAAAAGATTAGGGATGACCAAGTCCAGCAGTGGGACGTTATTCTGATAGTATATATAGATATATGTTATTCACAACAACATGTTAATAATTATAATTTATAAACAATATGAACTTAGACGTCGTCGCCTGTTGTGTAAACGCGATTAGCTATTTAAACAATTAATTAATGAACGTGCCCTAAATCTGTCTTAATGACATTTCGACCCAATAGTTGAGGGTGTATTAGCAGTTGAAGCGCTGGAATTAATGGCAAGATTGAGATAGATGAAAGAAAATACATATGCACTAACAGGACAGAAAGAGAGAAAACATAGTGTTTCCCATAGATTAACTATTGAACTATACTCTGTCCAACCGTTTCTATTACATTTGATCGGTTGATTTCTGATCAATTAGTACTACCTTATAGCGCTAAGCCGATATAAGACAGTGAATTTCTGTCGTTCAATTCGCCTGAATCAACCAAAATGATCCATATAAACATATTGTTGAATCATTCTCCTTCTTTAGCCAATCAATGTTCACTACTGAACGTAGACTGTGAATCATTCAATGATATTGCATACAATCGTGTCCTTTCAGTTCTGCGCCTTTCAACCAAATCTATTCAATTTGATTCGATTTTATATAGAAATCAAGTTTCTTTGTGTATCCATTTTAATTAATTTGGTGCACCCAAATTATTTGCTAAAAATACTGTATTGTGTAACAAATAAGCCTTATAACCCACATGTTTATACTTAAAAGTTAAATAAAAGCAATAATTACGACTTTTTCAATCTAAATAAATGTCGTATTATTTTCATTGAAATAAAACCAGGTGGTAGGATATTTGCTCGCCTGGATGACTACCCCACCTCTAGTCTAGAGAATGCCACCATAACCACCTTGAGTTGTGTTCCTGTATTAGTAACCAGGTTCCATTATCCGTTTAAAGAGCAGCAGTACCTTGGTAGCAACTTTGGTGTACATAATGTCCATAGGCGATAGCAACCGCGTTCCATCAGGTGGGCCGTCTGCCTGTCTGCTGAACTCATGCAATCAAGAAAAAAACATTCTCATTTGTAAACAATTAAATTTAGTTACGATAACGATAGTTCATAGTCTGAACATTATAGATGATCACAAAACGTCACTATTACTTCATCTGGAACAATGAAGTATGACAGTTGTGGCATTTGTCAAAAATTTGACAAAAGTCAAAAGTGAAGTAAATGGTTAAGAGGATAAACTACCAAACTTAAGCATAGTTTTGCTAGTCTGCACTCAACCAAATAAGTAGCCATTTGCACATCCGTCCCAAATTAAAACGCTTGCCCGCGTCATAAATTTGAATAATATTTACGACTTAGAAACAGCCGGCATACGATTATTTACTTAAGCGGATCAAATATAGAGAATTAACCTTCGAGTGATACGATACAGGAGCATGTTATTCATAATATGGAAATTCCGAAACATTCGCCATGTGTCGGTCGCCAATGATATTTCGAAATGGTTCAGTTTCGGTTTCGCTAAATGCGATTTACACGCTGGATATCTCGATGGAGCCTCTTGACATGCCAGCCTGTTCAAACACTACACGAAAATAGTTCATAACATATTACTCTCTTTCGTTATGTATGTATGTGTGTTCATTCATTTTAAGCCTTAGGTCCGTAAACTGTTTGTCTCGTAGACAAATCACCATGTATTATTGGTATTTAGATAGACAAGGGTCTATCTATATATCTTCTTTGTTTTGAATTAGGACTGCAGGCTATTAGCATTAATTTCGACAGATCCTAATAATATTAATACCTACCTAATATTGATATGTACACATTGAACAAAAAAAAACGTTTACCAATTGACATAAGACCTCTAAAACCTTCACTTTAAAATATTTAAATTCTAAATGTATTACAGGTAGCAGTCGAGGGTGTTACGATATCCTCGCAAACCACTTTGGGTTGATACCCAAAGTGATACTTTTAGACACAGATAGCTGATTAAGAAATCTTCGTCGATCGAACAGCGAAGCCTATACCTCTGTGTCGCGGGGTTAGACAAGGAGATATCATATCCCCGAAACTGTTCACCAACGCGATATAAGTGTATGAAATACCGAACTCTCAATGTTTTCATGGGGTTATGTGTTATTGGGACTTTGCTCAATTTAGTCTATTTATGTTACTAATAACGAGAATATTTATATATATATTTTTCAAAGGAAGATTAATGTTTAAAAAAAATATCTTTAAAAATTTCTGTAAGGCGATTTACGTTTGAAGAACAAAAAACGGAGACTAATTTATGCGTAAAATTGTATCTGTTTTCAACTACAACTATTTTTAAGTCTAGATTTTTTCAAAAGCTTACAGCCTGTCAGATGAGTATAAATCGATCAGCATTGATAGATTATACTTTGATCGACTGCCAATGTTTGTTTTAACTGGAATGTTGGACGTATTCGAGGTTTATTGTGAAAAATAAAAATATTTTAACCTCGAGTTAATGGAAAAAATAAACTTTATTAAAACCAGATATTGTATCACTCATGAATACAATATAATAACGTACCGATGCAGGCAATCCTTTTGTCTCTCTCAATAATAGTAAAACTTTAAACACGAAATAAATTTTGTTTGATACATGTTTTCAAGATACATGATCTAGAAGAGGTCAAATACGGGATGGAGAGAGATGATAAAATTTTAAATGTACAACCCTATTTTTCAAATTAGAATAATGAAAATTCCTGTGTAGATTTTTGGCAAGAAACATAAATAACACAATTAATCTATAAAGTACTAGAACTATATCAAATTCCATTATAAACAAGGTTACCTGCACAAAATTGCTGACTTGACGTCGTAGAGATTGTGCATGCCAATGATTTCACCAATAAGGGATATGGAAGATCATATGAAACGGACATGACAAAGTAAAAAATTAGGCCCCGGGCTCCGGAGGTTAAGAGCATGTTAAAACGCAAAAAGGATTTAACAATAGGCTGACGATCACTGGCTTTATGTTTAATATGAAACCTTTGATACATTGGAACAAAACAGCTATTAAAAGATTAAGTCTATCAGAACAAATCACATAAATTTGTACAACCATCCAAACTAAGCAGCCAATGGGGTTGGCAGTGCAAATTAAGATCGATGGGGGCACATTGAGGACGCGAAGCCAATAACGGCGAGGTCGATCGATCCAGGGATTAAGCTTAAATGAGTGCGAAAAGATTTATTGCGGGCGACGTGCGACACATTTATTAATGAAGTGTGGCAGATTAATTTTGTATATAGGTCAGGACAGACACTATCAGCCCACAAACTTCGCACTGCTGGAATCTTTCCATTACAGAAGAAAAAAAGCGTTTTGCTGGTTTCATTTATCGCGATAATAGTCCTACAGAAAACATTTCCTCACGATTTTTTTTGCCGTCAGCAAATTGTGTATAGCATACAAAAACAGTCAATATTCAATATTCCATGATTTTCCTGGGTTTGTGTCATTCTGGAGTCAATCAAGATTTAAAATTTAATTTATTTGCATCTAGGATTATCGCTGTCTTAACGCCCAAGAAAATGTTCATTAGACATCTTGAAACAGAATTTAGGAAGCAGTGGATCGACGAATCAAGACATTGAATGTTATGGGCAGTGCGTAGATTGAATAGGTAAGCCGATCCCGGCAAATTCCGGGATAGAATAGTCAGGCAGAAAGAAATGAATACATGGTAGGTCAAAGAGGAATCAATTAATCACGAATAATTATGTTATAAATAACGCTATGTATTCAGGGACACTACTGCAAAAGAAATATAATATACCAAAAGAATCAATTTTATTAAGACGCATTTTAGTTGATGCACCTTTATTTTCACAAAATACAATATTATTTTAACTCCTACATACGTAATGCATTCTTCTTCAAGAAAACAATATAAAAGAAATGATTTGTTTGCGTCTGAATCATTTTTAACGTTTACACTGTTAGTAGCTGGAACGGATCACCGGACTATTTCTGTTACATGTGATCTAGGTGGCCTTAGAATTTATTGTCCAACTTTTTGGGTGATGATACTTATTTATATTGTTCTCTCTGGTAATGTTGATCTATACATAACAATGAATGAATGTTGAATCTTTATTGCAATGCAGTGGACTTAGAATAGGAATTAGATTGAAATTTTAACTTATATGTATGACCTTCAAAAAATTTCTCCAGTGAAACTTACTTTGAATACAAACTTTTGAATTTGGATTTATTTGCAGAGATATAAGTAGTGTTATGTCGACAATTGTGGATGGTAAAGTATTTAGCTTTATCAATCTTATATCGTATTCCCCAATTTCTTATTTGTTTTGGACAACTGAAGTACAGAGTCCGACGTTGAAAATTAAATTCCAACTCTTGCAAGCAGTAATTTTAATATACTAAGGCATTCATATTCTGTTTACTTAACAGATCAAATATGATTGCAATTTCTTAGTTAAACCTAAAATGCTAGTTCATTCAAAATCATCGAATGACAGTGAATTTTATATATAAATAGCTGTGCCCACGACATAGTCCGCGTGGAATTTGTTTTCAAAGCCCCCCGATTATGAAACATTCTTCCTTGGTGCTCCGCTCCTTGTGGTCTTAGCGTGATGATATGTAGCCTATAGGCTTCCTCGATAAATGGGCTATCTAACACTGAATTTTTTTCAAATCAAACCAGTAGCTCCTGAGATTAGCGCGTTCAATCAAATAAACAAACAAACTCTTCAGCTTTATATATAAGTATAAGATATGTTATGGTACGAAGCCTGAAAATATTAAAACAAACTGTATATGATGAAAAATAAAAATAAAATAAATAAATAAATGACAGTGATCAGAGTGATCAGGTTTATCATTAACATTGTTATCAATTGACAGCTAAATGGTAACAGGATAACATGAAGTGTTAAAGTTAGCCCACTGATAAAGTTGCTATCGTAACATGAATTAAGAGGAATCTAGTATCCAGAGAGTCTGAGTTGCAAACAATATTTTGTTCCACAAAATATTTATTATGCTTCATAAGTCTATTGTTCTTGAAGAATTTTATGGTCTGGTAAAAAAAAGCTTTACACCAAGGTTTATCACAGATATATCATACGAACTATTTCTAAAACTATCTGATAAACAGTGGCCTATGGATGCCTGCAACACCAGGAGCGTTACCTACGCGTCGCGGGCCTTGAACAAATAACTAATAATAATTGAGGGATAACCGTTGACGAAATTGGTGTAAAAGACTAAATATACCCCTGACGCATTGGATGTTTTCTTAGAAGAATAGACAAATAATAAAAATATTTTTTTAATAATAACAATGAAAAAATCACCTTTCAGTCGAATTCTACGTTGATGTTATTGATTAATGGCAAAATACGGGATTTTACCATGGCACGATAATAATTGAACTCTAGATATTTGGCGGACTAAAAGTTAACGTCTCAGCTGGTAAGACGTCGACATTTTAGGGAGGGGTAAACATACACTGGTCAGCAAATAAACCGGGCCACCCGCTACCTTGGAACTCTGAATCGATTTTCTCAGAAAGTATAAAAGTCACAACTGTCAAAGTTATACTTACAGAAAGTGCATATCATGGTGATTAAAACGAATTAAAATTTAATGGGATTAATTAATTAATAAGTGTTTATTAAAGATTTTACAAAGAAAAGTTCTTTTCCAGACGTGTTAATCGTTAGTAATCATAAAATGATAAAAAAAAGCTTGAAGCCAGAAACAAAGAATTTTTTTTAAGTTTTTGGTCAGCATTCCCTCCACTTGCTCGGATCACTATCAGCATCCTTGTATCCATTGACCTCACAAGCCTGGCGATGAAATCATCAGCCGATCTGAGTAGTGGTAGCCAGGTTTATTTACTAACAAGTGTATATTTGTGAATCTCGACTATGAACCTCAAAGGAGAAGGAGGAGAAGGAGAGAGAGAGGAAACGACAATATTTTTTACTACAGTAATTTGTCGATAACTTGCCGTAAACAGTTAAACCGTTGACTTTGCAATAAATGAATCTGAACTGAGGCCATCCGACTCTATCAATGGCGACGTATTTCAGCAAATCCGGGATATATTAACGGTTTCATAAACAAACAAACACATCTAACGTACGAAAATTACGCTGATTTCCAGCAATCGCATTGAAGTGTCTGAAGTAGTCGGTTTTAATGCGGTCTAAATGTAAACACTCATCTGGTTGGAAAGTCATTAATTTGAATCAATTTAAAAGTCTAGTGTCATAATACGAGTATACTAAAGAGTTTACTATAATCGCGGTGATATGATAATGGTTTATCGAAAAATGTAATTTTGAAAAAGCCCTCAAATATTATGCTTTTATTACTTTTTTATACAAAACTGTATTCTTTGAAATCTACCAACTATGAAGGGTCGATGAGGTAAAAAGGGTCACTTGGGTATAAAAATATAGAAGCATTTAATACAAAAATATCCACCGCTATCCCAGAAACTATCTAAGCGATCTTGTTCAAAACGAAGTTCTTGGGAAGTATTTCGTAAGCTCTAATATTTTCACTTTTTTTTCAGAATTTTCCATTTCAAAACTCAATATTTTAACGCTTTTGGGAGCTAAACTTTCCACTTTTAGAAACAAAAATGTTGAATTAACTTTCACCGAGTTTCAAATCACAAGGAGATTCTAAAGAAGTTTCACTTTAAAAAATTGATTGCCGTTTTACTACACCAGTGTGTAGCGCCATATAGACTACACTTACCTACATACACAGACAGGTGGACGAACTTGAAGATTTCAATAAAAATGTATTTTAAAGACCAATCATACAAACGTGACGCTAAAAATATCTATACAACGACCTACAGTAATATTGATGCAATGTTTAAAGAATGCACAGTGTTTAGAAAATCAACGTGCGTTTGTTTTTTTTTCTTTTAATATTTTTAACACTTGCTCATAATGCTGCTATAATTAAAACTTATCACCTTGGCCTCTTCGAAGCATATATATGTCGTACAACAAAAATAACTTTTTATTTCGAATATGATACTGACTAAACCGATTTCAGATATAGCGACCCCGCTGTGTGTTGTAATTCCAAAGCTCCGATTTCTAGAGCTGTATAGACTGTTTAAATTAATAAACATTACTTACAACAATTTCAATTCACAAAAACATCAATGGTTTATTGAATTAATATAATCGTCCATTATTTTTTTCTAAGAGCGGCAGTTTGTATTAATATTGTTACGACCTAGGTGCCGACAAAAACAAATTCATATCTGCAGCCCCTAAAATGTGTTTCTACAAACACATTTTATCACCATTTCGATTAAAGAAGACAGCTCATTGTGTATTGTAATCTTTTACGGCCTATTGTTTTATTGCGATCATTTCCAGGTATCTCGGATTTAAAAGTACAAACTGATTCTAAGAAATTCGGTCCACGCGGTCGGGCAGACATATTGCATCTGTGCAGTATAAAGCAATACCCCAATGGAGAGATCAGGAGTCGAGCGATAACCACGAGCGAAGCAAGACTTGTGTACATTTGGTAATCTATTTAGTGACGGACTTTGCGCGTGTATTTCAATTACGATCTTCTGCATTACGTTTGGACTTATTATATTTGTACCTGTGTTATACGTGTTTGTATAGTTCTAATAAACTCTATAATAATTCCAACGGCCTTTTAATTCGAGTCCCGCGACTTGTAACAATATTATTAAAAACAATTAGTAAATTTTAAAGAAATGCGAAGACATCGGTATACATTATCACATAAGTACCTATTAATTAGAAATTTTGTATCGAATTGAACAGTAAACTTTAAAGGCGTCACCCATATTTCTGGCATATTATTATATATAATAACATCCCATTATAGGGGAACGAACGGTATACCCGCCACGCTTGTTCAAGGCGGCTTGGCAGGTTTGACACATCGGTTAAATCGATTTGCAGGTTGCGTCACGATGTTTTCCATCACCGTTGTTAGCAAGTGGTAATTGTAACAATATGCACATTAGGTCAGAAAACTGCCCAAGTGGTGCATGTGTTCCGGCCAGGATAGAACCCGAGCCCTTTGAGTATGGGACGCGTGCGCTAGCCATTACGCTACCACGACTTATACGAGTACATACGTCCGGCATGAACACGTTTAACTTTTATTTCTTCACTAGCTTCTTTTTTTAACTATCCCACGGGAACTCTTTAATTTTATGGGATCAAAAGTATCCCATATGTTGACCAGGGATATAAGCTACCACCATACAAAATTTCATTTAAATCGGTTCAGTCGTTTCGGAGATTAGCCGGTACAAGCAGAGAGACAAAAAAATTGAAATAAATCTAAATTAGTTCTATTTCACTTCTTACATCCCCTGACTCGGTTTTTAGCATTTTTTTTCATTGTACAGAAATTCGACCTTTACAGTTTTATTATATTATATATGTATACATGTGGTGTCTAAAATCTGATCAAACTTAAAAATTTGTATAACTTCCACGCGGTATATAAGCAAGACCTGAGGGCCTAATGTGGCCGCTTTTGTAGAATAGGTTAATGAAATTGACATTTAGATATACTATTTTAAGACATACGTCATAAACTCTTCATGACTATAAAAGTATAGTCATGAAGTTTATTTAAAGCTATACTTACAAAATAACACAAATCTATAAGTAAAAAATTGACTCCAAATCGCTGTCGGCGAGGAGCGTGGCCAAAATGCTGGCCGCATTTGCGCGTTGGATGGCAACGCTGATTCGTTGTCCTAGGTGCAAAAGCCAGCCTTTTGGTCATATAAGACATACTATAAATATCCACTGTATTTTATGTTCATCATACGAATCCGCTAAATCAGCCCACTATTGCTCCTCTGTTTTAACAACGTATCATATAACTGATGTAATGATTCTGATTTCACATACAAATGGTGTCTTAAGCGTGGTAGATTAGTGGTTAGCACACTCGCGTCCCGAACTAAAGTGCGCGGGTTCAAATCCTGGCCGAAATACATGCACCACTTAGGCAGGTTTCTGACCAAATTTGCACATTGTTACAATTACCACGTGCTAACAACGATGAAGGAAAATGTCGTGATGAAACCTGCACATCGAGATAACCGATGTGTTCACCCCGCCAATGCGTCTTGGACAAGCGCGGCGAGTATACTGTCAGCAGTAAGACGTTTATAGGTTGTTATTATTATAAAGATAAAGCACTTAAAACCGGAAAATTAATATCACTGGCTGAAAATTCATTTAAAAAAATACTATAAACCCATAAATACATCATGGGACTACTGGAATAAACAATTTAATAAGACTATTAAAACATAAGGAGAAGCAATAAAATATAATTTGACACGCTCGCGTCTCTATGATTTTATGTTGATAGAATTACTTTGTTCGCTTTGATCATGTCATAAGAGAGTAGCGGAACAAAATATTCAAATAAGTCTCACGAGCTGTAATGCATAAACAATGAGTCCAGAAATCGAGTTTCTTGTTTCTTTTCTAGAGTTTCGTAGTAATAGCCGAAATTAAATAAAATCTGTTTGCTCATGCCATCGTACATTGATAAACAGGTCTATAGGGTCGTGTAAATATTAATATGCCTCAGTCTACTAATAAATATCTTAAAAATGAGATAACTATGAAAAAATAATTAAAAAAACACACTCGCTATTCTCTGAAAAAAGGGAATACTCACTCATGATAATTAAGTAAATTTAATTATAGATTATGATTCTCGAACAATAATTATACACCCTAGAGCGCTACTACATGTGATCGGACTGAAGCCGAAGTGAGAATCAGCACCCGACCAAAGCCAGAATCATACTGTCTCGTCACTTCGTCAGCACGTTTTAATGTTTGAACGATGCCGGAACGAGCCAATACAAGTAGTGAGGTAATAATCAATACAAACTACCCTCTAATAATATTATCTACTCAATAATCCCCCTACAGTGGGAGGCCTGAGCCCAGCAGTGGGACATTTATGGGCTGCTATTACTACTCAATAATCCAACATACATAATCTATACATATAATAAAACTGTAGAGGTCGAATTTCTGTACAATGAAAAAAAATGCTAAAAACCGAGTCAGGGGGATGTAAGTGAAATAGAACTATCTGTTTGTCTGTTTGTTTGTACGGGCTAATCTCCGAAACGACTGAACCGATTTAAATGAAATTTTGTATGGTGGTAGCTTATATCCCTGGTCAACATATAGGATACTTTTGATCCCGAAAAATTAAAGAGTTCCCGTGGGATAGTTAAAAAACCGCAACACGCGGACGAAGTCGCAGGCATCAGCTAGTAGTAAAATAATCTAACAGCATCGCAGAACCCTTAGGTATCCATCCGTCTGTCTTTGTATGACACATTCATTTTTCTTAGAAAGTCTTAGTCTATTTGGATAAAATTTAATAAGAATATATAATCTATGTGTCGCTACTCAACGCTGTAAAGAAATTAAATGCAGGTGACGACAATAATAAAAGTGACCTGAGGTTGGAAAATGATTTTATTTATGTGCATAATATAGCCGTGTTGGGTAACGCTAGGCAGATACTAGAAATTAAAGTGGTGTTCCTTTTGTTTAAGTCAATAGGTACCGAAACTTTTGCTGTGTAATTCGAGAAAATGCCCTCTGTGCCTTTTACTAAGAATTTAAAAATAGACAAAATAAATGAAGGCGATAGAGCTTACAAAAATTTTCAACGACATTAGTTTGAACAAAATCAGTTAAGTACTTTTTGAAATATGATAAAAAATCTCCCGTATTTTCGATTAAAAGCTTTCTAATAAAAGTAGGCAAACATACATGGGATAAAGTTTCAAGTATCCAACAGCCTTTTAATTCACTTCTGTAGCGCAAATACACTTAAGATCTTTTTAAAATTTTCCTTGTTGTCTAAATCACAATTTACTGGGTGAAAAATTTATCAATTTTGCTCTATCGTGTCAAGTATAATTTGTAAATACAGTGTAAACTCTATACAACGACACTGAAGGAACTGTGCATTTTATGGCGTTAGAGTTGTCGTTAAATGGAGAGAAGTCGGTTATTTTTGTGTGGCGTCTTTTTCTGCACCGGTAATTTTGTTGTATTTTTTTTACTTATTTTATTCATATCTTGCGACATTGAAGCATCTTGGTGATAAAGGAAGTACTTAGAAATTTCGGTATGCATGATGCCGACAGTCGAGTTTATTACGGGCTAGGATAATAAAGCGATAAAAGAACGTACCCAGCTGCGAAGTTTTTACTAATTTTGGCAACTTGACAGGTACTTTTTATTACTTAAATGTTGTCGTCATTGAGAGTGGGTGCAATGCTATATTGTGTATCATTGTATGGAAGACAAGCTAAACCAACCAAGTGTTAAATCGAGTGACGTTACATTGAGTTTACACTGTATAGCTCATCATTAATTTGTGAATCAAAAATACACTAAAAGCTCCTTCGAATTCGCCTTTAACGTGTAAATCGGAGCGTCAAAATTTGTCAACTCTGCATCCACGTGTTACGTATGTTTTGTAAATAAGCCATCCCATCGCTCGTAACTTTCGCCACACTCTGGCGCATGTCGTCCGATATTTTGGCAAAGCACCAGAGCGCATTCACCGACAAAACCGAACATCGAGTGCAGTAAAATCACACGGGATGCTGGGATGTGTAACTATAATTTTCCAGTGATAAACTGCTTTATGCCAATATTACATTATGTTTTCTTCGAAATGTTATTTCTACATATGATTGAGGAGATATTATTTATGAAAAAATGACACAGACCGAATGAATAAAGCTCTATTTATATCTCGAACGCTTTTATTCAAACAAGTTCTACTAAACTCTTGTTTTCTACCCTATATGCATGCTTCGTCTAGTGTTTTTTTTTTAACAAGAAACCGGTAGACTAGCAGACGACCCACCTAATACAGAGTTGACCATTCTTTCTGTCTGATCACTCTATTTCTTCCTCGAATCCCATCTGCTTTATCCCATACTAAAAGCTGGCAGCGCGTAGGCTTCAAACCTGGTACTTTCCAGTACGTAGGCCCCATTCCTGTCGGCCAGCTTCGCGTTAAAAAGAAGTGGTTAGTGTCACCTTCATCTATACGCTTGCAACATCAGGCGTGTTGCCGACGTAGTCAAAGAGTTGAAGATATTCTGCATTTAGAGAGAATGTTCAAAGTAGGTAAAAAAGTACTTTAAATATGAGCGTGTATGTATGTATGATCAAATTGAAGATATTCTGAAGAAAGTTGACGAAGCGAAGTGTTTGTTAGGATCGTAGTAGGTGGAGATTCACCGTCCCTGCCCACCCCAATGGAATATAGAGGTGACAGTATGTATGTATGCAAGCATTTAAGAGGAATGCTATAAAGAAGATGAGATACTAAAGAACTGGGATAAAAGGGTGGGCTTGGAAAGTTTGCCAACGGTACTCTCATACGAATCATTTCTATTTAAGAAGAAGCGGCAAGAAACTCCCCAGACATAGAAATAAAACACGTTATACACACGTCGTGTTTGCAAAAATAAGGTGATACATACACGCAAACACACATGGTGTGCAACAATGCGTTATCTTCTTAAACAATAGACAATCGTTGTGCGACACCACTCCGCTTCAGACTTGTAATCAATAACATCGCAAGTGAATCGATTTTGAGAAGTGTATAATTTTAAAAGACCTCTTTGAACTCCGCTGAAGTATCTTCGATACCTTCAATAGGCGAGTCCCTGTGAACAACATCTACATCTATATATTGAGTGTCCCGGAACTTAATGTCAAGCAAGTGCCGGTTGAAATATCAGTTTTGGCAAAATATAAAAAAAAATCTGTCACTTTGTTCTTCTGTGGATGAGTGAGCTAAGCCTTTGTCGGTCCACCTCACCGCAACGTAGAGGCTCCGGGTTCGATATCTAGTATAGTAAATTTCGTCAAACGAAATTTCCGTTATTTGCTAAGGTCTGGATGTCACATAGACCAATCGCCAACAGACTACGCGACGTTCATTTAGTTAACCACGCGAGGTTTGCTGGTTGATAACGCGTCGTCCGTTAGTGGCCGGTCGCGCTTGTCAGATGCCGGATGGCGGCAATGAGCTATGACCCTTAGGTTTTCTCCACAAACTCGTTGCCCGTATTGGGACATTAGTCACTTAGTCACGGAGCTAGTGACCATACTGTCTGTGCTGTCCTTCTTTCCGGAATACAGCGCAACTGGTGCAAGAAAGAAGCAGGATGGTGCTATCTACGCAAACGAACCTTTCACATAGCCCTACCACCAGTAATATAACTTCGAAAATAAGCAAGAACCTCTCCCTTATCTTTCACCTTCTCCCATTGATTTGGCGTCTGTTATAATATGTTTATTTCTTCCATAATTCTCTATTTATCCTAAGATACATACGACTCTTGTCACACAACAAATTATCATGTCATCCTTTACACCAGATATGGGCAACCTTTACATGTCAAAGGGCCAAACTTTAGCGTGCAAATACGTTCGCGGGCCGCGTTTAATATTACTTAGTGGATTTTAAAGTAGTGATAATATTTTTAAATAAACTAGTTTAGAATAATTGAGAAGCAATAAATCCTTTGATGTTTGCCGCCTCACTGTCACTCCCGTGAGTATAAGTACCTAATGTAATATTTTTTTAATTGGGTTTTCTCAAAATGTCTCGCGGGCCGGATCATAAGTTACATGATCCATGATGATGATGATGGACAACATCCGGCCCGCGGGCCGGTTGTTGCCCATATATGCTTTACACAATCCATTCATCTCTTTTTTGGTCTACCTTTACATTTGTATCCATAAATCTTGCAGATCCGTGCAGGAACGGAAAGGAATACTAATTCCTGCGTTGGGGCGGCCTGTCGTAAGAGGCGACAAAACAATACTCAAAGCCAGGTAGGTGGTAAGGTATTTGCCCGACTGGATGGCTACCATCCTTGGTCTAGAGTACGCCGCCATAACAACTTTGAATTGTGTTCCGGCATCGGTGGCCAGGTTCCAGTTTCTCATTCAAGGCCAGCAGCACATTGACAGCACCTCTGGTATTGCTAATATCCATAGGCGATACAGTTGGGCCGTCAGCCTGTCTGCTGTGTTTCAGCATTTTTTTTTTTTAATATATCTTTATGTACTCATTTCTCATTTTATCAAGAAGAAACCAAATTATTTCTAAATAAAAAAACATCTAATTTATGGAGAATAATCATCTAAAGAATTTTTATACGCAAGATAATATCGATTATATGAAAAATATTTCTTCAAGGCGTTATATTTATAACTTCCATAAGATATAAAATTTAAAACAAGCTTAAAAGACAATATATCAAAAACAAAACGATCGTAAAATATTCTTCGAGTTATTTTGTAGACTTTTGAAGTTTATACGTGTAAATATTGTTACGAGTTTCAGGACTCGAATTAAAATGCCGTTGGAATTATTATAGAGTTTATTAGAACTATACAAACACGTATAACACAGGTACAAATATAAACGAACAGAAAAAGTCCAAACGTAATGCAGAAGGTCGCAACTCGATAAAACGCGCAAAGTCCGTCACTTATTAGATTCCCGATTGAAGTACACACGTCTTGCTTCGCTCGTGGTTCTCGCTCGACTAACCCTTCCTCAAACGGGCCATTGCTTTATACTATACAAATGCAAATATGTCTGCCCGGCAAGCGTCGACGCAATTTCCTAGAAATCGTAATCCGCACACCTGGCTAATTATGCCTGCAAACGGCCATTAAAAAGTGCAATAGGCTCTTCTCCACAATAACCAATAAATAAGTAAACAAAAGAAGACAATCATAAAAGAATTACAATGAGTTCAAATGCCGACAGGTAATAAAATATGTTTTTATAGATATGCAGGTGGATTTTGTTTTTGTCGGAACTTGAGTTGTAACCATATGTTATGAAATACGCTATAAATATTATACAAAACTCAAGGTTATGGTGGCAATAGACCAGGATTGGTGGCCAATCTACATTAATATTATAAAGAGGTAAAGTTTGTGAGTTTATTTGTACGAAGTAAAACTCTTGAACTACTGAACCGATTTTGGAAATTCTTTCACCGGTAGAAAGCTACATTATTCCTGAGTGACGTAGACTATATTTGATTGTAATTAATATTATTTTATGTGAAATATTAATTCAGAGGCAAATGGGCTGATGCGTTGATGTATCGGTGTGCGCTGAATAAACAACAAATAAGTGCCCAATGTCAAACATTCTCTCTGGTGGGCAGTGACTTGAGAAAGGACTGATTCGCCCATGGGCAATTATTATGTTGGCCTTGTTGGTTTGGCGCCCAGCGCAGTAGGCAAGGGTCAGCTAGTAAAATTCTAATGTTAGTGTGTATGTCACTGAACTTCTCCCAAACGGTTGGACCGATCTTGATGAAGTTTTTGTATGTATTCAAGTGAGTCTCGGGATGGTTTACATTCACAATTGGACCCGGTAGGTGGCGTTGCAATCGGGATCAAAATTTTATTTTTTTAGATCAGGACTATGTCTGCTGGACCCGCTACTATAGTTATAGATTACTCAAACTTACGTTTAAACTGTGATACAGGGTGGAATTTCTTAATGCCACCTGGAGGGAAAGTACTCTAAATAATAGAAATAGCAAATTTTACTCGAAAGAAACATTTTTTATTTTTGAAAAGAAATAAAACTGCATTCAAAGCTTTTCGAAAATTCTCTTGCTTCACCCGGGAATCGAACCGACTACAATCTGTAAAAATTACACCCTGTAATTTTATTGCATCGATCGTTAGGGTCAATCACAAGGATGAAATCTCTCTAACATACTTGGTAAGTTTGGTAAAGGAGTTTGCTATTACAAACACGTGCTATTGCAATCGTCTTATCTAAATAGTACTTAATTTGTCATTTTAATTGATAAATAACGTGAATGATAAATGATTAATTACTAACATAAGTAAACAGAAACAGATGGATCTTTGAGTAAAAGTGCTTTAGCTTGACCCATTGAATTTATAAGTACAGATTTCATGGCTTTCCTTTAGTTAAATTTACCAAGTATGTTAGAGAGATTTCATCCTTGTGATTGACCCTAACGATCGATGCGATAAAATAACAGGTGTCATTTTTACAGATTTTACTCTGTTCGATTCCCAGGTGAAGCAAGAGTATTTTCGAAAATCTTTGAATGTATTTTTATTTCTTTTCAAAAATAAAGAAATGTTTTTATTATTTAGAGTACTTTCCCTCCAGGTGGCATTAAAAAATTCCACCTTGTATATTCTATTTATTAATATTGAATATAGTAATTAATTAAAATTCTAAGCAAACCCTTCTTTGTGCCGAAATTTCATTAATAATAATAAATTCATTAAATTAAAAACGCTACACACTATTATTAAACAGGTTACCACCAATCGACCAATATGTATGACGCCCACGCTTATCGTTTAAAAATAATTCAAATACACTTTCAAGCCTATAAATACCAACAAAAACCACTCAAATTCCAAATTCACTAAAAATCACAACAACAAAAAATAGACGTGAAACCGCATTGCGACCGGCGGCTTCGATCGCCTCGCGGCACAAACTGGGAGCACTGAAAGCATCAACACAACACTACGATCCTTGCGTTAACGGGACGTTACACCGTTCACTTGTTTTTCAATCTGGCTGAAGCAATCAAAGTGTTCCATACAAATATAAACCACCAAAATACAACCATCTGTACCATTTAGCATGACATCTGCAAAAATGTCCAGGTTTCAAACAAGATAAATAAAGTCATGGTAGCGTAATGGCAAGCGCACACGTCGCAGACTCAAAGGACGCGGGTTCGATTCTGGACGGAACGCATGTGCTAATAACGGTGAAGGAAAACATTGTGATGCAACCTGCACATCGAGATATCAGATAACCGATACAAGCGTGGCGGGTATATTGTACGTTCCCCTATAGTGGGAGCTCCGAGCCCAGCAGTGGGACATTTATGGGTTGTTATTATTATTAAATAAATAAAAAACGACTTGACAAAAATTGAGTCATTGAATGTTATTTTATTCTACTTGCCTAATGTATGACACATTAGGCAAATAGTTTGTGTCAACTAAAATAGGGCACGAATTCAAATGTTAACCGAAAAGAATGCACCGCTTTGGCAGTCTTTTTTATTGCATGAGTTCTGCAAACAGGCAGACGGCCCACCTGATGGAAAGTAACTAACATCGCCTATGGACATTTGCAACATTAAAGGTGCTACAAATGCGCTGTTGCTCTCTAAAGAAAGACTGGTGCTTGGCCACTAATGCCGAAACACCGTTCAAGATTGTTATGGCGGCATACTTTAAGCCAGGGGTTTCTGACCTAATGTGCATATTATTACAACTATCACATGCTAACGGTGAAGAAAAACATCGTGACGAAAGCCGCACATCGAGATAACCGATGCGTCAAACCCACCAATCCGCCTTGGAAAGCGTGGCGGGTATACCGAATCTACTTGAACCGTGGAAACCACCACGTTAAACATACCTTCAACTTTTGTGCCTTTCAACTAAATCGATTCAATTCCGTTGAAACGTGTAATTCGGCTATGACACCTACGCGTGTACTGTCCGAGTGTCAGTTTAAAATGGTGTATGTCACTGCACCAGACTATCAATTAAATGAAGGAGAGATAGTATCGCTTTGATACGAGGGTGTTGAGGAAGTTTTCTATCCAATAACTTCGTCCTGCGGTATCATCGCTTTCATGAACGACTGAGCTTTCGCAATGAATAGTAACTAGCAAAGGAGACAGGCAAACAGGCAAACGGCCATAGTGATTACCTATGGACGTTTGCAACACCAGGGATGTCGACCTCTAAGAAATTTTATAACGCCCTTCTTAGAGAACCCCATGTCATAGTGCAGAGGGAGGACCGCAGCGGGGAGTTCCAGATCATTGCGGTACGCGGAATAAATTTTCTAAAGCACCCTTGCGAAGTTGAGCGTAGGAGCTCAAGGAAATGGGGGTGAACATCCCGTCGCTGGCGAGCGGCGCGGTTGTAAAGGTCAGGTGTTGGCACCAGATCAAACGGTTCCTCGGAACACTCCCCGTTGTACAGGCGGTAACATACGCAGAGGGACGCGCAAAGTCTCTTCGAAGGCTAAACGATTCTAAACCGCCTGTTAGTATGGGATCGTCGAAGATACGAACAACGCGATGGTGGATGGAGTCGAGGGATACACTTTCATACATTCTTGTAAGATTGTAAAAGATTTGGAATGATTTTCAGACTTCTTTTTATTATATTAATATTTTTTTAAACTGTAGTGGGTTTAGTTATTTTGAATGAATTAATTTTGTGGTGTAAGTGTTTTCATATTATTAATTGTTGAAATTCATACATATAAATCGTTTAAAGTAATCGATAACGTACTTTTTTGTGACCTAATTTTTAAGATTTTGTAATAGAAAAATTTCTTTGGCCCAAAAGTCGCCGTCTCCTTTAATTTATATATTATTATATTTATAACTATAATCTTTCCAACTGTTTATTTTACTTTTAACATATTCCTTACTATATATACCTGTAGCTATTTGATTTTATTAATTTTATATAAAAATAGAGTTACTTTATGATTACATCTTTATGAATATAATGCACCTATATCATATACTAATTATAATGTATCGCCTAATCAATTCGCCATACAACACACATGTTTAGAGTTAAAAGTTAGATAAAAACAAAATTTTGACTTTTTAAATGTAAAAAATATTTTAACAATCAAAACCGATTTCAAACTAAAAAGCACAAAATATATATTTTTTTTCTACATCTTGAAGTCGGTGCGAACAAAAACATTTTTTTTATGTTTTACTTAGCACAAGACTTCAAGATGTTGTAGAAAATATTTGTTTGTTGCTTCTTAGTTACTCTTGAAGTCAGCTTTGTTTCATGTTAAAAAAAAAAACGTAATTTGAGTTAAGAAAATACTCGAATAGCTTTAGGAAAAAAATGTATGAAACACGTTGTACGTGCTTATAATATTCGGGGGTTGCTCTCGATTTGCCTAAGATCCACCTTAGGAGTATACTCTTTCGAATAAAAACAAAATTGAAAATCGGTCCACAATTGACGGAGAGATTTCTCCGTACAAACGTACAAAAAAAATAGATGCAGTCGAATTAAGAACCTCCTCCTTTTTGAAGTCGGTTAAAAACATACATGCAGCATCTTAACGTGGTGGTCTCCCAGAGCCCTATTTAGGCGATAGATTTAAAAAGAGACGCGCACAAAGACACACGGTTGAAGACGCGTCGCGTCTATTTTCGAATGGCGCGCCAATAATTTTACGATTTTGCTCTATTTCTCGGTTGACTCGAGCAATTATAACATCACTGAGTCATGACTCGTGATTAATTACAGCCCACGCAATTTGCATTCGGGATTGTACGCTTCATGCCAAAGGAAATCGGCGGTGATAACGCCACGAAGGTAATCATTTTTAAGCTCCAGTAGGCATATAACAAAACGACACTCGTATGCATGCACTAGTTCATCTATTTGTGTTTGTCGGAAATATTTACGAAGATACTGATCACAATATGCACAATGCGGTATGAAGATTCCTCTGTGAGCCATCTTATGATCTATTTGATATAGGAGAGCTATGCTGGTGATTCCAGCTTGGTGATTGATGTCTTGATCACAGCTCTTAGCCTTGAGTTATTCATGTCTCATGCGATGAGTTACGATGTCCCACTACCCATCACCCTACCCCATTCCTCCTGTTTGGTTCAGTTGGCCTGTCAGCAATGCGTAAACTTCTAAACATAATAAAGCACATACACATGTTACAGGTGAAACATGTAAAAACAGCTTTTGATATAGTGCCATCTATTGAGCGGGGGTGGTACTCACTGGTTGTTGTGCGCCGTCAGCCGATTGGGGTCGCTCGCGTTGCGGTGCTTGCCGCGGCGCGGCACGTCGCGCTCGCGGCAGCTCTCGGCGCGGTTTACGCCTCTGCCGCCAGGTGCCGGTGTTCGCCAGCTATTACAAAAGAAACAAAATTTGTTAATTAGTTAGGCTCCCATAGAGTAAATAATAACCATAAACAAAATTAAAACTAAATAATTAAAATGAACAAGTTGGAGGTAGGATAAATTAAACTTTAACAATACTCGTTCACACTTGACATCTTTGTTTTCCGTGATCACGGCCATTGAAAAGTGGCCGAAACGTCGGAATAACAAAAATCAAATAAATTGCCGCGCTTAATACCGTTAAAACGTAGTTTTATTATGTATACAAGTCGCGAAAACTTAAGAAAAGAAAGATTATTGCTACGCCATATGCTGCGGCTTCAGGTTCGTTGGTGTTAAAAATTTTAACACCGTTTACGCGTAACCAAATTAGTGTATACACACACGTTATCTGTCAATATTTAACGTCATAAACAATGTCACATCTCAAATAATGCGTTAAACCCCCATCACCATATTTGCGTTTAACGGCCTAAATCTTTAACACTAACGCATATGAAGCCCCAGCATTACATTGCAAATTAAACATAATTAATGTGTTTATAAATATATACTTGCATAAATCTTCTATATAAATAAAAATAAATGTTTTATGTTTGTCCTCTATGCGTTCCTAAACCATTGATCACAGTGTGATGAAAGTTTAGTTTGGTAAGATGTTCTGAGGACGCCCGCGAAGGTTTCTGGCCCAAAAAACAGAATATACAACCAAATTTTTTTAAATTTACGTGGCATTACAAGGTATGCCCGGTGCAGCTAATTTAAAATAAAGAATACATTTAGAAATTTACACAGCCATGCTAACGCAAACTGATTTTCATCAAATTTAACATAAAATGCATGGACTAAAAATGTTAGAAATTAAAATCGTTCAGTAAAGAGTATAATTCTGCAAAGCTGCTACATCCATAATCCATCTATACATGACTAAATGGCGCCTCGAGTCGTTACTCTTTCGAAAACGAACATTAGATTTTAAACAAACATTCTATTATTTAAAACTTTGCAATAAAATTTCGAATTCACATTAATTTTCTTATAATTTAATTCAAACTTTGGCTGAGTTGGTTGGTGGTTGGCATGGCTTACAGCTATGCAACAAGTTGGGTGATGATGAACTAAAAACATTAACAGCGGACAGCGGCATCTATCATTGAATAGTTAAACCTAAATTCAGTTTTACTCCTCTAGTCCGCAGCGCTAGTGTCTGTGCAAAATTATATAAAAGTAATTATGCTTTTAACATTGGATTACTACCCACATATATCCCACTCACATTTATCAGACGGCTTAAATATCTTAAGTTCATATTTTCGTAATAAAAAAAAGCATATTGTGGTGTAGTATATAAAGTGCCTTATGTATTAAATCTCATAAATTAGTTTATAGGCATGAACAACTCATTTTCACAGAATATTTATATAGATAGTATAGAATGCAACAAAGTCGAATATATTTTTTAAAAAATCAATCAATATTCAGGGATGGCTTGGCACGTTTTGTGTTTGATATCTGCTTTTTAGTTTTTAGATAGTTGACAGAACTTATCAACGTACAACAGATGGCGCTATACTAGAATATTCATAGTTTCTGCAATAAGATGGTCAAAGTCAAAGTTTACTTATTTCTTAAACATGAGTATTTACTTATCAGAGTATGCGTTATGGTATAAAAGAAAATGTACATCATGTTTGGCCAGTTAGGCATAGAAAAACTAGAATAATTAAATGTCCTACAAACAATGTCATTATAATAACTCAAAAAATGTCATAAAAAACAAATAATAATAATTACTATACCAACTAATTGTCTAAAATTATTATTTTATGAATATATTAATACCACATTAATATATATATTAAAAAAAAGATTAAAATGTATTTATAAAATCCAGTAATTCGTAACAGCATTTAACGCTTTAAATCTCTCCTGTCTTAGGTAATTTATTGAAAATTAATCGAGCCATACAAATTATGCTTCTGTTCATGAGTTCTGTCTTTGATACTTGTAGACAGAGTTTGTTCTGATCTCTGCGATTGCATGGTTCTACATGTGCTAGTGTTTGGAATAAATTAGGTTATCTTTGGCGAACATTGCTTTTTCCGTGATGTAGATAGAAGGAAGTGTCAAAATTTTATATTTGCTAAAATATGGTCTACAACTATCAGTCGGTTTTAAGCCAAACATGGATCATAGGCATCTTATTTGGGCTTTACAAACTAATTGTTTGTTAGTAGAATTTCCCTAGAATATTACACCATACCTTAAATGGCATTCAAGATGGCCATAATATGCTGTAATCAAAGATTCCTCGCTAAGCACTGGTGCGAGTTTAAAAAGGGCATAAGTAGAGCTACACAATTTTTTATTTAGAGTGTCAGTATGTTCTTTATAATAATACAATGTATTCAAACTGACTGTTTTCGTATAATTAATATGTTCTAAATAATAAACAGAAAGTGACCAGCAGCGCATACATTTATGTATGATTTAGGAATTATGAAGTTCCTGGTTTAACTGATCAAATGCTATTCTTAATACTCCTCTCTTTCGTGTCATTAGGTAGTACGTAAGTGTCAGACTCACTTGCTTTCCTTTTCGGGCTCCTTCGTGTTCGCGTCGCTGGTGTCCACATCTGGATCGGGCGCCACCTGATCGTCGGTGGATCCTTCCCGCCGGGAGTCTCCTAAAAAGCAAGAAAATAAATTATTTTAGATTATAGCGCCATGACATAGCAGTGGTGGATAGGAGAAAGTAGTTGCATCCATAAACCGCGCCATTATCGACAACTCATCGTACGCGAAGCTCGTACATACCTAAATAATGGTATGCTTACAAATTATTGTTACGAGTTGCAGGACTCGCATTAAAATGCCGTTGGAATTTATTAGAACTATACAAACACGTACTGCACAGGTACAAATATAACTTAATACAACCAATCCAAACGTAATGCACGATTCAATAACAGGCGCAAAGTCCGTCACTAAATAGATTATCGAATGTACACGTGTCTTGCTTCGCTTGTGGTTATCGCTCGACTGGCGATCTCTCCATTGAGGCATTGCTTTATGCTGCAATGCAATATGTCTACCTGACCGCGCCGACCGAATTCCTTAGAATTACACCTGGCTAATGACTACCATAAAAGGTTACAATACACAATGGGCTGTTTTTCTAATCACAAATTTTAAACACAAAGTAAACAATAGAAGTCCAAATGTCGAAAAGTAATAAAATGTGCAAAACAGATATGCAGGTGTGAATTTGTCTTTGTCGGTCGTAACATTATTTTCAAACTATAATTTTGTTTTAAGTCTTTCAATTACTTTATTTATAGGGTATAGTGAAACGAAAATCTATTTTTCAGGGCATAATTTAGTTTGAGCATACCTCGAACTACGGATTAGTAGGACGATCAAGCGAAGTAACGTAGCCAGCCTTCTGTGTACCTCACCCATCATTAACTTCGATGACTTAGGCTCATAAAAGTTATTCATAGATCAAAATACAACTTGGAAAAATTAAAAATGACAATCGTATAAATAAAACAGTTGAATTACATCACTGTTGAATTTAGTCAGGTTGTAATTTATTAGACTGATAATATTTATCTGATGATCGAAAAATTGGTCCCTAATCTTAAGGGACTATAGATAGAATGCAATATAAATAAGACAAATTTACTTTTATTGTATTAGTTTATAATGTATATTTTAGGCTATAAAAATGTATTTAAAGAATAAATGTAAGACAAGAAATTATATGCGATAGATACATCACCTAATTTTCGTAACTTACTTAGAAATAACAGTCTTTAAATAAATATGTGTAATATAATAAACATTTACTTATTTATCTATTGTAATATATGTTAACTAGCTTCTGCCCGCGACTTCGTCCGCGTGGAAAAGCTTAACAAAAAGTAAGTTAAATAAAATACCCCGATTTTGAAACATTCTTCATTGGTGCTCCGCTCCTATTGGTCTTAGCGTGATGATATATAGCCTATAGCCTTCCTCGATAAATGGGCTATCTAACACTGAAAGAATTTTTCAGTAGTTCCTGAGATTAGCGCGTTCAAGCAAACAAACAAACTCTTCAGCTTTATATACTAACTAATATATAAAAGTATAAGATACGATATAAAACGCTTTCATATATAATGATAATAAATATATGTATTTACATAATTTCGTATATATGTATATATTGATATACTATAAATCAACCTTATTATATATATCAGACAATTGTTATACATCATATGCACACACACATACATACACACATACACACACACACACACACACACACACACACACACACAGCACAAGGCCGCCTGTTGTTTTGCCAACAAGAGAGAGAGAGAGATTAATTAATACATAACGTAACACCTAATATTATAGATGAGTAAATATGTCCTTTAATTTCCTTAAAATAGTCTTCTGTTTTAAGTTCAAGGTAATAATGATATCCAAGGGCACATTTCCGATTGTGTCCAGCTACGACTTTTAGATATGCGACGCGACGAGCAACGACTAAATTTTAATTGTTTTGTTTTTGCCTTTCGTCGCGCCGCGTTTATTTATCGCTCACAGCGACAAGCTCGTGGCCTGGCTGTTACGCTTAATTCCATGGAGGTTAGAAACAAGGAGCATTATCGTATATGGGTGTCTGAAAATGTCCAGTTGAAAACAGTAAAATATAATTGTTCCAGAACCGAACAAAATGGCGCTAGTGTAGGCAAAGAGTGTGATATGAACTTAGCAGTTGCAGACGGAATGAAGTGTGCTGAGTATGAAATATTAAAACCTATTTTCTTATAAACTGGTATTTGGTTATTGATAATTTCTATGTCAAACGCTGTTTTTAGTTGAGTAAAAATTATTACGATATATACACGTTCTAGTTATCAATTGTCGTCAGCCATTTGCAGTGCACTGCTGGACGTAGGCCTCCCCAAGACGCCACTCATCCCTGTCCTCTGATTTCCTCATCCAGCGCCTGCCGGCGACCTTGCACAGGTCATCGGTCCATCGGGCTGGAGGGCGTCCGACACTACGTTTACCGAGACGCGGTCTCCACTCCAGGACTCGTTTGCTCCATCGGCCATCGGTCCTGCGGCAGACGTGACCGGCCCACTGCCACTTCAACTTGCTAATTTTGCGAGCTATGTCGGTTACCCATGGTTCTCTTAAGGATATCCTCAATTCTAATTTTATCCATAAGAGAAACACCCAACATAGCTCGCTCCATAGCCCGTTGAGCGACTTGGAACTTGTGGACCAATCATGCCGTCAGTGTCCATGTCTCGGCCCCGTAGGTCAAGACAGTTATCCATTACTGTGTGTAATATTTCTAGGTAAAATCACAATATCATCTCATTATCGACCACAACAAACATTTTCATAATTATTTAAGAAGATATCTCTTGTGTTGATAATGCCGTCTATAGAGGTAAATATGTATTTTCCGAGAAGAATAAAGGGTTACGTATCCACTTAAAATACTTCTTAGTTACAGAAAAATTAATCAATAATAAAACAGCTTGTACTTATTAATCCGCCATGATGCGTCCACCGAGTGCCGCGCGAGTTTCGCTCCATAGCGAATTACGATCGCACATAATTAGCGATGATCTCACCCCATCGAGGCGTATAAGTTTGCGCAGTTGTAAACCTAGCAAACACACAAATGTTTTCATCTTATCGCAATGTCCATACTCTTGTGGACATGTATACACTTTAATATTAAAACACACTACCTAAATCTTGATTTTCATTTGTATTTGTTAATTAAGTCGCGAAAATAGCGAGCTAAGCTCGTATCCGATTAAATAATAAGTCGTCGATTAATGGCCGGGTCCCACACATACATGTATTACTATTCTTTTACTTGACTTACAATATAAAGTAAGTAAGGCAAATAAACAGTTACTAAGATAAAAAACCGACCACAAGTTGATCGCAAATTGACTAACTACTTAACTAATGTAAAACAGGCTTAAGAAAAAAACGATCACGTGCTACATAATATATCTGGTTATGCAAGACACCTACAGAGACGAATAATAGTTAATCATAAAATTATTATTTATTTATATTATTTACACTTATTATTATTATACATATACAAACATTATAATAGTATTTAATTTTAAAGTTAGTTTTAGTTTCATTACTACCTAATAACATTGGTTCAAAAATGAAATATCATTAAAATATTTTTTCAAAAATTGCGTTTTTAATGCCACCTGTGTTATAATTACATAAGCTATAAGATAATTTGATAGAAAACTAGATGGCGCTATATTTGTCAGTTACATATGTTATATTTTTTGTAAAGTAATGATGAAAGTTTAAAAGATTCTTAACTATTTGGATAAACACAGCTACACGACAAACCATAAACAAACTAAACAAGAAAACGATCACTGAAAATTCATTTATAAATATTTGTATGGTATGTATATTAAGTATATATCTATGTAATATATAAAATATCTACATATATATATATATATCGTATACCACCATCGCCATTGTCATCTCAATTAATTCCTGGGGTTGTCTGAAAGAGATCGTTGTTTAGCGATAAGACCGCCCTTTGTACATAACTAGATATAATTTTATTCTTTAAGTTCATTTTTGTATTGGTGTATAATAGAGTGTTATCTATCTATCTGTCTATCTATGATTTGTCACTCTACTATTCGAATTCTGAGTACGACAGTCACTTTTGTATTTATGGAACCAAAATCTAATTTATGTGAAGCAATCGAATTTTATTGTTGTGTTTAAGATTCGTGGAATACGTGTTTGTAGGAAGTAAATTCGGTAAAAAAATATACATATTTCCAAAAGATGTGGTAACGCGCGAGCGAGACAGCTAGCTCCATTTGAAATAAGCTCTTCTAATAACAAAGTAAACAAAGAGTAGCCAATTACAATATACGTGAGAATTTTTATTGCTTAATTATAAAACTTGTTAAGATCTAGGAATTAAATCAACTTTTTTTTCCTTTACAGCAATTACGTCGTGCATTAATTTGAAATCTGCTTTATACAGTGGAAAATTATCAATGACCATAAAAAGCGTTCGCCTTCAACTTTTAGATTACATACGGACTCGCAATTAGTGTTGTTTTCAATTTATGAAATTTCAGTAAATATGAGTCACAGTTGTGGACTTGGTTCTAGCCCGTTCAAAGTGGTCCAGCGGGTTCTTCACATTAATAATCTTGCAATATTTACTTTCATCATCACCACAAATAGTTACGTCAATCTGCATATTGAATTTAAAAAATGACAAATTTCGTTTATACTAGGTATGTTTGCAGTTGCGCATGATAAATTAGCAATATGCACACTTAGCTTAAATCTATAAAATTGTTACAATTTGGGCCACCTACATATTTGTAAACAAAGCACATTTATTACCTGCCGGCGTTTAAGCTAATAACATAGTAGTTCTTTTATGATTGGCTTCTTTTGTTTACTTATTTATTGGTTATTATGGAGATCAGCCTATTGTACTCGTTTATAGCCATTTGCAGGCATAATTAGCCAGTTGTGCAGATTACGATTTTTAAGAAATTCGATCTACGCGGGCGGGCAGCCATATTGTATCGGTGCAGTATATAACAATGGCCGAATGGAGACATAGACAGTCAAGCGATAACCACAAGCGTGGCAAGACGTGTGTACATTCAATAATCTATTAATCGTTGTACTGTATACTTAGTATAAGACAATGCCCAAATGGAGGGGTGGGGCAATCAAGCGACGACTACGAGACGAGTAAGACGTTTGTAGTACTCTCGATTAGTGCAGTGTGAACTGGTTGCATCCAGTTTTATTTGTATTTGTTTTATACGTGTTTGTACAGTTCTAATAAATTCTATAGTAGTTCCAACGGCATTTTTAAATCGAGTCCTGTAGCTCGTAACAATAACAATGGTATAATAGTTGAAAATTATTTTCTTACAAAATGCGCGAAGCCCGATGCCAATAAGGGACTGAAATACCGAATAATTCAATTAAAAATTGAACGCCTGGCAACCTTGTTTAAAGAATGTTATCTGTCTATAATATTATAAAATTCTAAACATGCCGTGTCTGTACATTAAAACTATTAAAAAAAAACCACTGGAATAGACTATATAAACGACGGAGAATACGATGCAACTTTTTAAAATTTCTTGTCTGTTTGTTCAGGATTTACGTAAAAACTACTGGGCTGATTTCGATGCGGTATTCACTGATAGACAGCAAATTCTTAGATTTGAAATCGGCGCTACTTTTTATCCTGGGAATCCTGTGGGAATTTTCCCGGGAGCGGTATGTAGTAGTTCCAGAGGAAAAAAAATTTACTTCGCACAATTTTCACTAAAACGATAGCGTACGTTCTTCTTTAAACGCTGCTGTAGTTTGAGTCCCGTGAATCCCGCGGGAATTTTAAGTCAAGCTTGAACGAAGTCGCGGACATATTCTAGTTATAAAATGAATATATTTCATCTGGAACTCCATCACTCCAACACTCAGAGGATGATTTCTCGGTAGTGTGACGTCACTGGCGATCACCTCGACAAGTCATTGACCCTTTTCCGCTGAATTGCACCCGATCGAGATGCATCGATCATTATTAACGGAGAGAAAGGGACAGACATAGTTTTGGCAGGACATCTCGAACTCCTTGAACCGTCTTGATTATTTTGACGAAAAGTTTTTTGATCGTATTTATATGTTTACATAGTTTTATCAAAATTAAGTCGGTGCTCAAAAAATTCACAAAAGGATAAAGTGCCCGCCCTCCCAATGGACTAGCACTCTGTAAATTTATTCAAGATATTATATTATGTATTGTTATTTACATTTGATTTCAATTTACAAATTACATTGATTTGAAAAAAAATAGAGAGATAACACTTTATTGCACACCAAAATATACAACTACACAAATTTATTTAGACCATATTTACAATATTGTCTAGGCAATACAATAGGCGTCTTTATCGCTGGAAGCGACCTCTACCAGGCAACATAAATTAATGAAATTTGAATCAGGTGATGTAGGTGGTGCAGGAAAAAGGCAATAGATACATAAATACTCAAACTAATTTAAGTAATAAATATACAAATATATACATAGTCATCTATACACACATATACAATAATATATTTCAAAATACATAAGTTATTATAATAAATTTATTAGCATGATTATATTGTGTTAATCAAACATATCTATTTGTGGACAGTGTTTGCTAAATGGATGTGTGGATTTGGCCTCTCTCGCAGTAAGCGGCAGAACATTCCAAAGTTTGACAGTCTGCACTGTAAAAGAATTATCACAATAGGATGAAGTATGTGCAGGTGTCACAAATTTTCAATACGTATCAGAGCGCAAATTGTGGACAGTGGATGGGCAGGATTTTTTTTTTTTTTTAATTCAAATGTTATTAATATTCTTACATAAACTGAGGTGCCAACAATAGTATACCTAGTTGAGAATTATATAGATATTAGAATTTAAAAAATTAGATGTCCTTTTTCATGTGCAAATTTACTTACATAAAAAAAACATAGTTATGCATGTTCGATAATCGGGATGAAAATAATATTACTTACCTCCAATTACCATTAATAACTTATTACCCTTTCAAAAATCAATTTCAAAATTGGAATAGCATAATTCGATCGGGTGACCGCATTCCACGGTACGGGTTGCCGGACACGAAATAGTAAATACAATACAAATAATTCCCATTGGGTAACACCGCATCCCGTGTTACATATTGGCGGTAGTTTCAAAGTGCCAATTTCATATTTAGAATGTCGGTTGAGTATCAGCCTGCTTATGTATTACTGACTAATATAACCTGTGGTATGAATTATCTAAATAAAAGAATACAATATTCTACAACAGTATAATAAACTAGGATATGCCCGCGGCTTCGTCTACGCTTGGCTTGAAATTCGAAGTAAGCTATCGTCTTAGGGTAACCTGTGTCGTAATAAGCTAATTTATACGCACGCGAACAACTTCAAACTGCTCCGGGGATCCCTATCGATTAGTGAATGAGTCGCATAGGAATTCCATTTTAACTTTTCAATCTGGCCATTTTAAATCATTCCCAGAAAAATTCCCTCGGAATTCCCAGGATGAAAAGTAGCGCAGAGCTTAAGTCTAAGAATTTGCTCTCGATCAGCGAAACCCGCATCGAAATCGACCCAGTAGTTTTTACGTGAATCCCGAGCAAACAGACAAGAAATCTAAAAAAAATTGCACCGTGTTCTCCACCGTTTATATAGTCCATTCCAGTTGTTGTTTTTTTTTAATAGCTTTAATGTACAGACACCGCATGTTTAGAATGTTATAACATTATAGAAATAAATATGAAGAGGAGTCGAGTTGTAATGTATTTAAAAAAAAGGAAAGATAAAACAGTGAGGCCAATTCGAAAATCATCAGATTCCAAAAATACAACTTTTAGATATTTCATCTGTCTGCTAGAGCATCACGTGAAAACTACTGAACGGATTTAAATGAAACTCAATACATAACCAGCTTATATCCCGGGTGAAGATTTGGGATACTTTTCATCCCGATAAATAAAGTCGTTTCCGTGTGATGGACAAATATAGCCAAGAAAATGGCGGTGCGGTCGCCTTCTCCTTTTTCGGTGCAATCGTTTCAATTCACTGATATCGTCCTCATGACAACGCGAACGAAGTTTCACTAGTAAACTATAAATGTCAAGAGACTCGTGACGGTTCAATAGCATCGATGCGTAATAAAAACGTCGCATCGAAACTATACACATCCAAAATTAGCATCGACCGGGAATCGAACTGAGGACAATGCGCGAGACAGATTTGGCGCAATGACTCAACTGACAGCAGGGGGCGTAACGTACAAACGCGTGGTACGCGTGCACGTTTGTACGTTGCGAAGTAAGTCATGATTGCATTTTTGTTAAATTTTTATTATCTAACATTTATATTTGTAACTGTGTTTATTTATTATTTGTGCCTTGTTTTACTCTTTTTGAATTCATTGAATTTGTGTGAAAACAATAAAGTTTTATTATTCGAGTAATTTATTTATTAGTCTCAACGTCATTATTGAGTGAAGCAGTTTTATCAAAATGTAATTTTCTTTCGTCCCTGCACGGATTTCACCACACAACTTTGTAAACTTAGATAGTTTACATTCTTCTATCAAAATTTTATATACATGTATCTTTTACCCAGTGGTGTCTGAGAAAAAATGATTGTGACATACGCATACAGATGGACAGCCTCCGTCCGTTCCGTTCGTTACCTTCAGTCTGCCGAAATTACTGCGGAATCCTAAAATGACGCAAAAATTCCACCAAAATACGGGAGCAAATTACACGCAAGCAAAGCCACGGGAGATACTCATCTTAATGCATTACACGGTTTAAAAGACGCATTGGCAGTGACACACAGGCGTGCCCGCGCGCTATTTATGCACGCTTCCGGCGTGCGTACGCGCATATCAAACGGACGGGTTAACTATAGCTCACCCTATAGGCGGATTAGAAAACGCTCCGCACTATGGGAAGTGAAATTAATCATTGCATTGTGAATTTAATGTCCCTAAGGTAATACCTCGAAAGTTACATACCTATGCATACAGTTTTACACAACTTATAATTCCCCCGATGTACCTGCGCAGTAGACTAAATTTAGTAGCGCGCGAAGTGTACGAATCGTGTAAGCAGAATAGAGCTAAGAATGCATAGCAAGCCATACTGTCATTTCCGTTTGCGAATAAAATTCTAGTAGAGGAGACACTGAAGAGCGATATTCACCCATCTCATAACCAGATGAGACAAATATATTTTAGCAAATTATACTGATTTATAAACACGCCTGTGATGGCTTGCCAATCAAAAAGTGTTCATACTTATATTTAATTAAATTAATTTTAAACATTTCTTTTAATACCTTCACTCTTGATAACTGAACAAATTAGTTTCAACTGATAGTTTTTAACATGGAGAATATGCCTTGATAAGCTTGCCCACTTATTTCTGTTCATGGCTACCTGGCAAGCAGGTGTGGTTTTTGATTTAAAAAAAATGTGTGTGCAGTTCTCTTCCAGTAGAAGTGAAACTTCAGAGAATATACTCACAGACAATTCTTCTCTAACTTTCACTTACCTTTTCCATACGTCGACATATTATAATTCAAAATAAACTTCTTACTTAGTCTCACTTTCAATTATTCACTGTTTTAGTCTAAAAAATATTATTTAATCTATTCTGCACAGTGTCAAACTCGTATCTCATTCTCTCGCAGGCTCAGTCCTATAGATTTATCTATCAAAGTTTCAAATCAAAGAACTCTAAAGAAGTTTCACTTCGACAATCCACAAGAGGAATTCGACTTTCCATTCAATATATATTTTTTTCATATGAATAAATCCTTTTAGCTTACGATTTATATAATAGTGTGATTTCACATATTATATTGCGACATTTCAAATTCTTCCGTTCAGACTGGGGCTATTACGTTATGAAAATTACAGCAAACCAAATTACATAAAATTTGATAAGCAAATGTTTGCTTTCAATCACCAGTTTGACCCTGGTCACGTTCGGAACGTAGACTTCTCTACTGATTCCGCTCCACTTCGCGCGGACTTCGGCAACCTTCATCCCTCACATTCACGAGGTCAGACCAACATTTCATGGGTCTGTGCTTTCTACCAGCACCTGGCGGGGACGCCATGGCATAGATGGCTGTACCATCATCAAAATATTATAAAATCCTAAACATGCCGCGTCTGTACATTGAAGCTATTAAAAAAAAGCAACTGGAATACAGTAAGTACCTATATTAATGACGGAGAAAATGACGCAATTTTTTTTTAGATTTCTCGTCTGTTTGTTCGGGATTCACGTGAAAACTACTGGGCCGATTCCGTTGCGGTTTTCGCCGATCGACAGCAAATTCTGAGACTTAAAATCTGCGCCACTTTTTATCTCGGAAATCCCGCGGGTATCTTCCCGGGAGCGGTTTGTAGTTGTTCGGGTGCGTAAAAATTAGCTTATTCCGACACAGTTTTCACTAAAACGATAGCTTACATTCTTTTTCAAACGCTACGGTATTTTGTGTACCGGGAATCCCGCGGGAATTTCAAGTCAAGCGTAGACGAAGTCGCAGGCATATCCTAGTGACTATGTAACGAAAAACAAAACAGACTGAAAGTAAATTAAAAGCAACTAAAATCATAACTATCACCAACGTATCTTTTTAGTTCTGTGCTTTTAAATTACGAAGCTGGCAAACCTTCAGACAGCCTAGATCATGGATAGTGGTTACCATCACCTATAGACGTTAGCAACAACAGGGGCGAAGCCAACGCCTTGGCAGCCTTAAGGATGAGGATAGAGGGAGATAGAAGGATCTGACAACAGGAATGCAGGAAATTCAATTTGGTTATAATATATATTAGCGCATAAATGTCCCAATGCTGTGCTAGGGCCTCTCATTATAGGGGAACGGACAGTATACCCGCCGCGCTTGTCTATTGGTTCTATCTATAGGTTGCATCACTTTCCATCACCGTTGTCAGCACGTGGTAATTGTGACGATATGCACATTAGGTCAGAAAACTGTCTATGTGGTGCATGCGTTCCGGCCAGAATCGAACCCGCGCCATTTGAGTTTGGAACGCGTGCTCTAAGCCATTACGGTACCACGACTAGTATTTTCAATTTGGTTGATCCGTCTAATTGCGGGTATTAGACAACGAGTAAATCTCGTGTAAAGCTACACTATCTTATGTTGTGACGTCATCAATACAAGGAGGATTCATAATATCGGTCAATAGGTCCTCTACACTATCTTTTACTTGATTAAAAATACATTAGACCGGTCAAGCTGGTCGTGTTTTGACTTCAGTCGACGATACTAGGTTCTTAATGATGATATCATACAAGAAACCAGTTCTAATAATTCCATGTTGTTTAGATGAATTTCGACACAATGTATGTATTTAATATTATTTAAGATTAGCCCAGGAGGAGACTCGCCTGGTGGCAAGTGGTAATTCACCATCAATCCATATAAGAATGGAGAAAACAAATTCCTGCAACCGGACGACCTATCTTAAGAGGAGCCAAAACAACCCACAGCCAGGCCCCTAAGTCAGTAATTCATTAAAAAAACCATGTAGTAGTCTGTAGTCTCTAAAATACATATTAAATTAGTCTTGGTCAAATGAATATTGATTGATTGATTCAATATTTAGCCGATATGGTTTACAGACTACCAAAACATTCCAAAAGTTGCGATTCCAATCCGATTCGAATGCCAATATTACCATCCCGGTCTGAAGTATGCCGCCATAAGAACTTTGAGTCTTGAGTTGTGTTCCGGCATCAGTGGCCAGGTTCCAGTTCGCCCCTTCGTGGACGGCAGCTTATTCATAAGAATGGTGTTTCAAATGTCTATAAGCAACGGGAACCACTTTCCATGATTTGGACCGTCAGCCTGTCTGCTGTTTTCGAATAATAATAAAAAATACACACACGCCCGAAACACAATGGGCGCGGCTTCGTATCCTGGCCGAAAGCATGCACCACTTATATCGTTTTATGACTTAATTTTGCATATTGTTATAATTACAATGTCTAATGGTGAAGGGAAACATCGTGATGACACCCACGCATCGAGATTGTTGTGGTCGTTGGACGAGAGTTGTCGTGATTTTATACATAAATATCCTGTTTTTGTATTATTTTATTGATATGAACTCAATCAACACAACAATGGATATACGTGTGTATCTCTCAATAATTTACACTCGACAAAAAACAGTTTGACATAAAAAGTAAAAATCACATTCGAAATTCTATTCTATAAGAAAATAGTTTTTATACTAATGAGACTGCAACAGAGATAACTGATAAGTCAAATCCGCTAATCCGCTTTAAACAAGCGTGACGAGTATACTGTTCATTCGCTTAAAAATAGAAGGCCCAAGCCCAACAGTGGGACGATTATGCAATGGTGCTTAGCACTATTTCTTTCAGGGCTACGGAATACGAACATGAGTAATTTGATTTGGTTTACTAAAAACTTTGGAGGTCACAAATTTAAACTTCTGTCATCTCATATTATGAATATATCTGATAATGTTGTGCAACGTAATTCGAGACAAGCACAGAACTTTTTTTTAAGGCGGGTAAATGCATTTTGCACAGTACCGGGTCCTTTGCTAGGGATTAGACCATAGTCGATTATGGAGGCATTCCCAAGGGGGCAATCGACCGGCTTTGTGGATACTCGATTACTCAATATCCCACTAAAACCACCCTTCTCCCATGTGCCCCGCGCTGTGGTAGGAAGAGCGTGAGTTTTAGAACGTAGTTACGCCCACGCTGATCCTAGCGCATCAGTGCTTGAGAATGCCCCGGGAAGCAGTGCAAACTCACTTCGACAACAGGGGGTGAAGACTCCTCTGCTCCCTAGATGCTAGAGGGCCCCTGCAGCGGTATTTCAGGGAGGGAGATCATGCGCATATCTCTCTCAGACAAGCACAGAACTTGGGCAACGTTCTACGACCGTCTTTGATAATAAAACGAATCAAATTTTACAGTTTCTTCATCACCATATTTCATCATATTTCTGTTCTTGATCAAGATTTTGGCTTTCTAGTTGAATTCTGATCTAAAATGTATACAAGTAATCGTGAAATTTATAAGTCTTACATGTAAGTTAGAATTAAAATCTACTTCCTATTCTATGTACACCGCTGTTCAAGGAGAAAAAGAAGCAGCAAGAAAATCGGCTAGCTAAAAATTATTTTCTTCGTATTTAAATCTCAGGCTCTTTTTAAAAAAAAAATACAGTTTTATCTTATACTAATATATAAAGCTGAAGAGTTTGTTTGTTCGAACGCGCTAATCTTAGGAACTACTGGTCCGATTTGAAAAATTCTTTCAGTGTTCGATAGCCCATTTATCGAGGAAGGCTATAGGATATATAACATCACGCTAAGACCAATAGGAGCGGAGCACCAATGAAGAATGTTTAAAAATTAGGTTTTTTTTTAATTTTTTTTTTTAACTATTCCACGAGTACGAAGTCGCGGGCAGAAACTAGTTTATAATAATACGGGAACGTTGTAGACAGAAAGAAGATATAATAACAAGAGTTGAGAAAGGAACGTTACTTGTTTTGGACGTAAGGTGTTTGACAAAACAAGTGTATGACAACATTGTGGGTGCTAGAGCCGGCGCTGGTGGAACGCGTCGTACTTATCACGATCAAATCGCAGATGTCTTAAAGAATGGCCAGGTAAAAAGCATCTATAACAAACGTGCATGCATGAGAGATTAATGTATGTAGAGGAAGCAAAAGATTTATGTCAATATAGACAGATAGATAACACTTTAATGCACAACATTACAGAACAACTTACGAACTAGTATTATTCTAATTGTGTACAAAGGGCGGTCTTATCACTAAAAAGCGATCTCTTCCAGACAACCTGTGACAGGAATATTGCTAATTAGGAGTGGCGATGGTGGTATATATAATTATATTACAATAATAACAATAATATATTGTGCAGACAGGAATTATCGCCGGTCAGTGTCACGACACATTTAGATTTTTGTCAAGGGGCTTCTACCTGTTGGCCTTCCAATGGCCCCACGCAAGGCCTCCAAAAAGTCCGGGCCATTTCTATCGCCCGTGGTCTCTGAGACATACAAAATCGGCAGCCAAACAAACATATTGTATATCCCAAAATTAAGCAAGTTGCGCTTGTGTTATGGGTAATATACAACGAATTACTCTGGAGGCGATTCCCAAACACCCAGACTATAAGTAAATAACGGACAAATTTCGTTTCCAAAATTTACCATACCAAGAATCGAACACGGAGCCTCTGCGTCGCAGTGGGGTATGCCGGAAAAGACTTAGCCCACTCAACCACAGAGGCCGTCGTAGCAGGAGGAAACCCGTCGTCTCTGCCTACCTCTATGAGAGACAGGCGTGATAATGTGTATGTATGTTATACGATAACTTGTCGAAGAAGCAATAGAGTTGTGGTAAACAGTATATATTGTAATAAAACGTAGTTTTATTATGTATACAAATCGCGAAAACTAGCGAAAATAGTATATATTGTACTTAACCTAATTCAAACAGGTTTATATAAGTTCGATAGGCTAGGATGCCTCATGGCCTCATACAAGTATAAGAACAGAAATATGCAACTGATGGATGATTAAACAGAACGGTATGTGACAGGGCAGGTCACGCGTATAATGGTCACACAGCCGACCGCCTTCAATGCCGGCATTTCAAACTATGTATAGAGAAATACAGTATGATATCAACCGATGGATCTGTCGTATTTATAGCCGGAAGCATGACATCGATGGAAAATAAAAAGATCAAACGAAAGCAACTCGTAACTCTGGACTATGAATATGAAATGAAATTATCCTTATATGTTTAAATTTTACATTATATATGTATGTATGAATCTTAAGTGTATCTTGTATATAATTTATTTTTATTAATCTGTTTATATTATATGTTACACAGTTTAAATCGTAAAATATTTTAATTTACACAACCCTGCCTTTTGCTTCTCCCCTTCTCGCTAGACTCATAGGTTTGCTGGAAGAAAACTCTTTTAGGGTTAGCTCGCCTTTGTACATCACCACTATTCTATAATTTTGTATACAATAAAGAATAAAAAATGAAAGCTTAAGTAATATATTGTTACGAGTTGCAGGACTCGAATTAAAATGCCGTTGGAATTATTATAGAATTTATTAGAAATATACAAACACGTATAACACAGGTACAAATGTAACTGAATACAACCAGTCCAAACGTAATGCACGATTCAATAACACGCGCAAAGTCCGTCGCTAAATAGATTACTGAATGTAGTACACACGTCTTGCTTCGCTTGTGCTTATCGCTCGACTGCCTCACTCCTCCGTTGGGGCATTGCTTTATCCTGTACAAACACAATATGTCTGCTCGACCGCACGGACTGAATTTTCCAAGAATCACACCTGGCTAATCACTACCATAAAGATTACAATACACAATGGGCTGTTTTTCCAATCATAAATTTTAAACACAAAGTAAACAAAAGAAGACAGTCATAAAAGAGCTTCAATGTGATTAGCTCAAACGCCGGCGGGTGATAAATGTGCTTCCTTTACAAATATGCAGGTGGCCCAAATTGTAACAATATTATTAAATTTTCGCAATTGTCACATGACTATAGCAAGGTTTTTAATGGCTTGATTAATTGGGCTGTTCATTATTGTTGTAACATCCCAACTAGTCTTAGTTACTAAGTTTAAGTTTAAAGTGAACAATTCAACAGACTTTCCGGATTTTATTAATTGCTTAGTTTTACTTGTGGTCTTTATTTACGGAAACCATGTTCAATTCACTTTCACATGTTCAATATTTTATAAGTTATTGCATCTTAAAAGGAAGAAGAAACGGCCCGAAACACGTTAAATATGTTATTTATACTGTCACATAGAAGTATTGGAATAATATGAATTGAAAGTAAGCAATGGTATGGATTGAAAGAAGATGCAGTGACACGAGTTAAAAATGGAATGTTAAGGTGGTTTCGGCATGTAGAGAGGATGAATGAAAACAGAATCACAAAACAAGTACTATATGACAGCAATGTGACTGGTAGAGTTAGTGCCGGTCGAACGCGACGTACTCACCATGATCAAATTGAAGATATTTTGAAAAGCTTTAAATAAGCGTGTATAAGTATATTGTTACGAGCTACAGGACTCGAATTAAAAATGCCGTTGGAACTACTATAGAATTTATTAGAACTGTACAAACACGTATAAAACAAATACAAATAAAACTGGATGCAACCAGTTCACATTGCACGATTCAATGTAATTCGACACGCGTAAAGTCCGTCGTCTATATCGCTAATCGAGAGTACTACAAACGTCTTACTCGCCTTGTAGTCGTCGCTTGACTGCCCGCCCCCCTCCATTCGGGCATCGTCTTATACTAACTACACAGTACAAATAAATTGGCCGCGCAAACTGAGTTTCTAAGAAATAGTAATTTGCACACCTGCGAACGGCCACGAAGTCGAAAACAATAACATTAAGGATTAGTTCGACGCTAATGATGGTTATAAAACAAGTAAAAAGACAATAGCATGTTTTTCTTAATTACAAATTCAAAAGACAAAAGAATTCCTAATCCGGGAAGACAATGGACTGCGCTTACAACAGGCAGCTGTGCGCTTATCTTTGACGGCATGTAACAATATGATGAGATTAATGAAAGTTGATGAAGCGAAAACTGTTTGTCAGGATCGTATCAGGTGGAGATCTATCGTCTTTGCCTACCCCTAACCCAATGTAAAATGGCGTGTCAATATATATATGTCCATAGAAGTAAGTTTGTTTGTTTGATTTATACCTTCGTCGTAACTTTATGTGTACTAAAATTGATTAAAAACAAACAGGCAACACGTGAAACGGTTAGTCTTCAGCTAAACGTGTTTCTTGCAATCAAACAAGTTGCAATATTTGTAGAAGAAAATGCCGAATTGTTCCCTAGACATCACGAACTGCGAACAGGGCAACTTAGGGTGAAAACAGACAATAGATAACTGTTCCCCAGCTACAAATTGTCACTAAAAAAACAACAAATTACATGTCGGTAAAGGTTCATAACAAAGTTCCCGAAGGCTTCAAATAGCTGCCCATAAATATATTCAAACAAAGACTACACAGATGGCTGTTGGATGAATGTTTTTACTCCGGCGAAGGAGTGAGATGGAATGCTCCTCCGTCTCAAAGGAAGATCTTCCAGCGAGGCCACTGTTGTACCTCGCAGGTCTAGGCCCACCTAATACAGTTGGAAATTTGTATATATTCTTTGTACATTTCCGGAAACGTTTGCGACCTCAATTATTGCACAGTGCCATCTATTGGCTTATAAGTGTTCCACTACACCGCAGGTTCCACTATATGATTGACATTGATCTATATTTTTTTTGTTAATTCTGTTTTAATTGTGTATTTCTTTTTAATAAACTTAAGGAAAATTTGCACGCCTAATAGGCAAAACATGTCAGTCTTGTATTCTTATGTCACCTTAAATTTATGTACCATGTTTTAAGCAAATAAATAAATGAATTTGAATTTGCTATGAGTGACAATTCCGATGGCCAATGTCTCCGCTCGCTAGGCTGGGATAGGTCCTATCCTAAAGGCTGGCAACTCTTCGGCTTCATCCCTGGTGTTGACAACGAAAACTTCTTTAGGCGCGTTGGGCACTTTTTGGTAGGGGAAAATCTTATGGGTTCGCGTCACCGACATGCTCATGATTGGCGCATGCGCAGCGGCCGTGTGCTGTGCGTGATAAGACGCTTTTTGGATGGGTGTAATCTCGTGCGTTCGCGTCACCGACATGTTTATAGCAGTATATCTGTAGCTATACAGCTGATGTATTGCGCAACATTAGTGCTGTGTATATCTTATAAGTGAAATTGAATGGATTTAGTGAAAAGTTCAATGTGTATATATGTGCATTGTTGAAATAGTGTTCTAGTTCAAACATTATGAAATTTCAAATTTTAAAGTTTTCACTTCTATCGGCAGTCTCTCTATAACTGCCAGTTTTTTTGTATTCTTCATAATACGGACAGTGGAAGTTTTCCAGCTGTAATAGAAGTATCATCCACTAATCTTGTCTCACTCACTCAATCGAGACAAACATTGAATAGAATCGTTCATTAAAAACAAGCGCAATGAAACTATTTAAAGGTGACCGGGCGCATTCGAGACGTGCTTCCGAGGAACGCAGAGGTCACGCATTATCGTAACTACACGACCCGCCTCACACGACACACATTGTAGTACTTCGACTATATTGATAAATGTTTATTGGAACAACATCTACCGATGACTAATAACAGAAGAAATAATGGGAAGGAATAAAAACGCAACTCGGTAAATACACTACAATCACAGATGGCGCCACCAGACCGCTCTTATGTATCTATAATATTATAAAATTCTAAACATGCCATGCGTGTACATTGAAGATATTAAAAAAACAACTGGAATAGACTATATAAATGATGGAGAATAAGACGCATTTTTTTTTTAGAATTCTAGTCTATTTTTCGGTTTGTTCGGGATTCACGTAAAAACTACTGGGCCGATTTCGAAGCGGTTTTCACATATCGACAGTCAATTCTTAGACTTAATACCTACGCTACTTTTTATCCCGAGAGTCCCGCGGGAATTTTTCTGGATAAAACAAATAATTTACGTTTTTTTTCAAATTTTCAAACTAAAATAATTACAAATTCCTACTTTTGCATGAAATTTATAAAATTTTAGGTAAAGCGTAAGTTTATTTATTTAGTACAATTATCACAAAATAATATGTACTCACATGTTATTTCATTATATCACAATTGTCATTAAAAAAGATTACATACACAACGTAAATTCCAATTCGTTTACTTGCTTTAAAACATATTTATTAATCTATATACATATAATAAAATAGTAGAGGTCAAATTTCTGTACAATGAAAAAAATGCTATAAACCGAGTCAGGGGGATGTAAGAAGTGAAATAGAACTAATTTAGATGTCTTTTCAAATTTTTTGTTTCTCTGACTGTCTGTCTGTTTGTACCGAGTAATCTCCGAAACGACTGGACCGATTTAAATGAAATTTTGTATGGTGGTAGCTTATATCCCTGGTCAACATATAGGATACTTTTGATTCCGATAAATTAAAGAGTACCCGTGGGATAGTTAAAAAAACTTTAATTACTTAAACAGCTTATTATACAACTTATGCACCTAATTAAGTATTGATATTGCCGGTATCATCACCATACAATAAAACAATTTATACATTAAAAAACAATTGGGCTATATATTATCACGCTAAGACCAATAGGAGCGGAGCACCAGTGAAGAATTTTTAATTTACTTTTTTTAACTATTCCACGCGGACGAAGTCGCGGGCAGAAGCTAGTTAAATAATATTTAAATTAAAAAATCCTCTATTGAGTTGGGCGTCTGCTCGACAAGATAACTTTTACTAAAAAAACCGAGTGTTCCGGATTTTTCTGTCACGAAAAAGCGTTACCGCCGCTTGGAGGGGGTAGAAGGTATATCGCATGGTGAGAGGCGGCATAATTTTAGAGTAGACTATGGATGTTTTGTTTTGGCTTCGGATCGAATTCAATTTTTTTGTTTGATAAAATAAAATATGTTTCAGCAAAAAATGCATTCATTAAAATGTACCTAACTTAACCAAATCATAATTTGCAGTAAATCTGCGAAAAATCGAAATGTGTGCTGGGTCACATAGTAGAAGTGAAACTTCAACGGACTAGTGGCAAAACGAATCGCAACCAAATTGTAACTTGAAGTTTTACGGGCAGGTTTTCAAATTGGACAAGTACATTAACAATCTGCTTGTAAAAATTCAAGTTGCAATTTTGTTGCGATTCGTTTTGCCACGCTTTTCCCAGCACACATTTGGACTTTTTTTGAGTGGTAGTCTATTGTTGATTAAAGGGCCCTTTACATACGTCTTGCTCATCTTAGTTAGCGAGCATGATACGACCGAAAGCTTTCCCCTGTCTCGAAAGCAGTAAGGCTGTGCGCTACCGCGCTCAGCGTCAGTGTCGTCGTCGCCTTTGTATCTGTCCTTCTATTAAATTATAAAGTGGACAATTAAAAAAAAGAGGATATAGAGCTACAAAAACAATTTCAAAGAAAATAGATTTCAAAAATAACCGTTGAGTAGCTTTTGAAATAAGGGGATTCTATAAAATGTTATACAAGTGTTACGTAGCCAAGTTGTTCTCAATACCTAGTATAGTATTTTTATCCTTGCAGGAATAGAGAAGGAGTACAATTTCCTGCGTTGGTCGTAGGGTTGCCAGATAGTAACTTATCAAATCCGGGACAATTCTAGAAAAATAATGTCGGGTCGTTGCCATAGTAGAAAATATTTTTATTTTTTTATTTTCAAAGGATTCATTATTGTATTTTCAAATACATACTTTTATTACATAGGTATGTACTCTGTACTTAGTAGGTAATTAACGCCAGTTATAATTCTAAGATGAAGCACTGTGGTAGTAAATCAACACGTTAAACTATCATAGAATTGAGCACTTAGCTTAAATGAGCAAATTTAAACTTTGGTAGACAATGAATACTAAATTACAAATTAAATAGTAATAAACTGAAGATAAAAAAGTAATAATAATAAGACACTACCATAAAAAATGTTAAAACAATAAATCCCAAACTTAAAAAACAATCAGTAAGTGTTTAGAAACAGAAATTGTTTTGGTACATTTTGTTAAAAAATAGTAAGCTCTCAGAATCCGGGACAATAAGCGCTAATTACTGGACACGGGACAAGAGGCAAAATTCCGTGGCAATCCCGGATTTCCCGGCGGTCTGGCAAGCCTAGTTGGGCGGCCTGTCGTAAGAGACGACAAAACCACCCGCAGCCAGGTGGAATAGCGTATTTGCCTGTTTGGATAGTTATCATCCCTGGTCTAGAGTATCCTGCTATTACAACCTTGAATTGTGCTCCAGCGTTAATGGCAAGGTTCCAGTCTCCGTTTAGAGAGCGGCAGCACTAGTAACCGCTTTCCATGGGGTGGGCCGTCTGTCTACTGAACTCATGCAATAAAAAAAAATGTATGAATGGACCAGCTGGTATAACAAAGATTCTTCTTTCATACGCAAACTAAATCATATAATTAACAGAACTTGTCCGCACGCACTGTTTAGCTGTTGCAAAATCAAAATTTAAAACATTTTAGAAATCTCGTCCAAGTGCAACGTAGTGTAAACATACGAAGAAAGAATGTCCTAAAAACTCAATATTATATAAACATCATACATACATCATTGCCAAAATATCCATACATACAAAACTAGGCAGGAAAAATGTGTACATTCAAAATTTAATTAACCGAGTTACTTCACACTAACAACAGAAATGTAATTGTTAAATCCACCGCTTTATATACTAGCTCTTGGCAGCGGCTTCGCTTGCGTTAAAAACGTTATGTATGTCATGAGGTGGGCATAATTCTTGAAAATGTCAAACTTTAATTCAAAGTACCTAGGGATACAAATACACGTAGACGCATCGACGTCGTGTGACAAGGGTTGGGGGGGGGTTAAATTTCGTGACGTCACATTTCAAAATGTAATATGTTTAGGCTTTAAAACACAAAATTCGAATTATTAACAAAAACTACAAAATATTTCCAACGCTATCTGTATGAGCATTGTGCTTAAATTATTATATATAAAACTAATTTTACGAAACTGCTATTTTAATTTAATAATTTTTTGATGGGAGATTGCAAAATATGTGATGTCACTAGGACTGCCACCTTAATTTGAATAAAAAATATAGTATTTTTGTTTTTTAACCATAAAAATATAGTACTTTTGGGAAATTTAGGTGAAAAAAGAGTATGTACGCATTTATTTTTAATTATTTATTATATAGTTTATTTATTTCATTATTGCATTTACTATATGTATTTATTACTACTTTTTGCTTTGGCCAGAAAAGATTTATTATTTTTAAAATAATCAAAAATATCTGAACAAAAAGCGCGACAATTGAATTAGTGATTGAAATATAGTACATTTCGTACTATATAATTTTTCTATAATATATAATACAATTGGCTAAAATATAGTACGATACTATATATTATAGCATGGTTGGCAACCCTACCTACAAGTACTTTAACATAACTAATTTTTATAGTCACATGTAAGCAATTTAACCACGTCGCTATTATTTAAATTAAACTTTTTCTTTCTATAACTACAGTCGACTCTCGATAATTTAACACTCAAGGGACCAGATAAACATTTTAAATTACCAAGAGTTCAAAATAACAAGATTTTATAACCAAGAAGGAGGCAGGAAAAAAAGTAAATAAACAATAGTTTGATCAAAATTAGTGATGTAATATTTTAAGCATTTGTACATTCACAAATGTTTATTTTTAAAAGTCCGTAATTTTCTGTTCAGTGAGTGACTTCAGTCTATCATTGTCCAATGAATATTCGATAGTGGTGAGAGCTGAGAAGAAATAAAAGAAACGACAGGTCTATGCATGATAAACGCTTCAAATTATAGAGAGCAGGGAAACACGGAATTCAAATTACTGCATGTTGGCATTGTTGCTACCTTCAACTTCAAATTATCGAGGGGACCAATTAATATCGATTTTATTCAATTTATAGACTGGTTTACAAGGTACCGGAGAAAAAATCGAATTATCGAGAGATTCAAATTAACGAGAGTCAAATTATCGAGAGTTGACTGTATATAGAAATCCGCGCGAAGAATGGATAAGATGAGAATTGAGTACATATGAGGATATTTGAAAGTTGCACCCGTAACTAAAAATTGAGAGGAAGTCCAAGTTGGAATGGACATATAATGAGGAGGGACGTAAGTCACGTGACAGAAAGAATGTTAAATTAGTAAGATAGATGGATACAATTGTAAATATAGTCCAAATTAGTGATGGACAGATTGTGTGAAGGTCACTTGTGGTGTGGCAGAGGATGCATGTCAGAATAAAGGAGAATGCATGGAAAAGACACGGTGCCGATCTCAAATAATTGGGAAAAGGTGAAAAAAATACAAAGCTCCGCACGAAACCGGAGTCCTTGCCTAGTTCACCCATACAACACACGTACTATGAACTATTACGAATCGGTCACGACCAACGGCGGCGCGTCACACCGCGTTGGTAATGTAAACAAAAAATATTGTCTACATCGTAAAGTTGGCCATAAATTTCATGTACAGAACGAAATTAACACAATGATTATACAATACGCTGTTTTGCAATTTGAAAACATTTACCAACTGCGCTACGAAGCCGCAGTAGCTTATGGTTAACGGGCTCGAGTCCCAGACTGAAACGACACGAATTCGAATCTGGGCCGGAAAAGCATGCACATCTTATGCAATTTTGACCTAATGTGGATATTGTTATAACTACCACTTGCTAAAGGTGTAGGAAAACATCGTGATGAAACTTGCATATCGAGACAGCCGATGTGTCAAACCCGCCAATCTGTCTTGAACAAGTGTGGCGGGTATACTGTCCATTCCCCTATAAAAAAAACGGGAGGCCTGCGCCCAACAGTGGGACCTTTATGGGCTGTTATTATGTAAGTAAGCAAAATAATTTTTATTATGATACTTTAAAATATGGAATAGCAAAACGTAGAAAAACCTTGCTCCTTTACATGAAAACAGTTTTGGAATTTATTGTAACAAGTATCCGACAATAATTCCGATCGGCAGATTTAGTTTGCCTTAAAAAAATTTAGACCATTTTACGACATGTAAATAATCTATATTGAACTTCATTTGCAAGCGAAAATAGCAATGTTGCTTGCTGTGTATTCTTAGCTTTGTTTCGCTTATAAGATTCGTACACTGTACAATGGTGGGTTGAAGTTTCCCGTGCTACTTAGTATAAATTGGTCTACTGCGCAGGTACAGTCGAGTTAAGAAAAGTTCCGTCACCTTAAAGTCGACTTTTGCCTGCAAGAGTACAATAAACAGTACTGCCAACGTTTTTATAGATGTTACGTTTATAAAATATTATTATAGAAACGTGAAAAAAAGAAAATTGCTATGTTGACAATTACAGAGACTGAGATTAACAATAAGAAACAAATAAGACATAAATATTAAAACCAATAAAAAGATTTTACATCTCTAAACTATCTCCTTAGACAAGATAGAAACAAACAGCTTTGATGTGAGTAATTTTAAACTTTATTGACAAACGGTTAAACATAATTTTCTATGGAACAGTCTGTTCTGGGACTTGGTTGAAAAGGTAACACGTGTTTGCGGAACTTTAAATGAATCAATTTGAAAACTGGCGAACCGTTTAATATCATGACTGTACATCGGGAGTAATCATTAGGTGCGTAAAACTGTACCCATTTTTGCATAATTGACGAGTTTTGTCTGTACCATTTTTATAATTAATTAATTTACATAGAGATTTGCGCTCTAGTAATAATCTCTCCTTAATGACACCTGTACACACTTCTTCCTTCGTTGATAACTCTTTCACGGTACAGGCTGTCCGTTTATGGAACTCACTGCCACTCAACATCAGACAAGCTAAATCCATATTGCCTTTTAAACTGATGGTTACTAAATATCTTTGGTCCTCACAAGTCTAAAACATGTTGCTGATTTTATATACAGTATGATGTATTGTATTTTTGTATAGTATATAAAGTATATTATTCATTATTTTTCATTTATTCTTAGAATGTTTCATAATATTTATTGTCTTCACCGCCACTGTTGTCTTAATATTTTCATTAGTTTAGGGGGTTGCCTGGAAGAGATCGCTTTAAGCGATAAGGCCGCCCTTTGTTCAACATTTACTGTATACCTAGTTTTAAGAACGTAGTTTTAATTTTTGGTGAACCATAAAGTGCTTTCATTCATTCATTCATTCATTAGAGAACATAAAAGACGATAAATACTCTCAATGCTTTTATCAAATGCACTTCATTTACATACCAATAGCCTGTCCTAGTTCTGGACGAAGAAGTAATATGACGTGACTTTACAGCTAAATATAGCATTCTAAATTCAATAACAGGAAAACTAGTGGAAACTTGAAAGTATAACAAGGACACTCTATTGTGTTGGTAAATAGCATTGTATTACACGGGATAATTTTTCCAAACAAACTTAACGACCTTCCAATGATCTGTATATTTATTTAGGACTAGCCATGACTGTATAACAGTACTAATTACAGGAAATACCGAACAATGCTTAGAGGAATCACGGGCTGAGTTTGAAAGCAAAGTATAACTACAAAGCACTAATATATCTGGCGGAAATATAAACGCAACTCAACACAGGTAACTTGTATCCCGGGTCACAACTAAGGATATTCTTATCCCGATAAATGATGACGTTTCTTGGGTTAGAGGAATATAAAATATATATAAAGATAGTGATGTGGTCGCACTTTTCTTTGGTGCCACTGGGCAGTACTATTAAAAAATAATCCTGCAAAATACAACATTTAAGAAAAGTAAAATACTCGACAATCTTAAGTAGTAGAGACTCACCTCTAGTACTGATGAACAGCCACGAATTTTTCATAGACTCTGTGCTCTTCTTCTTCACAATCGGCGTCTGCTCTACCAGACTCGCTTGTCTGCTCCTTCCAGAAGACGGTGTCTTAACACTCTTCTTCTTTCCCTTCTTCAACGTTCCACTGTGAGACTTCCTCAATGTATTGACTTTTAACGATTGGCTCTTGCCTCTGACTTTACTTTTACTTCTAGAAGTTTGTCTACTTAGTCTTCTCCTGTGTTCAACGATCTGCTTTGGAGTTGGTTCGTCGTCCGAATCAGTCTCAATTATGGGTCTGCTCTCACATAATTCTGCATGTCTCTTTTCACACTCCAAAAACAGTCTCGTGTGATTGAGTATCTCATCTGTTTTCTCTACTTTATCAACGACATCTTCTGCTACCGATTCCACTGGTTTTGTTGAAGTTGGTGTTTTTTTTCTTCGTAGGAAACTCAATGCACTTACTGAAGAGCCTTTACTAGATTTCCTCTTAGGGGCGTCAGTAGAAATGCTCTTTCTACTATTGGATAGGGCCTTATCCTCCTTCTTACTGTTCTTCCTGATTTGATCTAATTTCAAAGAGGATCCATGTATTGATTCCCGATCTTCCTCACTCCAAAGACTTTCTCTGGACTTCTTCTTGTCATTATTCTTGTCTAGCTCTTTCTTGTGAGATTCCAACCACTCGTCTCCGAGATTTTTGACGATTTCCAAAGGATTTGAAAGGGACATAGTTTTTCTATGTCCCTTTTTATTAGATCTGGTCTCAACTTCTTCATCTGTTACCGCTAGTTTGAGAGATTCTTTGCTGATGGCTGGTGTCTTGAGCCTTGGCAGAGCATCATCACTTGCTGATATAGCATCGCTGTGTCCATCGGCTGATTCGTAAAGCGATTCATCGCTTTCATCTCTGCGTTCTATTGGAACATTTTTTGTGTTAATAGTCACAGTTACAAAATAGATTTCATTATTTCCTTGCCATTTAACAATTATAATTTATGAATAAATTACATATTAATTGTGTTAGAAGACAGTTAAATGAAAATTGTACTTATCTCGAACAAGTAAGGTTCATTTAAAATGTTTGCATTTGTATATTTTTAAATAATCTCAAAATTATACGATACCAGTGAACTTGGGGTTTCTATTACTATTTATAATATAATTATTTTTAATGATAACCATTATATTTTTTACCTTTGGAACATTTATAACTTCGCGGCATCCGGGTTTGAGTTTACAACAGACTATTTGAAAGAGCTATAATTAAAACTCTTATATGACGAATAAAACTATTTAAGAAGACACATGGTACGAAGTTTTCTGTATGCATAGCAGCCATATCATACAGCATATGACATATGCTGTATGATAAACACATAGACCATATAACAAAAAAAGCCAATAAGACATTAGGTTTTGTCATGAGAGTCAGTTCACAATTTAGTAATGTCAAGGTCTTAAAGATTTTGTATTGTTCTTTGGTGCGTAGTCTTCTAGAGTACGCTTCACGGGTATGGAATCCAATGTATGATGTGTATGTTAATAGAATCGAATCCATACAACGTAGATTTTTAAGATTTTTAGAGTTTAAATGCAAGGTTAGCGATAGTCACTACGAAGCTAGATGTCTCAGACATCATATTTTGCCATTGCACAAAAGGAGACAAATAGCAGATATAGTGATGTTAAGTAAAATTGCACAGTCTAAAATAGACTCGCCTTATTTATTATCTAAAATATGTTTAAAAGTGCCAACAAGACTATTCCGGAATCCAGTATAATTGTTTGTTCCTCGGGTATCTAGTAATTATAGGGCATATTCTTATTTTAATCGTGTGTCAATTGACTATAATCTTTTAGCTGTTGTACATGATATAGATTTATTTATTAGTAATCCACAAAATTTTAAGACGGTCCTGGTAAAGCATTGGTTTGAATATTAACAAGTTGCATTTAATAGGTCAGTTTTAAAATAATTTATTTTCTTTTTCAATTTCCTCTTTTTAATTTAATTAATAGAATATAAATTATTTATTAGCAAGCATTATAGCTATCTATATGTGGAAACAATTAAATGGTTATATATATTTAGTAGTATGTACTTAGTTATAAACTGTTTGTTTTCCGAATGAAATAAGATAAAATAAAATAAAAATAGCGACTTAACCCCTTTATTAATAAAAGCTACAAGAGGTTTATAGGCTCGTTAAAAAAGGTGTTTTTCCTAAGAACACATTATTAAGGCGATTATGAAAAACGCTTATTTTAGTTTCATTGTAACAATTTGATAAACATTATGAATAAGAGTGTTAATTTATACAAGAAAACTTTTTGAGATTTAACAGCAAAAAATTGATTTTAAATAGAATAATTATCTCCGCATGTTCATATTTTTAATATCTACCTCGAAAGTTATGCATTTTATCCTTGAAGCTACCTTCAAGTCGGATCGAAACGAATTCGTGGCGGCTGAAATTTGCAACAGTTAAATTGTTTAGTTTTATCTTATTCAAGGTGATCCAATAAATGACAGAATGTTTCTCAACAATTCCATTGTTTTGTAAAATGTTACGGAGAATTGATTGAGTTGACTTTAGATAAAATAAGATGGATAGTATGTATGTATGTATGCCAGGGCTCAAGCGGAGCGGGCGATCGCCATTGACAAAAAAGGTAGGCTTCACAAATTGCGAATGAACTCCGCAATCTGTGAAGCCCACCTTGAGGCACCCTAAGATAGCCATGGGTAAAGGTGTCACAGTCAAGTGTCCACGACACTAGTTCCCGTGGTGCCTCATAAAAAATAAACATAGGATGAACATATTTTTCACAATGCGTTTAGTCTTTGCTCGTCAAATGTCACGTAAAGAGCGAACGGTAGCACAACAGTGCTTGCAACTTAAAATTTGCAGCTCCGATAAATTTAAACCATGGAAGACGAATATTAAGGAATTTATTCCTGAAGTAATTCTTAACAAGCATTGGAATGCTATATATAATGTTAATAATTACTTCAGGAATAAATTCCTTAACATCAGTGACGCCAACTGTGTTTCGTACGTTCTTGTTTTTATACATTTTATGTATTTCGCCTTTCTTGTCGACACACGGATCACTCTAGCTTTCTCGACTCTTAAAAGGGTTAGAGTAAAATATGTCATTTTGATTTGTACTCGGTCATTATTGAGCTAAGTCTCTCTTTTTCAGTGAGCCATCTCGCACAAGTCTAATGCAGTACAACTCGCTTGTATTGCTCAAAGTTGCTCTTTATTGGTGGTATGGACGCGACGAGCAACATCCAACAAATAGCAAGCAATAAGTAGTCGCAAAAGTTAAAGAATATTATCTAACTATTAGTGTTACAGTTTTGCACAACTTATAATTCCTTAAACTTATAACCTGTTTCCGACACGTAAATAATCTATATCGAACTTATTTCGCAAGCGAAAATGGCAATGTTGCTTGGCTACGCATTCTTAGCTATGTCCCGCTTACGTGATTCGTACGCTGCTGTGCGCTAGTAAAATTAGTCTACTGCGCAGATGCATCGTGAGAAATTATTAGTTGTGTTTTGTACATTATGCTACTTGAACAGTGTGGGTCCACCATTAGGTCGACATCGAGTGGTTTCATTTCGGTTGATCGTCAAACTGTTTGCAGTCTAATTCCGACCACACTGATACACTCTGGGCTTGTTTTAACATTCCAATATTTGACTGTCACTGTCACGCTTGATCGATAACCGTGAACTTGAGACCGGTTATTATTGAACTAGTTCTTAATTTATAACGGGTTATGATTTAAAAAAAAAGTCATGTAGTAGAGCCATGCTGGAGTCACTATTTTGGTCAGAGCACGTTGGGCCGGCTCCGTCGATGTGATACCACACCCTGAGAGAAGCGACGCGCCCCTTCTCACCTCGAGGTCAGACCGAGGCAGCCGGAGAGACCCAGATCTCCGGTTAATATATGGTGAGGCCAGCCCGCAAGGGGCCGGCCCTCGTCCGTCCGGGCTGAAGGTGAATGCTCGAGCCAGCCCACAGCCGGACGAAGGACGCTCGAGGATCGGACAGGGGTTTCAGGGGGGGTGTGATACCACACCAACACAGAATATCGGCGAGTTCCGTTGGACAACATTCCCGTCCCTCTATCCCATCCCCCTATTTCAATCTCATATCCCATCCTTTCAATCCCATTCCTTCTGTTTGATCCACTATCTCATCGAGGAATATCTTTTCTTGGGACACTTGATCGGCCATATGCCCACCGTGGCCTACGAGCGGAGGGACGGGGGATGGTCGGCCGTCAAACTACCCACTAAACCTAACCTGCGCCCCTCTCCTATACGCTCTTATGGAGTGCCACAGGCACTAAAGCATAGGTACTACATCTGTGACACCCCGACGTCTGACTATCTCACTTAGGGAACCCTTTTCCCCAACTCGGGGAGTCCGCGGGATCCGATCTATCTCACCCCCCTAACCCATCCTAAAGGCCGGAACAACGCGTTACGGCGTCTATGAGCCGTCAGCCTGTTTCATTTAAAAGAACGGTAATTCCTAATAGTATTCTGAATGCGTAATGAGTGAACGAATAAGACTTTTTTTAAGAAGCCAATAAACCTCGAATGTGTATTATGAATGAGTGGGATTACTCTCTCCACCGAAATGGTTACTTCGTACGCCCTTATTACGGCACCCGCATGAGAGTATCTCATGAAATACAGTCTATTAGTGTTAATATATTCGCTTTAATGTTAATAAACGCGTCGTAAGTTAAACTTTCTCACATAGTTGATAAACAAAGCATCATTTAGACATAAATCTTACAGAGATTACATTACGCGCTCATCGCGCACCATTCTCCGCGTTTAGAAAGTACTGTTACGTGTCTTTTAAGGTTTTTAATGTTCATTTTCGAACAAGTTTCAAATTACATTTAACCTTGTTTTTATCGAAGAATGTACTATAAGTAAGAACTCGTTGTAACTAGAAAAGTAAAAAAATCTATATCCAGTTTGAATTTTCATGTGGTCCTTAATCCTAAACATTCAAAGGAATGTCGAGGCCGATTTTCACGAAATCTCTTGTCAGGAATCGAATCGGTTGATTTTGAAAAAAATAAATGCTTCCTTTATTAGTATACCAAATCATAGAGTAACTTGTAACGATCGATATCTGTGAAAGAATGTCAAATGGAAACCTAAGGGAAACGGTTGATTTTGAACAAAATGTTGTATTTTTTCTTACATTATTAAATATTAAATTGGGCCGGTCATTTCACTGTAACTCCTTTTATCCAATTTGGAAATGATGAAAATTATTATATTGTTAATAGTAAGTATTGTAAGGATCAATTTCTGTATCTGAAACGGCAAACAAACAGAGAGAGTTGATTTTTTTGAAAATCGGTTTATGTTTTCAAATACTCATGGACTGCGCTTTAACTTCTCAAATTTTTCGAACCAATGTGCATTTTGTTAACACTATTTTTTTAAAAGCACCTATTTTTGGCAAAATTTGAACATGAAGTTGAACTAGCGATTTAAATTTTAAAATAATGAATTGAACAATTAATTTTGTTTTGTGGTGCCTACTTGTAGTATGATTATAATGTATCGTAGTCTTTGGGATCGAGGAGAGAAATGAGTCTCAACGCAACCGATTACCCATTGATTGATTGGGGTATAAATACGTGTGTTCGAATTAATCTTCATTTATAAATATCTAATAACGATATAGTAATTTACATCATTTCCAAACTGGATAAAATGAGTTACAGTGAAATGACCGGCGCAATTTAATATTTAAATAATGTAAGTAAAATACAACATTTTATTCAAAATCAACCATTTCCGTTTGACATTCTTTCACAGATATTGGATCCTTACGAGTTACACGGAAGTGTTTATATTTTCCAAAATCAGCCGATTTCATTCCTGACAAGGGTAATTGATTTTTCATAAGCCTCTTTACGCCATTTTAGTTGTCGTCCAAATCGGCTTCGTACTTCGTATAGTTTAGGATTTGGCCCTGAAAGCCCACTTGAAAAATTCAGTCCGAATCTACTGCCTCTAAACGGTTCGACCGATTTGAATGAATTTTTTTGTGTGTGTTCAGGTAGATTCGAGGATGATTTAGATTCACAATTGGACCCGGTAGGTGGCGTTGCAATCGGGTTCTAAATTTTATTTCTTCAGGACAGGACTACGTCTGCCGGGACAGCTAGTACTAATATATAAAACTGAAGAGTATGTTTGCTTGAACGCGCTAATCTCAGGAACTACTGGTCTGATTTGAAAAATTCTTTCAGTGTTAGATAGCCCATTTATCGAGGAAGCCTATAGATTTTATATCATCACGCTAAGATCAATAGGGGCGAAGCACCAATGAAGAATGTTTCAAAATCGGAGGGTTATTTAAACTTACTTTTTTTTAACTATTCCACGCGAACGAAGTCGCGGGCAGAAGCTTGTATTATAATAAATCTATAGAGTAGTCGAGTTTCTATAATTAACTTAAATAAAAATATAATCAGGGAGGCTAATTCGGACCAGTAGATTTAGAAAATGCAACATGTAGAATTTTTAACCGTCTGTCCGTTAATATCATCACGTGAAAACTACAGAACGGATTTAGAGAAGCGAAAGCAAGAACCGGGCCACGTTTTCGTTTCTCGCGTGCGTCTTTTTTCAAATCATAACAATGTTTCATTATGTCTATTTCATTTTTTTTTTTTTTTAATTAATGTTTTATGATATTTTTTCACTTTTTTTAACAATAACAATTTTTCATGTCTTTTTTTAAATAACATAAATATTTATTAGGTCTTTCTTATTTAAAAAACTCGAATTATTGGCTTAATATTTACTTTCAAAACTGTAACAATCAATCTCTCTCTACTTTTGTTTTTGCTAATGAGATGTCTGATTAAAATCGAAAATAGAATTCTCACGAGATCCAAATCTTTATATGTTAAATCACTTTAAACCTAAATTATGTTACATAACAACTAGATTAAGCGGTGTTATCAGCTCTTATCTTTTCCTTTTATAACAAGTGTTTATTGCTCTTGTAACTCTTCATTTAACGAGCTTATGAGAAAACTTTGTGTTTGTTTATGTAATATTAATCAGTTATATACACTAAATTACGTAAACTTGAGGTTAACGGTCCATTATGAGACTCTGGGTGTGGTTTTTGTTTGTTGTTTTTTTGATAAACGGTCTTTAATACACATTAGATTAGATGGGTCCCATTGCGGTGCCGTGGGTTCAAATCCTGACGAGAGAAAATAATCTGAAGAAACCAATTGCTTCAAGATTGAGTAACGGGTGAAATAATATCTGGTCTTCCGAGAACACGGCTACTTGAAAAGTGGCCGAAACGTCGGAAATCTTAAGCTTAAAATCGTTAAAACAAAGTTTCAATTATATGTATGACCTTCAAAAAATGCGCTCAAGTGGAACTTAGTTTAAATAAAAACTTTTGCTTTTACATTTAAATCCCCAAAATCATAAATATTGAAAACTAATGAAATATTTATAAAATTATACTTTTAGGTATTTAATTACTACTGCTAACTAAGAAAGTTGTTATAACTTATGGTGTTATAGGTTAGTTCATTTCCAAAACCAAACGACCTCTTGCATGACTCATTCGTATTAAAATTCATGGGAAGAACCCCTGCTTGCGTAAAAAAAAAGCTTTAATATCTTTAGACTTAGAACGTAACTTTTAATGCATTCGTTTTTTATTATTAATCTATAACAGGCGTAATTTATAAAATAGGTTGACATTGAATGCAGTATTGACAACTTTTTCTTGGCATATAATTGTGGCATTCAATATACTATTATGAAGTTAAAACACGTTACAATATGAAGGCTTACGTCACACCACGGAAACCAAAAAACTGTAATACCAACAATAGCAGATATCCGGCGTTTCCTGGTACTTATAACATTTTCAAATCAAATCAAATTTATTTGTTTTTCTCCAATCATTCTTTTTTTTCACCTTCTCCCAATTACGGGTCGGCACAGTATGTCTTTTCCTACCCTACTCCTCTCATCTGACGTACGTCATCTGTCACACCACAAATCATAATATCATTCTTCACACAATCCATCAATCTCTTTTTTGGGATACCTTTTGTCACGCGACTTTCATCCCTTCACATTACATGCATATACCACCTTAATCTTCTTCCTCTCAACCATTCAGTCACGGCTGCAACTTTCAAAGATCCACTTATGTACTAATTTCTGACCTTAGCCATTCTTGTAACATCACACATCCATCTTAAAATTCTCATCTCAACTGAGCGGAGGCGTGTGTGGTCTATCTATCACTTTAGTGGGCCAAGATTCAGACCCGTATAACATATATCGTTATAGTACAAAGATGCCGGCTTTCTACCACACTCCCACAGAGTACCTTGATCCCCACTATGGGAGATCCAAACAGGAATAAACGGCTATCTATAGTTTCAATACATACAGCCTATGAAAATTTATTGACTCAAAAATTTATTTAAAAGTTAGATAGCCTCTTAGTATTTAAAAAAAATTATCAAAATCCAACAAAACTGTTTAAATTAAATCCATTCAAACATACATACAAATAATTTTGGGAGGTATATTAGTATAGATGTGAACTTAAATATGGCTGGTTTTCGACTAATAATAGTTAGTCACGACGAGCGTTGACATTTGTAATTATTTTCTGATTAATTCTCTTCTTCAAAATTTGACACATCAATAACAAAGCCCTTGACTATAATTCATTACAAAACCCGTTTTAACATCACCTTTGGTTATACAAAGTTAATACCAACCCAATACGTATTAATAACAAGTTACATTCTACGGGCATATTTTTTAAACCGAGGGCTTCACGTCATCGCCGAAACGGTTACGAACCGTCTGTTGGTCTTTGGGCATTATTATCCTTATAAGTGCGAATGTACTAAGACGTTAGTTATTCAAATATGGAACGTGTTCTTAATTTAAATTCGTTTTAACGTATTTATTTTTATAAGAGACTGTTTCGCGGGAATTTGAATGTGATGCTTTGTTTACAGGTTTATTTTTTTATACAAAAAAATCGGCCAAGTGTGTGTCAATCGACACACGATATGGGATTCCGTACAAATGAATAATTATCAACGCAATCGTTAATGTGGCTACGGAACCGTTAAAAACATTAACGAACCGAAAATACCCCATTTCGGATCTTGTTCAAACCTGTATTATTATTTTGGATCATATACTAATGTAAAAAGAAATCAATTGTCTCTTAATAGCCAATTAATAGGTAGTAGTAATATACTGTCTACTATTTATTAATTGGCCATTAATTGACAATTGATTTATATCAATCAGTATCAATATATGTGTAAATAACTATTCCGCACACAGAGTGGATGGACTTTTAAGGAATAATTACATTACACTGAGATGTCAATGACACGTGATCCGCGTATACTACAAATGGAATGAATAACAATATTTTATTTATTTATTCTTAATACATCAAACACAGTTACGACAAGCAATTATACAGATTAAATTAATTTAGAAAGGAAAGTGAAATGGAAGCCATCTCTGTCATAGAATTTACAATTCATTTCTGCAAGAATCAAATAGAATTGAATTTAAGTATCATCAGCGAATTCATGTTTCACCAATATTATTTATTTTGGTCCAACTTTTTTTTAACGATCGCACCGACCACACCCGGTGCGTTCCAATAAACTATGCCGCAGTGTAAATTACTGCCGTGTACCACGCCACCGTTTTGACAGTGGATAAGCATTCGACCTACAAATGTTATTACACCACCACCTATATAGTTCTAACTAGAAATCAAAGAAAAAGCCGCACTCTAAACCGTTAAAACGCAATTTTAAAATTCCCACAGACAATGTCAGCTCATATGGAATTAGACCGCCGTATACAAAATCGATTTCGGTCAATGGCCTATTAATAAAAAAAAAACGTTGTACGAGGAAATAGAAACAAGGCTTTTGACCTTTGCGAATATTTTTTTAGTGTTGTGCTAAATTAATTTGGTTCGAATTTGGAACGTATTATTTTTGAGGTTAAGTATTACGTTATGGAAATAGAGTAATATCACGCCGTGTTCCATTTTTACGAATATTGTTATAGCACAAAACAAATGAGTCATAAGTTCTAATTCTAATTAAAGTCAGGTAATATTAAAACTACATTTAAATTTATGTTCAAGCAATTAATTTGTGTTTAGTTAAATTGAGAAATGGTCACGATAGACACTTTTTCATTTAAAATTCAGGCATTGCACAGCATTTTGCAGTTAATCAGGAGATGCCATAATCTTTGGCGCCGATAGCGATTCTCAGTGTTATCGCTGTTTCAAGACTAAAAAGCTTGCTAACAACAGGTATGTAGCTAAGACCTATTAATTTAGGTACTAGATTTTTGAAGCTCCGTAGTTGAAAGGAGAGAAGTACAGTACTATAGTTTACCACTACGGAACCTTTCTATGTGCGTGTGCCGACATGCACATAGCGGAATGTCTTTAATTAATTTTTGTTTAATTATAAGTAACATTTTCTCGCAGTCGCTTAGTAGCACCAGCATAATTTATTTATAATTAAAATAAATATTTAGTTTTAAATTATGAATATTAATAATGAGTCGATCTTAACTGTCTTCTAACACAATTATTTATTCATGTTATAAATAATAATAAAAATAGTCCTATATATTGTAATTTGTGAAAATGTAAACAGTTTAAAAAAGCTAAATCTTAAATAACAATATCAGTTTTATAAAACTGATACAAAAAATATAATTCGAAAAGAAAATTAATCAATTTAGTTGTAAATATATTACTTGTAACAAAATGGCAAGGAAATCCGTTATTAACAGAAAAAAAACATACAAACCTAATGACACTCTCACATCCAAAATGTCCGAGTGCCTACGTTTCTCCTTCTCACTCTCCGTAGAAGCCTCCCTCTCACTGGACTCCCTTGTGGGGTGCAGGAAGTTCTGCTTCTTCTTCCTCAACTTCCCCACAACTCCATTCTCCACTGATTTCTCACTCACCGGTTTAGGTTCTCTCTTAAACCACATCATCACGACTGGCTGGTTTTGAAACTGTTCTTTTTTCTAACCAACCGCTGTAACTATTTGTTTGTTACGTTATTTTTTATCACATCACTACGTAATATCCATTTGAGATTCGATTTTTAAAACTAACACTCACTATGATTGTTCTATTTTAAAATTGAAATTTAAGAACCTTCTTGGATTCATTCACTTACGTGTTTAGAACATTATCACTGGGTTTTTAAAGTTGGAATTTTTTTCCAAAAAGTAGTTTTTAAAACACTTGTATTTATTTGACAGCTTTCTGTTGGTGAATAAATAGTTATATTGGCTGCTACTTTAAAAACCTCAGTCAAAAACATGTCAATGGAAAGAGATGCTGCCAGCTTAAGTAATATGTATTAACATTTTGTTGCGACTTTATTGACCGCACCAGACTTTTTGGCCTATCCAAATAATCTGTAGAAAGAAGTCTACACAACGTCTTGTTTCCAACGAGATACTGTATATAACATAACCATCTACTGCTAACTCAGAGCGTTAATAAAGTTTGGACAGTATCATATCAGTAACGTAGCGTCGTGTAGATTTTGTACATTTACCAATACCAATGCACTCAGATGCTACATTTCCGATCTTACAATTTTCTTACTTTAACATTGGCAGAAATTTGACATTGTTTATTGGCCGGTTCCTGTAATTATCTTACTATTCGTTCACTTGCCTTACCATCGGTTCAATTTTGATATTACTTGTATAGAGCTTATGTCAAACTTTAACCGATAGTAAGGCAAATTATTAACACACTAGTGGGTAGTATAACCTTGGAATCTCAATCAGCTCGCAGGCAAAATTATAATAAATATTAATTTTGCTTAGATATCTTCCATTTGAGAGATTTTGACTGACGTCTCATCATACAGCCATAGCGGAGACATCTGACGCATATTACGCTACGCTCCTTCCTGGCTGACGGCCAATAATGCAAAATCAGTAATTGGTTTAGTTACATTATGTATGTGTGCATGTTTGTATGACGTTCTTGGCAATCACCTCGCCATATAATGATAAAGATATAAATAAACATAAGATTGTCGCCCTTTACGCGCGTAAAGCGTTTATTAATATTTTGTAATAATTCAAATAATCTCAAGTCGATATAGTCGATTGTAAACAAGTTACTGTATGCTATGATATCATTACTCCATATAGCGATTTCATAATATCAAACGCATGTCTAAATACTAACGGTCTTATTCATATTGAGTTAGAATAAGTACGTAGGCTTCTCTACTCCTGGAATGTCGGACTCGTTTTCGTAAAATAAGGCAAACAATAAAAAATATTACTTACCATAAAAAAGCGTTTTAATTGAATTATTCATTATATTTTACAGGAAACATAACCAGTGGCAAAATTCGGAATTTTACTATTGCCCAACAGTGGGCAAGCAACATGAGGGTGTCGCCGACATTTCAGGTTTTAAGGTTATTAAAGAAGCCTACAAACTTACTCTAAGTCAATATGAATAAGACCGTCACTTATTAAAACCTAATGGACGGCCTCTTTGGTTTAGTGGGCTAAGTCTTTACCGGCATAACTCACCGCAGCACAGAGGCTCCAGGTTCGATACCTGGCATGGAAAATTTCGTAAACGAACTTGCCGTTATTTACTATGGTATGGGTGTGTGGAATCGGCCCCAGAGCGGTCCATTGTATATTACTCACATCTCAAACGTAACTTGATTAGTTTGAGAATATACGATGCGTGTGTCTGCCAATTGTTATTATTATACTTCCAAACCGCGACTAAGTCCTTATAGAGAGAAGACATCGCGTAACTTTAACTTCAAATTTATTAAATTGCGAATAGAGATGGTGGCTATTGTGAAAACCAGCTGAATAGCGGCTTTTCACGTAATTGCCACGGCTAAATTGTCCATCAGCTCACTAGCTAGCTAATGGTCGTCAAATAAAACCGAAAATCTGATATATTTACGGCTTACCCGTGAGCCGTCATGAAGTTTCACATTTCTAGAAAATATAAAATGCTTACATCGTGACATAGGTACACGTCCTTTTTTTAAAAAAACGCTGGGAGGAGTTAAAGGTAGTGTATTAATCAAATATATAATATAATAGCAGCCCATAAACGTCCCACTGCTGGGCGTGGACCTGCCATTATAGGGGAATGCACAATATTGGCCGCCACGCTTCTCCAAGGCCGCTTGGCAGTTTGACATATCGGGTACCTAGATGCGCAGGTTTCATCGCGATGTTTTCATACACCGTTAGCATGCTTTCCGGTCAGGATTCGAACGACTTTCCCGCCCGTGAGTGCAGGACGCGTGCGCTAATCACTAAGCTACCGCGGCTTTTTTGTGTCTATTATAATAGGAACATTAATAATGAAATAGATGTATAAATAAATAACTTAAGACCCATTCAACTGCGGTCAGTTTTTAATATTGCACCGGAAGCGCGGAGGCCGCATCCTCGCTTACGGTTTCCGGTTGCGCGTGAGCACCGCGTTGCTTTGTCGACGCTTAGAGCTTTTTGTATTTCAACTTATTCGTCTACAGAACTCTTTCTAAAAAAAAGATGACAAGACAATATATATTTTATATTTGAAAAATTAATTCGTTATCAATTTTCTTGTCTTGATATATAAAAATGAATGTTTGTCTGTATGTCCTTTAATTCAAATTCAAATTCAAAGTTTTTTATTCATAATAAGTTCCACTGGAGAACACTTTTTGAAGGTCATATAAATATATAAGTTAAAATTTAATTTTTCTTCCTATTCTATGCATACCGCTTCACAACGTGTTACTGCTGTTAAAGAGAAGAAGCGGCAAGAAACTCCCCAGCAACACGTCTAGCTAAATAATGTTTTTCTTTAAGTTTTTTATTCTATTTATATCTCAAGTTGTCTTTTTTTTAATAAGTTTTATACAGAAGTATGTTACAGAATTACTTTTATATATATAGAATCGTAAACTATACATTTGATCATGTGATGATCTTTAGCAAAGTTGTTGTGCATGAACCAAAGAAGGTTTCTGAGTAGGTTCACAATTGGACCCGGTAGGTGGAAGCTTTTCCGGGCTGGACGACGTCTGCCGGGACAGCTAGTTACTTTAATAAATATTACGATCTACTCTCTATAGAGACCAATAAGTAATTTAACTTTAACCTAATATTCTACAATATAAATTATATTGGTACGGATTTGTGGGATTTGAATTTAAACATTAAAAACAGTTTATAATGTCTTACTCGCGGGTCGGCTATAACACAAAAAGGAGGATTAGAGATTAACAAAACAGACGGTTACTTAGAGAATTAGCGCGAACAATGAAAGTAAACAATTAAGACATTCATATTACGTTATATATAACTTACATTCCAAGGGGTAATATAATACATGTTGCAAAGGATTATATCTTCTCGGAAATTCAGTTGTAGCAATACCTAAAAATGTGTCAAATGGCACTTTACCTATGGACGGTGCCTATATCATATTTTTAACTCGCTCGCATTATTATCGGTTGAATTTTGGCATTACCTATATGGGGCTTATGTCAAATTTGTCTGTTATGGAGCAAAACAATATGAAATCAGATTTTCTAAAATACTGATTTATATGTAGGTACTTATCTATACATATATGTAGTAGCGTGTCCGGAAGACGTTATCCTACTCTGAAAAATAAAGATCTAGGTGCCGATTGCAGCGCCACCTACTGGGTCTAATGGTGAATCCAAACCATTCTCGAATCCACTTGAATACATACAAAAAAAAAGTCATCAAAATCAGTCCAAACGGTTCAGTGACATAACGAACAGAAGAATTATATCTACACTAATATTATAAAGAGGACTGATTTGTATTTTTGTAACGTATAAACTCAAAAACTACTGAACCCATTTCAAAAATTCTTTCACCATTCGAATACTACATTATTCCTGATTAATTTTAGGCTACATAAATACTAGGGATCCCTTCTAAAACTTCAATATTATAACCTATCAACGTAAACAAAACACTTGGCGCTGGATTCTACGATTTTGATGAAATTTGATGTGTGTTTGAATGGGTCCCGGGGTGGTTTAGATTCACAATTCGACCCGGTAGGTGGAGCTGAAAACGGGTTCTAATTTTTATCTTTTCAGGGCGGGACAACGTCTGCCAAAACCGCTAGTAGTATATTATAAAGATAATTACTTGACCTCATTAGCTGACCGACATACCAACGCGCAGCCTAAATACTGGGGCTGGGACTGTAAAAATTTACATGCGCGTTCTTTATATATTGTAGGTAATAAAGGATTTTTGAAAATCCGTCATTTTCAATGTGAGAAGCAAGAAATTATATATATATATATATATATATTGTTACGACCTGACGCCGAAGAAAGACAAATTCACACATGCATACCTGTAGACATTTTATTACCTTTTCGGCATTTGGACTTCTTTTGTTAACTTGGTGTTTAAAATTTGTGATTAGAAAAACAGCCCATTGTGTATTGTAATCTTGTATGGTAGTCATTAGCCATGTGTGATTCTAAGAAATTCGTTCCACGCGGTCAGGCATACACATTGCGTCTGTGCCGTATAAAGCAATGCCGCAATGGAGAGATGAGCAGTCGAGCGATAACCACAAGCGAAGCAAGACTTGTGTACATTCGGTAATCCATTTAGTGACGGACTTTGCGTGTGTATTTGAATTACGATCTCCTGCATTACGCTTGGACTTATTGCGTTCGGTTATATTTGTACCTGTGTTAAATACGTGTTTGTATGGTTCTACTAAACTCTATAATCATTCCAACGGCATTTTAATTCGAGTCCTGCAACTCGTAACAATATATATATATATATATCTGCTTCTAATTAGAAATAAATGCATACATATAGTTATCGTCGTTTTTGGAAATTCTACCCCTGAGATAGTGAAAAACAGGGCTACATTTTAACTTTTTTTGACTACTCGAACAATATATATAATAATCGCCCCACTGCTGGGCTCGGGCCTCCCACTATAGGGGAACGGACAGCATAACCGCCACGCTTGTCCAAGCGACTTGGCAGGTTAGACAGATCGGTTAAACTCGATGTGCAGGTTTCATCACGATGTTTTCCTTCACCGTTGTTAGCACGAGGCCATTGTAACAATATGCACATTAGGTCAGAAAACTGCCTATGTGGTGCATGCGTTAAGACCAGGATCGAACCCGCGCCCTTTGAGTTTGCGACGCGTGCGCTAACCATTACGCTACCACGACTTCTACCAACTATATATATAAGTTAGTTCAAACTAAAGTCATTATAAAACTTCGCTTCACTTTCCATTCACTAAGCAACCATCCCCCGTTACCATTTTATGCTCGCTTTTTAATCCCCCCGTCCCTAAAGAGTCGTCTGCCACCGCACATGAGAGCTAAACTGGTGATGTTTTTTCATTTCCATTTTTTTAACCGTTAAAACGTCGACGAATGGAAAAGGTCTGAAAATAAAACTGCTGCCTTCGCGTACAGTAAGCGTTTTAATTAGAACCGTAATACCGCAGAGCTTTGAAGATTATTCCTTTTGAATATAGCTTGGTACAGTTCTTGCATAAAATCAAAGCCATTTTTGAAGCAGGCTTTTTCAAGAGAAATGCAGTTAACACTCATTGACTAGGAAACTTATTTCAATAGCGAAGCCTGTCTTAACTACATTAGGCACCGGGGTAAGCCTGCCCAACCATTTGTTTCTAAAATAGAAACCGACTTCAAGAGTAATAGTAGCCAGCCTTACCCATAACTTCGATAACTTAGTCTCAGAATTCTACTTCCAGTATAAAGGGATTATAGATAGAATACAATATAGGTTTACTTCATTGTACTTAGTTTATTTATTTAGAGAATGTTTAGACGGTCTTTGTGGTTGAGCGGTCTAAGCCTTTCCCGACCTACCTCCCTGCAACGCAGAGGCTCCAAGTTCGATTCCTGGTATGGTAAATTTCAGAAACGATTTTTTTCCGTTTTTTACAATGGACTGGGTGTCTGGGATTGGCCCAGAGTAGTGCGTTGTTATATTACCTATAACACAAGCGTAACTTGCTTAATTTGGGTATATACAATATGTGTGTTCGTCTGCAAAAAAATGTATATATTGATGTAAATAAAAGCTTCATATTATACTAGCTTCTGCCCGCAACTTCATCCGCGTGGAAAGTTTTTTTAACTAACCCACGGGAACTCTTTAATTTTTCGGGATCAAAAGTATCCTATATGTTGACCAGGGATATAAGCTTCCACTGTACAGAATTTCATTTAAATCGGTCCAGTCGTTTCGGAGATTAGCCGGTACAAACAGAGAAACAAAACAAATTTGAAAAAAATCTAAATTAGTTCTATTTCACTTCTTACATCCCCTGACTTGGTTTTTAGCATTTTTTTTCATTGTACAGAAATTCGATCTCTACAGTTTTATTATATGTATATAGAAAATTAACTTTAATGTTATCAATCGATTGCACTATACACAATTAATCAACACCATCTAAATCATTTTAGAGATAATTTATCCTAATAAAAATGGGATTATTTTTATTAGGACGACCTAAGCATATGCAAATAATAATATATATCAATAATTTTTAGTTAGTTTATTCATACATCCAAATACGAAACAAAATTTGTAATATATGAATAAATAATTAGAATTTCCTCATCGCCTTAAACAGAAGCGGTTAAGTCATACATGCTAATCATTTCCTGAAAAAGACGTTACTAAATGTTGCCTTTGAAATCTATTTCATTTTACCTGGAACCGTTTGTACGGACATTAGTCATACATCATACATATTTAATAGAAATATAAAACGGAAAATTGTTTGTCCAAGAACATTAAACTACAAAAAAAAAAAAAAAAAAAAGATTGAAATAGGTCTTTCCACTGTATCCTCCTTTATCTATGTATCCCGGTCGAGTTTATATATAAAATGACTTTGAAAATGAGAAAAAAAATTAGATGGATTAATTCGGACCAGCATATTCGCAAAATTCTTATCTACCTGTTAGAGCAAAACTATTGAACAGATCTAAATGAAACTCGATACAAAGTTAGCTTATATCCCGGGCTAATTAATGCTTAGGATACTTTTTAACCCCATAAATAATAGACGAACGAACGTAGTACAAAAAGAATCCAATTTTTTTGGTGCCTCTGTTGCAATTCACTAATAAACACGTTATCATGGCAAAACGAATCACGCTTCGCCGACACTACTAGTACCAAATAGTACTCGAAATACTAAATTGCTAGCAGATGGACGGAAATTTGAAAACCGACTTCCAAAAACACCTCACTCGGAGTCCATATCGCTCGAATTACCGACGGAAGCGCATCCTGCTGAAAGGACACGGCGTCGGCCCCTCGACACAACATCACGAATTGGGATACTACTAATTGCACCAAATTGGAAATCCAACATGAAGTTGTTTCTTTTATGACATACTAGCGGTGTTAGTAGACGTTGCCCTGCCCTGAAAAATTAAGAGTCTAGAACCCAGCGCCAAATATTTTGTTTAGATTGATGGGTTCCTAATATTTATATAGCCCATATTAATCAGGGATAACGTTCCCCCCCCTGAAATACCGCTGCAGGGGCCCGCCCTCTAGCATTTAGGGAGCAGAGGAGTCTTCACCACTGTTGACGAAGTGAGTTTGCCTCTCCCGGGGCACTCTCAAGCACTTGTGCGCTAGGATCGGCGTGGGCGTAACTACGTTCTAAGTCTCATTCATGCCTTTCCTACTCATAAGCGCAGGGCACATGGGAGGAGGGTGGTTTTAGTGGGGTATTAGCTCATGGGCATCCATGGGTTCGAGTCTCCACACAAGCTGGTCGATTGTTGTTTGGATTGCCTCAGTGGAAAGCCTCCATGATCGACAACGGTCTAATCCCTAACAAAGGACCCGGTATGTGCGAATTGCATTTCCCCCGCCTGAAAAAAAAAGCGTTCGAACGGTGAAAGAATTTTTGAAATCGGTCCAGTAGTTTTTGAGTCTATTCGTTACAGACATACAAAAATATAAAAAAACACGTCTTTACCCGTTATAATATTGTTACAACTTCGGCTCCGACAAAAACAAATTCCACGTACAGTCTATAAAAGCACATTTTATTATGTGTCGGTATTTGAACTAATTGTAATCCTTTTATGATCGTCTTCTTTTGTTTACTTATTTATTGGCGTAGGTTTCTAGTATTGTTGAGAGCAGCCTATTGTTCTATTGTACTCGTTTTACTGCCGCTCAAGAGCATCATTAGTCAGGTGTTACGGATTAAGTACAAGCTGATTCTAGGAAATTATGTCGACATTACCGGGTGGGCACATTTGCATTTGTGCAGGATAAAACGATGACCTGATTGAGACAGGGGGTCAGTTGAGCGACAACTACGAGACGGGCGTTACGAGTGTACATGCGGGAATCTAATAGTGAAGGACTTTGCACGTTTTTATTGGATTACGACCTTCTGCGTTGTGTTTGGATTTGTTGTGTTCGGTTATATTTGTACCTGTGTTATACGTGTTTGTATAGTTCTAATAAACTCTATCATAATTCTAATAGCATTTTAATTAGAGTGCCGCTAACTCGTAACAATATTATTAGTATAGATATGTTAAAGTATCTGACCTGGATTATTTATTACTGAAACTATTATTTTTATTATTATTATATTTTTAAATTGCAATTTGTAATATTATTAATTCATAATAATTATTAATAACAATAGGGATAGCAATTTGTACGCCGTAGAGGCAAAAAAACATGCGATCTTATTGAAGGTTGTTACCATGTTTTTAGCAATATATGATGTTTTGATTTGATTGGATGAAACTATACACAATGAAAACCACGTTCTAACATAACTCACATATCAGCCAAAGATCTCTTTATATATTCACTTCCTCCCTATTTCTGTACAGATCTTATTACCAGGATACTACTATAATTGGCTCGGCATTTCCTTTTTGAGTTCACACAAAAATAACCGAAAAAAACATCAACACACCGACAGACGTAAGGAATGTCGTAAAGGGGAAGTTATTATTGGAACGTCTCGACTTCGATTCCGTTTTTGGTTAATTTTTGACATATTGCCGACGGATATAAACCGTTGGATCGAGAGGATAAGCAAATTGGGGTTGAAATGTCAGTGATTTATTGTGCTTTATTCTCTTTTATACTTGGAGGGTTATCTTGACCCCTTTTAAAGTTATTTGTAACGAATATTTTCAGCTGAGATGAGAATCTTGGGATGATGTGTGGTGTTGCAAGAATGGATAAGGTGAGAAATAAGTATATAAGAGGAACTTTGAAAGTTGGACCCGTGACTGAAAGATTGAGAGGAAGAAGATTAATATTATGGGCATGTAATGAGGAAGGATGAAAGTCACGTGATAAAAAGAATGAAAGTACAAGATAGATGGGTACAAATGTAAAGGTAGATCAAAAAAGAGGGATGGATTGTGTGAAGGACGATTTGAATATTTGTGGTGTGACAGATTTATGTCAGAATAGAGAAGTGTGGAAGGCATAGACATATTGTTGGAGAAGGTGAAAGGAAAGATATAATAGATACCATAAAATATCGACAACTACAGTTAGAAATTAGCGTTTGACTTATACAAACTCATATTACGTTAGAACTACGGTTATAAATTTTAATAATATAATCAAACATATTATATCGTGCGCGTACGCACCATATGGTACGGAATAGTGCGCGGCGCTGTTCTAAAATTAGCTCTTCCCTTACATTACAATCATTAATCAACATGCCCGAGTCGCCATTTTGATTCTTTTACATTTTAGTACCGATAACAGAACATTTAGGCGAATCGAAAGTGAATATTTGGATCACTCTAATAATTTAGACAAGACTGTGTTTCTCATTTTCAAATTAATTATAACAAAATTAAATTAATTGTGCGAGTTATATAAAAAGCTTCATTATGGTGCGGCTCGCACCTGCGATAAGGTTAGAAACATGCCGAATGCGTCTTATTTAAAAATAACACGTCGCCTCTCAAATAACGCATTAAGCCCGTCGCCATATCTGCGAGAAACGGCCCATATATCTGTAACACTATCGCAGATGATGCCCCACCGTTAGACACGATCGGTCTTAACACTAATCTTGGCATCAATGTAAACTAAGTATCGGGCCTCTTACAAGCTGCAATGCAACGGAGGCGTGGTGCGTACGTGCTGGAATGCGAGTTTCGGCTTTTGAATTCTATTTGTACACTTCTAATTGTACATATTTTAATATGCCATGCGGGTTAGTGTAGCTGACGAAGTAAATGCATGAATGCTAGAATTGGTCTGGTTTTTGCGATTGACGAGAGCGAGCGGGCGTTGCTTGCGGTAAGCACGTGACAATATGTGCGTGAGACCAAAAGCGGGTATTATACATTTTGTAATATAACAACTTCTGTATTTATCAAATTAAAAAAAGCCGGAGATAAATAATGATGAATCTTTTTAGCTAGAAATGTTGCTGGGGAGTTCCTTGCCGATTCTTCTCCTGCAGCGATAACACGTTGCGAAGCGGTGTTCATAGAATAGAAAGTAGATTTAAATCTTGACTTATATGGTATGACTTTCAAAAAGTATTCTCCAGTGGAACTGGGATGAATCCAACCTAGTCAAGTTCAATGCCTCCAAAACCCAGGCGTGTCTCTTCTCAGCCAAAAGGAATCCTTTCAACTTGACTCCTACTTTCCGGGTTGTATCCATACCGATAGCCGACAGTCTTCAGCTTCTTGGCATCTCCTTAACACAATCTCTAAATTTTGGCTCCTATATAGAGTCTGTTGCTCAGGTGGCTGGCAAAAAGCTAGGGGTTCTATCAAAGGTGAGGCAGTACTTCACACCAGTTCAGTTGTTAAATCTTTACCAAGCACAAGCTTGCATGGAATACTGCTCTCATCTTTGGGATGGCTCAGCTAAATACCAGCTGGAGACACTCGAGTCAATTGAGAAAAGAGCTAGGATACGGATAGGTAAGGACCGACTATTCGACGAGAGGCTTCAGAGCCTAAATCATCGTCGTAAAGTCGCTAGTTTGTCGGTATTCTATAGGATACACTTCGGGGAGTGTGCCACGGAACTACATGAATTGGTTCCTCCCTCACCATTCTACCACCGGACAGGCAGACATACGCGCTCACGCCACCGATATATGGTAGAAATACCAACAAAGCGGACGAAACGCTATGCTTCCACTTTTATCATACGCACCGCTGAAGAGTGGAACTCTTTACCGTCGTCTATTTTTCCTCAAGAATACAATCTAGGTGTCTTCAAGTCTCGCGTGAACAGGTATCTTCTAGGTAAGCGTGTTCCACCTTAAACTGCATTTCCACCTGACATCAGGTGCAATGTCAGTCAAACGCGAACCTATTCATTATAAAAAAAAAAAATTAATAAAAACTTTTGAATTTGAGTAATAAAAATACTCTTCTACTACAATAATATAATATAATGCTGATATTAGACGGTTTTTTATTGCGAAGCTGGCAATCAGGCAGAGGGGACAGCTCATGGAAAGTGATTACCGTCATCTATCGGCATTTGCAACAGCAGTGGCGTTGCCAGCCTTTAGGATGCGACAGGGTAAATGGGATAGAGGGAGGGAAGGCCATCGGAACTCTCACTCATCGCACGAAACATGGTTAGCTCAAAGCTGACCGTTTCACGCCGATATTCTGTGAAAGCGTGCTATCACACCGTTCCAGCCCGTCCTAACAGGTGTAATCAGGGTAACGATTCCAGCATGACTCTACCACGTCAATGAGTAGATTGTACTAAATTGAATCAATTTGGTTGAAAGGCACAACAACGAAAGGATACAACCGTATTCAATGAGATTCAATGAATCGAGTTTATATTTATAGCGATCACTTTGGTTGATTCGTTCGAATTTAACAGACAGAGATAGACCGTCTATTATTTTATTTATTTACTAGCTGACCCGGCAAACTTTGTGCCGCCTCAAAAATATTCTTTTAAATTTATTTTGATTTCTGAATGACTTTTAAATTTAATTGATTTCTAAACGACGGGACGAACACCAATGTTTGACAGGTAGGAATAGTTTCTAAGGGAAAGCGAAATTGTTGTTTTTACTATATTCCAAGCATTTTTTTCATATTTACTCACCTTTTAAACCTTCCCTGGACTTCCACAAATAATTCAAAACCAAAATTAGCTACATCAGTCCAGCCGTTCTCGAGTTTTAGCGACACTAACGAACAGCAATTGATTTTTATAGATAAAATTTATTCAATCGGAAATAGAATAAAGAATAAAATGTATTACAATAAAACAGCGAAATAAACTCTTCATTCAATATAACAATATTGCAATATGGTTTTATTGGCAACGATACCAATTTGATACATCAAACAGGAAAGATATGGAGTATGAGTAATCACATTTGATACGGCTTGTGTTATTGAAAATGGTTAACAGATGCTCTTACATAAGTTACTTTTCTTTGACCTTGAACATTATGTCTATTTATATACTGGTATAACAAAAAAAAACTGAAAACCTTTTGGTTGACGCACTCGCGTCCCAAACTCACAGGACGCAGGTTCAAATCCTAGCTGGAACAGCATAGACTACTTAGCTAGTTTTCTGACATAACGTACATCTTCTTTAGATACCATCTTCTTATAAATGAAAATCAATGTTTGTATGTTTGTCCTCGATGCACTCTTAAACCATTGGTCAGATTGTGATAAAACTTTGGTAAAGTGTTCCGAGTACGCCCGCGAGGGTTTCTGGCCCAAAAACCTCCATATACAAAATTCTTCTGTTTGTATGTATATCACTGAACTCTTCGTAAATGATTGAACTGACTTTGACGAAATTTTTTTCTGTGTTGAAGTGGGTCCCGGGGTGGTGTAGATTCACAATTCGACCTGATAGGTGGCGCCGCTGAACTCCTATGGGCAGGACTCCTATTAAGGGCAGGACAATCTCTGCCGGGTACAGCTAGTAGTAAATAAAATTCGCTTACAAAAGTTACCATGCCAGGAATCGCACCTGAAGCCTCTGCCTTGCAGTGAAGTAGGCCGGCAAAGACAAGCCTACTCAACCTTAGAGGCTGTCCAAATACTCTCACAAACGAAGGCATTATTGTTTGAATGGAATTTTCCCACATTCAGTAGTGGTTTTTGTTTTCACAAACATCCAAGCACTACAAGTGTGAGCGGATTTAATGGTGCATAGTATGTTTTCGTCGATTCTCATTCCGTTTTCATGGTAAAAGGTTTAAAAAAAATTGATATGATTAAACCGAAACAATTTCTCTAAAACCTATCCTTCTTTCAAAATGTTATTGAATGAATGTATCAATGAAACCACTTTATTGTTCACCAAAAATTAAAACTACTTTCTTAAAACTAAGTACAGTAAATGTTGAATAAAGGGCGGCCTTATCGCTTAAAGCGATCTCTTCCAGGCAACCCCCTAAACTAAGGACAATATTAAGACAACAGTGGCGGTGAAGACATCAAATAATAAGAAACATTCCAAGAATAAGTAGAAAATAAATGTAATAATAATATACTTTATTTAATATACAAAAATCATACTAACTATATCTATATATAGAATCAGCAGCATGTTTTAAACTTGCGTGGACCAAAGATATTTAGTAACCATCAGTTTAAAAGACAATATGGATTTAGCTTGTCTGATGTCGAGTGGCAGTGAGTTCCATAAACGGACAACCTGTACTGTGACAGGTACCATTAAGGAGAGATTATTACTAGATCGCAATTAAGGGTAATGAGAAAGATTGTAGGAGAACGAAACGTTCCTTTAAATACGGAGGGATACGAGGATCAAAAAGGATATTGTACAAAAGAGAGAGTAAGTGAATATAGATAACCGTTTAAGCTTCTTCTTTTACAAAGGCCGAATTTTTCAAGAGGGCCTTCAGGGCCAAATAACTAAAGGAAATATAGCGTAAAACACTGTGCGAGTTAGATCTGTGTCACCACTGTTGTGTGTTATACTACTGTGGGTTACTACTGTGGTTTGCTGTGATGGTATGTATGATTCCTCTTCTGACTCCAATTAGGTGTGTCGGGCAGATGGAGATAAATTAAATAAAAGGTTACGTTATATACTGTCTTTAATGTAGGTAGTAGGCATGACTCAACTCGGAAGGTAATATGAGGGGGGGACTAACAACAGCGATTTTTGCTGAATTGCAAGTGTCGCCAGCCGTCACATCATCCCCTCCCTAACAAAAATCTCTGTCTCGAGTCTCGACGCCGATACTCAGGGAAACAAAAGTGCTATAATTAGATTTTTGAAAATCAACTACCTTCATCAGGGGAATCGTATGGGCTGATTTTGAATAAATAAACACACTGTATTATTATACCAAATCATACTGTAGCTTATGAAGGACCATACATAAATAATGTCACACGTTCGGGGGCCAACGAAGTACATACGACATTGTGTAACAAGGGTGGGAGGGGTCCTAAATTTCATGACGTCACATTACAAAATGTAATTTAAGCTTTGAAACACGAAATTTGAAGTATTAAACTCTATCTGTATGAGTATGTAGTGTTTTAATTATTAAAAAATAATTTAAATGGAAATAAAACTAATAACTGAACTGCTGTTTTAATTTAGTTGAGCAGATGGACAGATGGCCCACTTGATGGAAAGCTGTTACCATCGCCTACGGACATTTGCAACACCAAAGGTGCTAAAATGCGCTGCTGCTTGCTCTCTTAAGGCAAATAAGAACCTGGTCTCTAAAACCGGAACACAACTCCAGGTCGTAATGTCGACATACGCCAGACCAGGGGTGGTAGCCATCCGGTCGGGCAAATGCCCTACCACCTGGCTGTGGTTTGATTCGTCGCCTCTTACGACAGGCCGCCCGGCCGCCGTAGGAGATTGTATTCTTTTCCCGTTCCTGCACGGTAAATTGATGTAAAATTCCAAAAATATGCGATGCATATAGGAAGGAAGGAGTCTCACGAACGTGACCAGCTATTACAAGGGCGTGTGAGGGCTCGAAAAATCATGAAATTCGGCCCCTAAAGATCAATTTCCGTGAAGGAATGTCAAAGCCAAGGGTAAGGGATGATTTTGAAGAAATATTTCTCCTTTTTTTTTAGGTCGGTTAAAAATATAGAAACTAAATGTCTGCGAGCAACGCCGCATGGAAACTTCTAGTACGCAACAAACATTCTAGATCGTACTTAAACTCATTACGCTAGTGATATACCCGCTGACCCACATAGCATGTTTTACGAAGTCGATCCACTTACTCCTAGCTGCAAGATAGGTTAATGTTTGTGACGTCACGTCGGTACTATTTACCCGACTTACATAAAATATTTTTTTTAAATTCAGAACAGGGAAACACGTCATAGATTTTTTATTACGATCTCTTAACTTATGTTGCAATGACCTATTTTTTTTATTGCTGAAGCACAGCAGACGGTCTCATGGCCCAACTGTGATGAAAAGAAAGAAAGAAAATACATGTATTTGGTCTTCACATAGCGAGACACGTGGCGATGAATTGTACCGTGTAGGTATATACAAAAAAATAAAAGTCTCGCGAGGGTATCAAATAGGTACAGTTCAGCATGTGCCAGTCAACAGGTGCCTGACGCTGGTTTTCAACTGCGCTCTAGAACGGACGGATGTTGCAACTGTTATATATATATATATATAGTGTGAATAATAATAAATTACATACATATAATTACTATAAACATAATAATTATTATTACTGAGCAAATTAGAAACAAATATTGTGGTGATACCGAATGCTATATATGCTGATGGAAAGTGGTTAAAGTCGCCTATGGACATTAGCAATACCAAAGGTGCTGCCGGCTTTGAAGGAGAAACTGGCACCTGACCACTGATGCCGGAACACAACTCGGTTGTTATGGTGGCATAATCTAAAGCAGGGGTGGTAGCCATCCATAGGGGCAAATATCCTACCACCTGGTTGTGGGTTTTTTTGTCGCCTCTTATGACAGGCTGCCCCAACGCAGGAATTAGTATTATTTTCCCCATGCGATAGCGCAATGGCTAGCGCACGCGTCCCAAATTCAAAGGGCGCGGGTTCGAATCCCGTCCAGAAGGCATGCACCACTTAGTCATTTTTCTGACCTAATGTGCATATTGATACAATCATCACATGCTAACAACAATCGATATAAGGAGTGTGAAATCCGCTTTGGACACAACACACCCGATCCCAGCAGTGGGACAATTATAATGATAAAAATCGGCAGACAAACACACACACTGTATATCCCCAAATTAAGCAAGTTACGCTTGTGTTATGGGTAATATACAACGGACCACTCTGAGGCCGATCCCAGACACCCAGACCATAGTAAATAATGGAGAAAATACGTTTCCGAAATTTACTATACCAGGAATTGAACCCGGAGCCTCTGCGTTGCAGTGAGGTAAGCCGGCAAAGGCTTAGCCCGCTCAACCACAGAGGCCGTCATGTTGGACTGTCATTATGGACTGTTATTATAAATTAGCAAATAAACTAGTACGCAATCAGTGCCTAATAATAATTAAACGTACATTTCGGAACACTTATGCAAAGTAAGACATTTCTTGCAAATCGGCGCTTCTGCGTGCAAAATAATTAATACAAAAAAACGTGTTCACATTTTTTCACCACGAGTAAGAGACATATTGTTTTGAAGTGACTTTTAAAAACATCGAGCATATTTTCTTAGTAAGACAATTAGCATAGGTAATTATTCCTCCGCCATACATACGCTAAGAACAGCCGCTTCTAAATTTGTATGACGATGTGTCACGGACAGACAGCGGCGATCGCGATGAGCTCACACCACACGCGGTTTGTACATATTATATTATTGTAGCATCTTGTGAATATGAAGAACATTGGGTTGATTGATTGGTAACAGATTAAAATCAAATGTAAGTTTTAAAAATTTTAGTTAATATTAACTGTGCCCACTATACTTCGCGTGGACCTTTTTCGCGGAACCCTAATTTCATAAGTAACCAAAGTTACTCCTTATAACATCAGGTATCCAGGTATGTAACATCCAGACAGACAAAAGTTCTAAAAATTGCATTTTCGTAATCTCCTGGTCTAAATTATCAGTGTTCATGTTCAGCCTTTGATGTGAATATTCACACAGCACAGTAAGCAATGAACACCGTCTACACGCCACTACGCCTATTATACGAAAATGCTACCCTACAAAACAATAACATTGCATCATTGCTAAAAACAGCAATTACATCATAGTGTTGCCAGGATCATAAAAACAATTATAATAATTAGTTACTGATGAACTAAATTATCTAGATGATAATTTAGTGGACTTATAAAATTAACTAACCGGTAGAAAATGGTAATTTAGTTATAAATCGAATCATCTGATAAATAGACTAAAAATATTATCTATGACGATTGTCTATGTCATATTAATATACACTATGGTTCTCATGACTACTGTGGTGGACATCTTGTAACAAAAACTTTTGAATTTGACTGTGCTGCCGGTCGCGAAGGGGGACTAGAATCCGGCCACATGCCGGAACACAACTCGAGGTTGTTATGGTGGCATACTATACATACCATACTAGACAATGTGCTATGCAGCTTACGACGTTACGGCATAAGACGGTTGCTTTTGGGGGTAGTTTTCGCTATGCCGCGACAAAATGTTGGAACAATATTCCACTTCCTATTAAACACTTGCAAAATATACACGGGTATAGAGTAAAATTTAAAAAAAATATATATGGTTATCAAGTGAGTCAGGCAGATCTTGTACATGATACTAGTGCCATATAATGACGTCGGTTTCATGAGCAGGATCTGCCTGATCTACTTTAATTTTTACTGTCTCTTTTGCCTGTTTAACCATGATCATTCTCAGATTAGATGTTTCCTATTTGGAGCGTATTTGACACAAACCAACAGACTGACAGACCAAATATAAAATTGATATTGTTTCAACTTTTTAGTTTCTAAACTTTACGTTCCTTATTCTATTATTTTCTTCTTTATTAAAGTACTTTTTGATGTGTTCTGAATAAATATTTTTCTTTCTTTCTTTCATACACTAGGGGTGGTATCCTGGCTGTCTGTTGTTTTATATTTAGCACAGGATCTTTAAAACACTCCTTCCCTGAATGATCCCGTAAAAGCCAGACGACTCTGCCCTATTCAGTTCATCCATCAACGACCCATCAGACCATTAACTCCCACATTCGTAACAGAACCGTCAATGTACACCCGATTATTTCGTAGAAAACGACTTTATCACACGCCCACCCATTATTAGAGCCGTTTCTCTGGGCTCGATGCGTTTTAACATCGTCGAGATGATAACGTACATCACGGTTTTAGCTCCACTATCTTGTTTATGGATGATGCTTTTAAACTTTGACTTTCGAAAGTCCTTGGTTGATAAATGGGGTTTTAATTTTTGAATGATTCAATTCATGTTTTCTATGTGGTATATCACTTACTACTATAGTACTAGCTATGACTGCGGGTTTAACCCTTGAAAGTATCGGACCATCTATTTAGAAGGCGTGAAGTGACATACACACGTACAGATGATTTAGATGTATAGGGGAAAGAATGAATGAATAAATTTATTGCACATATATAAAAGTGCGGTCTTGTCGACAAAGACGATCTTCTCCAGACTAGCCTATACACTTACTATCGACACCAACTACATTATTTATTGACTTAATACTTGTTAAATTGGAAAACTACAGTATTCATTTATTTGCATTCGTCATAATTATATTATTAAAGTTATCATCATTATTACAATAGTAATGTATTTATATTTTATGTATGTCACAGGTTCTACAATCTACATGAATACCCTATTACATAATATAACCAACTGATCCGCGCCCAATTCGCTGGGCGATATTAAAAATACAGATGCACCCACGCACATACGCACGCACGCGCGCATGTTAAGGTTTGATTAAACTTTGTAACCTTTAATCAATTCATAAACGCAAAAAGCACTCACAGCGCCTCGTAGTAGGGTGTGCGCAATTCTTGCGTGGAACGTTATTGCTGTAACATATTTGTCAGGCGTTCCGGTGCCCACTTCGATGGGCGTAAAACTATTTTACTTTTTTTAAATATAGCCTATGTCACTCGGGAATAATGTAACTTTCTACTGATGAAAGAATTTTCAAAATCGGATCAGTAGTACCGGGGACTACCCCGAACATCCAAACTCACAAACTTTACCTCTTTATAATATTAGTATTGATAACAAAAAATATCAAGTTCTTTTAACATGTTGTATAAATTGACTGTGTATAAGGTGCCTGACTGGAGCACTGGGTGGGGTGCCTACAATAGTATAGTTTACCCTATATTAAAGATGTTAAAAATATAGATTGTTTTAAATATTCCTAAAACCGCTATTAGCCAGTTCATTTCTGTCAATCGTCATGGATGAAGCAACCAAAGTGATCCTTGTAAATATAAAATTGAGTCATTCAATGTAGTCGCGTCCTTAAATTTCATCACCTTTCAACCAATTTGATTCAATTCGGTTGATTTGTCTAATATCAGCATTAAAAATAAAAGTATTCTAAATTCAAGTTTTCATCTCGACTATGTTACCAATACGATAACAACGTAACAAAAATTCAAATAATCGCCACGTAGGAAACGCGTGCGCAACAAAACGGCCAGCGTCGGCAAGTTAACGCTTCAAAGTAAAAATAGCTATGACTTCATACTTTACTTGTAACTTTACGGCTTAACCAATTCATATTGAACTGTTGTATTACTGACGACAAAACACGAGTTAACCGTATCCATAACGCGTTTTATATGTATATGATTAAAAAAATAAACAAATATAGATTCAATATATTAATATAGAACACTGGGATATGTCCACACTTAACTTGAAATTGCCTCGGGATACCCGGGACACAAAGTACTGCAGCATTTCAAAAATCATGTAAGATATCATTTTAGTGAAAACTGTGTCGGAATAAGCTAATTCTTATTCACTCGAACAACTACAAACAGCTACCGGGAAAAATCCCGCGGGATTCCCGGGATAAAATGTACCGCAGATTTTAAGTCTAAGAATTTGCTGTCGAGTAGCCAAAACCACATTGAAATCTGCCCAGTAGTTTTTACGTGAATCCCGGACAAACCGACAAGAAACCTAAAAAAGATTGCATCGTGTTCTCCATCGTTTAAACAATGTATTCCAGTTGGTTTTTTTAAATAGCTTCAATGTAAAGCACACGGCATGTTTAGAATGTTATATATATTTTTTTTTATTGCACGAGTTCAGCAGACAGGCAGACGGCCCACCTGGTGGAAAGCGGTTACCATCGCCTATAAACAATTGTAACACCAAAGGTGTTACCAATATTATAGATAACAAAAATTATATGCAAAATACATAGGTTAAACAATATTTGTTGTTAGCATACAATGACAATAATAAACTACACCATTTTTGGCACACCATTGATTTATTCAAAACATTAAGAAGATATCGTAATACACTTTTTATTTTGTAGCCATACCAATGATAATAAAACTATTATGGCTAAAAAGTATTAAAATTTCTTACTAAATTGAATAAATTAACAAAGCGCCAGTCACTTTAGGGGGCCAACATAAGTACAGTTTAGGGTTGCCAGCGGTACTTATATTATATAGTATTGTACTATATTTTAGCCAATTATATCTATATAATACAGAAAAATTAAACAGTACAAAATGTACTATAGTTTCATCGCTAATTCAATTATTGCATTTTTTGTTCAGATATTTATTATTATTTTAAAAATAATAGATCCTTGCTAGCCAAAGCAAAAAGTGGTAATAAATACACATGGGAAATGCAATAATGAAATAAATAAAATATATAATAAATGATGAAAAATAAAAGTGTTCCCTTTTTTTAAATTACAATTCCCAAAAGTATATATGTATATGATTACAACTTTAAAAACAAAAATACTATATTTTCTTCAAAAAAAGGTAGCAACCCTAGTAAAGGATCTCCTACTAATAATATAGAAGATAGACCGACAGACGGATGTGAAGATTTTATAAAGGTTTTGTCTTTGTCAAAGTGACTACGGAACTCCAACTTCAGAACGAAAAAGAACCCAAAAAGCATAAAACTAGTAATGACGTGTTAACCTAACCAGAGTCACCGGTACACTTTGACACCTGGGCTCATTCCTAAATTTAGTAAGCCTAGGCCCATCTATAATGGTCACGTCTGGTCACGCTAAATTATTGGAACTCAAACTGCGGTTACAATTTGTTTGTTGCTTTTCTAGAATTTAACCGGAACGATGAATGTGCTGAGAGTATTTTACATTTATAGTATAACTAGCGTTTTCCTGCGGCTGCGCCGAATGAAAAGCCCTTGGTAGTAGCTCTGTGTTACTTACATAAAAACTTAATTCGTTTCTTTTATATATTCTTACAACTTAGGTTACGACAAAAACAGAATCCACCTGCATATCTGTAAAAAACACATTTTATTACCTGTCGGCATTTGAACTAATTGTAACTCTTTTATGTTCGTCTTCTTTTGTTTACTTGGCATACGTTTCCAGAGAACAGCCCATTGTTTTATTGTACTCGTATATGGCTGCTTGCGGCCGAGTCATTGGCCAGGTGTTTCGGATTACGTCGACTACTTTACGGGCACATTTGTGTTCGTGCGAAAACGACGGCCTGATGGGGAGAGGGGGCAGCCAAGCAATAACAACGATCTAAGCGTGACGTGTGTACACTCGGGAATCTAATATTGACGGACTTTGCGCGTTTTGTTGAACCCGACCCTCTGCATTATGTTTGGATTTCTTGCGTTCGGTTATATTTGTACCTGTGTTATACGTGTTTGTATAGTTCTAATAAACTCTATAATACTTACAACGGCATTTTAATTCGAGACCTGCAACTCGTAACAATATATATAAACCTTCAATGAAAATTTATTTAACTGATGGTGAAAATCGCTCAAAAATCATAGCTACATCATTGGATTATACATCCTTATTCTGTCAATATTTAATGTCATCACCAATTAATAACAATATCACATCACAAATACATAACGCATTAAACTCATAGCTACATCTCCGTGTAACAGTCAATAACTATAACATTATCTCAGTAGAAAAAGTGGCTTACGCTATAAGCTCGTAAACTAAACTGTCATTTATATGTTTTAAAGAATTTATATTAACAGGCAAAGTTAAACCGTATAATATTACTTAAGAAAAACATTAACTTAGTAACTTTATCTTATACTAATATATAAAGCTGAAGAGTTTGTTTGTTTGTTTGCTTGAACGCGCTAATCTCGGGAACTACTGGTCTGATTTGAAAAATTATTTCAGTGTTAGATAGCGCATTTATCGAGGAAGGCTATAGGCTATATATCATCATACTAAGACCAATAGGGGCGGAGCACCAATGAAGAATGTTTCAAAATCGGGGGAGTTTTTTTAACTTACCTTTTTTTAAACTATTCCACGCGGACGAAGTCGCGGGCAGAAGCTAGTAGCAATATAAAAACCAGCATTGTTTAAGTAAGTTTTTAACACAACTATTGTGAACAAAACAAAGGAATCTTACGAGTAAGATACTCGAAAATATTCTTTTAAGATTTTCCCTTGTGCATTTAATGTAATATTCAGATTTTGCATATATATTTATTCTGGCTACAAAACAAAGTAAAAAAGCCTATTCGTTATTTAATAAAATAAATAAACACGCACTAATATGTCGCATGATTACAAAGTTAAGTCTTACAAATGAAGTTCTGATAACTATGGTATTTCCCTTGGCATAAAAGGCAGAAGTCCTGATGAATCAACAAATAAAACTGAATGAAACAACTCGTCCGGTTATGAATTGTGATGTCAATGCCACTAAAAGAGGTTTACACACTGACTCGGCGCAAAACAACTAAAAGCATCTTGAAATTGAGTCCATCAATGTTTTGTCATGCTATCATCGCGTTATTTGCTTGTATAAACAAACGATGAAGAAAATCATAACATCCATTATAGCGAGGCAGATATATCGGAGATCGAAGCCAAACATCTATAAATAAACACCGCAGCCTAAATTATAAAATATACCAATCAAACACATTTCAATTTTAACACATGCTTATTGTCTAAACTTTTTTTGGAAATTTTTAACCACTATCGTATTTTATTTTTGCAATATATCTAACGATTGAGGTATTCTTTGTTCGTCTATGTCTTGTAATTATATCTTTAATCTCTTTCTTATCACCTTTCCCCCAATCACTTCATATTCATCTATATTCTTGCATACGTCCTATATCACATCACAAATCATCATGTCATATTTCACACAATCATCTCTTTCTTGATCTACCTTTACTTTTATCACCATCAAATCTTTAAGTAACATTCTTCTTATTACAAACTTTCGTCTTATAATTATATCGTTTACTCTTATATTGATCAGTCTTCCATTACCACACTATCTTTAGATGCCTTTAACATAAACACGTTATTGACGAAAGAAAACATCGTTAATGTAAACATAGTAACTAAACCTGTCAACCATGTCGAAACTGTTTTAGGTCAACTGCTCTATGAAATTACTCAATAAGATGGCAGTGAGATCTTACTGATGATTGGATAACACAAGCAAGATCTGAATGTAACTAAGATTATGCTGCGGTACGCATATTAACAAACTCTGCCATATTGGAAATAACATTATATGCTAGTTCTATATCTCTTGCATTGGCGAATATTTAGAGGGATACTTGGTGTTACAAAAATAGATTCTCCTTAAAGGGGGTCTTTGAAAATTGTACCTCTGACTATAAATTTGAAATGAGGAAGATTAAGTTGGTATACCTATATGTTATGAGGAGGAATGAAAACCACGCAGCAAAAAGAATGTTAAGCTGGATTGATGGACTATGCGAATATTGACATGAAGATATATACTGTGACAAAGGAATTATGCTAAGTATAGAAGGAAAGAACATGTGCACCCATCCCAAACAAATGACAATAAGTGAAAGGAAAGAGACTAACAAAACGAAAGCATTGGTTGGGAAACTACATACTACATTAATTTCATCCTAGTAGAAAGACTAGTTGCAAATAAACCGTCACAATCATTTTATTAGTATCACATTAAAGTATATTAGAAACCTTGGGAACTTGGAGAAAAAATAAAAGCAGACCACGAGATCTAAAGCGACAGCTTAGAATATCGAACTCAGACAGCTTGGAAGATAATTAATGTAGAGAGCAACTAAATTGTTATCAAATCAAACTTCAATACGATAAAATATGTTATTTTATTGATTTAAAATTATAACATTCAAATCCTATTTATAACTTACTAGCTGATACCAGCCCGCTTCGCGTGCCGTAAAATCCATTCTTAGCTGACCTCTACTTTGCGAAAGGAAGGTCCGTGCCAAATTTCAAGTCTAAGTATTATAGTTCCTGAGATATTGTGATGAGTCACTATATAATATACGTGGATTTCAATTATATATATTTAGATTTGTTGATTTGCTTCTGTCATACGATTCAGATCTAAATAAAGGATTTAAAGAAAAACTAAAATCACTGCTATTTAACGTACCACTATAATATGAAGTGCAGAAGTATAACATTAATATAAAAAAATCGTATACTTTAACCACAATGTAAAAATGATAACAATATAAACGACGTTCATAACAACGAATTTTTGGAGATAAAAAATTCGTGTTCAAAGAGGCGACAACAACACGTTAATAACAAAGAGAATAGTCTAAAAAAAGACAAGCTACTGATTATGGAGAACAAAGAAATGGAAAATTTGGTTGTTGGTAATTAAAATATGACCATATCGAGTGTTAACGATATAAAGATACAGTAACCGAGTAATAACACGTGCTTAAAATGGTATATAGTGGAAAAAACGGAGAGCACGAACATTTTGTTTTAATATTCAACGAAGAGGGAAATAAACAATTTATCGACGAATAGTTTCCTCAAGATAAATCGCGAGACTCATAAGGAAAATATGAGGGTATACCTATAGAATAGACCAGCATGAAGCTTGTGTAAAAAAATTGTTTCCAATTCGTAAGTGAGACAAAATTCAATCAAACTTATCACATCATTTGAAGAATTTCAAAGGCCCAACATTTACAGAATGTGCAAAAAGTTACGACAAAGATTTTGAAGAAACAATATTTTCAATCTGTGTTGATGCGGATACGAGAGAGAGAAAGAGAGGTAACATACTTCTTACAGCACATTGATACGAAAAATATTACAGACTTATTATTACACTTTTTGTGTAAATAATGTTAAACTTGATTGTAATAGTTGAGTTAGCGACAATAAGATATTGGCTATTACTAATTGACGGCCTCTGTGGTTGAGCGGGCTAAGCCTTTGCCGGATTACCTCACTGCAACGCAGAGGCTCCGGGTTCGATTCCTGGTATAGTAAATTTCGTATTTTCTCCGTTATTCACTATAGTCTGGGTGTCTGGAATCGGCCCCAGAATGGTCCGTTGTACAGTACCCATAACACAAACGTAACTTGCTTAATTTGGGGATATACAGTGTGTGTGTTTGTCTGCCGATTTATTTATTTATTTATTTACTAACCAGGAACTAGCCATTAAACTTGACGCAGTTAACAAAAATAAAGTTGTATTCAATGTAATTGTTAGAAATAGTAACAAACAGCATGGCGTGTACGTAATGGGTGTTTTCACCACAATTGATGTGGTGAATTTGCGAATGATTCAATTTATAGCTTAAATCGTATAAAATAAAACTATTTACTTTGGTTTATTGAGTCAGAATTCAATGTTTGAGTCACTTCTGAAAAATAAGGAAATAATAAATGCAATAAGGGTGGTCCTGAAACTAGCTGACAACAAGAGTTTGCAGACTACTTGACACCAGTAACATCCAACATAAAGACGGCGCTGATAATAAAGATACAAGATTAATCAACAATACCGCTTCTAAAATAATTAATTCTATTTAGCTGGCAGAGACCGCTTTAAACCATAAGCCACCTATTGTATCACCTAGAAAATATTGTAATTTTTTGTAATTGTTTATTTTGGTGTGCAATAAACTGGCTATACATATATCTATCAGACACAAAACCCTAATGTCAAACTAATGAATGAATCAACCTTTTTCTTTTTTAAATATATCTATACTTAAGTATTAATGAATATTTAACTTGCGGAATAATCTACAAGCAACTAGTATTATACTAGTGGTCGCCAGTGCTCGAAATTCGACCATAATAATTAATTTCAAAGACTAAAACTTCTATAATCACAGATTTCGCCAAGGCAACAATAAACAAATATATACTCTATATATGCGTGTGTGTGTCAAATACACGGTAGTCTGTGTAATATTTTTTTATTGATTTAAAATATTTTTTATGCGTAATTTAAAAAAAAAATTAGCATTCTGCACTCCTTCTCTATATAAACTATAAGTGTGCGAAATTTCGTACTCCTGCGTCCGCGCAATTTTTGTACAAAGGGGTACAAAGTTTTTGCATCACGTATTAATATATAGATATACTGTATTACTATGGCTGCTTGAAAAAACATAATATATATAATACATAAACTTCGTGAACAACTTGTGACCACAAAGAGCTTATGAATCATAATAATAACAAGGATCTAAACAATTCAGTATATAGTTTGTACAATTTTCACGTATCTCAATATATATTAAAGTTTTGTACTTTATTGGTGTGAAAGATGTTTTTTAGCCTTGACAAGGCGAGTTTGATGATCAACAAATAGCTACAGAATTACAAATACACTTAAAAGAAGGAAGGAGGGAAATTATTTTAGATATTTGGCAGAGGTTGCATTAAAACCGGAACTTCCTGTAGCTTCTGAAACACCAGAATGCATTTAGGAAGCAAAATATCCCTATTAATATTATAAATGCGAAAATAACTCTGTCTGTTCGTCTGTCTGTTCCGTTTTCACGGAAAAACTACTGGACCGATTTCGTTGAAACTCATTATATATATATTTTCGATGCCGAGGATGAACATATGATACTTTTTATCCCGAAAAATGGGATAGTTTCTGGGATAAAAATATATTTGTCTTTCTGTTTGTTATGCTTTTACGGAAAAACTATTGGGCAGATTTGGCTGAAATTCGGTATATATGTAATTTTAATACCGAGGGTGGTTACTTTTTATCCTGGATAATGGGATAGATTTTGGGATAGATTCATGTAAAGGTTATCCCAAAAAGTGGGATAGGTTTTTTGTGATTTCGTCCATTTCATCCACTTGGTCCCATTAGTCCCGTTGGTCGCCTTCGTCCCCTTGGTCCACTCGGTTCACTTTTGTCATTTTTGTCACTTAGCCAGATAACGTAGTTTACAGATAGATGGGGAATGGTATAGTTAGCGATATAAAATGAAGTGAATCTTTAAAGAGCAGGCGGTACAGGTTATATTGTATACAAGAGATAGAGTCACTAGAGGTTGACCTGCGGCGCCGCGGGGTAAGCTCTAGTAGAATATAATTTAAATCTTTTAACATTCCATTTTAGGAAACAAACGGATTACATTGGAACATAAGTGGCAAGAAAGGACGGACTAAACAGTGCAAGCTTCTAGACCAGGTTTTAAAACTACGTCACTAGGATGAGATGCAAATGATTTATCCAATAAGTTACTAGGACTTATTTAAATAAAAAAATCCGTAGAGGGTTCGAGTTTGTACAATGCGTTTAAAAGTGCGAAAAAAATCAAGGGGGCCAATTGGGTTAAGATTCCGAAAATACAATATTTATATTTTTTTGTCTGTCTTTTAGATCATCACGTGAACACCACTGGACTATTTTAAATGAAACTCGAGGCAGAGTTAGCTTATATACCGGAGCAACACTTGGAATACTTATTATCCCAATAAACGACGTCGTTTGCGTATGATAGTTGAATAGCGGTCGGGTTTATTTTTGGTGTCACCTATGTAGTTCATTAGCAAATACATCGTCATGGACGCAAAACGAACGAAGTCCCGCTGGCACATCTTTACATATAAGATTCTTCTGTGAGTGTGCATGTGACTGAACTCCACCTAAACGGGTGGACCGATTTCGATGACATTTCTTAGAATAGAATAGACTACTTTATTGTACAATAAAATTAATGAAATAATACATAAAAACAGCTTAGAATTAGGTACAAATGGCGGTCTGATCGCTGAGAGCGATCTCGTCCAGGCAACCTTGGGATGGAGAGAGAAATATGGCACGCAAGCTTGGGCAGGGTTTGTTGCACAATATTTAAAAAATGTTACATGTTGTTACGAGTTGCGGGACTCGAATTAAAATGCCCTTGGAATAATTATAGAGTTTATTACAACTATACAAACACGTATAACACAGGTACAAATATAACCGAACACAACAAATCCAAACGTAATGCAGGAGGTCGTAATTCAATAAAACCCGCAAAGTACGTAGTCGTTGCTCAACTGCCTCCTCTCTACATCAGACCGTCGTTTTATACTTCACAAATGCGAATGTGCCCGCCCGGCAACGTCTACACAATTACCTAATAATCGTAATCCGCACACCTGGCTAATGCAGCTGCAAGCGGCCGTAAACGACTACAATAGAACAAACGGCCGTTCTCTACAATAACTAGAAACGTATGCCAATAAATAAGGGAACCAATGAAGACGATCATGAAAGTATTACAATTAGTTCAAATGCCGACAGGTAATAAAATGTGCTTTTATAGATTTGTACGTGGAATTTGGCTTTGTCAGGACCTAGGTTGTAACAATATTTTATATATACACATATAGATTTATATACACATGCAGGTGGATGCGAGAATGGTTTAGTTAGATTCACAATTGGACCCGTTAGGTGGCGCTGCAATCGGGTTCTAAATTTTATTTCTTCAGAACAGGACAATTCTGCCGGGACGCTAGTACTACTCTAAAGATATTATAGTCTCTTTTTCCTCTTTTCATTTACCTTCTCCCAATGATTTGGGGTCGACATTATTTTAGTCATGTGATTATCAACCCTCCTCATTACATGCCCGCCGATAGCACCCTAGTCTTCTTGCATTAAATTTGTTAGTCACGGATGCAACTTTCAAAGATCTCATGTACCATTTCTCGCCTTTCCATTCCTGTAACACCACACATCCATCTCAACATTCTCATCTCAGCTGAGTTGAGATATTTTTGGTTTTAGTTGGATATTATAGCACTTACTAGTTTCTGCCCGCGACTTCGTCCGCGTGGAATAGTTACTTTGGGCTAACGCTAACTTTAACCCGCGACTTTGTTTACGTAGAAGGTGCCACACCGCCCTTCCCCCTCATGATTGCCCGCCGGCCTTGCACATCATTAATGCGCGCGCAGTACTTAATCATTATTTTGCTGCGATGTTATTTTAAAACTGCGATATCTCCTAAAATATTCATTGAAATCAAATGATATAAATGGCAATTTGGTTTTAAATGAAATACTTGTGATGGATAACGTATTTATTTGGATAAGGATTAATATCATGTTTATAAAAACACCTTCGCAAATAATGCATAATTTTAGAACAAATTTGGTTATTATAAAAAAGGTTATAGTGAGCCAACCTTAAAAGATAGACATATGCTGTCGCGGACTTTTTTTTTTGAACTTTTAAAGGCGAACAATTCTGCGCGCACGCAGCGGAAGCTCTCAAAAGGAAAAAAAAAACTCCCCGATTTTGTAACATTCTTCATTGGTGCTCCGCTCGTATTGGTCTTAGCGTGATGATATATAGCCTATTATAGCCTTCCTCGATAAATGGGCTATCTAACACTGAAAGAATTTTTCAAATCGGACCAGAGTGGTACCTGAGATTAGCGCGTTCAAGCAAACAAACAAACTCTTCAGCTTTATATATTAGTATAGATTAAATAAAATGTAATATTCGCATTATAATTCATAGATGTAGAGAGATCTATGCGTTAGTAATCAGTCAATATCAATATCATCATATCACAACTATTTAAATCCTCAGCTTATATTGTAATATATGATATAAAAATAAATAGGTTTGTCATACATTCTTGAATGTTAAAGGACACATCTGTATTTGCTAGTTCACATTAAAATAATAATGATTGAACGCTTATAACAAAACCCGTCGAGAATGCGATACGGACCTGAGGTCACTTAATAAGTGAATTAATTATTTATATCATATGTATGTATGATAAAAGACTGACGGATGTCAAACTCAAGGTTTCTTTTATATATTTTTTGATATTTACACATACCTAGATTTCAGCTGTATATTTTTGGAACCTGGCAAGTGCTACCCAAGAAATTTTGCAATATATGTACAGTGAAAAAAAATGCTAAAAACCGAGTCAGGAGGATGTAAGAAGTGAAATAGAACTAATTTAGTTTTTTTTTTCAAATTTTTTGTTTCTCCGTCTGTCTGCTTGTACCGGCTAATTTCCGAAACGACTGGGCCGATTTAAATGAAATTTTGTATGGTGGTAGCTTATATCCCTGGTCAACATATAGGATACTTTTGTTCCCGTGGGATAGTTAAAAAACCGCAGCTAGTATATCATAAAACATTATGTGAACTTCAACGACGATACGCCATATTTCGAATCAGTTTTCACACGATTGGCTAACAAAAGCCTATCATGACAAGAAATGCACAAAAATTTATTTAAAAAGCAATGTCAGTTGCTAGATTTTGAAAATAGTGACAGTAGATTTGTTTTTTAATAATAAAGTTATGGAACAGTGAAAATCAGAATAAATGTATTTATTTGAAAATGGAATAGAATGGCTTCCAAAGCAATTTTAGTGCCAAAAAACGTAAGAAACCCACCATAATTATCTATTTATGCTTTATATGTTGCCATCTGGCAACACAAGGCTCTTATTTCGCTTGTTTAAGTTTTAACACACTACATATAACCAATTTTTTTTAGAAATTAGTCCAATATTGAAAGGAAACTTAATCGATTGAGGACTTTTTAGGTTTCCGTATATCCTGATCAACGTAATGTACAAAGAAGTAAAACCATCTTGCTCATAATGCAGACGATTGGAAGTACGTCCATCGACACAAATGCAACTCTTAATGACATAGACAGTGACCTAAGGAATACTTTATTGTATGTGGTCCAACACGGACTCGACCGTAACTTTACATTTCCTGGTGACAAAAAAACTACAAATGTTAACACAGTTGACCAATATCACAGAGTTGTGTAACTACATATTTAATCGCGACACCACTTCCTTCATTGGCATTCAGTGTGTCGAGTGGTACAATTCAACTGCTTTATTCAACAACTGTCATTTTTAATTTTCCCACGTTGTGTTTTATTCGATAAAATATCTTTTATCTGGATAAATTGACCCTAAATCGGATAAAAAAAGTATGTGCGCAATTCACACTCGGCACAAGTGAAACTTCAGAAAAGTAGCCAACGAGAGAATGAGATAAATATAGAGTACCAGGAGTATTAGGACAATTATAAGATTTATTATGTTCATAATAATTTTACATCCGACGCTATAAAGATAATAATAATTAGGAATTAATAATCGAGACCTTTGAATAGAGGAATCGTTATAAGTTGTTACAGGGGTATTTATTTTAATTTTAAAGTAACAAAGTATTTTATTTTTGGTATTATTTCAATTTATTTATTTGATTTACTAATTAAATATTACACAAGTAGAATTAGTTTTATTAATTATAACTATTATTATTTTTTATTTAACAAAATTGGGTCGTTTTGGTCTTACGCCAAAAGGAAGGTTTGCACTGAAAATCAGCGTTGTGTCGGATATATTTCCGGCACAGCGATATGCTGAGTGCAAACCTCGTTTGCTGAAAATGCGGCGTACAAATTCTCAAAATATGCTCTTTGTATAAGGAATGTAATTACGTCGCTGTTTCTTCAAATAAAGTCTTTCTTTCTTTCTTCTTTCTTTTGGAAGGTTCGCATGGAGGCATGGGACGGCCAACAAGAATAGACAGTTTCTTTCACATTTTTATCGATCGTTTGGAGTCGGCATAAATCTTCTTTTCTGGGATACGTCCTCTGTTACACCACAAATCATCACGTCATCTTTCACACAATCCATTCGTGTCTTTTTTGGTATACTTGGTATATTTTCCACAATCAGGACCAGGAATCATCCCTGTATGCGCCATGCACAAATGCTTTTATTACTTGTAGCACCTACTAACGTAATGTGAACAGAATTTGTGTTAACTACTCATACCAATTTGATCCCTTAATTTTCCTTTAAGCTTATGTCCTATTCCTAAATACAAGCTAACTTCTTGCCAAATTTTATTAAGACCCCGTTTAACTAAAACACTCGATTATATATAAATGGAAAACATATTAACTGTTAACCTATAATAAAAAATATTTATGTTCCTTAATTTACATACACACACTAATACTCAGACACATTAAGGTATACGCTACGCACGCACGCACGCACGCGCGCACACACACAAACACGCGTCGCGCGCTCATAGCCGCGAATGACACGAGTTCGTTACTTTTTGTTATTTTCTATGTTTAGTTTTAATTTCATTATATTTGCAAGGTATCGTGTGCTATATATACTATAATATACTTCATTGTCTTGTGGTGGGGGTTGTCACTGCAGCACAGTTTTATACTTTTGCAGTGCAACGAACTGTTCTGTTATTATGTAAACATGTGTTTCTTTAGAGCAATAAAATATTTAATTAGGGAAAAGTCAACAAAAATAGTTACTTTCACGTTTATACTATTATATTATAGCATGGATGAATTGTACTGTAAAATATTCTCTTCTATTACAAATTCCTTGAATCGGTTCTTTTTGTGTAAATTACAGAGAGAATGAAAGAAACAACTTTTTGAAGAAATGACGACATACTTATTTGCACTCAGCTTATTGCTGTGCCGGAAGTATATCCGACACAGCGTTGATTTTCCGTGCAAATCTTCCTTTTGGCGTAATACTTAAACGACCCGAATATTTTGTGAATTTAATTTTAAAACTACTTAATTTGTAAACGAAACGAACGAACAGAACGAAACACGTCTGCAAATAGTCTGACTGACAGGTTATAAATAAACCCATAAGAAAGTGTAAATCACTGGACGTATCCACGTCAACTTTGTCTGTAGTGAACAGTATATTAATAAGTATTCGAATGCAATTGCTTTTTTTAAGCTAACCGGGATACCTGAGTTACATACACATTCACCTGCTCTCAATCATTTGGGGTAGATCTTATTTCCTCCCATGATCCTATATTTCGGCATACAGACATGCCCTACCTTTACTCTTCTACCCATTAATCTTCCAGTTTAATATTTTTTTGTCACATGACTTTCATCCCTCTTCATAATATTCCCACACTACTTTAATCTTCTTCTTCTCCATTTTTCAATCACAGATCCAACTTTCAAAATCCTTCAAAGTCCCCCTTGAGTATTTGTTTCTCAACTCGAACATTCTAGGAACCTCACCTCACCTTACATTTTCATCTCTAAATTAGTCTCCAAATTACCACAACTTCGTAATTCCTAAATTCCTTATATTTGCAGTTGTAATTAAGAGTCTACTTAAATGCCACGACACAAATAAAGATTACTAATTAGTATTATACATATTTCCTATAAGAAGCAGACACAATGGATTTCCACTTGCACTTTTTGCTTAATCTAATTTCATTAACCTTTGCATGCATTCACGTATTTGAAGCGCTTTATCATCAAAAACATTTTGATTACGATATTGTATGAGCAAGCGTCGTTTACTCACGACTAACTGGAAACCTTTATTTTCCACCAGGAGATAAACAAGTAGATTCAAATTACCACGTGAAGCCGAGACTTGAACACAGGCAACACCTTTGATCTCGCAACCTTCAACCAAGTCTTTGTTTATGAAGTTTATGTTATAACTTTTTCGTGTTATTGTTTTAATTTTCTTCTTGTTACTTTTAAATATTTATGACAGTTCAATTGTAACATTTGCTCGTCGTGTTGTTACAACCATTATTCGCCTGTCTGCGGTCTCAGAGCCGTTTCTCAATTTTTTTATGGATGCAATTTTTCGCTCTTTACTATCCGGCGTTGTCGAAGTTTGCTGTTTATACCAATATGTTGCCCAAGGCGGATTAGCGGGTATAACACATCCGTTATATCGATGTGCAGATTTCATCCCCATATCTTCCTTCACTGGGGCAGCACGTGGTAAGTCTAATAATATGCACGTTAGGTCAGAAAAATTGCTCAAATGTTGCACCACTACGCTTTCCTAAGCCGTTGGAAGCCACATTGTTGAAATGAGAAGCAGGAGGGTTAGGCAATAAGCTACTGCGAGTTAAATACAATATGGATTTAAATTAGAATTTTCACATACAACGACATATTTTTTCATATTTTTAAACCATAACGCACCAATCTTAAGAAGTTCGATTTACGAATATTATTGTTAAGTATTGTTATGAGTGCGGGACTCGAATTAAAATTACGTTGGAATTACTATAGAATTTATTAGAACTATACAAACACGTATAACATAGGTACAAATATAACTGGACGCAACCAGTACAAACTGCACGAATGTATACGTCTTGCTTTGATCGTAATCGTCGCTTGACTGCCGATCTCTCCGTTCGGGCATCCTTTTATACTCAGCTTACAATATGTCACGACCGTGTAAACAATGGATTCTTAGAACCACACCCGGCCACTGCCTACCAGAGAGGATTACAATACACAATAGGCGGCTTTTATAATTACAAATATTAAACACGGAGAAAACAAAAGAAGTGCAAATGCGGGCAGGTAATAAAATTAGGCTTTATGGCCGGCAGGTGCGCATTCACATTTGTCGGCTTGTTTCGTGGAATTTTGGCTAAGTCGTAACAGTATATTCAATTTACAATTTTTATACTTTTGAGTTCTGTGCCTTTCAACCAAAGTGATTCAATTTCCTCTTATAACTTGACACCATACCTAGTACAAAAGAGAGAAGTAGTACTAAAAATATCAAGCGAGTATACTGCATAGTACAGTTAGTTGGTCTTTAACGCACTCAGAAAGCTTAAAGGACGATAAAAGAGCAATTAAAATGTGTTAATATAAATTCATAAAAGAGAAAATTACATTCACGTAATAAAATAAGATTGTTACAATTCACTTGCTTTTTTACTCATTTACTGACTTGAAACCAAACTTAAAGTATAAAACCAGAATAAATCATTATCTGACATTAAAATTCATATAATAATAATCGGCAGACAAACACACATATTGTATATTAGCAAGTTACGCTTGTGTTGCGGTTAATATACAACGGACTACTCTGGGGCCGATCCCAGACACCCAGACCATAGTAAATAATGGAGAAAATTCGTTCCGAAATTTACCACACCAGGATCGAACCCGGAGCCTTAGAGTTGCAGTGAGGTATGCCCGCTCAACCACAGGGCCAGTCATATGTCGTGTATATTCGTCATATGATGCACTATTTACGACTTGTCAAAGTTAATTTTGTAATGTCCAAACTCTACCTGGGATAATATCATTGTTAGTGACTGTGGTATTATGTGATAGTATTTATACATGTGATATACAATTTATAATCATGTGTCAATCACAAATAACGCATTATACCCTACTTAGCTATATGGAACAGGGATATAAGGCTAAAAGTTTGTAATCTATACCAATATTATAAAGAGGAAAGATGTGTATTTTTGTATGTTTGTAACGAATAAACTCAGTAACTAATGGACAGATTTCAAAAATTCTTTCACCAGTCGAATGCTACATTATACCTCATTAATATAGGCTTATAGGTTATATAATAATTAAGGATCCCTACTAAAACTTTAATAATGTAACCCATCAATCCAAACAAAATACTTGGCGCTGGAATCGGGTTCTATATTTTTATTTTTTCAGGGCAGGCCAACGTCTGCTGAGACCACTAGTCTAAAATAAATAATCTATATAGAGTAAATATGTCAACTTTGGCAGAATCATATTAGGAATATGCCAAATGTCAGTGCCACAGAGTCATAAGCGTTATCGTGCGACCATCGATTGCTGTCAGATTCACTATAATAGGATTCCCCAAAAATAGTCATTTTAAGGCCACAGGCAATAATACCTACAAATCCGAAGCTAGTGATTGTATAGGTATTCAGGAATCTGCCCAGATTCCAAGAAATTTATAACAGGAAAGATCTTGCAAGTTCTGTTCCCTTGTAACGAAAGACAAAACCAGGATTAATCATTATAGAAAGTATAGAAACTCATAACTATAAATATTTTTGCAATAACATAGCATAACATGAAAAATTGATGTAATACTTTTAATTATTCCAAGGAATTATACTACACAGTATAATAATATGTGCTATTCAAGTGTCTACGGATTATTTGTTCTTAAAAGTAATTAAACATAAGTATGGGCGACAATCTTAAACAACAAAAAGTTTAAAATATAAAAAAGTAGCAGACCCTTTAACGATACGACTCACAACGCAAGCGGTTTTTCCAAAAACAATATGACAACATCCAATGCCAAGAACTTCACAAAACAACGCACATCACTACAAAGATATAGAAAAATAAATCACTCAAAACTGACACTTGGCAACACTAGAATCAAAAACATTTGATGTTAGAAAAAAAATATTAAATTTCAATCATCGACACGTCCACTCCGATCATACTCCAAAGCGTACTGGTGAAAAAAACAAACGAGAGGAAGCGAGACAGCATCACCATGCACCTGTGCACTTAAAATTGAATGATTGTCAAACAGGGAGAGGAATAAAACAATGCCTACTATAAAGCGAGATGGAGATACTTTTAATTTTCGAAAGTCGCAACAGTGAAGTGACGTACGTTTGGAAATTTAATTTTTAAGAATCGATTATATTGTAACGTGACTAGGTTTGTATTCGATTGCATGAGGAAAATTTTTAAAGGTCTGTCGAGTGAGTGAGTCAGGGTATTGTCAGGGTCAACATATGGCGAAAAGGTACACTACAGGGGCCTGTCCGCCAAATTCCAATTTCTAGAACGTTTATGAGAACAATAACGTTTGATTTTCAACAAGCGAATGTTATTTAAATTAAACCAATAAATTTAAAAAAAAACATTTGTGTGGTCTCAAAAGTAATTCACTGCCTTCTATGATCAAAGCAAGGTCACAGAATTTTTTACTTTTGGTTGGTTAAAGGTAAACACCACGTTTCTTACAATCGTTTTAACAGCACTTTCTTTCTCAATAAAATAAGCTGGGTACAGCAATTTTTTTGAATTAACTTTAAAGCATGCTGTTAATTAGCTTAGCTTTCTTAACAATTTTAGTTTCTTCAAAATTTGTAATAATATTGTTATATCTTAATATTAATTACTTAATTAACCATTATAATTTGAATGAAAAAAATAAAGAAAATATTTAATTAGGACAAGACACAAAAAAACAAAATAGTAATAATAATAATTACGGTGTCCTAAAAAGGCCTATGCTCAGCACAATGTTGTAAAATAATAAATAATCTATAGTATGTTTGTACGTTTAAAAATAATACAGAACACAGGAATATAGATACAAATCCAATTTGCAACACATTTTCGTTTACATAAAACGATTCATTAGAACCATTAAAGTGTCGTGACTGTAAAAATATTTTTTAAATCGTTACTATTAGTCTATATTTTTACGATTATGTTAACTGACTAATACTGTCATGACAGATAAAATTAGTTTAATAGAAATAACATTTAACAATAAATACTGCCTTTTCAGTACTTGTATTTAATTACGACCACACAAATGAAAATGTTTTCAAATTTTTAAAAGTAGTTTAAATAATCAATCACTATCTTGTTATGACTACAGTCGAATAATGAACTTTTATTGTACTGTAAAGCCAAACTAAACAAAAAAATAAAAAAAAAAAAAAGTAAACAAAACGAGCCGCAATATATTCGAACAATGAGTGAGTATTAAAAATTCCAACAAGTCAAAGAGGTTAAACGCGTAAAAAGTTAAATTCCACGAATCGATCGGCACTTTTAAAATACCTAGTATTTTAAGAACTCTCAATGAACTTTACTGGGAAGATCTTTTTGAAATTAGAATAGGTAAACTTTTCCGTTATTCGATGGAACCAGACTACCGGGCTCTTAATCCAGTTTAACCAGAAAAAGCTTAATCTAAAATCCGCATTTAGAAAGATTTAAAGACGATTAATTTAAGGAACAAGTAAAATTACTTAATCAACTTTAAATTGCAGTACTGGAACAGCAGTTTTTGTAAGAGATTACAATTGACCCGAAAGTTTACACCTTTTCGGTTATTCTGCTTTAAACGAACTAGAATGAGAAATTCGAATAATATGACTATATTATAAAATAATCAATTAAATTAACCGACTCTGATTAAGGGAGTAAATTAAAGTAGTTCCTTAAACATACACATATATTATCACGCCTGTTTCCCATAGGGGTAAGCAGAGACGATGAATTTCTATTTGCTACGATCTTGACACACGTCTTTTGCGAGATCTACGTACTTCCATACACATCAATCTATTTATACATACACGTTTATTATAGGTTCTGGTTCATTCTTTAAGACATCTGTTATTCGATCGTAGTAAGTACGTCGTGGTCAACCGGCATCAACTCTATTATAACGCCCACATTTGTTTTGTCAGTTTCCTTTCATTCTCTGTACATGTCCAAATCACCTCAACGTTCCTTTCTCAGCTCTTCTTATTAATTACATCTTCTTTCAATCCACAACGTTCTCTTACCACTCTCTACCTAATCATATCATTCAATTTAACCACATATATTTCTCAAAGCTCTCATTTCTATTGCATTCGTCATACTGTCATGCTGCTTGGACAATACAAATTTCCTTAAAACTTTTCAGTAACATAATATTACTCGTTTGAAAGATAATATACATATGTTGTTCCTAATAGCAATAAGATATTGTTTTAATATACCACACAGTAAATACTATTGATGCAATAGTATAGTATTACGTTCAATGATATAAACTCTAAAGCCAATGATGGGGATGATTCTCCAGCAGATAACTCCTTGTTGATGTACCTAGAAATCAATCCAGAGGCATCAATCAAAAACCCACACATTCCGGGTAACGAGCGCGTTATAAACATACCGATCTGCTATAACTAACTTTAGAAACCATCGCAAGAAAAATTAGAATCGAATCACCAATCGACTCGACGACACGATCGAAAACTGAACAATGGAAATGTATTCCGAATCCGATTGCTTCACGCCATTTTATGTATTTTAAGACGATCGCGATGACTGGCCGGTGGACGAGACTAGTCGTGATTTGTACTCATAAGTCACATAGTATCATCCATTGATTAGTACCTAGTAGTGTTCGCGACAATGGCAAGCAAAGGAACTTAAGCAATACAGCCTTATCTGTTGTGTTAAGTTGTCAGTACAAGTCGGTAAATTGTAGGTGTTTGACTGACGTCAAGGAACGAAGTTTTCGTGACAACTTGAAAGGTCATATTTCACTACACAGTTCACATTTTAGACACACATAATTATTACTCAAAAAATTTTAAAAAGTAATATTACACTTTTTTTAAAATAAAAATACACAGCTCAGCACAGTTCTCGCCAAAACCTCATAATATATCTATTGATTATTTCATTCGTTTTCATAAAATTAACCAATTCAGACTTCCTTTTTTTTCTTATATTTAACCACATTTTATATTGGTATGTTTTAACTATTTTTGTGTTATATAGAGTTTAATGTTTTAGCTGGAATATTCATTCATCCTTTTTTCTAAAATTTCGTAACATTCTTCGGGCAGATCAGATGAAAACGAACAACGAAAGGCCTCAATCATCGACACGAGTGAAAACAACTCGAGTCATCGAAATGTTTGAACAATCGACTTTAACATCTACACGCATCACTAGCTACATCCCGTAAACTCCTCGAAAACATTGAACACGTAACAGAGTCTTGGTGAAATGCTTGTTTACAACGCACGAAATTGTCTGCTGTGTATCATTTTGGCGCCGAGAAAAAAAAGTGGATTCTCGCAAACAAAATCTTTGATGATCCCACGGGTGTTAAGGTGGCGGATCCCCGAAACCGTAGATTTGTACAATGACATTGGTTTATGTCAAGATGACATTATATGAAATTACCTTCAGATAGGTACAGGTATGTACATAAATAGACCGAGAAGCCTCTTAGGTGGCGGATCCCCGAAACCATATATTTGTACAATGACATTGGTTTATGTCAAGGTGACATTATGTGAAATTACCTTCAGATAGGTACAGGTATGTACATAAATAGACCGAGAAGCCTCTTAGCTTCTTTAAATTTTTATTGTGTTTTAAATTTATTTAAAAACAGAGCCTGTGATAAATAAATATGATGAAAAATAATTTTTAGCTATTGCTGGGGAGTTTCTTGCTGCTTCTTCTCCATAAACGTCAATAATATGTTAGGTAGTGTTGTTGTTGTCGACTTTTACCTGCATGAGTGCAAAAAACAGTACTGTCAACATTTTAATAAATGTTACGTTTATAAAATACTAGCTGTGCCCGCAAATTCGTCTACGTGGATTTTTTTTCTTGGAATCCTAAATAAAGGTAGCCTAAGTTATTACTTCGAACATTAGCTTTTTACCAGTGAAAATCCCGTCAAAATCGGTTCAACCGTTTCAAAGATTAGCCGGCACATTCATAGAAAGCGTTTTTTTTTGCTTTATTTAATAAAGTGTTACAATTTGGGCCACCTGCATATTTGTAAACAAAGCACATTTATTACCAATTAGGCAGGTGTGCGGATTACGATTTCTGGGAAATTGCGTCGACGCTTGGCGGGCAGACATATTTGCATTTGTGCCATATAAAGCAATGGCCCGATTGAGGCAGGGCAATCGAGCGATAACCAGCCGCGAGGCAAAACTTGTGGACATTCGGTAATCTATTTAGTGACGGACTTCGCGTGTTATTGATTCGTGCATTACGTTTGGATTTATATTTGTACCTGTGTTATACATGTTTGTATAATTCTAATAAATTCTATAGTAATTCTAACGGCATTTTAATTCGAGTCCTGCAACTCGTAACAATAGGTAGCGTATATACTTTCATATGCATTTAGTAAGAAGCTGTTATTCTGACGTTACAAACAGACAATTAATTTTATTTATTTGTATGTATAGATAGAAACGTGAGAAAAGAAAATTGCAATGTTGACAATGACATACGTTGAGATTAACAATAAGAAACAAAGAGGATGTAATCATTACGCTTATCATAAATATTAAAACCAATAAAAAGATTTTACAGCTCTAAACAATCTTCTTAGAGAAGATATAAAATCAAACAACTTTAATCTAAGTAATTTTCAACTTTATTGTCAAATAGTTGTACCTAATTTTCTGTGGAATAGTCTCTTCTGTGACTTAGTTTGAAAAGGTAACATGTGCTTGCGGAACGTTAAATGAATCAATTTGAAAACTGGCGAACTTTTTCATTCCGCCACTATACATAGAATAGGAAGTTAAAATTTAATTTATAATATAATAATAATAATAATAATCGGCAGACAAACACGCATATTGTATATCCCCAAATTAAGCATGTTACGCTGTGTTATGGGTAATATACAACGTACCACTCTGGCGCCGATCCCAGACACCTAGACCATAGTAAATAACGGAGAAAATACATGTATGATATAAAATATGTATGACCTTCAAAAAATATTCTCCAGTGGAACTTATTTTGACAAAAATACTTTTGAATTTGAAATAACTAAAAGCAACGTTCGTTCCCACTATGGAACCGTTCGTTATAATTGAAATATCATGTACTCGGACGAATTTATTGATATTGTTACAGCTTAGCCAAAATTCCACGAAGCACGCCGATAAATGTGAATGCACACCTGCCGGCCATAAAAGCGCAGTTTATTACCTGCTCGCATTTGCACTTCTTTTGTTTATTTTGTGTTTAGAATTAGTAATTAAGAAAAATATTCTATTGTTATTGTACTTGTTTTATGGCCGTAATTAGGCAGGTGTGTCGAACTAATTCTTGTTGTTATTGTTTTGCGTCGAGGCATACTGTATTTGTACAAAATAAAAGAGTTGCCCGAAGGGATGGGTGAGGCAGTCAAGCGACGATTATGATACGAGCAAGACGTTTGTACATTCGATGAGCTATATAGTGACAGACTTTGCGCGTGTTATTAAATCGTGCATCAAGTTTGTACTTGTTGTATCCAGTTATATTTATACCTGTGTTATACGTGTTTGTATAGTTCTAATAAATTCTATAGTAATTCCAACGGCATTTTAATTCGAGTCCCGCACTCGTAACAATATATTCATCAGAACGTACACAGAACAAGCCATTAACACCTGTTACTTTAGTTTAAATTTCCGGCATAACGACAAAAAGTGTGAGAATAATGATATTGTATGCTAGCTGTGCCTACGAGTTCGTCCGCGTGGATTTTTATTTTCGCGTAACCCTAATTTCAAAAGTTGCTTAAGTTACGCCTTATAACATCAGCTATCTGCCAGTGAAAGTCCCGTCAAAATCGGTCCAGCCATTTCAGAGATTAGTCGGAACATGGCAACACACAGGCAGCCAAAAATACTAAAAATTGTATTTCTGAATCTCGTAGTCCGAATTATCCCTCCTGAATTTTTTCACGTTTTTATTTTGACATTACAAACAGACACTTCAATTTTATTTATCTGTGTCGATGTTTTTTCTTTATTTATTTGGGACTTTTGTCACATAGAGTTTTTGGTGGGAACTGAAAGGAGAAGTTGTGCTGTGTAGTTTTATTTTCTAAAAACGTGTAAAATTACTCTAAAATGAACAATAGTTGTAGGATATTGATAGTTTTTGAGTAGTAATTATGTGTTTTTGTGAGAAAAGTGAACTGTATAGCCAAATGTGGCATTTCGAGTTTTCACAAGAACTTCTTTGAATGACGTCGATTGTAACCTACAGTACAACTGCGCTTGGCTTAAAGGCCTAGTTGCCAAGCCATAAACATAAAAATAATAATAATTTGTCACATAAGCATGTCATCCCCATCATCTCCTAAACATAGAATAACTTATATATTCAATTTTATATAATGAGCTGGTTAATAATCTAGACCTCTTTGAGGCTGGCTCTGCCAGAATTTCTATGAAAATACCTACATCAAAACGATTCACTCGCAACTCTCTGATGAGTTGTTCTCTGCCATCTTTATTTTCGCTGTATTCCATTAACAGATGTTGGACATCCTCACGAGTTCCACACAGTAGGCAGTTGGGTGAATCAACTTTGCCCATGAGGTGGCGAAAACTTCTTGTCGGGAAATGACCTGTTCGGATTCTATTCAGTAGCTTTATATATGGCCTGTTTAATTAATAAAATTCCTACAGAAAACCATGGAGTTTGGGGGGGTTGAGACTGTGTCGTTTTGTACCATATGCCTTTTTCTTTACTTCTCTCATCAAAGTATTCTTTAAATTTGGAAAAACATTATTTTCTACAAATGTACATATATTCTCTATAGTCTGGTTGGTCGAAGCGGAACCAACTTCTATTGGTTCCGCTTCGATCATATCTCTATAGATGGTAATACAATATTTATAGTCTGTTGCTCAGTGGGTGTTTAAGAGAGTAAATATTGGATAACCATCATCTGCATTATGACTACCGAATACTAAACAGAACAAGTTTTTAGCTTTTATGCGTCGCTGGAAATGCTTTTCAAGCGTTTTCCTTAAAAAGAGAAAATTATGGTATAAATTTAAAACACATAATAACAAGGCGCGTTATAAGTGTAACGGACACAAGGATCAATCGTGCAATGGAGTAGTAAGATAGAAATAAGCAGACATAAGAATAAAAATTGTAATAAAAACTCGGACACATCAGGTTCGCCTGAGCCCACTTTAAAAAAAATCGTGCAAAGCAGCATGAAAACAAGATTTGGTACTTACGTATTAACGCCACCTCAGCGCTCGTGCGCTTTGGTTTAGTCTAATCTTTTTTTCAGCCAGGAGAAATCCGTTCGAGGACCTAAGCCGCGACAAGAGCAGAACTTTGGGGGGATAATTCCCGACCCGTGTGTGGGATTCGCCAGATCGAGGGTGGTACTAGCATGCTATTGACACTCCCCAGTTAGGGATACCCACTAAAACTCCTGGGTGTTCGGTCCTGCGCCTTATGCCAGGACTACGGATATATGAACTAGCCTCTCCGCGGCCTTGGGCGTGGGCCTCGCAAGGCCACTTCCACTGCCGGGGGACTTTCTATTAATCCCCCGGCATCTTTAAGCTCTATGTGAGTGGGGCGGTTTTTCACAACTCGCCCCACGGAAGGAGTGGTGATCGCGCGCGGAACACTCGCTTTCTCATCTCGACGGCATGTGCAGGTGAGTGATAACCCCTATATTAAAGTCTAACCTAAGCGCAACTTATGCTGCGGTGGCCTTATACGTAAGTAAGTATCCAAGATTTTTGAGGGTTTGAAAGTTAGCCGTTGAGTGCTTAGAGAGAATCGAATGTATGGCACATATAGCACGGTCGGTAGTCGTGGGCAACTGGTTCGGGCCAATCCCGAGTGATGTTCGTGTGTATTCGCTTACTCTCTAGGCAATCAATTTGCTATTATTTATTAACTAACGAAGCACACAGGTAAATACAGAAATATTTTATATACGTATTTAATTTTCTAATTTTTTAATTTTACAGGCAAAAACAGGCGCCGTACATACAACGGATTCTATCGTCAACAATAAGGGTACCGTAGATAGAAAAAAAATACTATTTATGGCGAGTTCCTAAATCTTACTATTCATTCTCTCGCCTTACCACCGATTGAATTTTGACATTACTTGTATGGAGCTTATATCAAATTTTAACGGATCGTAAGGCACGTGTACGGTCGGTAAAATACGGGAATCGGTCATTAAGTAAAAATTATTGATTTTACACCTTTCACTGACACGTACTTATGACGTCGTTTATACGCTCGTACACAATCTGTGAGGCTGCGACGTTTTGTTAAGATTATAAATAGTACATCAGTTGATTTCACTTCCCGCTCTTCCATTATTCCCACTAAGGCTAGGTTCCTCTTGCAGCTCACGAACGACCGCGATTTTTCCCGTTCAACTTGTTTGCGAGCGGTACAATAATAAACTCAAGTGGAACGGGTTATGGAGAGTTAATGTCATTATATACATAAATGTCATTGGTAGCTGTATCGCGGCTTTGCTAACGTATCGATAGAAAGAATTAATGCTCTGTGGTCAAGGTCCATTTCGACCCCCCTCTTGATATGGGTCGTCGTGAGCGCTACGTGATCGAGAATTAAGACTTTATTAGTGAAGATTTCGCCGTAGTCACTATGACGTAGACCGGCGAAAGGAGCGTTTTGAGTGTTGTGAGCTCAAGAAGGACGTGCCCCAAATAACATTCTTATAAATCCCAGAGTTTCGGAAAAAATGACTGCGACATACTCAGACAGATAGACAGATGGGCAAGACGAAAATATATATCATTTATGTCAAGATGTAACCGTAAAAAGTGCCCATAGGGAAGTATGAACAATAAGTTCCGCACGCAATAAATCACCCGATTCTCGTTACACAGTGCATAAATCCAAAAATATTATACGGGCGATAATAATTAATCTCTCGCAACAATCAATAAACCGTTTCTAACAATCGGTAAAGTAAACGATTCTTAAAATTGAATCATTACTATATTCTAAGAACCACTGTGTGGGATTTGTGAAATATAAACATGAAATTAGAAAGACAGTTCTTAGTTCTGAGGAAATATTGGATAGATTAGTATAACTGAAAGGTAGATCTATTTCTGCGGTATACAATATAGGTAATGTTTGAGACATGCGACCGAGACAGGCGACTGCCACGGGACAGAGACGAGCAGGGTCCCCAGCAGGGGCGGATTTAGACATTCCCGCCTGTAGGCTATTCAAATTTTGCCGCCCCTACCGACGTCTATAAATCTATACCCTAATTCACAATTACATAAATTAAAAAAAATTGTCAATGACATTGTAACTTTATGATTTGTATACTGCCGTATTAATTACACAACCTTTTATTCCTGTAATTAGCAGATTATGAAGCAGGGGATCGATGGGTTTGTTACTGCCATAGCCAAAAAGCGACTACTTAAATTGTAGAAAAATTTATCTAATTAGTGAAATATATTTCATGTTCAATTATTTGTGTGAACTTAATACACGTCTATCTTATTTTCATATAATATTTATCTTGTTAAGTCTAGAATTTAAGTAGTAAGACACAATTTCTGATAGACGTAAAAAAATACTGGCCTCAAATTTGCCGCCCCTACAAGATCTACCGCCTTAGGCTGGAGCCTACTCAGCCTATTGGTAAATCCGCTACTGGTCTCCAAATTAGGGAATTTTGTTCCCAACAATAGTTTGATAGATATATAACACTTTATAGCTCACCAAAATAAACAAAATGCATAATTACAATACTTGTTGGCAAAACAACAGGCGGCCTTATCGCTAAAAGCGATCTCTTCCAGGCAACCTAGCAAAACAAATTCTTAACTAATCTGGCGATGTAGGTGGAGAAGAAAGAAGACAGGGCTGTACATTTTAAATATACATACTTACACTAATTTATAAATTTATTACATACATAAATCCAGACATATTTATAGAATACCAATATACACGAATAATAAATAATCTAAATAAATATAATTGTTAACATTATATATGACAAGCATTTTATATTAAGATACTGTTACAACTAAAAACACATTTTATTACCTGTCGGCATTTGACCTATTTGTAATTCTTTTATGATCGTGTTCTTTTGTTTACTTATTTATTGGCATACGTTTCTAGAGAACAGAACAGCCATTATTTTATTGTACTCATTTATAACCGACTTATTGGCTAGGTGTTTTGGATTATGTCGACTACGATACGGGCACATTGTATGTGCAGTATAAAACGATGGCCTGATTGAGGGAGGAGGCAGTCGAGCGAGAACCACGATCGAAGCGAGACATGTGTACTACAATCGGCAATCTAATAGTAACGGACGATGCGCCTTTTATTGAATTACGACCTTCTGTATTACGTTTGTACTTGTTGTGTTCGATTATATTTGTACCTGTGTTATACGTGTTTGTATAGTTTCAATAAACTCTATAATAATTCCAACGGCATTTTAATTCGAATCCTGCTAAACTCGTAACAATATATTACAATAGATAAATAAATAAATGTTTAATATATTAGACACATTTATTTAAAGACAGATAGTAATTTCTAAGGGAGTTCCGAAAAGTAGGTCATGTTTTAGCCTCTCTGACAGTAATCTCTGGATCTACTAAACCGATTTTGAAAATTCTTTCACCAGTGGAAAGCTACATTATTCCCGAGTGACATGGGCTATATTTGATTGTGATTAATAATAAGTTTTTTTTTCTGATGCCCAGCGAAGTGGGCACGGGTCAGCTAGTTATTAATATTTCTCAAACAGATTAATTTTTATCTCATGCAGAGGTATGATGTAAAGACTCTCAGGTTTAGCAAATATTTATAAATTCAAATAAAATTGTGATTATTTAATATTCACTATTACACGGTGACATGTATTCCTCGAGAACTGGAATATTGGAAGAACAACGTGATGCAACCTCCACATCGAGATAACCGATGTGTCAAACTCGCCAAGACGCCTTGGACAAGCGTGGCGGGTATACTGTCCGTTCCGCCCACAATGGGAGGCCCGAGCCCAGCAGTGGGACATTTATGAGCTGATATTATTATTATTATATTGTATATATTATATTCTACTGCATGTGAATTGCACACACACATTTTTTAAGTTATTCTAACTTTATTGAATTTGGTATTCGGACAAGACTATCATCATCAATTTAACGTAAACCCAAATTGCCACCAGATCACGCGGAAAGATCCTAATTCAGTTCTCATAGAGGTGGCATGTAAACGGTTGTCATTGGTTATTTATAAACAATCACGAAGAGTCTGCGATCATCCCGCCACTTAACAGCGCAGCGCTGTTTACCTAAACGCGTTTGGAAATGACATCACCCGCTGAGACACCTTGCCCATCCGCAGGCCGAGATTCGGTCATCTTCTTAGGGTTGCGCCCGTCTCACAATACAGTGTTAGATATCTCCCTTTAAACTGGTATAATTTAATAACAATATATAATAAATAAAAATTACAACACTCACTTGACAATCTAACTATAAACAATCCGTTGCTACACAACCACCATCCTACACTCGGCCATCCTGCAAAATATCTGTCCTCAGATATTTCACATTAAACAATTTAGTAGTCAACAGAATGGCTACCTTTCTCATACTAAAGTTTAGATAATATACTAATTTAAAAAAATAACATGCATGAACAGAACACTAAATCAAAATTACGTACATATTTCTAATGAAAACAAATGTAAATATTGTTGTATCTTACATAATTAAAAATAATCATTGAATCCATAGGGGATGTAAGAAGTGAAATAGAACTAATTTAGATTTTTTTCCAATTTTTTGTTTCTCTATTTGTACCGGCTAATCTCCGAAACGAATAGACTGATTTAAATGAAATTTTGTATGATGGAAGCTTATATACCTGGTCAACATATAGGATACTTTTGATCCCGAAAAATTAAAGAGTACCCGTGGGATGGTTAAAAAAGCTTTCCACGCGGACGAAGTCGCGGGCATCAGCTAGTTTATACATATTAGTGGGTGAAAAATACTGAACGGATTTAAATTAAACTCTACAGAGAGCTAGCTTACATATATTCCGGTTTCACACTTAGAATATTTATTATTTATCGCAATAAACGATAAAAGATGAGGAATATAGCAAAAAATGGCGTTGCGGCCGAAGTTGTTGGTGCCAACGTTGCAATTCAAAATATACGTCGTCATGGCAACACGAACGAGGCTCCGCGGGCACAACTAGCGTTAATTAAAAGACTATTCAATGGGTCTCTAGATCTGCTGCTGAACAGTGGCCGAAACGTCGGGATAATAAATATCAAATCATCAAAATCATTATTTTTTCCTTTTTCATTAATTTTTATAATAATTAGATGAGGTAAGGATTTCCTTGAAGTGTATCAGGTTGCCTGGAAGAGGTCGCTTTTAGCGATAAGGCCGCCATTTGTTTACCAAGTATCTAACTACTGTCTTGTTGTGCATTTTTAACCGACTTCCAAAAGCAGGAGGTTCTCAACCTGATTGGTATTTTTTTTATGTATGTACACCTATTACTCTGAGACTTATGATCCGATTTACGTGATTCTTCTTTAGTTCGATGCAGAATAGTTGCCATTTGGTCACCGAAAAATTTAACATCGTTTGGCCCACTAGTTTTCGTTTCATGATTTTTTTGTAATTCGTGTTTTGGTGAACAGTAAAGTGTTATATCTATCAAAAAAATTACCACGCTTAAAAACCGTTAAAACGTAACTTTATTATGGGTCTCTAGATCAACCATATTAGCAATTCTTAAGCAAAAAGATGTAGTAAGGATTGTGTGTACCGTCGGTTTACTACAAGAACTCATTAACTGACATATATATATATATATATATATATATATATATATATATATATATAACATACAAGGTGATTGATATGAATATCTTTTTTGGGAGAATTTTGCAGCGTTTTTCTGTTAATGTCTATTATATTCGAGTTAGGGATATCACACAGCTTCCCTTGTCATATTTGGAATCCCTATATTGTAGGCTTTGATTACATGTACATAATCAAAGACTGCAGGAACTCTCGAATTTCCCCAGCTGAAAATTATCGTATATACACCATCAGTTCTTAATGTTTATGTACACATAAAATTTGTATATACATTTAAGCTGTGAACAAACAGCAAAAGTCCAAATAAATTTATGTTTATAATAAATATAGATAGATAATACGAACAAACAGCCACTTTTTAAAAATCGCGGATGGAAGTAAATTTCGAACACTTTATAGTTTATATAGAGACGGAGTGCAGAAAGCTAATATTTTTAAAAAAATATGCATAAAAATTACATTAAATCAATAAAAAAAAAACATCACATACACTACCATATATTTGATACACACACGCATATATACTCTTTTGTTTATTGTTAAACTCAAATTGACAGTGTAGCCTTGGCGATATCTGTGATTATAGAAGTATAGTCTTTGACAAGAGAACCTTAATAATGGTCAAACTTATAATTTAAATTAATTGTGGTCGAATTTCGACCACTGGGCGAACACTAATATAGATAGATAATTAATTTTCCTTGGAAAACTGTAACTGGTGCTAGACATTAGTTAGCTGTATACTTTTAAGAATATGTTCATAGAAATGATCTGTATGTTAACCCTATTACGATAGATGACGTCCGACATCGTGTCATAGATCCACAGACGCATGTAAACAATAAACTTAAACAAACCCCTACATTGATAGAAAAAGATAGATAGAATGTACACATAGACTTGTAGAAGCAATTGTTCGATTGACAATGGACTTATTATAAGCATTGTTCTTGCCATTGACGAAAGCGGTTGAAAATGTACATGCACATTGCGATAGTGTGCGTGTCTGACGGAGCAATCAGTCGTACTCGCTTTTGGTCTCACGCAAACAGATACGTGTTTACCATAGGGCTCCAAGTCTGCAACTTTCACGAAAAATGCATGCTAGTGCGAGTCAAGATCCATTCGAGTGACGATAGAAACATTGGCAGTCTCTAAAAATCATATTAAATCGGTCTCGGTCAAATCAAGATTGATTCAATATTCAACCCAGATGCCTATGATAGATGACCAAAATCGTCAAAAGTTATGATTCGAAGTGGATTCGATTGCCAATTTGAGTTGCAGATTCGAGGCTCGAGGTTGTTATCAATGCGCTACGGGCCTGGAAAAAAATTCATGACACCTTTATTGAAAAGCACCATATCGTGGTGCTGTGAGAAAGCCTCAGCTGGGGGTTAATTACAAATCCCCACGGTGCGCAAGAAAAACATTCTAGACAACCATTGCGTATTGCGAAGCAGCTCAAGAGAGTAGAAATGAACGCCCAACCGATGGCGAGCGGGGCGGTGGTGGTTGAACGAGACGCGGTAAGCTAGACGCTAAAGCCTAGGTCACACACAGCGACTACTCGCTGCGATTAGGTGCTAGCAGCGAGAACACGCTGTGTGTGCTAGGCCATTTCGCTGCGAATAAATTCATTCTCCACGGGAGGCATTCGCCGTGATTTGAATTGAGCATGCTCAGTTTCACCTGCGATTGAGCACCCGCCGTGACAACTTGCTGTGTGTGACAGTACACTCAATGCGAGTAGCCATCACGCTCAGCGCGCTGCTACATGCTACATGTCCTACAGGCCGTTTCGTCACTGCATAGATATTGTTACGAGCTACTGGACTCGAATTAAAATAAATGCCGTTGGAATTACTATAGAGTTTATTAGAACTGTACAAACATGTATAAAACAAATACAAATAAAACTGGATGGTGAACTGGTTTCACACTGCACGATACAATGCATTTTGACACGCGCAAAGTCCGTCGTCTATATCGCTAATCGAGAGTACTACAAACGTCTTACTCGTATCGTAGTCGTCGCTTGACTGCCCATCTCTCCGTTCGTACACCCCTTTATACTCAACTTAGGACCGTGTAAAAATGATTTCCACGAATTACACCTGCGCCACCATCGACGCTATTCCCAGAAAACATAATTCTGCACACCTACAGGATTATGTCTGCGAACGGCCATAAACAAGCACAATAACAATAGGCTATTGTCTAAACAAAAGAACCCCGAATAGAGGAAGGGCAATAAACCAGGTTTTATGGCAGGCATTTGTACATTCCTTGTATTTAGCCCAACTTGTAACAATATGTATGTGTGTATATACGATGAGTCAACTAAAAGAAGACTACCTAAAGTAAAGAAATTACGATATAATTCGTTTCTTGGGTGTGTATAGAAAATATGACACTCATATTTTCTACACAAATAATAGTAATATAAAAATATGTCTCAAGGGAAGACGCCTTCATAAAGTTGTTTAACGAATTGACTTGGGATTCGAAATAGAAACCCAAGAGCAATTGAAAACAATCAATAAGCCTGTCGAAATTTTCGTGTAGAGCTCGCTGTGTGACAGGTAGTCAGCGAATTGTCGCTGCGAGTATCATTCGCGGCGAATACACTGGCAGCGAGTATTCGCTGTGTGTGACCGAGGCTTTAGCTACGACAATTTCACTCAAAACTTATACATATATATTAGATAATCTACCCTACGAGGATGACGACGGCCATATCTCAATCAACAGGAATAAACTTCAAAATAAGCCATCAAGCTTATCGAGCGATCGCGGATTTCCTGTTTTCTTAATTTAACGTTTTCAAAACTCGTATCAATCGATCAAACCAATCGTAAACAACGCTGATTGATTGGTTATTGGTCTAATTTTGATCGGTTAAACACAGGAAGGCTTAAATAAATTAAAGAGTAGCGTGAAAAACAATGCTGCAGATTTATTTCCGACCGGTTTATAAATTGAAGATTTTAATACATTTCTATTAAGGATTGCTGGAGTATATAGTATAGCACACAATCTAACGTCTTATATAATGGAAAGTGGTTACAGTCGCCCATAGACATCTGCAATAGTAGAGGTGCTACCAATATACACCCCGGCTTTGAAGGGGGGACTGGAACCTGGGGCTCAATTCTCCTATTACTATCTCGTCAAAATCGCCGTACACGATCGTCTCAATCGTAGGTAAAAAGACCAAAACGTGTGCGACACGGGACGCCTGACAGAAGTGATAACTTAAACTATATACTTATACGGCTAGCGCTGTGGGTTAGAGTGAGCGAGAAAAAAAAAAAAAAACGAAGAGAGATAAAAGGAAAGCCAGACAGACGGGCGCCGTAACGCGTTACGTAACGAAGTAGTTTACCCTCCCATAAGAAGTTATAACTTCAAAAATTGGTAGCTATTTAATATTTATTTCGGCTAACGACATTTCTGTTAAAGGTAATAACCAATTGTTTCCTACTATTATTCTGCCGGTGCCGAGACATGGCCACTGACAGTGGGATTGGTCCACAACTTCCAAGTCGCTCAACGGGCTATGGAGCGAGCTTTGTTAGGTGTTTCTCTTATGGATAAAATCAGAAATGAGGACATCCGTAAGAGAACAAAGGTAATCGACATAGCTCGCAAAATTAACAAGTTCAAGTGGTAGTTTATTGGACCGGTCACGTCTGTCGCAGGACCGACGGACGATGGAGCAAACGAGTCCTGGAGTGGAGACCACGTCTCGGCAAACGTCGCGTAGGACGCCCGCTAACCCGGTGGATTGACGACCTGCGCAAAGGTCGCCGGCAGGGGCTGGATGAGGAAGACGGGAGACTTGGAGACCTACGTCCAACAGTGGATAGAGATTGGCTGAAGAAGAAAAGATTATTCTGCCGCGAAGATGTCGTTCATTTAGTAGATTATAAATTTTTGTCACCGTCGCAATGGAATCGTACTTCGAATACCTTCTCAACGTCGAGATATTGAAATAGCAGAATTGGCCCTTGGTCACTGATGCCGGAACGCAACTCAGGGTTAAAATTCAAAAGTTTTATAATAAAACTACATTTTAAGCGCGGTAATTTATTTGATTTTTATTATTCCGACGTTTAACGTGACGTGACGTGATCACGGAAGACAAAGATGTCAAGTGTCAATGAGTATTGTTAAAGTTTTATTTAGCCTACCGCCAACTTGTTCATTTTAATTTTGTTTATGGTTTACCACCGCTTCGCAACATTTTATAGCTTGAAGAGAAGAAGCAGCGCAAGGAACTCTTAAGCAAACATGCGTAGTTCTAATAATTTTATATAATAATAGGTTGGGGAAAAAGTCTTTTCGCATATAGTATGTATGAACTTGTAATAAGATCTCTTCTGCTATACCATTTCTATCTGGCTGGTTTTGGTATCATTAAAAAGTTTTAATTTTAAAGAAGACAATTACAAATTCAAATTAGGGAAATGTGTGATTTTCATTTGTTTTTCTTATTGTTAAAATGAGTGAATCTAATGAAGAAATTCGATACATTTTAAAATTTTACTACAGAAAATGTAAAACCGCAACACAAACCGCGAAAAAAATTTGTGATGTTTATGGACCTAATGTAGTATCTGTGAGAGAAGCGCAAATTTGGTTTAAGAGTTTTCAATCCGGAAATTTTGATATGAAAGATGCACGTCGCTCTGGTCGCCCTGTTACGGACAAAATTGATGCCATTTTTTAAAAAGTGGAGTAAGATCGGCATATTAGTAGTTACGATGTAGCTGGAGAATTGGGAATTGACCACAAAACGGTTTTGGCGCATTTGAAAAAATCTGGGTACACAAAAAAGTTCGATATTTGAGTGCCTCATGAGCTCACTGAAAGAAACCTAATGAACCGTGTACTCATTTGTGATTCTTTATTACGACGTAATGAAACCGAACCATTTTTGAAGAAGCTGATAACTGGTGATGAAAAGTGGATCACGTACGACAAGAACGTGCAAAAAAGACCGTGGTCAAAGGCCGGTCAGGCTTCACAGACTGTGGCGAAACCCGGGTTAACTCGCAACAAAGTGATGCTGTGTGTATGGTGGGATTAGAAGGGCATTATTCATTATGAGCTGTTACCGCCAGGCAGGACCATCGATTCTGAACTGTACTGCGAACAACTGATGAGATTAAAGCAAAAAGTTGAGAGAAAGCGGCCGGAATTAATCAACAAAAGAGGTGTGGTTTTTCACCATGATAACGCTAGACCTCACACATCTTTAGCCACTCAGCAAAAAATACGAGAGTTTGGCTGGGAGGTGTTAATGCATCCGCCGTATAGTCCTGACCTTGCACCTTCAGATTTTCACCTGTTTCGGTCTCTGCAGAATTCCTTAGGCAGTGTCAGGTTAACATCACGAGAGGACTACCAAAACCACTTGTCGCAGTTTTTTGATCAGAAGCCCCAAAATTTTTATAGCAATGGGATCACATCCCTACCTACAAGATGGCAAAAAGTTATCCAACAAAATGGCACCTACATACTTTAGCCAAATGTAAATAAACTTTATAAAAAAACCTTTTGAATGTTTATATAAAATGCGAAGAAACTTTTTCCCCAACCTAATATTAAAATGGTGGGAGTTGGTTTGCGTTCCGGTGCACGCAGAAAAAGTTATAATTCAAAATAAGTTCCACTGGAGAACACTTTTTGAAGGTCGTACATGTAAGTCAAAATTTAAATCTACTTCCTATTCTATGTACACCGCCTCGCAAAATGTGTTATCGCTATTCAAAGGAGAATAAGCGGCAAGAAACTCCCCAGCAACACGTCTAGCTAATAAAGATTTTTTCATCATGATTATTTATATACTAGTTGTACTCGGCAGACGTTGTCTTGCCCTTAAAAATAAAAATCTAGAAACCGATTGCAGCGCCATCAACCGGGACCGATCGTTAATCTAAAATCTAAACCATTCTCGAATCTACTTGAAAAGACACAAAAAATGTCATCAAAATCGGTCCCACCGTTAAAAAGGTGTTCAGCGACGCCACCTACCGGGTCCAATCGTGAGTCTAAGCCATCCCAGGATCCACTTGAACACACACAAAAATAATTTCACCTAAATCCTGGAACCCGATTGCAGCGCCATCTACCTGGTTCAAATTTGAATCTAATTCATCCCGGGACCCGTTTGAACGCACCCAAAAATAATTCACCTAAATCAGACAAATGAAAATGAGTTTAAATGCAGTCAGTCACCATTGCCGAAATCGGCCTCAAAAATCATAAACAAATGAATGGCTAGACTGATGTTGTGACTGATGTTTTATAATGATAATTTTTTTATTGATGAATATCATCTTGTTACGAGTTACGGGACTCGAATTAAAATGCCGTTGAAATTATTATAGAGTTTATTAGAACTATACAAACACGTATAATACAGATACAAATATAACCGAACACAACAAGTCTAAAGGTGATGCAGAAGGTCGTAACTCAATAAAACGCGCAAAGTCCGTCACTATTAGATTCCCGATTGTAGTACACACGTCTCGCTTCGATCGTGGCTCTCATTCGACTGCCTCCCTCCCTCAATCAGGCCATCGTTTTACCCTGCACAAGTGCAATGTGCCCGCCCGGCCACGTGGACCGAATTTCCTAGAATCAGCTTGTACTTTTAAAATCCGTAACACCTGGCTAATGATTACAACACAACAATGGGCTCTAGAAACGAATACCAATAAATAAGTAAACAAAAGAAGACCATCATAAAAGAATTACAATAGTTTCAATGTAATTAGTTCAAATGCCAACGAGTAATAAATGTGCTTCTACAAATCTGTACGTGGAATTTGTTTTTGTCGGCGCTTAGGTTGTAACAATATTATTAATACTTATGATCCTATTGCGGACGAAGACAATTCCAAAAACACAAAAATCATAAAAATTGTTGCAGCCGTTTTTGAGTTATATATAAATGGTGTAACTATCACGACTTAACACGACTTTGTTTTATATATATAAATTACCTCAGGATCTCTCGTCAGTTATTATGAAGACATACACTAGAACAAGGGTGGCATTCATCCAGACGGGCAAATTCCGTACCACCTACTAAGGTTACATGAAGTATTATAACTTAAATAAAAGATTGTATATACGTGTACAGTTCAGGACACGCCTACCTGTATCTAGTGTAGCTATTAGTAATTATGTAGATTGCAAAACGAGCACAATGTCTAGGACTCAAATACGAAATATCACGGCATGATGTCATAATTGTACGTCGTAGGAGGCGTCCAGGTCTAGGTCAAAACAATACAATCTTTTAAATTCTCATTAGATTTTTGTTTTGTTTTGAAGCAGGCAAACAGGCAGACGGTTGAAAGAAAAGTGACGACCCTCGCCTATGGACCTGCTTGCAGCACCAAGAGATCCGTTTTATTTATTTTTTTGTTTCCCTACGAACAAACATGTACCAATAAATGTTGCAATAAATTATAACACCACACAAAGTCACAAACATACAACCAACAACAAAACTTACACACATCTCACACCAACGCGCACTACCACCGCATTGCATTACACACACAAAGAGCCTAAAATATAATAACCCAGACACAGAAAGGAAAAAAACACACATGGCACTAGTTAGGATACACTTCCTCACAACACCAGCATGTAACAGATACACTCTATATTAGTATAAGTTTAGTATTAAAATTAGAATAAATTTATATATAGTAAGTTATTCAATGATATTCCATAACACAAATATAATTGAATAAATGTCACACACAACAAAAATAACCAATAAGCGTGTATAAATTCTAAAAACTTTCTTCTAAATTAAGTTGTAAAAAAGGGTACGGAACTCGAGTCCGTAGAGTTGTTAAAAAAAACCATGTTGCATGTGTATTATGCTTAAAGTGAGAATGAACGTACATTATGACGATACGCATTTTTCATTGCTGGACTACAGCACACAAGCTGCCGGCCCACAGATAGAAAGCGGCAACCAATGCCTATGGACATTTACTAAACCAATATGCTAATGGCTTCAAAGGGGGACCCGGAACGGGCTACGATGCCGTCGGAAAGCTACTCAAGGTTGTCATGGCGGCATACCCTAGACCAGGATGGTGGCCATCCACATGGGCAAATGTTCTACCACATGACTATGAACTGCTTTGTCGTCTCTTATAACAGACCACCCAGCCGCATGAACTTGTATACTTTCTCCGTTCCTGCACGGCACTCATAAACGACATTTGGACCTAAGTAAATTTTTGCTGTACAAGGCATTTTAAACTATTATTGTGATTTAAGACTTTCAATTTTTGATTCAGTAGAATCTAATCTAATTAAAAGTGAAAGTACAATATAATTTTAGAATACCTTTTGTAAAAAAAATATAATTAGTTACAAAAAGGCTCGATATTTTCAGTTAAAAGAAGTACCTATGTTCAAATCCCATATATAAGAAATGGTCCGTCTTGTGGTACGCTCAACGGGCTATGGAGCGAGCTACGTTGGGTGTTTCTCTTATGGATAGAGTTAGAAATGAGGATAGCCGTAAGAGAACCAAGGTAACCGACATAGCTCGCAAAATTAGCACGTTCAAGTGCCAGTAGGCCGGTCACGTCTGTCGCAGGACCGATGGCCGATAGAACAGACGAATCCTGGAGTGGAGACTGCGTCTCGGTAAACGTAGCGTGGGGCGTTCTCCAGCCCGATGGGCCGACGACCTGTAAAAGGTCGCCGAAAGGCGCTGGATGAGGGAGGTGGAGCACCGGGATGAGTGGCACCGACTTGGAGAGGCCTACGTCCAGCAGTGGACTGTGACTGGCTGACGACCATGTCTTGTGGTATGGGAGACTAGATAAAATTCTATCTACACGAGCGTTATTTTTCAGTATATTAGGATATTAAAGTATCTTTTCGCTTTTAGCAAAATGTTACACTATCGTTTACAATTCTCACACACGTGTCCAATCCTAAGCAATTGGACGTAATCCTATCTTATATCATAAAAGCTAATAAATCATCCCCACACGGATCGGCTTGTTCTCGGCGAAGCCAAGTATAGTTTAACATCATTAACATTGATGTCAGACAGATCTGCTGCCAAAAGACGACTTCATTAGGCGGCTTCCTTGTTTTATAATTGTAATCAAATATTCAAATAAATTGGGCAACTGCTGCAGTCCGTGCACAACGCAGAGTACTGTAGGAATTTACCTGTTTTACGATGCCAGATATCGAACACGGGACCTCAGCGTTACAGTGAGTATAATTATAAAATTACAGACATTACTTCAATAGAACATATCCGAAGTACTTGGCACAATTTTTTCTTCAAAAGATTAGTTGTGTCACTAAACCCTTTTGGAAACAAAATGAAATATCAATGGAAACTAGTTTTTCCCAAACTGCAAAATAGATTCACATTATAGATTTCTGTTTTCAAGTAAAATACATATGAAAATTATATATCCTAAGTTACCTGAGTAAGTGTACATGTTAAGGCTCCTAATTGTCATATATTTATTTATATGACTGTTTGTCTGAAGTAAACAAACTCTATAATATTACAAAATTCTAAAAATCTCTGTACATTGGAGATATATAAAAAAAAAACAACTGGAATATTTTTTTTTTTGGCGGGGGAAATGCATTTCTCACATACCTGGTCCTTTGCTAGGGATTAGACCGTTGTCGATCATGGAGGCATTCCACTGCGGGCAATCCAAACAGTAACCGACCGGCTTGTGTGGAGACTCGAACCAATGGACAAATGCCCAAGGGCTAATACCCCACTAAAACCACCCTCCCCATGTGCCCCGCGCTTATGTTAGGAAAGGCATGAGACTTAGAACGTAGTTACGCCCACGCCGATCTTGGCGCAAAAGTGCCTGAGAGTGCCCCGGGAATCAGAGCAAACTCACTTCGTCAACAGGGGTGAAGACTCCTCTGTTCCCTAGATGCTAGAGGGCTCCTGCAGGACTACATTAACGATGGAGAACACGATGCAATTTTTTTCAGATTACTTGTCTGTTTGTTCGGGATTCACGTAAAAATTACTGAGTCCATTTCGATGCGGTTTTCGCTGATAGACAGCTAAGTCTTAGACTCAAACTATGCACTACATTCTATCCTGGGAAAGCCCGCGGGAATTTTTCTGGCTAGTAAATAAATATAAACAATAAATACCAACACGAGACTGGCAAAAGTTCGCTTACTCATCCACGAAGGCTCGTGAGATATTAGCCGTCTATTTATAAAATGTCGTAAGTACAATGAATGAATTTAAATACATTTAAATATGCCATGTCATAATGTATTCAGCAAATACATTTATTCATGAGAAATCCCTTAATATCTTACCAAACAAAGGTCCTACGTAACTATTATCTTGGATACGTCATAATGAGTAATAAGACAACAAGTTACTGTAAGTACGATTCCTGGTTAATACGACGTGGCGACAGTTGTTTTAATAAAAATAAGGGTAAATCCATCGATCGGATCGCGGGTTGAGAGAATACGGGAACACGTTTGAGGCGGATACGTCGCGTCTTATCTTTCGGGGCGTTCTTATGCACGTGTACGGTTCAACGTATAGCGTTTTGCTGACGCTACGGCCTGTTTTAGGCTACTTTAATATTAGTATAAATAATGCTCAAAAATACTTTGTGATCGAGTTGCTAACGAATCGCTACTGAGTCGCTAAGAGTCGCTATTAGTCGTAACATACGACTTCGACTACCACCAAGTTGAACCCAGGGATCAGCATCCAAGATTTAATAGTACGAGAATAAATCCCTGAAAGCAAGCAAGCAAGAAAGCACCAGCACTCCACCAACTACTGCCAGCATCCACCACTACAAGCAAGAGCAGTTGTACAAACGGTACTGCATGTTTATTATATTGTGTAATTTGTATGCGTTAAGAACGATGAAATTTAAAATTCGATAGAATTTGTCCTTTATGTTTTCGCCAGTAGTACACAAAATAAAACTACGTTTTAACGGTTTTGAGCACGGTATTTTATTTGATTTTTATTATACCGACATATTAAATAAAATACCGCGGTTAAAACCGTTAAATATAGTTTTATTATGATTCTATAGAAGATAACAAATAAAAAACCAAGAATATCTAAAGTGGAACATTACAATTATTCTTTTATTTTCAAATGTTATGAAAAATATAATAGTTTCACTCACTTCCAACCTCTCTCTTTCCTTTTCCTTTTTTACAACTATTTGAGTTCGGAACAGTACTTCTATGCCTTCTAAAATTCTTTTCTTGTATACGTTTTCTAATACATCTTTAGTACAGAATGCCATATTTTATACAATTCACAACTAGTAGTTTTATTCGCAAATTTTATATTCATAAAATTTTCAGATTGAAAACATGAAACACTAACATAATCACTAATTAATGGTTTATTTGTTATAAAAAGATTAACATATCGTTATAATATTTACAAAAAGTTATTTATATATTTTTAACTTTATTTTGATTGTTATCCCTCAAACACGAGTTGAAACCATTAAGAAAACATTTAAATTACTTTGAATAAAATCTTTTGATTTTGTCTTAATAAAAATCTACTCTGTTCAGTTTGTTTTGGTCCAATCAATAATTGTCAAAGCCTATTTAAAATGTTGTCTATTAAACTTTAATCCTCAACAGAATTCAATGGCGTATGTGTTCAACCGTACACATGACCGGTCGCATATGTTATGTGACGTCACAGTACACCTTGCACACTTACTACCGTACAATTAATGAATACGATTTAAATTGTTTAAAGTAACGTATGAACGCAAATATGGGAACGGAGCGACCTTTGTGTGTTATTGGAAATGTATTCATAGCTATTAATGTAAGTTACGCGTTGCTCGTTTGTGTAGAAGGAAAACTTATAAAGATACAGTAATGTAACTCATTGTTCTTATTAAGCGATGAATTTGCTGGCAACTGCTAATGCCTCGAGTAAACCTGCGTTTCTCCAGGACTATCTTAAAGCTCAGTCGGTCCAAGCTGACACTAGTTATTAGTGCAGCCACGGGACATGGCAATTTTAACAGACATCTTTTCAATATAGGTGTCACCGACAGCCCCCCTGTGCAGAGCATACCTGGAGGCAGAAGAGACAGCCGCCCATGTCCTGCTTGAATGCGAAGAGGTGGCCCAATACAGGGCGAAGTATCTGGACGCCCCAAGGAGACTCCGAGAAGTCCTCAGCAACGTCAAGAAATTGGTGGACTTCCTGAAGGAGCTGGGCTGGATGGAGTAAACCCTCATCCACCCTCGCACGCATAATAGGTGCTTGGGGGAAGCGTAGCTCCCGGCGTCGTTCCACTCTGGCCAACGTAGGGCGGCAAAAGTCCTCCCGTGGGGCGAGACATTTTGCTGCACCACGTCGGACAGAGTGGGACGATGCTGGGGGTTATGCTTCCCCCCGGCAACGGAAGAAGCTCATGGAGCCCCGCCTGCCAAGGCACATGGAGTTCGTCTTGCTTCCGCTTTCCGGTAGCGCTAGCATCAAACGAAGAAAAGAACGTTGTGGCGTTTTAGTAAGTATCCCCAGCTAAGATGGACATGACAGCAATGCCGTCAGCACTTCCAACGCGGCGAAATCTATACTCTCCCACCGCTTTTCCCCAGCGGTGGGCAGTTCTACCATCGATTTTTTCCTCCGGCCATCTGTTTCTAGGTCTACATTTACATTTATATCGACAATCTTCCAGTTTAACATTATTTTGTCACTGACTTCCATCCCTCCTCATTACATACATGCCCATACAACCTTAGTCTTTTTCCTCTCAATTTTCCATTCATAGGTGCAACTTTCAAAGATCCGCTTAAGTACCTACTCATATTGTTTATATATAACCGTTGTATATATTATGTGGGTATACTTGTTATATTGGGATTTTCCCACTGCTACATGGAGAATTCCGGTGTCACGTGACCTTCCCGAAGGGCGTCACGTGTATAACAACCGCGGCTAGCGGGATGGGAATCGGCGGCCGGGAATAGACCGTCGATTTCCATACAAGGGGATGATAGAAATTAAAACAATTAGAGCCGAGACTTCTTCTCTTTAATTCTCCTTTTCAGGGAGTCAGGTAGCGTACATAATAAATACCATATGAATACTTAATTATGAATTTAATACTAAGACAGGGAAGACTGCCAGGTCTTAATCCCTGGTCATCTGCTCTGAAACCAGCGGACTACCGTTCTGGAGAATTATCAAAAGGCGTGGAGTCTCTAGACTGGTTTCTAACTTGTGAAATATACCGTATAAGAAGTTTCAATTAAGTTGTTTTCGAACGAATCACTACGTGACATACTATCAGTTCCCATAAAAAATAAGACGACTCATGCCTTTAAGTATGATGCTTAAGACCTGATATATTATTTCGATATATGTCTACAAATTCAAAATATTAAAATGCAGAACTGTATCCGACGGGTTCGAAGGCTGCGAGATACAAACGCGTATAAGGAAACAGGTGTCCCCACATGCTAAACATAACCGAAAACGAAGTAGGCAGGTGGCCCGAGAACAGGCAGATGAGTTACGAAGCCTGATAGACGATTGTTGAAACGAGATATCGGCCACGTGGTGGTGTTTTTTGTTCGTGTTTTTGAAATCTGGCGAAAAAAATGTGTATGTGCGGAAGGCGAACGTTGTGTATCTAAGACGTGTTTTGACACCGTCAAGAGACTAGACTTTAGAGTAAGTTTGAACGCCTCTTTAAGAACCATAAAGAAGCGTTTAAACTTACTTAAACTCTTTATAAATAAGACCGTAAATATGAAATTCTAAAGTTCCGTTGCCACTGTGGTAAAAAAGAACATCTTATATATTATATTTGTATGACACACAAATTTTATGATAGATGTAGGCTATATATATTTAAATGTTAGACAATTTTTACCCGGACTTCAAAAGAAGGATGGGGGTTCTCAATCCTTCGTGTAATTTTATATATATTTAGCCATAACTTCTTGTTTCGGAACCCATTTTAATGATTCATTTTGCGTTAGATTCAGTACAGCTGTAGGATAGTATAACATTGTTATTGGATATCATATACGTACCTACCTTAAAAATGAAAAATAAAAATCATTCTTCTATTATAAAAACTCTATTATAAGCACGTACGTGTTTAATTTTTTTTTCCTAAAACTATGTACTTATTTGCGTAATTAACTAAAAATAAGAAAATATTTTTTTATACAAAAAACGAAACCGACTTCAAGAATAAATAAACATCAAAAAATTAACATTTTCTACAACATCTTGAACAATAAAAGACAACAAGAAATTTTTGAAATATAATATTTTTTATGTTTTACTTTTCGCCGACTTCAATATGTCGTAGAAATAAAAATATTTACTTACTAGGATATGCCTGCGACTTCGGCCACGCTAAGAATTTGCTGTCGATCTGCGAAAACCGCTACGAAATCGGCGCCGTAGTTTATACGTGAATACCGAACAAATCGACAAACAGATAAGAAATCTAAAAAAATTGCATCATATTCTCCATCGTTTACAGTCTATTCCAGTTTTTTTAAATAGCTTTTATGTACAGACACGGCGTGTTTAGAATTTTATAATAGTATAGATAGATTGATTTTTAGCTACTTTTGAAGTCGCTTTCTTTTTTGCTAGACAATTATTGGCCCCCTTGTATTTTTATGATAGTGTTACAACCTGAACGCCGACAAAAGACAAATTCACACCTGCATACCTGTAGACATTTTATTACCTTTTCGGCATTTGGACATCTTTTGTTTACCTGTGTTTAAAATTTGTGATTAGAAAAACAGCCCATTGTGTATTGTAATCTTTTATGGTAGTCATTAACCAGGTGTGATTCTAAGAAATTCGGTCCACGCGGTCAGGCAGAAATATTGCACCTGTGCAGTATAAAGCATTGCCCTAATAGAGAGATCGGCAGTCTAGCGATAACCACAAGCGAAGCAAGACTTATGTACATTCTGTAATCTATTTAGTGACGGACTTTGCGCGTGTTATTGAATCATACATTACGTTTGGACTGGTTGTATTCAGTTATATTTGTACTTGTGTTATACGCGTTTGTATAGTTGTAATAAATTCGAGTCCTGCAACTCGTAACAATAGGAAGGTGTAGGCTATATTTAAAAATTAAAGTTTCTTTGTAGACACGCTGCAGGCTCACATTATGGAAAGTGGTTACAGTGGTTATGGGTCATTTGCAACACCAGAGGTGCTGCCGGCCTACTCTAGACTGGGGAGATGGTTATCAAGACGGGCAAATGCCCTACCACTTGACTAGGCTCTCATCACTACACGATCCTCTACTATTCTTTATATATAACTAGGCTGATGTTCATAAAAATAAAAACAATCGAATGTAAGAAACCGTTCCGGAAATGTATGTATGTAGCTCCAACGCGGCGCTCCATCTGTGCATCGGTGATCTAAAAATACGCATTACACGTTTTTTTAAATGTATGAATAAACATTTTAAATCTTCAGCCTTATGACTTGACTATGCAAATGTTTGGGAGTTATTTTGGACAACTTGTGGGTAGGACACACACAGGCACATACAGGTCCGTCTTAGGCTTTGTGTCGTTGGATAGAATATACAACAACACATCATTTTAGAACAGGTCAACATCAATCAATCAAACAGCTGAATCACTCAAGCGCAAATATGCAAACCTGAGTGAGATTTATATGTGTTTGTGCCATTTGCTGTCGAGAAGCTTGGACCGTGGTGTCCTGACGCCATGACTCTTCAGGTGATCAGAAGGCTGGTGCGTATCTCGGGCAACGGATTAGTATGGCGATCCAGCGAGGAAATGTAGCCAGCCTTCTGGGCACCTTACCCATAGAAGACGACGATCTAGGCTCAGTATTCTACTTATAGTCTTGAGGAACTATGAGTAGAATACAATACAAATAAGTTAAGTTTTCTTTTATTGTATTAAATTATTTATATATTTCTTCATTAGACGGAAATCAATCAAAAACATCAGTATTATAAACTGCGCGCAGAAGGTTTGCCAGCACCCAACTTCCGTGCCCAACCAACGACGGGGGTGTTTATCGGCAAACCTTCTGCGCTAAACTTATACTTTCATTTACTCATTGACGTCATTCATCAGTATAAAAAGTATGCTAAGCACTGATCCGGGATGTAAGCTAGTTCTTTGTCGTGTATCATTTAAATGCGTTCATTAGTTTTCATTTGACGCTCTAACAGACAGACAAACAAAACTTCTAAAAGTTGCATTTTTGGAATCTATTAGTCCAAATTTGCCCTGTTGGCGACGCTATTTGCTATGGAAAAGTGTTTTAAGTTTATTCCACCTCGTCCGCTATAAGCCCCTTGATTTTTTTTTTCTTTTTTAAATTAATTGTACAAACTCCCCCAAAAGATTGATTGTCTATACTAATATTATAAAGTGGAAAGATTTGTTTGTTTGTTTGTTTGCATTGTATAGGCTCCAAAACTACTGAACCGATTTGAAAAATTCTTTCACTGTTGGCAAGCTACACTATCCCCGAGTGACATAGGCTATATTACATTTTCAAAAAAATTAGGGATCCTTACTAAAACTCCAATAATGTAACCCAAGGCGTATATATTTTTACCTAAAATGGTGTGCGCTGCGAAAACTATTGATGATAGAATAAAATAATGTACTACGACTTTGCAGAACACATCATTGTTTACAAAAAGTGTCGCGACAGCATATGTCAACTATTATAGTTATGCCACAATAAGTGTTCTTTTATTTTAAAATTTTAATTGAAATGCCGCCGCTAGAAAAGCCTCTTTATTTGTATCTTCGTGTTCATTCTTATCAAAATAAATTACTTCATATTCAAGACTGCTTCAATATCTTTATATAACTTTTTGAATTATTCAATTCGGACATTCCATTCGAAAGATATCACGAGTTTAAAAATGTAAGTATTAGAAAAAAGTTGCGTGGTTGGCGCTCGCCCTGCTCAGCCACCAAAGCAGCACCTTATGCGATGTAAGCGTCACTGGGGTACGGGCAGTACGGGAGGGGAAGTATTTTGAATTCGCTTAGTAGGTAATTAAACTCAACAACAAAGTTATTTTTAGATACCCGTGCGAAGCCGGGGCTAGGACCGCTAGTATTATAGATCGATAGAAACGTTTCACTCTTGGGGTCCTAAGCAACAGATTCCCACTAAAAACTGCATCATTATTTTAAGTTAACAGAAACCATACACGGTGCTCTTGTGAAACCCCTGCGATATTAATATATTTATAGAATCGATTCATAGAACCATATAATGGAAATGTACCAAACTTTATATTTGGCTAGAGTACTACTGTAGAAATCCGATAATAACATAATGAATGAAGAAAGCGTTGGATAGATCAGTGTGATAAAAATATACTAATCAGAGATTTTCAAATATGTTTCTTGTAAGATGAAAGTTCATTAATTCTAGGAAAAGAAATTGTATAACACACATAAACAGATGGATAACTTTTAATTATACACGATTACAGAAAAACTTAAGAACCGGTAGCACTATTTGTACATAAAGGGCGGACTCATCGCTAAAACGAGATCTCTTCAAGACAACCCGCGGCAGAAATCAGATTAGGAACAGCGATGGTCGTGTATACATATTGTTACGAGCTACAGGACTCGAATTAAAAATGCCGTTGGAACTACTATAGAATTTATTAGAACTGTACAAACACGTATAAAACAAATACAAATAAGACCGGATGCAACCAGTTCACACTGCACGATTCAATGCAATTCGACACGCGCAAAGTCCGTCATTATATCGCTAATCGAGAGTACTACAAACGTCTTACTCGTCTCGTAGTCGTCGCTTGACTGCCCCACCCCTCCATTCGGGCATTGTTTTATACGTACAAAAAAATCGGCCGCGCGCACTGAGTTTCCGAAAAATAGTAATTTGCACACCTGCGAACGGCCACAAAGTCGAAAACAAATACAATAAAGATTAGTTCGACGCTAATGATGGTCATAAAACAAGTAGAAAAACAATAGCATTTTTCTTAATTACAAATTCAAAACACAAAAGAATTCCAAGTCCGGAATGAAAATAAACTGCGCTTACGACAGGCAGCTGTGCGTGTATCTTTGACGACATGTAACAATATTATACGATTCAAATTCAAAAGATTTTATTCAAATTAAAAGGGGCTAATTATATTATGTTATAAGTATATTATCTATAAATTTGAAATAAATACTATTATAATTAATATTAAAGTCACCTCAACACAAATACAGCACCCAGCAAATGTCACACACACCAATAAATAGATATAAGAAGCGTGTAAATTTTCAAATACTATAAAGTATTTGAAAATTTACACGCTTCTTTCAAATTAAATTTCTGTAAAAAGGTACGGAATTTAGAGTCCGTAGAACTAGTTTCATAAAAAAAATATTATAAGACTAAGACCAGACTTTGCTCGCGGCTTCGTTAGCGTTACTGTTGTCCCACGGGAACTGTACATTTTTCCAAGATAAATCTAAACTTAGTGATATTGACTTGTTTCGTTACTCTAAGCCCGTATTCAAGAGGTTAATCTTCTACACAATTGTTGGAACAGACACCACCACATCATATGAAAATAATAATATATCAAGTAATATGTTTAGTTAATATCAATATGTTTTTATTATATTTCAATGTTAATGTAAGATATATATATATATATATATATATATATATATATATATATATATATATATATATATATATATATATATTTACATTTATCTATCTATGTATTTTATTTATTTATTTTAATTATTTATTATTATATACTTATTTTCACTTATGTATATATTTATTGCATTTTTAAACTTTAGTTCGCTCGTTAGCTTAAAATTAACTCAGAAAAACCTGTTATTAGCCCTACATTATAAGTACTTTTGTTGTTGTTTGTATTTTGATATGCGCTGTTGGTTTATTTTTAAAATAAATAAAAAGATAAAAAGTAGCCTATAGTAGTGCCATTCCAGACTTATCATCTCTATGCCAAATTTCATCCAGATCGGTTCAGCTCTTCTGGCGTTATTGAGTAACAAACATCCATCAAAACTTTAGCATTTACAATACTAACTGACCTGACATACGTCGTTCTGCCATAATAATAAAAAAAACACCATAGGGTATAAAAATATGGGTGGGGTACAGTCATAAGGCGCATTTAAATATTATGAACTATTATGAACAGATCCAATTCTTTTTAATATAGGTTAGAAGGCTAAGGCTAGGAAGCTTACTGTTCGTGGTTATTTTTTTTATAACCACCCAAATTTCATTTAATATCTCAAATAATAAATAAATGCGCCATATAACTATGGCATCCAAAAATACTTAACGACCTATTTTCTCATACCTACCAAATATACAAAAGAAATATCATTAAAAACGGTTAAGCCGTTTCGGAATAAACCAGTACGGATTGGTAGCGCCAACTGTGATGGCAAATTCAAATTCAAAAGTTTTTATTCAAAGTAAATTCCAGTGGAGAACACTTTTTGAAGGTCATACATATAGGTCAAAATTTAATTTTTCTTCCTATTCTATGTACACCGCTTCGCAACGTGTTATTGCTGTTAAGGAGAAGAAGCGGCAAGAAACTCCCCAGCAACACGACTAGCTAAATATTGTTTTTCTTTATATTTCTTATTCTATTTATATCTCAAGTTCTTTTTTTTATAAGTTTTATACAGAAGTATGTTACAGAATTACCTTTGTTGAATTAATGGAGTTGTGGCAAACAGTGCATACTCAATAAGACAAAGACACAATAAAAGGAAAGAAAAATATTATTATAGTTATAATAATGACATGACGTACTAAAATTTTATGCTGCAACAAATCTCCATAAATTCCCAACAAGCTTGGTAAAATAAAAACGTTATACAAAATATAGTATAAGAGGTTGGAGCGCGTTGCTATGTAAATGAAGTTTTGTCATTTAAGTATTCTTCAATAGCGTAGCATCCCTTTTTTAGCAAGATACTTTTTAATTTGGTTTTAAATTTAGTGAAAGGCAGATCTAACATTTCACTCGGAATCTTATTGAAGAAGCGTATACCAACCCCCAAGAAAGAGGACAATACTTTTTGTAATCTAAAAGATGGCAACATCTGTCTATTATAATACCTGGTGTTGAAATTGTGAACATCCTTATATTGTGCTTGCAGGCACTCAAATTATTACGAATATAAATTATATTATTAAAGATATATTGGCAGGCGACCGTCATAATACCGATTTCTCTAAGAGACATTCTCTAAGAAAGCATTCTCTAAGAGACTCCCGAGGGCCGAGGTTGTAAATTGACCTTATGGCTCTTTTTTGTGAAACAAATATAGTCTCTAATTGATCAGCGTTGCTTCAAAGTAAAATGCCATAGGACACTATGAAAATAACCAAAATAAACTAGTCTAGCAGTCTCTTCGTCAGTGAACTGCCTAACTCTCTGACCGCATATGCAACAGAACTAAGCTTTTCTGATAGACTAGATATATGAGCGCCCCACTGGAGCCTCTGATCTAGGTTAATGCCTAAGAATACAGTTGAATCTACTAGGTTAAGTCTAGTGTCGTTAAGAGTAATATTAACATCGTATTCTTTTACATTGCACATAACAAACTCAACACATTTAGTTTCATTCGGATTGAGTAATAAGTTATTTACGGTAAACTTAGATATTATATTATATATAACATATATTGCAGAGCGTTTTACGACTACTTCCGAGTTACGTTATTTACTACGCGATTCTCATTTGTTAGGACTCCTCTTCCATGAGCATGATACGACCGACGCCATATTAGAAGCGCAAGGCGAATTCCAAACACTCATAAAGATGGAACCGTTGGAGAAAATCTATGAAAATAATGATGATGATAATTCAGAAATACGCATAAAATATACCCGGAGAGCAAACGTCGAAAGCACTTTGTAACGTAAACTCGGTAAACGATATGAAAATAAACATTTTTTTGATGAAACACTTTTGTGGTCAACATTTATTTGGAAACGATGAATGGAGCTAGTACGTCACGGCTGTCTAGATTGTTTACATCCAGCTTTAGGAATTGTGCCTTAATGCCGCACTCAGAGTATAAAAACCAATTAGCTTATAGAGTAATCAATTTTATATTACAATGATTATAATGTTCGGGCTTCATCTAGGATAATGCTAAAGTTATTGACTGTGGCCAAATGCGTCTTGTTTATAGTGTTAAAAAATATTTAACGTAATTTACAGTTATTAAGAATATCGCATCACATATAACGCATTTAACCTATCGCTACATCGGCATGAAACGGTCAATACTATAACATTATCCCAGATGGAGCAGTAACATAATACAGAGCCATCAAAATATCGTTGGCGTTGCCATGCCGATGTATTTGTTAGTGAATCGCAAAGGCGGCACCATGAATATAATCTTAATCAATGTTTTTCGTTCAGTAGTTTTCACTTGATGCTATAACAAACAGACAGATAGATAGACAAAACTTCTAAGTGACATTTTCTAAATCAGCTGGTCCGAATAGTACCCTGATACTTCTTTCGCAAATTTCAAATGCGTTGTACAAACACGACACCCTCGATATATTTATCATAGTATGTCTATACATACTATAGAGATAGATAGACTATAGAGACACAAGCAAGAGCTGCATGTCACAGTAATGAATATGCTGCGGCGAACGTGTGGAGTCACGCAGAAGGACGCGTCAGTAAATTCCTTTATGTCCGCGACATAACAGAAAAACTGCAAGAGAATGCTTACGCTGATACGGCCACGTTTTGCGGAAACCGACTACTTACGCGGGGAACAATGTCTAACCATGCCGTCTCCACCATGTCGCTAACGTAGGGGCCTAAGAAATGCTGCTGGCTTGACTTTGTAACCGATGATATGTGTATTAAAAGACTCAATACAAGGTTGCAGATCTTTCTTTTATAACAAACAGATTTGCATTAACTACAATCACGTCTAATATCAGACGGTGATACGGTCGAACATGGAGCTTGGTAGCTTACCTAGATAATACCTAAAATCTATTCACGCGAGACTTGAAGACACCCGCATTGTACTTTTCGGGAAACACGGACTCTGGTAGTGCATTCTATAGCTCTGCTGTACGCAGTTGGAAAGTGGAAGCGAAGCGTGTCGTTCGCACTGGTGGTGTTTCCAAAGTGAAAACGGTTCCGTAGACCAGAGCATCTTGTAATCCGAAGATGGAATGGTGTAGGGGAATCGGGTCGAACAGATCAACCACAGGTCGTGCGAAGCGAAGAAGAATAAGTAGTACCGAAAGTGTGGACCTTGGGCGTCGTAGGAAATTCTCCGAACGCAGCTAAGGATGATGAAGACGACAAAGTCGAACATGATAAACTTATAAACTCATTTGTTCATAACAATATTGTTGTTACATGTCAAGGATTTATATGTATTATTAAGAATTTTATAATTATTAAAGTGTCATAAGTTTTCATATTCCATGAACTCTTTCAAGTTGTACAACGTGTGCTCGATTAGCCACTTCTTATGTCGGCAAGTGAATATATTTATTTTAATGACGATTTCATAAGGATTTAGTTTTTGTACAAATGGCTAGGAAGCTACATAAATTTTATTAATTTCAGTATAATATTATTCTAACTAAGCCCATCAATGACTAGTATTTGTTTAACAAAACACGATCAGTCGTACGTCAACTGCGGTCTGGCTAACCCAACACAAATATGATTTATGACATCACTACAATGTGCAATAGTCCTGTATGTAAGACAATTATGCAGTTTTAAAGAGTGTTTTGCATACAGCGCCTACACGGCGAAGAGTTGATGATTAATAACTCAGGTTAATGAGGTTTTAAAGCATATCATCATGAAAGTTACGGCTTTGAAAAGGAGTTAATTAGGGCTTAATTTAGAAATTATTGAGGTTGAAAATTCCATTTTATAAGCATTGATTGAAAGTTTTAATTTAGATCTTAAATAGAAACAAGAACGGACTAATTGCACCATCTGTGATTGCAAGAGTGTGTCAGGAGTTACGGTTTTTTGTAAGAAATTGTCATGACTTAGTATTCTTCTATGGCGTTAAAGCTAAAAAGCGATCGCTTCCAAACAATCCTAGGCTAGGATTTTTGAATTTCCAAAATCAGGTGGTACAGTTTACAAATAATAATAATATTCTACAGTATTTTAAATATTTCCATTACAAAAAGAAATACTTTGGCGAGAAAGAAAAAAATGACTACTACTAAGTACTAATTCATTTTTTACGACACAATTTTACAATCGCGCCGTAGGGACATATGATTATTTTATCGCATAATATATTATATACAATTTAGGATTCAGAGCAACGAAATACATAATAATAGATGAGTGTGGTCAAAAGTGCTGACCACTTTTTTCTTTTTATGGGCCGGTGAATTTATAACGGACGGACGGATTTATCCTGACCTACGGAGCCGAGACACGGACACTGACGGCTGGATTGGTCCACAAGTTCCAAGTCGCTCAACGGGCTATGGAGCGAGCTATGTTGGGTGTTTCTCTTATGGATAAAATTAGAAATGAAGATATCCGTAAGAGAACCAAGGTAACCGACATAGCTCGCAAAATTAGCAAGTTGAAGTGGCAGTGGGCCGGTCACGTCTGCCGCAGGACCGATGGCCGATGGAGCAGACGAGTCCTGGAGTGGAGACCGCGTCTCGGTAAACGTAGTGTCGGACGCCCTCCAGCCCGATGGACCGACGACCTGTGCAAGGTCGCCGGTAGGCGCTGGATGAGGAAGCCAGAGGACAGGGATGAGTGGCGCCGTCTTGGGGAGGCCTATGTCCAGCAGTGGACTGCAAATGGTTGACGATGATGAATTTATAACACACTATATAATACACATATTTTGTACGTGTGCGATCATTAAAAATGTATTTATTGTATTATAAAATATTATGCTCAAGTCGCTTAATTATAGTCCTTGAGAAAGAGGTAAAAATAAATCATACAATAAGGTCTTAAAATTAAAATAACGTGACAACGTTTCCTCAATAAAAACAAATCCTTTTGAGAAACGAAGTCATTTCTTGTACTCAACCAGTTTTATCGCAAATACTGGTTACGCCATCTAGTGCTACGTTTCGTCAGTCAGTGTCAATATTCCGAAAGGCAACAAGCGCAGCGCGCCATCTAACGTAGAGTAGCGAAAGTACGCAATTCAATTTTGCAAACCGAATGCACGTAATCTAAAAATACGATAACAGATGGCGCTAATCTAAGTATAGTTAGTTTATTACATATCGAAATTTAAAAACGCTTGTATAACCACTAAGTAAAATACATTTTATACTTACCTTAGTATATAGTAGACGTATTTTTCATAATGCAGTAATCTGCGCACTTACCTGTAACAAAATAAACAAAAAAGTAAGTATACTATGTTACTTCATAAGTAATAAAATATTTAACACACAATACAATAACAAATTATCTTAGCTCATTGGTATTGTAGAAGAATATGAGTCTTACAATTGGTGGTTCAAGATTTATAATTCTATAAACATTTTAATGATCACACTATGGTAGAAGATACACCAAGAAGTAAAACAGAACATTGGAAAGCTTCCGCATGACTAATGGCCAGTTCTTATATCTTAGTATTCATTTACTTGCCGTAGCTAGCATCGGTTACTTGTATGGAGCTTATGTGAAAATTTAACCGATAGTAAGGCAAATAAAGTATTGGTAAGATATCGGAACAGACCATTAATGGTGCCAAACGTAATTTTTGAACCAAATCACTCAAAAAATAAGCTTTTGATTAATTAGGTCTTAATAAAAAATGTTTTTAATAATAAAACGTCAAGAACTGAAGAAAAATGGCCTGTAACGCCATTTAGTTCATTCAGATATTTTCCCATAACTTGGTTTCTCGATTTCCTTACACAATATACAATGCGTATCTTTGTTTATGTAAGTCTCACACGAGCGAAATAGGTAGACCGAGCTCCGAGCTTTCAAAGTGAAGCCGGCTAAAGGAAGCCGATTGCGCCGCAGCACCTAGTATTAAATAATTCAATCTATACAGATACACACAAACAGAGAGACACAAATTAATAAAAAAAACTAGCCAACCTGTGCCCGTTCGTTGTGCGTCATTAAAAACTGCACTATTCCCACGCACACACGCACGCATGTCAAGGTTTAATTAAACTTTGTAACTTTAATTAATTCATAAACGCAGAAAGCACTCGCAGTGCCTCGTACGCAGATGTGCGCAAATCTTGCGTGGAACGTCATTGCTGTTACATATTTGACAGGTGTTCCCGTGCCCACTTCGCTGGCCGTAAAAAAATACACTTTTTTGATTTATTACTCACAATCAAATGCCGTCGCTCAGGAATAATGTAGCTTTCTACGGGCGAAAGAATTTTCAAAATCAGATCAGTAGTATCGGAGATACTGACCTACGGGGCCGAGACATGGGCACTGACGGCATGAAAGTTCCAAGTCGCTCAACGGGCTATGGAGCGAGCTATGTAGGGTGTTTCTCTTATGGTTAAAATTAGAAATGAGGATATCCGTAAAAGAACCAAGGTAAAATTAGCAAGTTGAAGTGGCAGTGGGCCGGTCACGTCTGCCGCAGGACCGATGGCCGATGGAGCAGACGAGTCCTGGAGTGGAGACCGCGTCTCGGTAAACGTAGTGTCGGACGCCCTCCAGCCCGATGGACCGACGACCTATGCAAGGTCGCTGGTAGGCGTTGGCTGAGGAAATTGGAGGACAGGGATGAGTGGCGCCGTCTTGGGGAGGCCTACGTCCAGCAGTGGACTGCAAATGGCTGATGACGAGTATCGGAGACTACCCCGAATATCCCAACTTTACCTCTTTATAATATTATTATTAGGATATTAGTAATAGTGTAGATGCATCGTCTGAGATGTAAGAATATAACTACACATACAAATATATGCCTGTATGTATGTATGTCAAGTCAGCGTAGAATACACAAAGCGCTGTCACTCGACTTCACTTCCCTTGCAGCTTTCATATGCAAAGACAATAGCATAAACAAACACACGCTTGTCTCCAGCTTATTGTTGTTGAACGTGGATGTATGATAAAGACGCTACTACGGTTTTCGTACTCATTTTATACTCACTGAGACAATGTAAGGTTCTACATCATTTTTATTGCGAAGCTGATAAACAGACAGATGACCCACTTAACTCTCAAAATATGCTATGTATATAATAATAATATGTAAAAATGTATTCACGTCGCCATTTTCTTTAAATAAAGTCTTTTTCTTTCTTAGTTACTGAAAAGTGGTTATCGTCTTCTATAGATGTTTGTATGTGCCAGCCTTTAGGGTGAGATAGGAAGGATGGATGAAACAGGGGGACGGGATACAGAAGATGCGATAAGAATAGAGGCAAACAGGCCATCGGAACCATCACTCATAGTATGAAACACGATTAGCTCAACGCTGACCGTTTCACGCCGATATTCTGTGAAAGCATGGTGTCACACGAATCGCGCCAGCCCTAAGAGCTGTAATCAAGATGATGATTCAAACATGACTTTATAACGTTTAAAAATATAATACTTTGACCAACTTGTCTGTCAGGAAAGAAGAAAGACAACGGACTCGCTCACACATTGTGCTATATATTCTATTAGCTGTAAGACTTGTTAATATTTGTACCTAAGGTTACCGTTTCCAAAATCAATTAGTTCACTTCAGTTCACATCAGAACTCGACAGTGAATACTACTCTCTGCCATCTGAACTATCAAATTCAAATTCAAAAGTTTTCATCGAAAATAAGTTCCACTGGAAACACTTTTTGAAGGTCATACATATAAGTTAAAATTTAATTTTTCTTCCTATTCTATGTACACCGCTTCGCAACATGTTATTTCTGTTAAGGAGAAGAAGCGGCAAGAACCTCCCCAGCAACACGTCTAGCTAAATATTGTTTTTCTTTATATTTCTTATTCTATTTATATCTCAAGTTCTCTTTTTTTTTTAATAAGTTTTATACAGAAGTATGTTACAGAATTACTTTTTGAAGAATTGATGGATTTGTAATAAACAGTGCATACTCAATAAGACCAAGACACAATAAAAGGAAAGAAAAATATTATTATAGTTATAATAATGACATGACGTACTAAATGTATGCTGCAATATATCTCCATAAATCCTTTACAAGCTTGGCAAGATAACGTTATACAAAATATAGTATAAGATGTTAGAGCGAGCTGCTATGTAAATGAATTTTTGTCATTTAAGTATTCTTCAATAGTGTAGTATCCCTTTTTTAACAAGATACTTTTTAATTTGGTTTTAAATTTAGTTAAAGGCAGATCTAACATTTCACTCGGAATCTTATTGAAGAAGCGTATACCAACCCCCAAGAAAGTGGACAGTACTTTTTGTAATCTAAAAGATGACAATATCAGTCTATTACAATGCCCTGGTGTTGAAACCGTGAACATCCTTATAATGCCTGTAGGCACTCAAATTATTACGAATATAAATTATATTATTAATGATATATCATTTAACCTCTACCTCTCGTTGCTACAAGTTCTAAAAATGTTATGATCAATTTTTCCTTAACAATCTAAGCTCAATCGAGTTTCTATAGTACTGCAATGGCACGGAACAATGGGTCTTGATGTGAATGGACCCGGAGGAACGGTCAGTCTGTCAATAGACGTAATTAAACCTAGGACAGAACCGGTGTTCCATATTCGACGGCCCCTGTGGTTGAGCGGGCTAAGCCTTTGCCGGCTTACCTCACTGCAACACAGAGCCTCCGGGTTCGATTCCTGGTATAGTAAATTTCGGAAAAGTATTTTCTTCGTTATTTACTATGGTCTGGATGTCTGGGATCGGCCCCAGAGTGGTCCGTTGTGTTCTAGCCATAACACAAGCGTAACTTGCTTAATTTGGGGATATACAGTGTGTGTTTTGTCTGCCGATTTACTATTATTATCTTGTATGTCTTTCAAAACCACGGGCCATCAAAATGGCCCGGACATTTGGAAATGTGGCGTGACACTGACCAGCGAATATCCCTGAGTACACCATATAATAATGCACCCAAGGACAAGCCCCGGCCAGTGTAGGACTATTGTGAGAAATGAGGACAAAAAGTACCGGGCCATAGGGGTGAACTTCTAGTGGTACTAGGGGTCTGGGAATATGGGGACTATGGCGTCTGCCCGTCGCAATGTTCGGGGAACATGGAAAAATGGGCAGACGGTGACTCGCCACTCCCTGCATGGGCCCCAAAAAATGCCATAGAAGACAGGGGCAACATGAGTGTAAGTGGCTAAGGGGTGTAGAGAGGTGGGCTGCAGGTTCACCGAAGCTACTTCTGATGTGATGCCATTTATCACTTCCACCCCTGGAGCTTGAGTCTTAGCTCTAGCGATCTCCACTCCGTGCCAGCTGGCTAAGGCAAGCACGGAGGTGGGGGCCTTGCCTTGGCCCCCGGAGTCAGGTACGAGGTGTCGCTACTCACCTAAGGCTTCGCCACACAGCCCCCCTGCGGGATTATTATTATTATTATATTCACTTAGGCATACATGGCATAGACCGCCATGAGACTTCCTACTACGACGCCTATAGGGAACTAAACTAATTATAAATAATATTGCTTATTTCCTAAGAGCGTATTCAAACTATAACGATATTTTTAACGATATCGGAACCTGTACAAATATCGTGTGACAAAATATGCTTTATACCTTCTCCTACATAGGCTGTTAATGATATAAGTTACTAGATATAAATTGTTTATTGCAAAAATTTTTGCTAATGAAATTTTCGTGCTAGGACCAGAGGGAATTTGCCGACCGACCGAGTACGTGCTGGCCGAGTACTAATGTTGTATGTTAAAACGTACGTGTCGGCGTAAACCGCTGGCACGGCAATGTACGGCTATTACTTGCCCAAACATCTGACCAATTAGCAACACAAAATATTACTGTATGTATTTAATGTAATATTTTCATTCCTTATATATTAATACTCACTCAATCAAGCAAATGTTCGTATGTTATATTCGTTCGTATGTACATATATTTTACTTACACGATTATTTTTGCAAGCGACTTATTTAGGACCAGCAGTGCTAGCGAAACTTCGTTCGCGTTAGCATGACAATTACATATTTGCTAAGTTAATTTGTTAAGTGTATTGCAATGGCAGCAACAAAAAAATGCGAGAGCAGCGCCTTTTTAGCTATTTCGTCAATCCCAAAGAAACGGAAATAGTATTCTATGTGTTGACCCGCGATATAAGCTAGCCCTCAGCCAAGTTATATTTAAATCAGTTCAGTATTCCCCACGCGATGCCCTAACAGAAACACAAACAAAAATTCAAAAGTTGCATTTTCGAAATCTACTGCTGTGAATTACTTCGTGTTGGTTGTGTAGTATATCAATAAAGGATGGAAAATATAATTAACTTATACCCAAGCGTTTTGAAAATCGGATAACTTAATAAACAATAAAACGTCACGATAAATTTATTATCGTATCTTAACGTTCAGTGTGTACGGAACTTTAGATCGAACATGCACTAATAGAGACCGGTAGTTGCAGTGCACTAACTCTAATAATAGTTTCATGCACCAACACATGTGCATAAGGAAGCTCAAAGTTTACGCGCATACCAAAACGTCAAAGATAGCGAGATTATGCTGTTGATTCAGGATTACTCTCGAGTGTAAATACATTACGATTATTGTTTGCTTGAAATTGGATCACGATATCTTTTAGGTCAAAGTCACGAATGAAAATAATGCACACTTGGATCGAATATTGTTAAACATAGGATATGTACCAAATTTAAACAGGGCCCCAATTCTGTAACTTTCGAAAAAAAATACCATACCAGTGCGAGTCAAGATCCACTGACGATGGTCAAATATCCGTAGCCTCTAAAATATTGTTACGACCTAGTGCCGACAAAGACAAATTCACACCTGCAGCCCTGTAGAAACACATTTTATTACCTTTTCGACATTTGGACTTCTTTTGTTTACTTTGTGTTTAAAATTGGTGATTAGAAAACAGCCCATTGTGTAATGTAATCTTTTATGCCAGTCATTAGCCAGGTGTGCGGGTTACGATTTCTAAGAAATTGCGTCGAAGCTTGCCGGGCAGACATGTTGTATTTGTACAGTATAAAGCAATGCTCCAATTGAGAGATGAGTCAGCCGAGCGATAACCACAAGCGAAGCAAGACTTGTGTACATTCGGTAATCTATTTAATGACGGACTTTGCGCGTATATTTGAATTACGATCTCCTGCATTATACGTGTTTGTATGGTTCTAATAAACTCTATAATAATTCCAACGGCATTTTAATTCGAGTCCTGCAACTCGTAACAATATCATATTAAATCAAGATCGATTCAATATTGAGCCGAGATGGTTAACACTAATAGGCTACATGGTTTTGAGAAAACGTAAAGATGATTATAATATGAAGACCTTACAGTTCGTCACGTGCATCTATCTATCCGACTATGAATCATCATTATGATGCTATCGTTAACTATAGAATACATTTCCGGTATCCCTACCTCACTGTTAGACCAATGGCATGCATAATCATTCAAGGAAATAACTACGCGTCTACTCATTACAGCGTTTTTTTATATTTTACTAACAATAATTTGTCTGTGAAATATTTTATTTAAAACATAATGTATTACAATATTTATTATATTAAACTTATATACAATTAAAGAAGCATAACTTTTTTTTCAGTCAATTTCTGTCCACTGCTGGGAGTAGGTCTCCCCAAGTATGCGCCACATATCCCGGTATCCCGTCTTCCTTATCCAGTCGTCAGTCCACCGGGCTGGTGGACGTCCTACGCTACGTTTGCCGAGACTGTGGCGGTTCCCTTCGTTTTCTTACGTATGTCCTCATTTCTGATTTTATCCATAAGAGAAACACCTAAATATAATTTACTTATATTTTATTCTAACTATAATATCTCAAGACTAGAAGTAAAATACTGTGCCTAGGTTACCGTCTTCATGGAGATGGTGCCTAGGAAGTTAGCTGTGTTACCTGGATTAATTTTGTATATATAATATTTTTAAATCTACTGCGTGCTGACGTTGAAAGAAAATATCGAGATGAACCTACACAGCTGCCAACCCGCTTCGGACAAGCGTGGTGGGTATATTGTCAATTATTCCTATAGCAAAGGGGTGGCTCAACCCACCAGTAATGTACTCTTTCTTTTCATTCACATTCTACCAATCATTTTGGGTCGGCACAATATGTCTTTTCCTCCCATACTCCTCAATTTTGACATACGTTCGCTGTCACACCACAAATCATCATGTCAATACACCCATCCCGTTTTTGGTCTACCTTAGATTTGTACCTATCCTCCAGTTTATCATTATTTTTTTCACGTGACTTTCATCCCTCCTCATTACATACATGCCCATAGAAGACTAAGGTGGAGTCTCCTTCCTCTCAATTTTACAACTTTCAAAGATCTCCTTATATACTCATTTCTCACCTTATCAATTCATACCATTCTTTCATTCATTTTTCTATTGTTCCTGCTCCAATTGGGACAATGTTAATGTTAGTATCTGTAGCCAAATGCATCTTGTTTATAGCATTAAAATAACGCTGTTAATGACTAGCAGCAAACAATGTCGCGTCACAAGTAACGCATTAAACACATCGCTACATCAGCGTGAAACGATCACTAATACTAACATTATCTCAGATGGAGCAAAGACATATGGAACACTAAATAAATTTATTAGATCAGGTTTTTTACACCTAGGACTGCATTCAGAGAGCTTGCAAGTCAAAGTGGCGTGACCTGCAGAAGCTTACACTATATTTATAACAATTTGCATTCAAACGTGTAAATAACCTAACGAGATTGGAGCTGCAATGCCAAAGGTCGATATATATTTTATTGGAATTACGTAAACACATAAAACTACGCACGAAATCTGGTGTTTGCTGAAAAGTGGAACCATTGAGGAGAATTCCTCCCATTCATAAGAGCTAACTCTTGTTTCATATTAGACACTTTTGATCATTTGAAGATTTACAATTATTGTACGAGGACGAGCTGCTGAACAGTTAAAAAGATGTCATGCTTCTTGTTTTCGTGTAAAACAGCTTCTTTAAAATTTATTTTCCTATATGCTTACATTCATATACATAAAACATATTTGACTGTGGCACAGAAACCTCATGGGTTTAGTCGTGCCGCAGAGTCGTGTAAAATACATAAAGTTATGATACATAATGACATTTTGAAAACAAATTTACGCTGAGGCAAGGAACTGTTATCAATATTCAAGTGTTTACTTCTGACTTAATAATAATAAGCAGAGTCATCATCGTGCCAGTGTATGGTTCTGACTTAGTCCCAGATCTGCACATGTGAGGCGGTGGTCCGCTTTGGGAATTAATATTACGAGTATACAGAATATTTTCTGATTTGGCTGTGACATAAATATCACATGACAGACAAATCATCGGAAAACAGACGTCTGGAAACACCTGTAAATCACTCGCGATTTTACAACAAATCTTTCACGGTTCATGCAGTGTGTCTGTGGAATGCGCTGCCTGTGAAAATCAGGCGTGCCCAGTCTCTTCAGGCGTTCAACAGACTCGTGAAGGATTATTACCTCGGGCTCTAAAGTCAATCATAACATCTTCATCTCTCCCATATTTACGTACCTAATTCTATGCATTATTACTATGATTATTTATTTATTTATATGTATCAATATAATATATGTATATCTTTGTCTTATACTTGCCACTTCAAAATTTTATATGTATACTTTTTTACTCAGTTATATTGCAAAACCCACATGTTACATATTTTTTTCTGATCCATCCTAAGGTTGCTTGGAAGAGATTGCTTTTAGTAATAAGACTGCCTATTGTCTTCTGTACTTAAACTTCTTGAATTGTATCTTAATGTTATGCAATAAAGTATATTCTATTTTATTCTATTATATATTATAAAATATAATAATAATAAACAAATAAATCAGCAGCGGGGCTTTGTGGTGAAGCCTTAGGTGAGAAGCGACACCTCGGACCTGACTACCGGGGGCCAAGTCAAGGCCCCCGCCTCCGTGGTTGCCTTAGCCAGCCGGCACGGAGTGGAGATCGTTAGAGCTAGGACTCAAGCTCCAGGGGTGGAACTGATAAATGGCATAACGTCGAAAGTAGCTACGGTGAAACCACTCATACCCATGTTGCCCCTCGCCAATTTGTACGGCATTTATTTTGGGGCCCATGCAGAGAGTGGCATTTTATCCATGTTCCTCGAGTATTGAGACGGGTAGACGCCATATTCCCCGTTGTTCCAGATCCATAATTCCATTAGCAGTTCATCCCAAGAGCCCGGTACCTTTTGTCCTCATTTCTCACAATAGTCCTACACACTGGCCGGGGCTTGTCCTTGGGTGCATTATTATATAGTGTAGACAGGGATAATTGCCGGTCTGTGTCCGTCAGATTTACATCAAATTTGTCAAGGAGCCTCTAGGTGGTCTTGCCTAGTCCCGCGCAAACCCTCCAAAAGTACGAGACATTTTTATGGCCCGTGGTCTGCAGAAACAAGTAAAGTGGTTACCGTCGTGTATAGACGTTTGTAACACCAGGGCGAAGGTAACGCGTTGACAGGTTTTAGATTGGGATATAAACAATTTTTAAGTGACAATTCGCGAAATAAATTATTAATGTTTTTGGTAGCTTTCAATATTTATTTGGGCTGTCGCCATTTCTGCTCATGGTAATACCGAGATACGACGTCGAAATGATTTTGTGGATTTAGTAGAATACAATTTTTTTACACTATCGCAATAGAAACGCACTTTGAATATCTTCGTAACGCCAAAGTACCTATTTAAATAGCAGAATTGGGCCAGGTGGGCATTGTGGTTGTACGCGGAATAAACATTCTAGAGAAACGTTGCCTAGTATTTTGACTTACATAGATTACTATTTGACCTGGAACCTTCAAAATGAAAATAGGCGCCGTCATAGGGCGTCAAAGCTATAAAAGTATTAATTTTCAACCCATGAAATGTAGCAACGCATGTAGACTAGCCCTAACACATTCCAAACAACATATTACGTGGTGTTTATATTAGCAGATGCTATACTGGCTCGTTATTGATGTTACTAATAACGTGTTGATAATGGAAAATCTCCAAAACGCCGTGCAGTGTTATGCAGGCTGATTTTGGCTTTTATTTTTAACTGTACGCTACTTTTTTTATAATAAATGTTTTCTTTCAAAACGCCATCTAGCGAATATGGAATTAATCATGAGAGCAACGAATTAAAATTGTCGTTGCTATTGTCGTTGTCATGACGAAGTATTTGTTAGTGAATTGCAACGGTCGCGCCATAAAACGCGATCGAAGCGTCATCTTTTCGGCTATATTCACCTATGCCTCGGGAACAGTACTTTTTTCTCGATGAAAGGTACTTTATGTCCTTTTCTATACTTCTGACAACGTGTATGCAAAATTTCGTGATGATCTGTTTCGTAGTTGGGGCGTGAAAACGTCACGAACAAACTCACATTAGCATTTACATATAATATTAGTTAGGATTACTGAACTTTCTATCACCGTAGAATATATTTCCTATATACAAGAATCATTTTCTACCTTTTAGTCCGGTTCGCTACACGTGTTTGTTAGACTTTTTTAAACTATAATTCATTATTAGGATGGATTCAATAGGTCTTTGAAATGGAAATGGACAGGGTACAAAAGCAGGCCAGAAGATAACAGGACAAAGAATGGGATTAAAAGACAAAGAGGAAGGCCTAGAAAGAGATAAGAAGATATTTTCTTAAATATATGTGGAACAAACTGGAGAAGAATAGCTGAAGACAGGGAAACTTGGAAACTATTCAGGGAAGGCCAACGCCCCAGAGGCGACTTCTATTGTTTGTAAATTGTATATTTAATTTTTAGCAACAATTGTGGTAGAGATAAAGGATTTATTTAATGGATTAAATAATCTGAATACCCGAATAATATTGAATTGATATAGGAATCTCAATTCAAATTCAGACTACTAATATATTAAATCTTTTAGACACAACTGACCTGCCTGCAGCTTATCCGCAGTGAGACTCCTTAACAGGCGCTTGATGCTCCTGCGCCGGCGCACGCCACAACCGTCGTCGGGTGAACTCATTATCACTTTCACTTTGTTTTATCACATTTTTATCAAGACTATCGGTATTTTAGAGGATTTTTACGGTTTTTTGTGGTCATATTTGGATGTAGATACTAATACTACAAATTGAATCACAAATTGTGAGGGTTCCTATAATAGTTAATTAATCTCATACAAGTACTTCAGTAAAATTAGTTAACTTGAGAATAAGTCCTTATCATCGTTTGAATAGACATCTACTTAACTTGCCTAAGGCTTTTGATAAAGTGCATCATTTTATGTTATGCAATAAAAATAAAGAACTAAGCATACCCGGTAACCTTTTCCGATAGAAATCTTATATTAATCGTAGAAGTCAGTTAGTCACACTTATATGTGTTACTTCTTCTCCTGTCCCAGTTACTTCTGGAGTTCCCCAAGGTTCTCATCTAGGTCCTCTTTGTTGCATTTCTGAATGATTTATTTGAATGTTTATCTTGTCTTACAACTATTTTATAAACAGTACCTAAGAGTCTAAGAGACCTTTGATGATAATAGTATCGGATCGTATCGGTTATCACTGATATGTCGTTAGGACAACGCGAACGACCTTTCGTTGACACTACTAGTTCCAAAATCTTTATGGAAACCGTAAACTAATACCTCCATTAACCTCAAACGTATTCCTAGAAATTCTTAATCCTTAATTTGTTCCCAATACCTAACCTCTCCCTAATAGTAAGAGGCACCTGGATAACCCTTCGCATAAGCACGTGACCTCAAACAAGAGTAATCCCACGAGATTGATGTTTGCTGAGCGGACCGAGTACTGATCTTATTGCACACTGAACTGTACGGTATAATGTAAACTAAGTTTCAACTGATTACGTCACGTATTTGACTAACCATAGACACACAATTAATTTGAAGTGACGCATCGTTTATTAACATTAAATTATCTCTTATTTGCAGAGCCAGGGAAACTTCGTTTGCGTTCCCATGACTAGTTAGCGAATTGCAACCACGCGGCGGTTATATTTGGCTATATTCGCCTATCCCACGCAAACTACATCATTTATCGGGATAACAATTATCCTACTATTGACCCGGGATATAAGATATAAGATAACATACACACAAAAAATTAACATAATTTCGTTTGTCCCGTTCAAGAGCCCGTGAAACTACCATCCGTACCCCGAGTCCCGATGTCCACTGACCCAGTTTTGCCTAAAAATGGCAACGTACCGCCACCCTGGTAACCTTTCCGTTGACATTTACAACCGCACCGACTCTTTGATATTAACCATTCTACAACTCGGAACAGTCATTGATATATTATTTGGAGAGAGTTAATTCAAATGTTTGTATTCAAACTTAACTCCCATTGCAAAATTATTTAGAGTCGGCACAATATGTCTTTTCCTTCCATCTCTATTCTGATATACGTCCTATATCACGCCAGAAATCATAATGTCATCCTTCACAAAATCTATCCATGTCTTTTTTGGTATACCTTTACACTTGTATCCATCGATCTTTCAGTTTAATATTATTTTTGTCACGTAACTATCATCCCTCCTCATTACATGCCCATCTTAGTCTTCTTTCTCTCAATTTTCAAAGTTAAAAATTTAGTCTACATCCAATTCTTTGAACACTGTACCGTACCTACGTAATCTATGTAGTATTTGGCGGGGAACTTTAAGTGTGGTGCTTTGGTGTGCAGTAATTATATATCATACTTCTGTGCTTTGAAATAAGAGGCTAAGATAGACAAATATGAAGTAAAAAAATATATTTGCTAGACGTATTCTTCTCCTTTAAACAGCAATAACGTGTGTATTTCTAATAAACTTTGTGTATATTCTTTCAACATTTAATTTCGAACTTCGACTCCCGCATAATTAGTAACAATACGTTCGACCGTACGCAACTTTAACATAAAATCTTGATCTATAAAAAAAGGTTATAACAATCTAATGGCTGTCTGTAATATAAAAAATATACTATCTTTGCGGTCGTCGACCCAAAAGGGGGTAGACACCAGGAGGACGGGCAAGGAATGCCCACAGAGGCGATCCACCGTGAGATCAAAGCGACGCCCGCCTAACGCGGCACGTATGGGATGCCTTATTGAGCCAGGCCTTGCCTACATTACGGGCATAATACCTGGCTTATAGCTAGCTACCTGTACTACAGGTCTATCTGTATTCACGCACCTTTATTTTATCAATACACAGAGGTATATCCAACAAGAGAATGTGGTGACATCTAGTCTTTTAAGATGTAGGTGCTTTCATTTTACACTTAAACACAAGAAGTCTTATCCGTGCAGGAAGAGAGAGAGAATATTAATTCCTGTAACCGAGCGGCCTGTCATAAGAGGTGACAAAACTGGCTGTACCCAGGTGGTAGGGCATTTGACAGCCTGGGTGACCACCGACCTTGGCCTAAAGTACCAGGTACCAGTCCCTCCGTAAGACTGACAACACATTGACGGCAACTCACTAACAAATACATCGTCATAGCACCGACAATGACAATGCAATTTTAATATGTTGCTCTCATATTTAGTTCCACCCTTGATATAGTCTTATAGGTGTTTTGAATAAAAAATCAAGTATGACATTTGTGAGACTCCCAACGGCCGGTCTTACACTCTGTCTACAAAATTTACATTAACGCGAGCGAAGTCGCGGGCAAAGCTGGTTTTATATATTTTTCATACAGTCTACAAAAAAAATCACGTTTGTAATTAACACATATTACATAAGTATATAATGTTTATGAATTACAGCACATTGGTTTCCTAATTATTAATTCAATTAAATATGTAATCAATCCGTGTATCACATTTATGAAAGCCTTCATCTCGTTAATTGGATTAATTTATACAAATTAAAAGCTAATACTAGCAATCCTTGATATGGTATCGAGCGTGAACGCAATACTCTCGAATCCCACGTTTGTGTAAGCAGAAAGTTATACATAAATACTAGGATCGCGACTTCGTCCACATTAGACGAAATAAGCTAATTTTTAAGTGGCCTAACAACTTGAAACCGCTGCCGGGAAAAATACCGCAAGATTCCCGGTATATAAAGTATCATAGATTTTATGACAGACAATTTGTATTGATCACGAAAAATATTACATCGATTTTTTTTCAACCGGGCCACTTCAAACCGCTCCCAAGAAAATTCCTTTGAAATTCCCGAAACAGATTGTAACGCAGATTTAAAGTCTGGGAATTTGTTGTCGATCAGCGAAAACCACATCGAGATCGGTCCAGTAGTTTTTACGTGACTCTCGAAAAAACTAACAGACAAGAAATCTAAAAAGAAAATTGTGTATGTGTGTGTGCAGTTCACACTCAGTAGAAGTGAAACTTCAGAGAATATACTCACAGATAATTATTCTCTAACTTTTATTAACATGAATATGATTCCCTCTTAGCCTACACCCGTCAACCTATTATAATTCATTAAATTCAATCTACATTACACTTTAAGCCACTAGCATAAAATAAGCACAATTTCCTTTGATTTACGTATCAAAGAATATCTCCGTAAGTATATAGGTATACTGATAGAGCTAGAATTCATTTTAAGTCTTTTAAGTTATATTTAAATTGTCAATTAATACTAACGGGTAAAGAAAAATGTGTTTTTGTGTTGTGTTGAATTTTATGTGTTTATCTCTTTTTAGTGTCACTTTTCGTTTCATCGATTTTCAAATCACAACGATTCTAATAAGTTTCACTTCAAAATTGCGTCGTGTTGTCTCCATCGTTTTAGTCTATTCCACTTGGTTTTTTTTTTCAGATAGCTTCAATGTACAGACACGGCGTGTTTAGTATTTTATAGTATTATAGTTAGATAGATTATCAAGTTCCCCATAGGTATAGGCAGGGATGATGGATCTCCAGTTGCTTTGGTCCGGACAAACAACTTCCGCTTCATCTACTTTCATTTATCTCTTTATACGTGCACGGTTATTTGAGGTGCTTTTTAGATGACCTATCTTCAAAATATCTCCAGCTTGGTCATGGTGAGTACGCCGCGGTCTACCGGCACCGACTCTACCACTCACACTGCTGTCATACATCATACACTTATTTTGTGATTCTACTTTCATCCATTCTCATCTAGTATACAGGTGAATTTTTCAGGAAATCCACTACACGAAATAGCGAAAACCACTCGAAGGGGTCTCGAGGCCAATTTTGACGACAACTAACGAGGTATCATTAGATTTTTGAAGAATCGATCCATCTATAATATATAAACAGGAAAGATTTGAGTGTTTGTTTGTTTGCATTGAATAGGCTCCGAAACTACTGAACCGATTTGAATTTTTTTTTCACCGTTTGCATGCTACACTATCCCCGGGTGATATAGGCTATATTATATTTTCAAAAAATTAGGGATCCTTACTAAAACTCCAATAATGTAACCCAAGGTGTAAAAAACTTATTATATTAATTATATATATATAATAAGTTATTCGTAAGGTACACCACAACACAAACATACACCCAATAAATGTCACACAATAACAAATAAGCGTGTATAAACTTTAAAAACTTTTTCTACATTAAGTTGTAAAAAAGGGTACGGAACTAGTCCGTAGAGTTGTTAATAATAAAAAATCCCAAGGTGTAAAAAATTACCTAAAATCGCGTGCGCTGCAAAACTATTGATGATAGAATAAAATAATGTACTACGACTTTGCAGAACACATCATTGTTTACAAAAAGTGTCGCGACAGCATATGTCTAACTATTATAGTTATGCCATAATAAGTGTTCTTTTATTTAAAAATTTAATTGAAATGCCGCCGCTAGAAAATGCTCTGTTTTTGTATCTTGGTATTCATCCTTATCAAAATAAATTACTTCATATTCAAGACTGCTTCAATACCTTTATAAAACTTTTTGAATTATTCAATTCGGACATTCCATTCGAAAGATATCACGAGTTAAAAATGTAAGTATTAGAAAAAAGATTCGTGGTCGCCGCTCACCCTGCTCGGCTATGTAAGCAGCACATTAGGCGATGTAAGCGTCACTGGGGTAGGAGCCTCTAGGAGAAATAGACCATTTTGTTCAAAATCAACCCCTTCCCTTGGTTTTTTGTTTAACATTCCTTCAAAGATATTGACTCTTACAAGCTACACTACGACTTGGTACAATAATACATGAAGTATTTATTTTTTCAAAATCAGCCGAAGGTTTAATAACTTGATGATACCACTTTGGTTTTCGTAAGAAGAGACTCCTTTGAGTGTTTTTCGCTATTTCGTATAGTTTTGATTTTGGCCCTGAAGGCCCACTTGAAACTTCAACCTGTATATAAGACTACACAATAAATAAAGTAATGAATTTGAGAAACCCAAAGGCTAAAATTATTTCGCTTCCAAATTTTATTAGCGTAATAATATTAACGGTGTTGTATCAGTGAAAACGACCGATCGGCTGGCACTTAGCCAAGCGGGCTGTTGTTCTCCCTGTATACTGTTATTGGTTCACTATCCAACACTTCATTTCAGGGTCCGAGATCAAAGGCATGGCTTGGAACAATCAATATTTAGAAGTTACGCTTGATTCATGTGATTATATTCCGTTAGGCCAGCTTTACACCTGTAAGATTTGGGCGCGTAAGTCACTAAGCTAAAAAAGCTGTGGTCTCTTGGGATCATTTTCATTGCCTGAAGCAGGCAAACATGCAGACGACCCACCTGATGTACAACGGTTTGAGTCGCCTCGGACGTTGCTAACGCGTTGCCAACCTCTTAGAAATTTTATAACGCTTCTTCTCTTTAAGCCACAACATGTTGCGAAGCGATGGTAAATTAGATTAGGCTCCCATAGAGTAAATAATAACCATAAACAAGTTGGCGGTAGGCTAAATAAAACTGTAGCAATACTCATTGACACTTGACATCTTTATCTTCCGTGATCACGACTACTGAAAAGTGGCCGAAACGTCGGAATAATAAAAATAATTTACCGCGCATTAAACCGTTAAAACGTAGTTTTATTATGTATACTAGTCGCGAAAACTTAAAAAAATATTATTTATGAATTGTACTTTAGATACCAAAGATGAATACTTTCGGTCTTATTCATATTTAGTTAGAGTAAGTTTGTAGGCTTCTTTAAGAACCATAAAGAAGCCTTCAAACTTACTATAATTCAATATGAAAAAGACCGTTGTCTTTGTTCAGGAATAATTATTTTTTACATATAAGTGCGAAATGCAAATTTGCTTAGCAACCTTGTTCTTACTAAATAGAATATATTATCACATCCTGTTGTTAATCCAGTCGCTGCTAGCAACAATGTTGCACACTCGATGCATTTGATTGAATCGATAAAAACGAAGGTCCCTCGCTTCTGAATTCATTACACCGTTTACGTAGCGGCGTGCTTTTTATCACAACCGATAAGCGTGGGGGGGGCTCGGCCAACATCTATTTTTCATACCCCTAAATGATAAGGGTGACCCACCGTAATTTTTTTATTTTTTTGACAAATCTTATTTATATTTTATTATGTTATGTTTAGCATTGAAAAAATAGATGTATATAGCAAAACAACGTTCGCTGGGTCAGCTAGTGTTATATAAAATTATTAGAGCTAGGCATGTTTGCTGAAGAGTTCCTTGCGCCGCTTCTTCCCTTCAAGCCACAACATGTTGCGAAGCGGTGGTAAATTAGATTAGGCTCCCATAGAGTAAATAATAACCATAAATAAAATTAAAACTAAATAATTAAAATGAACAAGTTGGCGGTAGGCTAAATAAAACTTTAACAATACTCATTGACATTTGACATCTTTGTCTTCCGTGATCACGGCTACTGAAAAGTGGCCAAAACGTCGGAATAATAAAAATCAAATAAATTACCGCGCTTAAAACCGTTAAAACGTAGTTTTATTATGTATACAAGTCGCGAAAATTTAAGAAAATATTAATATAAAAACAATTGAATTAGACCAACAAAGTGTGTATAGTACAATAATGAAGCATGCAATGTATAATGCATTTAAACGTAAAAGAGCAAGCAATAGTAGATTTTACAAGAGAGGTGAAAGTGATCTATTTAGGCACGAGATGCTTTGGCGAGGGCGCTAATAGTTCGAGTGCCTAAATAGGCCTTTCACCCGAGGTTAACACTATGCTTTTCATTTCGAACATGAGGAAAGTAAACCAACAACTACTTCTTCAATGAAATCAAGCGTTAAATCCATATATAAATCCGATGAACTCATTTAGTACCTCACATATGAAGCCGATATTTTCTTGTCACTGGTGATAGTAAATGTTTAGCTCAAATTTATGTAATTAAATAATAATTTAGTGAAAAGTAATTTGTGAGTACAAAATGATGTTACACAATTGTTGATATTTTTTTATTACAATTTATGCTGGTATTTAACAGCGGCTGTAAAAATTTGGGACATGAGTCACATGTTTTATCTATGGTTCGCATAGTTTTTTAATTTTTTTAACACCTGGGTAATTCCGTTTCCCCGGGAAGAAATGTACTGTTTTCATCCCTATGATTAGGCAATTCCAAGCGTACTTTCAGAATATGAGGACTGAAAAGGTAATATATTGGTTAACGCGGAAAGAAAACTAATTCTGCGGGCGGGTAGGCTATCATAAGAGGCGACAATACAACCCACAGCCAGGTGTCGAGGTATTTACTCGCCTGGATGTCTACCACCCCTAATCTGGAGTATACCACCATAACAACCTTGAATTGTACTCCGGTACTAGTAGCCAGGTTCCAATCCCCCTTCGATGCCAGTAGCACATTGGTAGCACCTTTAGTGTGGATGCAAACCGGCCACCGACTACAGCGCGAACAAAAATAGCCGTGGCTGGTGTGCGCCGAGCCTCAGTATAACGACACACCTGCGGAACGTTCCGCGCGGAAAGTTCCGACTATACGCTCGCAATGGTTTTTAAGTTATGTCCGCAGTTGTGTCACTAGGCTTAGTGTTGCAAATATCAGTGGGCGACGGTAACCACTTTCCATCAGGTTGGCCGTCAAAAGTGATGATGATCATGGGGCATTTCACTGTCAAGCGCTGCACGGCTGCACACGCGTCCGCTATCTCTAAGGCTATGTATAGAATACGCGGCTGGTGAGTGAGCGATATACGCTTGGCACAAAGCCAAGTGGTCAAGGTCGGGAACGCATAACGAGGGCGGCTTACACCACGCACTAATCACCTAGTGAACGTTCATTAATTTGGCAAACACCAAAATGAAGAAAACAGGTTCCGACTAATCTCATTTAAGAGAAGATGATTTCATTAAAAACATCACGTTAACTTTTTAATTTTGAAAGTAGGTATATACATGTGGGAACGTGGAATTAAATAGGAGCTGCAAATCTTTCCAGTAATAAACAAAGACAGAAAAAAAAGTTTATTAAAAAAACCTTATTTTGAGAATTTCTACACCGCATTTTCAGCAAACAAGGTTTGCACTAAGCACATTGTTGTGCCGGAATTAAATCCAACGCTATGACCACAATTCTTTAATTTAATTACTATGAACACAAGTAGGATTTATCGCCGCCGCTGGGAAAACCGTAATTTATTTGAGAGTAAACATTAACACAGGTTGCATTGTATGAAATGTTTGAAGTGTAACTTCTTTAGAATCGTTATGAATTGAAACTCGACAAGACGAAAAGCAACACTAAAAAGAGATAAACACGTATAATTCAACCTTATTTAATTCGAAATAAAAAACATTTCTCTTTACCCGTTAGTATTATTTTCACTTTTAATAAAACTTAAAAGATTTCAAATGCACTTTAGCTCTATCTCTATATACTTAAGGCAGATATTCTTTTATACGTAGATCAAAGCAAATTGTGCGTAATAGTACATTGAATTTTGACCTTATGCTAGTAATTTAAAGTGTGATTTAGATAGAATTACTACGAATAAGGGTCAAAATACCTAAGAATACATACGTATCTATAATAGAACAGAAATGCGAAAATTGTTACTCTCTAAAGACGTAACAGACAGAGTTACTTTCGCCTTTATAATATTAAGTATGGAATTATGGATATGAATAAAATACTTGCTACTCTCTATAAAATGTCTTTGCCATTATCAAAAAAAATTACAGTAGAAGTGAAACTCCAAAGAATATACTCACAGTTAATACATTATTATAAGTTTTATGTCGGTCCAAATAGAACCCATGTTTAATCATAGGTCTTATTGACCTTCTAATCTGTGTTGTACAATGTGAAACTCGTATCTCATTCTCTCGCAGATTTAGTCCTATAGATTTGTATGTTTATCTCTTTTAGTGTCGGTTATTCGCTTCATAGAGTTACAAATCACAACGATTCTGAAGAAGTTTCACTTCAATAATAGTTTTGTTACCTAAGTACCAACAAAGTATACCTAAGTCAGACTTATAATACTAAACACCTAAATATCTTGTCAATGTATGCTTCATTATATGCACACATGTTTAGAAGCTTTAACGGTTAATGGCTACTGAAAAGTTGCTGAAATGTCAGATTAAGTATCAAATAAAGTACCGCGCTTAAAACCATTACGCGTACGTTACGTTGTTTCTTATTTTGTGTGCCAAATAAAGAAAAAAAATCTTTTAGACCGACCTATGAAAAGGTAAACTCACGGAGAAAAGTTCAAAAACAACATAAAAGTTCTAAGAATGTTCGTCGTCTAAATTGCCAGTAAAGCCGCGTCCACATGTGTACGCATATGTGTATCGTAATGATGCGCATAAATTCTTTTCCGATTGTAAATGTCACTTTTGTTTTTAAGACGAAAGGATGCAACGTGCGTATTTTTAAAATAAGATTGTTTATTATCTTAAAATGGTAGGAATTAAAAAAGTTAAATTAATTTCTAAGTATTCTATAGCAAAAGGGTTCTATAAAATTGGATTATGAGTAGATTAACTTTTATTCAAATTCATTAAAAAAGTACATGAACATCTAAATAGATTCGAAAATAATCGCAACCATATCGCGTGTTTGATTTAATTAATCTATACAGATATATACAATTGGAGTGTCTGTTCGTAATGTCAAAATAGAAATGTGAAAAAAACCAGAGGGGATAATTCGGACCAGATGTCGAAAATGGAATTTTTAGAATTTTCGTCTGTGTGTCTGTCTGGATGTTTCGGCTAATATATGAAATGGCTGGACTGATTTTGACAGGACTTTCACTGGCAGATAGCTGATGTTATAAGGAGTAATTTAGGCTACATTTTTAGGGTTCCAGGATAAAAAAAATTACGCGGATGAAGTCGCGGGTACAGCTAATATTAAATAACATTTTAAGATTTTACTGCATCATCTGTGAAAAAAATTACTAAAAATATAAATGTTGTTTCGTACGATACGTGGGAGATCACATGACCCACTTCCCCTCGCCTACGCCATTACGCTATCCCTATGCTATACCCCCTATTTCAATCCCAATCCTCCTGACTTATCGCTTTATCTCATCCCTGCTATTCCACCTCTCCTTTTTTTTATGCCGCTGGGGGAATGCATTTTCGCAACCCTTCGGACCCCAAGGTAGGTCTACGAGGGGTATATGTTTACGAAGTTGTAAGACGCCGGTCGCTATTTCAGACCTCCTATCCCACCCCGGCAGGCAAGGCATTAGCTTAGCCTCTATAGGCGACAGTAACGAAATGTCATTAGAAGGGCTGTCTGCTTGTTCGCCAGCTATTATATATTATATATATAATAAGTGATATTATGTATTTATGTATGTATTTTGACTCTATTTTTATAAAAGAACAACGTGTAGTATTTTTATAGTTAAATTTCTTTAGAATCATTGGGATTTGAAACTCGTTGAAACGAAAAAGCGACACTAAAATAATTTAAACAGTATGCTCCTATAGATAGAGTTGGAAATGTTTTAAAGTTTTTCGTTAATACTTCACATTTCGTGTTTTAAAGCTTAAATATATTATAATGATATAATATATGAAACGTGACGTCACGAGAAATAGAATCCCTCCCACACCTTATCACACTTTGTTTCACTTCTACTGCGTGGGAACTGCACACAAACACGCAATTTTTTTGTAATATAAAAAAAAACCTTGGAATATTTATCAGAGCATACAATAATGTGTAACAAGCCTTAGAACTTTTACTTTAAAAACTAAGGTGTCCCGAACTAATGGAAAATTCAGCTCGTAGTTACGGTATACGTGCGTAGCATTAGGCAAGTTGTCTAGTGACTGCCTACGACGCTACATCGCTACACGTTCGATGGACTACGACAGTAGAGAAATCGATGCTACGACACGTAGACAGGTGCGTTATCAAAAACCTTTTTAACAAAATACAAAACCGACTTCAAAAGTAACTAAAAGGCAAAAAATAAATATTTTCCACAACGTCTTGAAGTCAGTCCGAAGTAAAACATAAATATTACTATATTTTGCAAATGTATTGTTTGTATTTTCTACTTTTTGGTTACGTAAATACTTGAATAGCTTTAGAAACAAAAAAACATATGAAACACGTTGTACGTGCCTATAATCTACAGGGGTTGCTCTCGATTTCCCTGGGATCCACTCATCAGAGCGTGACTTGATGACAACGGAACCACCTGAGTATACTCACGAATAAAAAATTGAAAATCGATTCACAATTAACGGAGAAATCTCTTAAGAAACATACAAAATAAAAACAACATACTGTTGAAATGTTTAAATTTGCGCCTTTCATAAGTTATTGTTTGTTGTACAAATCGTATTTTTTATGTCGTTTAAGCGTTGGCAAAACCCCCCTTTTTTCTTTGTCCTCTCGTCTTCATGAAAAGTGCTCTCATTTGTTGTAAAATATATTTCATCTAATTAAAGTAAGTTATTTCGTTGTGAACGCTTGTTTTATTAAAACTGCAACACATACAGTCCAATTGAAATCCTCCTCCTTTTGGAAGTCGGTTAAAATTAGAGATGCCATGATTAGTCGTTTGGCCGAATACCGATATTCGACTACCGAATGTTCGGCGTAAGATATGCGCAATTTGCGCGCAGCAGGTTAGTGTTGAAGCAATAATTTGTGAAATAGTTTCTTACGTTCTCAAGAATAATTGGTGTATATAATTAAAACTGTTTTAACGGTTCTAAGCGCGATTTTAAATGATGTATAATTGTAGTATAGATAAAATTCAGTTTCCGTGTGTTTGTATATGCAAAACTCGAAAATTAGTCAATGGATTATATTAAAATAAATAGCATGGTCGTGACATTCAGCACGAAGCACAGAAAAACAACTAATTTAGATACTTTCCGAAATAAGAAGTACTAAAAATTAGCATCTAAACTATTAAAATAAAACTAAAAGTTGATTTTAAAATTAGACATTATAAAACATGGCCTGAAACGTAGTAATAAAAAATTAATTAAAATCGCATTTAACACTGTTGAAACGTATCTTAACTATACGTTTTTGATGAAAATATATACAATTTTGACCAATAAGTGCTTTTTTTTTCACGATTCGGTATTGGGTATTCGGACGAATACCGAATAGCAGCCGAATATTCGAGACATCTCTATTAATTCACCGTCCGCTCTAAATTATAGTAACAGTATACACATTATGACAAATACACATGGAACGGTGAAGGAAAACATCGTGATGCCACCATCGAGATAACCGATGTGTCCAACCTGCCAAGCCGCCTTGGACAAGCGTGGCGGGTATACTGTCCGTTCCCCCCTATAGTGGGAGGCCCGAGCCTAGCAGTGGGACATTTATGGGCTGCTATTATTATTATGGGTGCACCTCTTAAGTGGCTTTCTGAATTAACGTGCATATTGTTTCAACTACTACGTGCAGACAATGAAACGAAACATCATGGTGAAACCTGTAAATTAATGTGTGAAACCGGCCAAACCGTCTTGGACAGGCGAGACAAATATATAAGATTGGGAGGCCCGAATCCAGAAGTGCGTTATTTATGGGCTGTTATTCAAATTCAAAATAAGTTCCACTAGAGAACACTTTTAGAAGGTCATACCTATAAGTCAAAATTTAATTTAATTGCTGTTGAAGAGAAGAAGCGGCAAGAAACTCGTCTAACTAAAAATTGTTTTCCTTATATTTCTTATTGTTAGCTTGAGATATAAGCTCTTCTTTTACAAGTTTATGTACAGAAGTATGTTACAGAATTACTTTCTGAAGAATTAATGGAGTTGTAGCAACATATTTTATTCATTATTTTATGCACATCTGATAAATATTCTCCACTCAGAATTCGAACCTACGTCATTCAAATACAACACAAGTACCTCAGCCATTAAGCCACCAGAATTTCGTTACCACGTTCTATTAAAATGTATCACATGTTTTTTTTTCTTTAAATAAATTATGTAGTCGCCAAAAAATATATACAAAATTTTATCTATTACATCCGCGGTCGTTATGTTAATTTACGAGTATTCGCGCATATCAAAGTTTCTGGATATATTGTCGCTCTTGACAAGTATGAGGAAGGCAGTTTGGAAGCCTTTGAAATAATATACATTATGTTAAAAACATGATAATAAATCAAGCCAGATCTATATCTAGAGACGGCCTCTGTGGTTGAGCGGGCTAAGCCTTTGCCGGATTACCTCACTGCAACGCAGAGGCTCCGGGTTCGATTCCTGGTACAGTAAATTTCGGAAACGTATTTTCTCCGTTATTTACTATGGTCTGGGTGTCTGGGATCGGCCCCAGAATGGTCAGTTGTATATTACCCATAACACAAGCGAAACTTGCTTAATTTGGGGATATACAGTGTGTGTTTGTCTGCCGATTTATTATTATTATTACTATATTCTGATTCCGCTGATGTTTCACCAGTTTCGCAGGTTGGTGTAGCGGTATATCATAACCTCAGGAGACGGAGGCTTGCCGGTCGGTGCTCCGCGACGTCGCCATGGTGGTATGGGAAGAACGCCTCAGACACCCTAGCGCGGGCCTCGCCACCATCGAAGCGGTGAGGCCCGTCCTGCAGGAACGGACAGAACGTAGATACGGCACCCTGACGTTCCGGCTGACACAGGTCCTCTCGGGGCACGGCTGCTCCGGGAGGTACGTCAGGGTGCCATCATTGTGACACCGGCGACAAGGATACGGCGCTGCACACTCTCCAGGAGTGTCCTGCCTGGACAGAGCAGCGCCGAGACCTCGTCGCCGTTACCAGACATGACCTCTCGCTCCCGGCCGTGGTACGCACCATGGCCGGGAGCCCAACAGGATGGGACGCCGTCTCCTCTTTCTGCGAGCGCGTTATGCTTGCGAAGGAGGAGGCGGAGCGGGAGCGTGAGCGCACATCACTGCTCCGCTCCCGCCAAAGGAGGACGCGTCGGCGTCGGAGGGCTAGCCAGGACCTTTGGCCACCGTAAGCGGGCGGCGTGGGTGGGGCCTCTTGGGGTATAGAGGTTCTCACTCACCTGCACATGCCATCGAGATGGGGGCGCGAGTGTTCCGTGCGCGCTCACCTCTCCTCCCGTAGGGCGAGTTACAGACCGCCCCACGCATAGAGAGCATGATAATGCCGGGGGACAAAGTAGTCCCCCGGCAATGGAAGAGGCCTCGCGAGGCCCACGCCTGCCAGGGCTGCGGAGAGGCTAGGTCATATACCCGTGGCCCTGGCATAAGGCGAAGGACGGAACACCCAGGGGTTTTAGTGAGTATCCCTAACCGGGGAGTGGCAATAGCATGGCGAATCCCTTGTCGCGGCTTAGACCTCAAACGGATTTCCCCTGGCAAAAAAAAAGCGGTATATTATAAGAACCGCGCGTTTATAGTTAACCAGTCAAAAAGTAGTCGTGATCTCATAATGGCTAGCGCATGCGTCCCAGACTCAAAGAACGCGGGTTCGAACGCATACACAACTTAGCTTAAGCAGTACATGCGTTCCGGGCAGGATCGAACCTGCGCCCTTTGAGTTTGGGACGCGTGCGCTAGCCATTAAGCTACCACGACTTAATCAAAAAAGTTATCATACTTATCAAAAAAGTGAAATAAACAAATTCTGTCGCTTACTACGTTTCGCCATATCAAAGCTCGATTTTAATTAATATAGTATGGATACTAAGTGCAACATTAACCATACACCAATGCAACGCCTAAAAACAATTAACACGATACGAACAAACGTTTTATAATTGTTAAGTGTGTTTGTTTGTGTAGAGGGTTGGACGATAGAGGGCTCCCGGTCTAGACGAGGGTCGGTGTCCGAGCAATCAAAACAAAACAGGCCCACCATCCACCATGGGAGCTTGCAATGTAACGCATAACGTTTTAATAATGAATTCAACTATAATTCCAAAAAACCAACTTCAAACTAACAAGAAAAATAAATGAATTTTACAAAATCTTGAATACAGTGCCAAGTAGAATATAAAAATGACTATATTGTGTAAAGTTTTTTTTTATGTATTACATAGATATATACTTAATATACATATCTACAAAATATATAAATGTTCCATAATATTCGAGGGTTGCTCTCGATTTCCCTGGAATCCACTCTCATCAGATCCTAACTTAGTGACAATGGGACCATCTCATCACCTTTTACACTATTTCGAATATATTTTTTTAAATGAGTCGATAATTGACTAAGAAATCGCGTAACAAACATACTAAAAAACAGAAACGAATTGAGAATCTCCACTTTTGTATAAAGACTTATTTCGCAAGTTAACTAAGTACTACACTAATGCAAACGTAAATCAGGTTATATAAAACCATGCTTAATATAAATTAATTAATTCGGCTCGATTTAAGAAATGTATCCAATACCAAAACTCACAAAAGTCAATACACAAAGACGCGCCCCACTAACCTATATATCTTATACGATTGTGTTAACATTTTACGCAATATATTAGTCGTAAATGCGACTGTGGAATGGCGCCAAGTGAGTCACTGGCCGAGGCAAGGGATCCCCGGGGTGACTCATGCGCAACACCACGCCGACAGGCGCAACATATGACAGCTGACATTGTATTACTGTTGTTGAATTAAGATTCAGTTTACGAATGCTACCACCGATATGATAGAATAGACTTGCGCAAAATGGCTCGCTAAAAAGAGAAGAGAGATATAGCTCTTTCGCTCTGAAGGACTGTATCACTCCCAGGGCGTTCCAGTAGTAGCTCACAACGCCCAAAACGCTCAGTTAGCCGTTCCACAGGGCAACCGCGGTCGTTCTGATTGTGGCGAAAACGACACTAATGACGTCATCATTTCGACCACACAACGCTCACAACGACTCATGTCAAGAGGTGGGTCGAATAGCCGTTCCACTTGGGTTTACTATTTAAGTTCTGGGTCAAGAACGTGGTCGTTGTGAGTCCCTAATGCAAAGGGCTGGAGCTAGTCTTATTATGATACGCACATCGAAATTTTACTTCATATTGTATTACCACTTACGTAAACTAAATATTTTTGACCGTCCTGCGAAATATATAAAGATTATTATGCAAAATATTTAATTTATAAGTAAATGCTCAAGTATTCTCAACTTCATTTGATAGACCCAGAGATCTATTTACAGTTTACACTATGGACGCGTTCATTTAGTAGCTCACAACGCCTAAAATGCCCAGTCAACCGTTCCACATGGCGACCACGGTCGTTGTGGTCGTGGCGAAAACGTCACTAATGACGACATCATTTTCGATCACACAGCGCTCACAACGACCCATGTCAAGAGGTGGGTCGAAGTGGGCGTTGAACACAGAGCATTAATTCTTTCTATCTCTTGGCATTGAAAAAGGCGCGATTTTCAAATCAACCAATGACATTTGTGTATTTCGTCATTAATGATATCAACGGTCCATAATCCGTTCCACTAGAGTTTATGATTGTAACGCCTGCAAGCGAATGGAACGGCAAAAATCGCGACGTGGTCGTTGTGAGTCCCTTCTGGAACATAGCCTATACGTATTGACGACATTGTGCTCTGTGTTAGCAACTGAACCGATTGAGCCATTTGCTTTCTAACTGAGCGAATGATATATAAGTTTTAAAATCGGCTCATTTTTTATCTCTCGTTCGCGAGGTACCCAAATCTATAATAGAACGAGTGATCCATTGAATTTATCAATTTTATCTCAAGACGATAATGCAGGAGCGTAATTAGTCCCACGACTGGACCCGTGTCTGCCTATTTTAAGAAAACGCATCGCTTGGGCAGTTTTTCTGGATTAATGTCAGAGATTTTATAAAGCTCTTTAACCGGAAGCAATTACCGGATATCCGAAATAAAAATCTGTACGAAACCGAATCTGATATAAAGTATCCTATGTTCATCCTCGGCATCGAAAATATATAAATCTTGAGTTTCAGCCAAATCGGTCCCGTAGTTGTTCCGTGAAAACGTAACAGACAGACAGACAGAGTTACTTTCGCATTTATAACATTAATAGGATATATGTTTATTATTATTATTTTGATGTAAATTTGTCTAATAATCCGTTTTATTTTTATAATTATTTAACTAAATACGCTTTTATATTATTTGTGTTATATTGTCCTTCGTGACTCCACCTGCTGGTTCCAGGCGGAAGAACAGTGCTGGTCTTAGTGACCAGCATTACGCTGAGTCTGGTTCCATTCCTTTTCTCATTTTATTTTTCTCAGTATTGTTAGTGTTTATTTGTCCTAAATAAAACAATTCTTTCTTCCATATAAAAATTTCGAATAATTTCAAAATGCCACGGGCTCTAATACTATTTACTATTAGAGAAATTTAGACTCTAAATGCGACACGTTATGATAGGTTTCCGCAGTCCAATCCAAAACACTAGTCGCTGCGTCGGTATATACTAGTTATTTCCTTAAACAATTCCAAAAACATTCAACATCTGTAAATGAAACTATTCGAAATTATCAGAAAATCCGAAATAATTAATTTTATATCGATAATTGTAAACGAAGCCGACATAGAGAGATAGATAAAACACGTTATTGCTCAACAAAAAACAATTACAAAATGTATGATTACAATATTGACATGGTAAAAACAATAGGCGGCCATATCACTCAAAGCAATCTCTTTCAGGCAACCACCTAACTTATAGAATATTTTAAACTAGCTGCGCCCCGCGGTCTCACCCGCGTGGTGATGGAAAATCGTAATATTTTGGATAATTCACACTATATCTTTATAAAGACCTATGTGTTATTCTGATGTGTAAACTATATTATTGTGAAGTTTCATCAAAATCCATTCAGTAGTTTTGGCGTGAAAGAGTAACAAACATACATCCATACATCTATATTTATAAACTTTCGCCTTTATAATGTTACAAGTTGGGCCACCTGCATACCTATTATCACATACCGACAAAGGAATGTTGCGCATACTGTTTATTGCCCCTCCCGCATTCGGAGTTCTTTTTATTACTTCGTATTTGCAATTAGACAATAGTCTATTGTTATTATTTTCGACTTTGTTGGCCATTCGCAGGAATCGATAACCAGGTGCGCAAATTACTATTTCTCGGAAACTCAGTGCGCGCGGCCATTTTTTTTTTTGTACTGTATAGTTCGTATAAAACAATGCCCGAATGGAGGGGTGGGGCAGTCAAGTGACGACTACGATACGATTAGCGATATAGACGACGGACTTTGCACGTGTCGAATTGCATCGAATCGCGCAGTGTGAACTGGTTGCATCCAGTTTTATTTGTATTTGTTTTATACGTGTTTGTAGAGTTCTAATAAATTCTACAGTAGTTCCAACGGTATTTTTAATTCGAGTCCTGTAGCTCGTAACAAGAATATTAGTAGGACTAATTTGGCGATTTAGGTGATGCAGACAGAAAGATAGGACATAACTACATATCTATATACCCGTATATTACTTATATATCCGTATTCAGATCCGAAGTTTGATATCCATAACATACCAACTTAATCTGTATACTCTTATAATTACCACGTCCTCATGGTGAAACATCACGAGAAAAATACATATTGGCATCAACTACATAACCCACTAAACATACTTGGACAACAATGGCAACAACAATGTTCATTCTCTTGACATAAGAATGTCCAGATACCTGAACTGAGACAGCGGTACGACGAATGTCGAATGATACTGAAATATACTACTATTTCATTTATCATATACTGACAGTACGCTTGGAGTTGCTTGATCACAGGAATGAAAACAATGCTGTTCGTCCCTAGGAAACGATTTTCCTTGCTGTCAAAAAATTTAAAAACTATTCGACCTATAGATAATAATACATGCATTGTTAAATCGTGGAATAAAATTATAATAAAAATATTTCATATCAGTGACAAAAAAAGACTGGCTGGTAGACTGCCACAGACAAAGAAAATAACTTGACGTTTCGTATGTGACGTATTAAATGAGTCCATCAGATTTAGATATGGATTTAACGCCTGATTTCATTAGAGAAGTAGTTGTTTGTTTAATTAACCAGTTTTTATTTACTTTCCTAATATACAAAATGAAAAGCATAGTGTTAACGTCGGATGATAGGCCTATTTAGGCACTCGAACTATCGCCAAACCATCTCATGCCTAAATAGGGCACTTTCACCTCTCGCGTAACAATCTATACTATTTCGTCTTAATTCCGTTATATTTTTTCAACAAATTTGGCTAAAAAAAAAAATGCATTTACGAAGCCTGTATAAATCGTTCAAAAAGATAAAAATTACGCACCATAAAATGGAACGTGCTGTAAATTAGGTGCGTAGGTGAAAGAAAAAATCACCAAGGAGTTTCACATTATGAAAATGAATAAGTTGAATGATTGAACCTCCTTGGAAGCGCTTTTGATCAATATATTCGACTCACTTTAATACTTTAGAAAAAAATGAAAAAAAGATGTAGTTCTTATTTACACCACGCGCACGTGTCGCCATTTGTAAAGTTGCGACTCCGATTGATATTAATGTTTGTTACACTAAGATACAGTTTTCTCGCAAATGTGTTGAAAACGTTGTATCGTGCGGTTGTTGATTTTTACAAGGTCGTGACTATGGTGATCCCTCGTATTCGTTTCGGGCTTACATTCGTCTACTCGTTCGTAAAAACCAACTTACCGTACTAATATCATAAACAACTATTGTATAACGCCAAAAAAACTGCACATTATTTTATGTGTTTGACCTCTGAATATCAGAAAACGCCAACGCACACTAAATTATTAGCAACGTGTCCTAACTGAATACCCAAGAACAAGAATACAAGAGAGAATCATTCGAAATATCTTTACGACCAAAAAAGAATGTTCGGACAATAATTTACACGAATATACCAGACGGCAAGTCATAATGTGCGTTTGCTATCTAATATAATGTAAAATATTTTTGGACGTACAATCCAACGCGGACACGTTGCGCTGTTGCACAACGAAGCCGAACACATTTCAACGGCACCGACAGCAAAAAAATGAGACTAGTGTTACAAGATGTCCATCACAGTAGTCATGAGAACCATAGTGTATATTAATATGCCATAGACAATCGTCATAGATAATATTTTTAATCGATTTATCAGATGATTTGATACATAATTAAATTACCATTTTCTACCGGTTAGTTAATTTTATAAGCCCACTAAATTATCGTCTAGATAATTTAGTGCATCAGTAACTAATTAATATAATTGTTTTTGTGATCCTGGCAACTATAATGTAATTGCTGAATGATGCAATGTTATAATTTTCGTAATTGCTGTAGACGGTATTCATTTAGTTTCAATGCTGCAATGTTATTATTTTTTAAAGTAGGGTAGCATTTTCTATATGCGTATCGAAAATCTGGCGTAATGGCGTGTAGATCTAGCGCCGTATTCATTGCCTACTGTGCTGTGTATCACAAAACGAATATTCACGACCTCTCCACGTCATCAAAGGCTCAACAATAAAGGGGAAACACTGCCCAAATAGTTAATATTTGGTACTTTCTTACCCAAATCTCTCCTTGCATTTTACACTAGAATTTAATATTTTAGTGAACACTAAAGTATTATCTGTCTATTTATCTATCTATCTTAATATTAATATTATAAAATAAGAGCCTTGAAAAGTATATATATATGGAATACTGTGATAAGGGAACGTGGTGGATTGCAGGCCCATGTAATACACATGGGCTTGCAATGCACACAAAAAGTGTATGACAGCATTGTGAATGGTAGAATTGGTGCCGGTAGACCACGACGTACACACCATGATTAAATAGCAGAACTGTTAAACAAAAGTCAAGCAAAAAGCACCTCAAATAAACGTGCATGTATGAAGAGAAAGTAGATGAAGTGACTGTTGTTTTTCAGAATCGTCGCAAGTGGAGATTCATCATGTCTGCCTACCCCCATGGGAAACAGGCGTAATTCTTATGTAGGTATGTAATATTAAACTATTTAAAATGAAAGTAAATTATAAATTACACTACATCTATACTATATTAATATTATAAAGAGATAAAGTTTGTGAGTTTGTGACATTGTAGGGGGTAATCTCTAGATCTACTAAACCCATTTTGAAAATTCTTTCAACAGTGGAAAGCTACATTATTCCTGAGTGACATAGGGTATATTTGATTGTGATTAATAATAAGTATTTTTTAACTTTTTCTGATGCCCAGCAAAGTGGGCACGGGTCAGCTAGTCTATAATATAATGAATCCGTCAAAGGTGTGCAGTTAGTAGAATGAAATTAAAAATGAGTAAGAAAATCTAGCGGGCTAATTCAATACAGCAAATTTTGAAAATACAAGTTTTAGAATTTTAGTCTGTCTGTTAGAGCATCACGTGAAAACTGCTGAAAAGATTGAAATGAAATTCCACTAGCTTATAATTATTTTTTTCTTTTAAAGTATCAAAAAATATCTACCTGCATAGGTTGTCACTATAGTAAAACAAATACAAATTGATTTAATAATCATAACATTTCAGAACGTTATTGAGTTTGTCAACGGTACATTAAACCGCGTTCACACGACACGTGTCCATATTTATTTACGACACAAACGACCGAGATTTATACGTAAGGAATCGAAAACGTGCACCATTAAAACGCAAGAGTGGAATCGAAATGGACCAGTGGGTCACAGATGGCGTGAACGATCATTGATTTGTGAGAAGGTAATCTTATTAATATTACAAACTAGAAGGTTTGGAGACGTTTGTTTTTCATTTTACGCAAAAACTACTGGACGGATTTTGATGAAACTTTACAGTAATATCCTATAGTATTTTCTTAAGTTTTCGCAAACAGTACACATGATTGATTGATTTGATTGATCACATGATCATGGCTACTGAAAAGTGGCCGAAACGTCCGAATAATAAAAAATAAAAATCAAATAAAATACCGCGCTCAAAATTATCAAAACGTAGTTTAATTAAGTAATATCCTAATTAATATTATAATTACGAATGCGAGTTTATTTGTGACGTTTTCCCGCTTTAACTACCCATTAGATTATCATGGAATTTTGATACACGTTATTAAGTGTATAGAAAGAAAGTATATTTCCCCAGGGATAGACAAATGCAGCCAAAAAAATGTGGCGCTGCCCTTGCAATTCACTAATAAATATTTCGTCGTCATAGCAACACGTACGGAATAGCTGACACATGTTTGTCTAACATAAAAACTATTCACCAATCTAAACAATCCCCAAAACATCTAACAAGCATTGACGCAACAGTTTATTACTGGTCCATTGAAGAAACTAAATGGCTTTCTCATTTTTATATAAACGTAAACAACCCGCTCATATATCTTTTTACGTTAGTTACCGGTTACAATTATTTTTGATGCTCGTAACCATTCATCAGAGAAAAATTCACGGCCTTGCATCGGAGAGGAAGTCATCAGATAATTTATATCTTTCAAATAGTTTCATTGGATTAAATATATTTTTGTAGTGAGCTTTAAAATTAATGTCATGATATTTTTCCCAAGACATCCTTGAACTGTTTCGATGGACACTATACATTAGGGTGAAATGAAATTAATTAAAATTATTTAAGATGTGACTAGAGCGTGGAAATCTATCTCACAATGAAGGTTTCCGTAGACGTGACAAACGTTTACAATTTTCGTCATTTTGGCTAGCAATTAATCGAATCTCAAAAACGACTTAACGGATCTTATTAAAAATAATTTCCGTTGATAGAATTTTTAAGCACTAACAACATTATTTTATCACTATTATCCATTATAGTTCATAAAGTTAGAAGAGGAGTGGGGACATAATTTCGCCAAAATATTAATTAAGTCTATACAGATATCAGCCCATAATCATCCTATAGCTAGATTTAGGTCTCAAGAGTTTCACACTTCCAAACCGGTTTGACCGGTTTAACACACCTCTAAGTGCAGTGGCAACATACTGCGTTCACATTGTTTTGTTCATTTAATGAACAAATGTTAACAGAAAACAAATGGCATCAGACCAGAGGGCCTAATGCGGCCACTTTGCATATTCGTATTACGATTGCGACCAGTAACAAAATAAAGCAGAACTTTCTACTGTTTCTTACACCTACCAGTGCATCTAGACATGTGTCAATTGCATAAAACTATTCTGCAAAACGGCCTCTATACGCCACCTGATCTCCATTTTAGTTTAAAGGATATACAAGTTTTGTAAGGATTGATATTGAATTATGTCTGATAAAACACTAGTACCTAAGCTACAAAAATAAGGCTTTGTAATCTTAACATGGCTCTAATAATATCTTACGTCACGACTCCGTTCGGTTTCCATTATACATCGTTCCTTAAGTTTTTCTACGTAAACAAGTTAAACTGTTGCAAAATTCTTTGATGTTGACGACAACATCCACCAAAATACATCAAAACCAAAATATTTATGTAATGATATATAAATAAACCATTTATTGCTACATTAAATATATTATTTTGAACACCAAACATTCGAATGTCGGTAAACCGCTCATCGGATGACGCGGATTGAGACGTCACTTCCGGCTCTGCGAGGAAATGCGCACGAATTTCGGCAAGTGTTTTTAAATGCTCGCACGGTGTGACACGACCTTAAATGTTCTATAACCAACAATTCATGGCAATGTGTCTTTGTTTCTTTACGTCAATTTTTTTAGTATAGTTCATATAAAGTATAGAAAAAAATTATCAATTTCAAATGTTCAATTTTTTTCAATGAGAGTTTTGAGAAGTATATGTGAGGTAAGCATGAATGATATGATAAGGGAACGTTGTAGATTGAAAGAAGATGTAATAACAAGAGTTGAAAAAGGAATGTTAAGGAGGTTTGGACATGTAGAGAGGGTGGATGAAAACAGAATTACAAAACAGGTGTATGACAGTATTGTGAATGGTAGGGTTGGTACCGGTAGACCATGACGTACACACCATGATCAAATAACAGAAATGTTAAAACGAGGTCAGGTAAAAAGCATATCAAATAAACGTGCATGTATGAAGAGGTTAATGAAAGTACATGCAGCGAAAGTTGTGTATGTCAGGATCGTCGCAAGTGGAGATCTACTGTCCCTGCCTAGTCCCATGGGAAACAGGCGTGATAATATGTATGTATGTATGTAATAATATATTTTGTCAAACGGTTATTCACCGACGATTATTCATTAACCCTACAGACTTTTTCGTCGACATCATTACACGAGGCTAAATCAGATGCAAACCTTTGCTTTCTATATTTCTAATTGTATTACACGGATAGTAAATTAAAATAATAAATTTATTGCAAAACATTTACCTAATAAAAATCCAAACATTTAATAATCAAATAAAAAAAACACTTTTCCATCAGCCATGAATGTAATTTAATTACAAATTTTCTCTTATTGATATGGGTATCGAGTTACTACCCGTTCGCAGAAGATTTGCCGATAGCCTCGTGATGTCAGGCGTCGATGGTCAGTGGGGTTGACAAAAAAGGTTACATAAATAGGTGTTGCAATAAATTTATTATTTCAATTTATTATTGTATATACTTTACATAAGTATATGTACTATCCGTGCAGGAACGGAGAAAGAATACAATTTCCTGCGTTGGGGCGGCCTATCGTAAGAGGCGACAAAATAACCCACAGCCAGGTGGTAGGGCATTTGCCCGACTGGATGGCTACCAAACCTGGTCTAAAGTTCGTCACCGTAACAACCAGGTTCCAGTCTCCCTTAAGAGAGCAGCAGCGCATTTGTAGCACCTTTGCTGTTGCAAATGTCCATAGACGATGGTAACCGCTTTCCATCAGGTGGACCGTCTGCCTGTCTGTTGAGCTCGTGTAATAAAAAAAAATGCAAGTATATACAATAATAATAAATAATACAATACAATAATAGTAAGTAGTCATCGGCAAACCTTCTGTGCGCGGCTTATGTTCATTACTTGGTAGTTTTTTTGTCTTATTGCCGATACGGATTGTGATACGGCACTGGTATTGTTACAAGCGAGATTTGAAACCGGATCAAATTAAACGGTTTAAACTGTTAAAATCGTTTACATCACCACGTTATCATAGAATATGCTATAGGTTAGGTCGCTTGGAAGAGATCGCTCTAAGCTTCAAGGACGCCTATTGTTCTGCCAAAAAGTACTGCAATGAATGTATTGTTTCCCTTATTTTTGTAAACAACCAAGTGTGACATATATTTATTGATCTATATATTTTTCAAGTATTACGTTCAGAATACAAACGTTAAAAGGAGTATTATTTTTAGCCGGTTTATTCCGTGAGAGATTTGTTATAATTATTTGACAACCATTTTCAATATTAATACGTTTGTATATGAATGAATCCATGTACTATCTATATGACTATGCGTTGAAAAGTGGTAAAAACAGTTCAGAACCGGTTTATCCAGCAAAACCTGTACTTGATAAAAACCGGTTAACATTAAAACAAAATCTAAAAGCTCCCACGTGCCTAAGCACATACCGAAAAAAAACCGGTTAAAGTCTAAACTTGAAACGATAAATTTTTTTGTCGGTTACTTTGAAAAAATACTTTTGCTGATATGTACAGTTTATTAACAATATAAGAAACTCAAAAAGAAAAGGGGCCCATGTATGTCCCTATTTACCCGATTCGATTCTTTTTTTCAGTTTCCAAGCCCTGGTTGCAAATACTAGAAGCGTATCGTCAGAGTCCTATTCGAGCCTCGTCAGGGACTCCTTTGTGTAACGATCTCGATACTCGAGCTTAGTTATAAATGTTTAAATAGAAACTTTCTTCATAGCTTTGGAATTTTTAATGGCCTCCAACAGTTCTCTAAAATAATAAAGTCGAATACTTAAATTGTTATTCTAATTGTAGTTTTTAAGTGTCTTTTTTTTTTTTATTGCAGGAGTTCGGCAGACAGGCAGAGACGGCCCACTTGATGGAAAGTGGTTACCGTCGCCTATGGACAACACCAAAGGTGCCAAGGTCTCTTAAGGGAGACATGGTCACTGATGCCGGAACACAACACAAGGTTGTTATGGCGGCATACTCTAGACCAGAGGTGGTCGCCATCCAGTCGAGCAAATACCCTACCACCTGGCTGTGGGTTGTTTAGTCGCCTCTTACGACAGGCCGCCCCAACGCAGGAAATTGTATTCTTTCTCCGTTCCTGCACGGATGATAATAATAATGTCTATTAGAAAATTTGGCTTCTTACCGCGTCTATCTGTCTATCTATAATATTATAAAAGTGTAGTCTTTTGTTTTTTACATTTGTTCTGTTCGGGATTCACGTAAAAACTATTGAGTCGATTTTGATGCGGTTTTCGCTGATGGATAGTAAATTCCCGGACTTAAAATCTACGGTAATTTATATGCCAAGAGTTCTACGGGAAATTTCTTGGGAGAGGTTTAAACTGGTCCGTTAAAAAAAATGGATTCTGATGCGAAGCGTTCACTGGTCGACAAAATCTTTATTAAAACAATTGTAGTTGTGTATGCCTTTAATACTATTACTTATCCCGAGTTTTTCAAAAATTTCCGCGATTCATATGTTTTCATACTAAAAAAAAATCCTATAACCCTGCTGAAAATAACATTCGATTTTATATTTAGCAAACAACTGTAATCTTTGTTACCTGTCCAACGTGGAAAAGTCGCGAGCAAATTGCTAGTAGTTATAATATATCTGCTAACTCCTCCTAAAATACAATTTTAAGTGGTTTTCACCATCAGCTGGATAATTTTTTATTAGAGGTTTATACTTATATATACTTATAAGTATACATAAAAACCAAAATTAAGTTTTTTTGTTAGTAAACTGCCTAAGCGGGACATACGTTCCGGCTAGGATCGAACCCGCGCCCTTTGAGTCCAGGACGCATGCGCTAGCCACTGCGCTAACACGACTTCAGTTACATGTCACAATCAATTATTCTACATTATTTACATACTAGCGGTCCCGGCAGACGTTGGCCTGCCCTGAAAAAATAAAAATCCAGAACCTGATTTCAGCGCCAAGTATTTTGTTTAGATTGATGGGTTACATTATTAAAGTTTTAGTAGGGATCCTTAATTTTTATATAGCCCATATTAATCAGGGATAACGTAGCATTCGAATGGTGAAAGAATTTTTCAAATCGGTCCAGTAGTTTTTAAGTTCATTCATTACAAACATACAAAAATAAAAATATTTTCTCTTTGTAATATTAGTAGAGATAAACGAACACGCGCTAAAATAACATCTTATCGTCTAACTTTTAAAATAACATGGTAGAAATAATTTTAATTACTTTCAAACAATAATTATTGCGCTATTTCACTCCTTATATTTGTATCTACTTATGACGCCAGAAGGCACGTTCGTACAAAATCTATGTATATATAAAACAATGGTACTCAACCTCTTTTTTCATAGGGGCCATCAACACGTGTTAGTCATGGTGTCGCGGGCCGCAAAAAATAATTAGGTAATGATTTCTTAGGTTTTCGCGATTGTTACAAATTACATTAAACAACTATGAACGGATTCAGTGTGTGTATTTTAACACTTTTGCCATTTCCCGACGTTTCAAACACGTTGTGTTATCAAGTGTTATGTAGGACCTATTTTCACTCAGCACGCTCTCAATTTTTCTAATGAGCGCGAAATTCAAAATGGTTTAAAACAAAGTAACACTAGATTGGCCAACTACAAAAGGCCGGTGGGGGCCGTTGGTTGAGTATAGCTGTTCTATCTTATATATAAAAGTCACTTGTTGTTCGTTAGTCTCGCTAAAAATCGAGAACGGCTGGACTGATTTGTGTAAAATGCAAGGAGAGATTTGAGTAAGAAAGTACCAAATATTAACTAATTGGGCAGGGTTTCCCCTTTATTGTTCAGCCTTTGATGTGAATATTCACACAGCACAGTATCAATGAACACTTAAATTATCTAGACGATAATTTAGTGGGCTTATAAAATTAACTAACCGGTAGAAAATGGTAATTTAATTATAAATCGATAAATCGTCTGATAAATCGACTAAAAATATTATCTATGACGATTGTCTATGTCATATGATTCTCATGACTACTGTGGTGGACATCTTGTAACATTTGGCTAATTTTGGTTTTAAATTATTTGTGGGAGTCCAGGGAAGGTTTAAAAGGTGAGTAAATATGAAAAAAAAGCAGATTCTGAGGCGGTACGAAGTTTGCCGGGTCAGCTAGTAAGTTTATAATAATTAGCACAGTTGACTTGGCTATCCTCCCTATTATGTTTTAAATTTTCATATATGTTTCATTACGATTTCAGAAGATATTCCAAAGTCCAAGTCGAAGGGGACCAGAGTCACAGGCACAGCTAGTATTCGAGTAAAACAATGCACAGCCCCCGTGAACTTGTGTTATCCATCAACCATATGGCTGCCTATTCTCGCAAATACGCGCGAGCCGTTGATTTCATTACATGGCTGTTCGACGTTTTTATTGTGGCATTCGTTTTTACATTGACGCAATACGTTAGACGAGTTGATCTGTTGTTTCTCCTTCGTATATTATGACGACGTTCGTGTTAAAATTTTATCTGTATCAGACACAGATAAAAAAAAATTAAATCAATTAAAAAGTAATCCTACGACGCCATATTCTGCGAGCTTATAATCATTCTATGGACACGTGATTTATTTTTATTGCCCTTCGTGTTTAAAATATGTGTAATACATAAATTAAATTTTGATTTCAAATACCTTTCTATACCATACTTATTCAAACTTTAATGTACATAACAACCCTGCCTCTTGTTTACAACTCTAGACCGATAAGTTACCCAAAGGTTTGCTGGAAGCAAACTCTTTTAAGGTGAAGCTCGCCTATGTTTGTCACCATTATTTTGTAGTTTTATACTCTTTGCCCACTGACGTCAGTCCACGTCAGACGTGGACGGCCTCTGTGATTGAGCGGGCTAAGCCTTTGCCGGCTTACCTCATTGCAACGCAGAGGCTCCGGGTTCGATCCCAGGTATAGTAAATTTCGGAAACGTATTTTCTCCGTTATTTACTATGGTCTGGGTGTCTGGGATCGGCCCCAGAGTGGTCCGTTGTATATTACCCATAACACAAGCGTAACTTACTTAATTTGGAGATATACAATGTGTGTGTTTGTCTGCCGATTTATTTATTTATTTACGTCAGAAAAGCTAAATCTTTTGCCATATTTAAAAATTCACTCAGGAATCATTATGTTAGTTTTACGCAATATTTGTTAGTTTACAATACTGTTACGAGTTGCAGGACTCGAATTAAAATGCCGTTGAAATTATTATAGAGTTTATTAGAACTATACCAACACGTATAACACAGGCACAAATATAACCGAACGCAGTAAGTCCAAAAGTAATGCTGAAGATCGTAATTCAATAACACGCGCAAAGTCCGTCAATAAATAGATTACCGAATGTACACAAGTCTTGCTTCGGTCGTGGTTATCACTTGACTGTCTTTTCCTCAATGGGGCCATTGCTTTATACTGCACAAATGCAATTATGTCTGCCCGGCAAGCGTCAACGCAATTTCCTAGAAATCGGAATCCGCACACCTGGCTAATTATGCCTGCAAACGGTCATAAACGAGTACAATAGGCTGTTCTCCACAATAACCAATAAATAAGTAAACAAAAGAAGGCAATAATAAAAGAATTACAATTAGTTCAAATGCCGACAGGTAATAAAATATGTTTTTATAGATATGCAGGTGGATTTTGTTTTTGTCGGAATTTAAGTTTAATACTACTTTAGACTGTAATCTGCTGTTCATGTATGTCAGTTTTATTTATAAAAAAATCCTTCTTCTTTGTTGCATAATAATTACAGATAATTTAAGAATTTCCTTTGAGTCAGGTTGCCTGGAAGAGATCGCTTTTACCGATAAGGCCGCCTTTTGTTTTACCAAGTAACTTGTTGTGCATTTTTGTAATTTTTGTTTTGGTGAACAAGAAAGTGTTGTCTATGTCTACATGTAACTATTTTGTATAGAGGAATTCTGTATATAAAGATAGTTATTGTTGTCATAGACAATTTGTTGTCCTTTGTCCTGTCAAGATCAAAATGGAAACATTTGTAATTCTTTGTTTAAGATTTTTGTGTAATACACTTTTCTATCAGATACATTTTGGAGAGTGTGCATTGAAGCTTTTCAATCTTATACCGCCCTCTCCTTATCCTCCTCCTCCTCCTCCTCCTCCTTATCTCTCCTCTCGGACAACCAGACGCACCAGGATGCGGCACCAGTATATGGTGGACATACCACCTATACGATCCTTCAATAAAACTCCGAATGACGTGTTAGATCTGCCCTTCAGTAAATTTAAAGGTACATGGAAAAGTAGCTTGCTTAAAAACGGATACTACACTATTGGAGAATATTTAAATGACAAAACTACATTTACATAGCTGCTCGCTCCAGCCTTTTATACTATCTTCTGTATAAGGTTTATATTTTGCATAACATGTAAGGAATCTATGGAGATTTGTCACAATATGAATTCTTAGTATGTCATTATTGCGAGGGTAACAATATTTTTTGTTTGTTACAACTCCATTCATTCTTTGAAAAGTAATTGTAATACAACTTCTATATGTATTTAATACAAAAAAGAGCCTGAGATAATACATAAATATTGTAATATATATAATAATTTTTAGCTAGACGTGTTGCTGGGGAGTTTCTTGCCGCTTCTTCTCCTTTGAACAGCGACAACACATGGCGAAGCGGTTTACATAGAATAGGAAGTAGATTTAAATTTTGCCTTATATGTGTGACCTTCAAAAAGTGTTCTCCAGTGGAACTTTGAATAAAAACTTTAGAGTTCTGAAAGCGCTTTGCTTCCACCTTCATTACGCGATACGCAAATGAGTGAAACTCATTGCCGGAATATGTAGTTCCAGAAACTTACAACCTAGGTGTCTTTAAGTCTCAAGTGAAAAGATACCTTTTAGCTAAGCGTGCTCCATCTTAGACCATATCTCCGCTCGAAATCGGGCGAGATAATTGTCTAACGCGAACCTATTTTATATATATATATATATATATGAATATTAAGTTACTACCCGTGCGCAAAAGGTTTGTCGATACCCTCATGATGTCACGCGTCGATGGTCGGTAGGGTTGACAAAAAAGGTTACATAAATAGTTGTTGCAATAAATGTATTATTTTAATTAATTATTGTATATACTTTACATAAGTATATACAGTAATATTTAGTAATACAATACAATAATAGTAAGTAGTCATCGGCAAACCTTCTGCGCGCGGCTTATATGATTAGTTATTAGTATGATAATACAACGCAATGAAAGAGAAAGACGCTTATAAACGAAGCGAACACCACTGGCGGCCCGCCAAGCAGAAAGTATAGAAACGTAGTGCGGGTACCAGAGTTAACTTTGAACGCACCTATAAAGTTGTCCTCGTATTGTTAAAAATCTCATGTTCCCTGTACTTGTTATGTAAATAAATCTCATTTCATATAATTCTTCTGTACGTGTGTGTGACTGTACACCTCCTAAACGGCTGGCCCGATGAAACATTTTGTGTGTGTTCGAGTGGATTCGAGAATGGTTTAGATTCACAATTGGACCCGGTAGGTGGCGCTGCAATCGAGGTTATAAAAGTCAATTTATGTTTTCAAAAAATTGGTGAAAAAACCAACTCCATTCATGTAGCTCCTATCATCAACGTTCCCTTACCGACCTAAAGAAGCCAATCTCGTTTAAACTGTTCTGCACAAGTATATATTATACGACTTTACGACGTACGACGATATTTTGAATAACTAGAGTTATTCAAAACATCAATTATTGAAAAACTAAACTAACATAATATATAGAAACATAACAATAATAATAAGTATGTAGAAATTTTAGTTAGAAAACAACTAGATAGTCCCGGAATATATTTCATCCCACCAGCTCAATCAAAACATTTGCGTTACCCGAACTACGGCCAAAAGTTTGCTGTTCAAGTTGATATTTTCTTTCGGAGTATCAAAGGGAAGTTGTTTTCATTCCAGAATATGAATATTCTGGAATGAATTCCAGTCTATGAATATTAACGATATCTCTATTTGTGTACTGGCAGCCCTTTTTGAAGTGAAACTCCTATAGAATCGTTGTGATTTGAAACTCGATGAAACGAAAAAGCGACACTAAAAAGAGATAAGATAAGATCTGCGAGAGAATGAGATACCGAGTTTTACATTGTGCAGACCGATGATTGAATTAAACATGGGGTCCTGTTGGAGCGAAATTAAACTGATAGTAATATTTTTTAGACTTCAATAGTGAAAAATTGAGAGAGATACTTAAGAAGTTTATTTTGAATTATAATATTTTGACGGATGTAGACTATTATATTTATATTGTTACAATTTGGGCCACCTACATATCTGTAAACAAAGCACATTTATTACCCGTCGGCGTTTGAACTAATAACTTTTATGACCGTCTCATTTTGTTTACCTATTTATTGGCTGTTGTGGAGAGCAGCCTATTGTACTCGTTTATGGCCGTTCGCGGGCATAATTACGCAGGTGTGCGGATTACGACTTCTGGGAAATTGCGTCGACGCTTGCCAGGTAGACATATCGCATCATGATAGCGACCACTAGCGAGACAAGATGTGTGTACATTCGATAATCTATATAGTGACGGGCTTTGCGCGTGTTATTGAATCGCGCATTATGTTTGGACTGATTGTGTTCAGTTATATTTGTACCTGTTTTATACGTGTTTGTATAGTTCTAATAAATTCTATAGTAATTCCAACGGCATTTTAATTCGAGTCCTGTAACTCGTAACAATATTAATAAAAGTTAGAGAAGAATTATTTGTGAATATAGAATACTGTGAGTATATTCTCGGAAGTTTCACTTCTACTGCATGTGAACTGCACATACACACACAATTTTAATTTTATAGCTGGAGTACAGTAGACCGGCAGACGGCTCACCTGATGGAAAGCGGTTACCGTCGCCTACAGACGGTTGTAACACCAGGGGCGAAGTAAACGTGTCGACAGCCTTTATAGGTGAGATAGAAGGGCTAGAGAAGATGGGACAGGAGCAGGAGGAACTGGACCATCGGGACAACTATTATGGCAATAAGTGCTGACTATACGACGTTGTACAGTGCTTAATGCCGCGCTCAGAAACAGATAAAGATCAATTAACTCTAAAGTTGTCACGCGTAAACTGTTGTTATAGTTGTAATAAAACCGTTATGACATTGTAATTGGATAAAAATAAATAAATTCTGTATCTAATACACGTATCCTTTACGAGTAAACATGTTTTTTTTTTTTATAAAATTACGAATTTGAAAAAGACCTAGTTAGGACTTTCAATGTACGACAATGTATGACTGACTTCAAGTGTAAAAAACATGTTTAAAGTAACTCGATGTAAGTCAAAGTTGAGAGTCGATATCAAGGAGCCGCCAAGAAGCTCATCGGTTATCGGAATGGGTAATCCTCCTCCTCGGAAAGTAGGAGTTACCGTAACTAAAAGAAGACTGCCAATGATTTACATTCAATCGCTCTACCATTGTCTTCCTAAGCGTATGGGTTTCGGCTCCAGCAGCTCGCGAGGTGGATGTATATCTGTCTATAGTGATGCTATCGTCACCATACCAATAGATACCGGGCTTAATGTTTGGATTGTAAAAGCACGTCAATTTTAAAGGGACATACAATAGGTACTTGCAGTAATTGGCATTACATCATCTAGCCCGTAGAGGCACGCCCTATGGGCCACGACAATGGAAATATTTCTGGAATAAAGGGCTGCTAAATTTCCAGGAACCCTTTAACAAAAACCAAAGGTATTCCATTGTTAATTTTCAAGTAAAACTCTTAACATTTTTTTAGTGAAATTCTTTAAAGGGTATTTATTATACAATACTGAGAACATTAGTTTACGGAATTTGTTGGTTGCAAATTAAATATTCAAGTGCGATTTTAGTTAGCTGCCACCACGCTTCTACCGCGCCTCCGCCGCACTTTCACTATTGAGCGCGCGTTAGCGATGGAGGGGCTCTAAAGGAGGGTAGACAACCTTAACATAATTACAATAAATAATAAAATAAAATACAGAGAAATGCACAGAAAAGTAGAGCGGCGACGGTCCCGTCTACACGCGCTTCTACGGTCCTGTAGCCTAAAAAATTATCATTTCAACATCATCAAACAATTATTATGTGTAAGGGTCCGTCTGTCTGTCCGTCCACTAACACCACCACTCTGGTGCCGATGCCACATACCCAGTCATATTAAATTCCGAACAGTTCGTTTATGAAAGCTTCTGCGCTGCAGTGACGTGGGCCGGCAAAGGCTTAACTCACTCAATCACAGAAGCCGTCATATAGTAAGGATATATTAGATATGTTACGAGCAAATTGATTAACTGGGCAGTATTAATATGGACCGATCATTATGAATAATGACCAAGAGAGTCGGTCAAATTGATAAATTTATTACTTTGGCCAGCCCATGTTAAAAAAAACATGATTTAAAGTAACTTGAATTTATCACTTGGACTGGGTAGTATGAATACTTTCCTACTTCTAGCCGGGTAATGAGATAAATTCGGTCGTGCTCTGAGACGGGTATAGGGCGCTCGCGGGAAGAGGGCCGCGAGCGCACGCAGCGACATGTTAGTCCGCAGTGATACTGCTGACCGGCAGCGACCGACGAATGTCACATCCGACAGGTAACTATCGTTTAAATAGTTAATCAATGCATAAATCATGACTAATCTGTTCTGGTACTATCCGGCCTCTGCCACTGCACGCTCGCTTCGTGCGCTTTGGTCTGAAGCTAACCTAACTCACTGTTCTGCGACGGGTCACGACGTTCGACGGCCCTTCACGACTTTCGTATTTAAAAACCGATATTATTACCATATAGATTTGTCAACATTATCATAATAACATCTGTACACTTTTGCCAATCCATAAATTTTTTTTAACAATGTCAAATTGCTTTTTGTCTTTCAATAAGAATTATGTAAGTATTTTTAATTTCTATTATATTATGTATTTAATAAACAAAAAACTTTAGTTCAACAGTTGTATTATATGGCCCAAGATAGCTTAGTCATTATTCACAGTGACCTGATTTTTCAAATTGCCCGTGAAATATACATTTCTAACCTTCATTTCCCCCCTTTCCTTGCATATTAATGTCGCGTAGCTCTGAAGTCATTCCTTATGTAATTGCGAAGCGACGCGGCTCGTCCGAGCCAAGGTCAAGGGTGCCGATAATTGCGCCTGAGCCCTTCCAAGCCACTCCTTTCTCGGTCTGCATACACTTAGCACCGTGCATCACACAAAAATACCGTGTTAGCAAACAGAGTATTGCTTCTGTGTAGGGTTGCCATCTCTATAAATTGGCAACCAGGACAAAACGCGTGAAAACCCCGGATTTTGGAGCCCAGTAATTAGTATAAAAAAACAGTTCAAAATGTCATATATCAACTTTTTATTTGGCAACTCACTGCCAGTGTCACTGCGGCGAAGTCTAAGTGCGCATCCTGGTAACTGCGACTTACGATAAATCTAGCGAGTCGGTTCGTCGAGTGATTGCGGCGCGGCGCGCGTGTCGCCTAGCAGTCGCGTCGCCCGGCGACAGACCATGATTTGTAGTTAATAAACCGGACTATAAAGGAAACCCCGGCCGGACGCCTTCTAAACAAGGACGAATCCGGGGAAACCCTGACGGATGGCAACCCTACTTCTGTGGGGTCGAACTTCAAAAAAATACAATGCCCGATATCCACATTTTATTTTACTTTCCACATCTAAACACAATTCCACTCATCGAACACTGGCCATTTTTATATTTTCGCGCTAAAACCCACCAATTTTTGTAAACGCTCGATATCTAAAGTAGCGCCATCTTTAAACGGCCAATGTTGGCGGGAACAAGGCTTTCATAACAATACAACTACTTATTTTCACAGCTGTCAAAGTTATACATCGAATGCAATTAACACGTATACATATATAATAACACGTTGCGAAGCAGTGTACATAGAATAGGAAGAAAAATTAAATTTTAACCTATATGTATGACCTTCAAAAAATGTTCTCCAGCGGAACTTATTTTGAATTTCAAATTATAATTACCTACATAGTTTCATATAACTAACATATAACGTAAGTTTGCCTCGACCGGATTCAAAGTCGTTACTAAATAACAGCAAAATGAATGCAAATATAGAAAACGTTCATAAAGCACATAATAAAATTCATAGCACTGTAATTATCATATTTGATTGAATATATTCCAATATGGAACACTCAGCCAGACAGTCCGGCACCAACCACTGCGGAGAGCACTTTATCAGAGTAGCATCCCGTCCACAATTCCGTTTGGCGATATTGTCTCATAATAAACGAGGCACTTGATTGCACACTCATGATTAAAATGAATTACGATTAAAATTAATTATGTTTAGAACCATCGAAGAGGAGTACTAAGGAGTGACAATCGAAGAGCACAAAAACGTAACTCGTAACACACACACTTGCGACACATGTAGAACCGTGCTAAAATCATTATCTTGATCCCAGCCCTTAGGGCCGGCTCGATAGGTGTAACACAACGCTCTCACAGAATATCGGCGTGAAACGGTTAGCTTTGAGCTAAACGTGTTTCGTACGATGTGTGGGAATTCCTATCCCCTATCCCATTCCTGTACCCCTTCCTATATCACCCTAAAGGTTGGCAACGCGTTGTGTTCGCCCCTGGTGTTGCTAACGTGTACAGGCGACGATACCCGCTTTCGATAATGGGCCGACTGCCTGTTTGCAAACTTCGTCGCGACTTATTAAAACTTAAAAATGTATTTATTTTGATTTGACATTTTTTTATACCTATCTAAAATAAAAATATATGAAACTTGTGCCATGAAACCTGGAGCAAAAATATACTTCATGAAAAACTCATAATATTGTCGAGATGTGTCACAAGTAAACTGTTGATTTATGTGGGGATGAAATTAATAGAGCTGTTTCAATTTCTTAAGCAGACATTTAAAATGCCTATTAAATCTTCTTAAAACATCTTACATCTTCAAATCTTATAAATAAAAATCAATGTTTGTATGTTTGTCCTCGATGCGCTTCTAAACCATTGATCAGATTGTGATGAAACCTTAGTAGGGCGTTCTGAGGACGCCCTCAAGGGTGTCTGCCCTAAAAATCTATATATAAAATTCTTATGTTTGTGTGTGTTTCTAAGCTCTTCCTAAACGATTGAATCGATTTTGACAAAATATTTTGTGTGTGTTTGAGTGGGTCTCGGGATGATTTAGATTCATAATTGAACGAGGAAGTGGCGCTGCAATCGGGTTCTAGATTTTTATTAATCTAGTAAGATTATAAATCTTATAATAGCATCATCCTTCTTCCAACCCAGCTCTCAACCAACGGGACCATTCGATCGTCTCTAGTCCTTTTTTCCATCATCTTCTATTGTTTCAAATCTTTCCTTTCTTTCAACGTCTATCTTCCTCGCTCACACATCGTACGGTCACACTCAACTATTCTATGCAAAATAACCACTCATACATTCAGAAATGAGAGAGAATAATAAGTACGAGAGATAAGAGAGATAGCTCCTTAAACACCGATATAAATACTGTTACATGCCGTCAAAGATAAGCCGCACAGTCTATTGTAAGCGCAGCTTATTGTTCTCTCGAATTAAGGAACTCTTTTGTCTTTTGAATTTGTAGTTAAGAAATACTTGCTATTGTCTTTTTACTTGTTTTATAACCATCGTTAGCGTCGAACTAATCCCTATTGTTATTGTTTTCGACTTTGTGGACGTTCGCAGGTGTGCAAATTAATATTTCTTAGAAACTCAGTGTGCGCCTCCAATCTCTTTGTACTGTGTAGTTAGTATAAGACGATGCCCGAATGGAGGGGCGGGGGCAGTCAAGCGACGACTACGAAGCGAGTAAGAAGTTTTCTAGTACTCTCGATTAGCGATATAAACGACGGACTTTGCGCGTTCGAATTGTATTGAATAGTGTAGTGTGAACTGGTTGCATCCAGTTTTGTTTGTATTTGTTTTATACGTGTTTGTACAGTTCTAATAAATTCTATAGTAGTTTCAACGGCATTTTTAATTCGAGTCCTGTAGCTCGTAACAATACAGTGACACATTAATACATTAAAGGTAGATAGATGTAAGGGTGTTCCGATACGCAGACATGACTTTGATTCATGGTTGGACAATATTAGTACAGTGTTTAAGGTAATGCCTTTGGGAGTATCATGGGGCGAACTGCGGAGATTCAGTCGGGGTGTGGCCCAAGGGCGGAGGGAGACGGGTGGGCCGAGTGGGTGAGCAAATACTTAGAAGAAACCTACGCCTCTACCCGGAAGGTTAAATTCCGTCTATACTGAGATATAAACATTCCTGTATTTACACATGTTCGAACTGTTAAACTGATATATTGATTTTTGTGTACACGAGAAATCATATAGTATTTTCTTAAATTTTCGCGTCAAGTACAACTAGGCATGTTGTTGAAGAGTTGCTTGAGCCGCTTCTTCGATTCAAGCCTAAACGTGTTATGAAGCGGTGGCAAATTAGATTAGGCTCCCATAGAGTAAATAATAACCATAAACAAACACTAAACAATTAAAATGAACGAGTTGGAGTAAGGTAAGTAAAAAAATTATAACATTACTCATTGACACTTGACATCTTTGTTTTCTGTGATGACTGCTAAGCCAAGAAACGTCGAAATTAAACGCCGCGCTTAAAACCGTTAAAACGTAGTGAGAAATTATAGGTTGTCCATAAAGATGTTCATCCCCTTTTTTACAACCACCACATCAACTTTTTGAGACAAAAAATAACAACGAAACAAAATTACTATCGTATTTTATAATTTTCTTTTTTATTGTTGGAGTACAGCAGACAGGGGGTGGCCCACCTGATGGCAAGTGATTACCGTCACCTATGGACATTTACAACACCAAAGTGCTGCCGTCCTCAAAGGAATTTTAGGATCCCTTTTTTGAAAAAGCTCATATCTTAAAGCTATGGGATACTTTTACATATTATTATTATCATCCGTATATGAACGAAGAAAAAGTAATGATTCCTGCGTTGGGGCGGTCTGTTGTAACATGCGACAAGACAACCCACAGGCAGGTGGTAGGGCATTTGCCTGTACGGATGGCCGCCACTCCTGGAGTCCAATTCTGCTATTACTATCTCGTCAAAATCGCCGGACACTGTCGTCCCAATCGTAGATTTTTCAATTCCAATGACGCTGCCGCTCTAACTTTATTAATATTTATAATCGAAAACTCGCGAAATGGTTAAAATTTTTGGTGGCTTTTTAATATTCATTTCGGCTAATGGTAATACCGATTGTTTCCTAATTTATTCCGCTGCGACGATATCGAGATGATATTGTCGATTTAGTAGACTACGAATTTTCGTCACTCTCCCAATGGTATCGTACTTTGAACATCTTCGCAACGCCCCTCGTGTGCCGACATAACAACTTTGATTTGTGTTCCGGCATTAGTGGCCAAGCTTCAGTTCTCATTGACATTGGTGTTGCAAATGTCTATAGGCGACGGTTGCCACTCTCCATCAGTGCCTGTCTGCTGTACTTCGGCAATAAATTTAACGTGGTAGAGCCATGCTGGAGTCGCTACCCTGATTCCAGCCCTTGGGGCCGGCACGATCGGTGCGATACCACGCTCTCACAGAATATCGGTGTGAAACGGTTAGCTTTGAGCTATCGTGTTTCGAGTAGTTCCGATGGTCAACTTCCCCCTCCCTATCCGATCCACTTTATCCCATACTAAAGGTTGGCAATGCGTTGGTTTCACCCCTGAAGTAACAAATAGGGCCGTCTGTCTGTCTACCAGCTTCGCCATAAAGAGAATATTAATATGAACTAGTACTAGTACATAAAGCCTGAGCCTCAAAGAAACATTACAAACTACTTTAACTATGAGAAAATGAATTAATAGCAACTTGCTGAATAACACACGATCTGCTTCATCTCGAGTCATACAAACAAACAAATTTCGCTACACCCGTATGTATGAATATTCCGACATTCCATAAACACTATCCGGCAGTTAATTGAACGATAATAAGTGAATATTCAAGGCCGAGAGCGTTTTTTCTTTTTGAGACTCCTTAGCGTTCCCGTAGTGCTTGAAGATGAAAGTCTTCGAGCAGCGAGTCCTGCCAGTAATGAAGTACGGTGCTGAGACTTGGGATACTGACAGTGGGTCTGGATCACAAAAAGGTCGCTCAGCGGGCTATATGTTAGGTGTCTCCCTGAGGATTACAATAGAGGACATCCGTAAAAGAACCATAGTTCATAAAACTAGCAAGCTGAAGAGGGAGTGGGTAGTCTCACGGCCGAGTTCCGCGGGGCCCAGATACGGTCGTTCAAGCGTCCCGCACTCCCTTCGGTGACCTCCCGCCAGGCCCGAGGACAGTGTCCAAAGAAATTCCTCCTGCGTTATCAAAAACAAGGACGGATGACTTGATGGAGCAGATGGCGGCAGGACTTGAAAACGTTATCAATTACCTTTAAAAAATATAGGTAATTACCAGTATTTTACCGAAAAAGATACTGCCATACCGGTATAATCTTTTTGCCGTAAAATTTATGATTTTAACGTTATACGTACCGTTAATTTTTACGTTATTTCAAGCGACGTTGCCTTTCTTACAGAAGTTTGCGCCGGTACACGCGACCCGTGCGCAGTGCGTTTTTGTTTCTCTTTATCTACCGTATTTATAATACATCTGACTTAAAAATTGACTTTATTATTATTGCATGTTACTGAAACAATCCACAAACTCAACTTGAAATATTACGCGCGCTCTTAGCACAGTGCTGTTTGACAATATTTGCGGGTGAAAGAGAGCGACGATGGTAACAAAATATAGTTATAACATTAAAATTACCGATAAGAATTGTATTGACGTTATATTTTTTAACTGGTAAAACTGGCTAGAAATAACGGTAATATTTTTTACCGTTATCTGAAATTAGCATAAATAACGATACCACATTTTTACCGGTATTTCAAGCCCTGGGTGGCGGTATGGGATGCGACCTGCATAGACACGTTAGCCGCGGGGGAAATGCATTTCGCACATACCGGGTCCTTTGCTAGGGATTAGACCGTTGTTGATCATGGAGGCTTTCCACTGAGGCAATCCAAACAATAATCAACCGGCTTGTGTGGAGACTCGACTAATCAATACCCCACTAAAACCACCCTCCTCCCATGTGCCCCGCGCTTATGGCAGGAAAGGCGTGAGATACAGAACGTAGTTACGCCCACACCGATCCTAGCGCACAAGTGCTTGAGAATGCCCCGGGAGAGGCAAACTCACTTCGTCAACAGGGGTGAAGACTCCTCTGCTCCCTAGATGCTAGAGGGCCCCTGCAGCGGTATTTCAGGGAGGAGGTCATGCGCATACCTGCGCCTCCGGGCTCCCAACTGACGTCGGCGCCCGCGAGACGCATGCGCACTACCATCTCTCTCCCTATCTCGTTCCGCGGCCTCCTTATGAGACACTACCGCCTCGCAGAAATTGGCCGCACCCACCCACCAATCGTCGCTGTGCAGCATGGCTTGCACCAGATCGCCCAGCGATTCGATCGGTCCTACAAGTGTCTCGAGTTCAAACCTCTGAGGTGCCCATGCTGCGCACCCGACTAGCGTGTGTAACGCCGTGTCTAGCGCGCCACATTGGCGGCATTGGGGTGAAGGCAAGCAGCCCGCAATCTGACACAGATACTTATCGAAGCAGCCGTGCCCGGTAAGTATCTGTGTCATTCTGAAGGTCAGGGTCCCGCGTTTCCGCGAGAGCCATCGCAACAGCTGCGGTCGAACCGCCTCCACCGTGTCAATGCCAGCAACAGGGTTTTCCAACTCTACTGACCAAGCTTGGATCATGGCCGCGGTTTCCCGCGTCCTGATCACCTGGAGTTCGGCCTGGCCATAGACCAGGCCACGGGCGAGGGCATCCTGTCGGGAGCGCCGAACTTTGGCTATCACGTCCGCCTGGAGAGGCCAGGGCGGATCGCCTGCCAAAAGTGTCGACGCCGTCCACGACACTGTACGGTATCCTCGGATGGTCCTCACCGCCAGGACCCGTTGTGCGCGGCACAACAAAGTCCTATTATGGCGGTGAAGTGCAGTGGACCATACGGGTGCACCGTACAGGGCCATACTCCTAAGGATGCCCATGTAGAGTTTCCTAGTCGTCCCCCCCGGTCCCCCCACGTTGGGAAGAAGCCGAGAGAGGGCGCCTGCGGACCTCACGAGCTTGGGAACTAGCTGCTCAAAGTGCGCTTTGAACAGCCATTTCCCATCAAGAATTAGCCCCAGATATTTCATCTGGGGCCTACACGAATGTCCACCCTTGGACTGTAACGGACAAGTCCGCGGGGGTTACGAAACCGCCTATGGAACATGATGGCCTCCGTTTTCGCGGGGAGACCTTCAAGCCCAGCCTACCTATTCTTCGGACCACGATCGCCAGCCCGGCGTTGGCAAGGTCCACGGATTCCGCGAATGACGCAGCGCGTGCCGTGAGTAGGGTGTCATCCGCAAAGCAGATTAGCCCTATTCCGGGCAGGACCGGAACCCGAAGGATCCAGTCATAACCGACGTTCCAAAGAACCGGCCCGAGGACCGATCCGTGGGACGCCGCACGCGACGCGTCGCCGACCTATCGCGCGATTCTCGGACTCGCCGCCCTCCCAAAGGATGTATCTGTCCTGGAGGTACGCGCCCAACAGCCTCGTGAGGTACGGGGGACTCCGTGTGCACGAAGCCCTCCTGATCGTCTCGTGTGGGAGGCTGTTAAAGGCGTTCGCTATGTCTAGCGAAACTGCCAGGACAGTATCCTTTGCTTGGACTGCGTCGTCCGTTACAGATCGCAGTGTCTCGAAGGCGTCCAACGTGGAGCGCCTCCGCCGAAACCCGAACTGCGTCTGTGCTAGCCCCGGCTCCACAGTATCGAGATGCTTAACGAGGCGTTCCGCTAAGATCTTCTCGAAGACCTTGGCGACCTCGTTAAGCAACACTATGGGCCTGTAGGCGGACGGATCGTTGGGAGGACGGCCTCCCTTGGGAATCAGGCATAATCGGCCCTCCTTCCATTGCGACGGGAACTGGCCTGCGCGAATACAGGCATCGAACAGTTCCCGCAGCTGGCCGCGTAGGTGTTTGGCAGCCAGGAAGAGGAGCCGACCCGGAACCCCGTCGGGTCCCGGAGCCGTCTTCCTGCCCCGGAGCCGGTCCAGGGCGACGTCTAACTCTTCCTCGGTGATGGAGTGAGGCTCCACCTCCGAGGTGTCGGGAATGATTGGACCCATATCGGGGGAGTGAAGATCCCCGGATCCGGGAAGAGCCCATCGATAACCGACCGGAGGACCTCGGGTTCGAGCGTTTCCGTAGCCGTGGAGGTGCAGGGCCGCAACGTGTTGCGGGCCGCACGGTACGGACGCCCCAAGGGTCCCGGTCCAGTGTCTCGAGGAGCTCCTCCCGAGCCCGGGCTTTCGCTCGCAAAATTGCGATCGAAAGGGCCTTTCTGGCCTCTCTGAACTCCCCACGAGTCCATTCTCCTCAACATAGTCTGGAGGACGACGCGCTCTGCTGCGTTTGAGCCTGTGGCTGATTCTGCGGACTGCCCTCCGCAGTTCAGCCAGCTCCTCAGTCCACCAGTGGACCGATGTACGCGGCGGCGGTCGTTTGGCTCGAGGCATAGCAGCGTCGCAAATCCTTTTGAGGGATTTGCGCATGTGCTCAGCCTGCGCCTCCAGATTCCCCAGGTCGGCTGGATAGGTCCAGCATTCGATGATGGCCCTCTCCTCGGCCTGCTCCGCGTCGAGCTTGGTAAGAGCCCAGCGCGGGAGCCGGGAGGGGCCCTGAACAGGGTTAGCGCTAGGCGAGGGGGAGAGCTCGAATCTGATGTACAAGTGATCAGACAGAGTCTCCACCTCCTCCAGCACTCTCCATCCTACCACTCTGCGGGCGGCCGCATGTGTGGCGAATGACAAGTCGATGATCGATCCACCCCGCGCACGTACGCAGGTCTGGACCGACCCCTGGTTCAGGATGGACAGGTTGGATTGAAGCGCCCAGTCTTCAACCGTCCGTCCCCTAACATCGGTAATCGCGTTTCCCCAGGATTGGTGCTTGGCATTGAAGTCGCCTAGGACGAATATCGTCTTCGGCGCTAGTCTGCCGACGGCTGCCCTAATGGAGTCCAAGGCGAGCTCGTACTCCGCCAGGGGCGGCTGCGCGTGAGTACACGCCTATGATGACGTAACCTCCGCTTTCCGCCACCGCGTAGCCCTTTCCTCTTTCGAGACTGGTGAGCGGTGTGCCAGATCCGGCTCTGGCGACCACGGCCACCACATCATCGAGATCCCCACCCAGTTCCTGGCTGGGGTACGTAATAAGGTTCGCTTATTACGGCCAAGTTTGCTTGCCACTCCGCCATCGCCTGCAGGCACAAGTCCTGGGCGTCGGGGGAGTGGTTAACATTAGCTTGGAAGAGTGTTAAGGGTGTACTGGGCATTTAGGTGTCCATAGGTACCCCCCTTCCACTCGCCGGTCGTTTATTCGCCCTCGGTGGACGAATTTACCCTTGACGTATGGGGCTGGCAGTGCCTCGCCAACGTCGGGTGGGTAGCGCGTTTGCCCCCGCCGCGCAGACGGCGCAGTGGGGTCGCGGGCTGTGCAGTCCGGCTGCTTGTGTCCGCTCTTACCGCAGCGGAGACACAAGCCGGTCCGGTCCGGGCACGAGTCCGGGCAAGTCTGGGTGCCGTGGCCGACGTTGAAACAACGGTAACAACGTATGGGCCGGGCTTCCAGAGCCTCCACCTTCGCCGAGGTGAAGCCCACCAGAAGGTGGCCCCGCTCGGCGATGGCTTTGGCTGCAGAGACGGGGCACATCACGTATGATGCGCCCATCCCCAGGTCCTATGCCGATGTGCCTCGCCTTAACATCGTCGCGCAGGCAGTTGCCCACGCTGGCGATGGCACTGCGAAGCCCATCTACTGTGGCCGACTCATCCAGCCCTGAGACGTAAAGCTCCCCACGCTTTACGGGGCGGATGACTTCGGCCATCCTTGAGCGCCCCTCGAAGGGCCTCGGCGACGCGGTTCGCCCTAGTCGCGCTCTCGGGTCCTGGGGAAGTCCAGGAGTCGAGCGTCCCGGGCGGTCCGCGTCACTTTCAGCCCCTCTCTGAGGCCTAGCTCGGTGATATTGACCACCGAGGCGGCCTTCGCGAAGACCTCCCGGTAGCCAATACCGTTTTTGGCCGATTCCGGCAGCAACTTAATGATAATTGCTGCCGATCTCGGCTCCTGAAATACCACGGGCTTCGTAGCCCGTGGCTTGCGCGCCGGTTTCCGCCCCGATGGCGAAGCCGGTGCTTGCGCCGAGGGAGGGGGGGGCGTTTCCGCCCCGCCCCTGCCCTTCTTCCTTCGGACGACCGTGGACCACGCCCCCTCCGGAACGGGGGCGGGGGCAGGGGCCACCGCAGCCGATGGTGGCGCGACGGCAGGTGCCGCGACGGCGCGTGCCGCGACGGCGGGTGCCGCGACGGCCGGTGTCGCGGCCGCGGGTTTAGCCATGAGTCTGGGGCCGGCTTGGGGCCGGTGGCCCAGGCTTAGGCGCCGGAGCAGAGGCGGCGGCGAGAGCTGCGGCTCGGCGCAGCTTCTTCGCCCTCTGCTTTACTCCCCCTCTTCACCTTCTTCTTGGGGAGGGGTGGCGGTGGGGAGTCCGCCACCCCTACGACGGGGGCTACCACCACCTCCATCGGTACCGGGGAATTACTTCCCCGGGGCCCGGCGGGCGGCGGCGGCAGCTCCCGCCGTTTTAGGCAGCGGTTGTGTCTCCGCGGCCTTTTTCCTGTCCGCCGCAAGCGGCGGGCGAAGAATTGGCGCGGGCGGCAGCCGCTCCTCAATCCCGGCAAGCCGAGCGTCAACATCGCGCCCACCGTGCGGGCGATGATATGCGTGAGCATATCATAATCCACACCGGTGTGCGCAGCGGTTGGTGTAGGAACCGGCTCCGCCACAGCGGCGGTAGCCGGAACCGTTCTGGGGACCGCGGCGGAGATATGAACCGGCTCGGGGCCGGGACTTTTCCGCCGCGGCGGCCTTGGCCTTCCGCTTAGCGGGCACGGGACCCGGCTCCGCCGTTACAGCGGGAACCGGGGCCGCATCCGCAGCGGGGCCTTCATGGCCTTCCGCATCTGCTCGAACTCCTTGCGGTAGGAGAGGTTCTCCTCCCGCAAGGCGCCGAGCTCGGCGCGCAGCCTGGAGTTCTCGTTGCCGAGTCTCCAGGCTTCCGACTCTGGATTCCGCGTCACCAGCGTGTCGACTATGTCCGACAGCCGGGTCGCAGCCTCCTTCAGTCGGCGCACGTATGCGCCCTTCAGGTTGCCCGACGTCTGGGCGACCTGGAGGATGTCGGCGACCTGGGCGCTCGCCGCTGAGCGGAGCTCCCCAGGGCCGAGCACACGTACGTCCCCTATCAGCGCGGCGCACTGGCTAGCCGCGGCCAGTTTGGCAGCAGTGGCCTTCCTGGCCTTGCGACCCTTTTCCCCCTTCGGTGCGGAGGTAGGCCTCCGCACCCGCGAGCACGCTCGCCGTCGCGTCGCCCGTGCGACGCAGCGGCGATCGCGCCCGCGCCGGCGTGGAAGCACCCGATGTGCTTTCCGAGTCGGCGCTGCGGTCCCAGAACCGCTGCCTCGACTCGGGGACGAAGCTGGACGAAGCGGTGGCGGCGACAGTCCCAGTAGGGAAAGAAGACAACATCATCGCCGCCACCGCACCTATATCACCATCCTAACAACGACCCCGGTCGTTGGCGCGGGTGAAGCCCGCGCGGCAACCGGTGTCGCGGGGCGGTCGTCCCCACGCTGCGCACGGGTGAAGCCGGTGCGCAAGCCGATGCCGAGGGCACGGGTGAAGCCCGCGCGCTAGTCGACACCGTCGTGGGGCCATCGCCCCCCGCTGTCGCTGAGCCGGCCGCTGTGTACACCGAACTAACCGGTGTCGGCGCACATGCAGCCGCCTCGGCGTGCGGGCCGCAGAAGACGCGAATCGCGTCGTCGAGTGCGTACTCCAGCGAATCTGGGACGCTGCCCGACGGCGCGATGTCTACGTGGTCCACGAAGGCGCTTGGCCCCTGCACAGGTGAAGCCCGTGCAGGTGGCGTTTGCGCCCTGTAGACATTCTCTACGATGGCGTTCGCCGCGCTCACGGCCATGAGAACGGCCGAGTTCGCGGCGAGCACCACCTCCTACCTACGGCCGTGTGTGCCGCGCTCTTGCGCGCGGCACGCATGGCGGGAACCCTGGGCGCGGCGGGAGCCGAAGGCGGCCCCATCGTCGCGCTCTCCTTATCGCGGGGCCCGGCGGCGGTGAGGTCGACCACCGCCGATGCACCCCTATCGAAGCGGGCAGCCCGGTAGCCGTGACAACGGCTGGACCCGGGCGCCCGAGACGAGGTTCCGCGGCGCTGCGGCTGCGACGAACCAGGAAGACTTCTTTTCCGCGTCTCCCTATCTCTTTCATGGCCCATCCATTGTTGGAGCCGCTGTGATCCCGCTTGCGCGGGACACTCGGCTCCTGGGGCCTTCAGGGTACTTGGGCCGTCCATTACTGGAGGCCCTGACCCGAGAGGAGACCAGAAAGGCGCGCGAAAACACTACACACACAAAAACCGTTACAAAAGCGCGCGCAACTGATTTTGCGCACGACACTAGCAAGCGGAGAGAGAAATGGGACTCACCGGCCAAAACTGCTTTCCGCACCGCAATCTAAACGAACAAACACTAGTACACTATCACCTGTACACAGAACTAACAATTTATCGCTTTTCCAGGTAAAAAAGCGCGAAAAATTGTATTAGATAGATGTGAGGAGCGCATTCGTGACCGCTACGCAAGGAAGCTGATCGCGAACTGGCCGCATCCCATTTACCAAGTACGGTCAGGTCTGCCCGTGCGGCGGCGGAAACCGCCGAATGACTCGAGCGGCGTGAATATATAATCCTCAATAAGAGTTCTTTATTTGTACCGTTTGTCTGAGGCCATGAACCTCCACAAAGAGCTATCAAAACGACTCGTTAATTTTTCAAGTGACCAGGAGGCCGGTGCGTGCCTCGGACAACAGATCAGGACGGCAATCCAGACTTACCCATAAAATATGCTGACTTAGGCTCAGTATTCTACTCATAGTCTTGAGGGATTATACATAGGCAGAATATAATACAATTGGATTATTTTATAACGTCTTAGTTTAATAAATATGTGTTACATTTATTACCTTATTATTAAACTAAAATTGTATTTTATTTATTGTTATTATATAAATAGACTAGCTGATACCCGCCCGCTTCGCGTGCCGTAAAATTCATTCTTAGCTGACCTCTACTTGGCGAAAGGAAGGTCCATACCAAATTTCAAGTATATATATATTATGGTTCCTGGGACATCGTGATGAGTTATATACGTGGATTGCAATTATATATAATAATATATATGTAGATTAACAAGTTGGAAAATATCCCCGAACGAGATTCGTAGGTCACAATGTCAAAGCAAACAAACAAACAGCTGTATTTATCGCCCTTTGTTATGTCAAGTTCATTTCGCTTGTTAGCGTTGACTCTACGGCAGTTGTAACATAAAAAGTAGGACAATAAATGTCCGAGTCGCGTCAAACGAACTATGTTTGCGTCGTCTTAACTCGCTATTACCCAATTAAATCTCTAGCAAATACTTTTTTACGAGCTTTTTTACTTTTTTGTTAGTTAGTTGGTTTAGGTCAGATCTTCCAAGTGGAATTAAAGCCAATTTCTTCAGACATTTACCAGTGAAGTAATAAAAATGGTCCTTATATTTATTCCCATTCTCATCTTCATTTTGTTGCGTCTTTTTTATTTATTTAAAGGAACAACAAACAGCTAATATATAACATACGAAATAAAAAGTTACAATAAGATCATGTAATAATATTGAAGCCAACGACGTCGTCCGCGTGAAAACATTTACAAGATTATTAATAAAAATACAAGAGGTACAAAAATATTAACAATAAGTAAAAACAAGGATATAAAAATAATTCATAGAACATATTACAGTAAGAAGATAAATGTAAGATTAAGAGAGCAGCAACGCATTTGTAGTAACCTTTGGTGTTGCAAATGTCCATAGGTGATGCTAACCGCTTTCCATCAAGTGGGCCGTCTGCCTGTCTGCTGAACTACTGCAATAAAAAAAGTTATTCCAGCTCGAGTGCACTATCAAAGTCAGTCAGACTTTTGCCACAATGTCATGTCAGCTCCATTACCTTCAAAACTAAACGTACAACATATTACATTTTTTTTTAAATACAAATAACTAGCGGGCCCGGCGGACATTGTCCTGCTCTGAAGAATAAAAATTTAGGTCTCGATTGCAGCGCCACCTACTGGGTCCAATTGTGAATCTAAACTATTGCCGAATTTATTTGAATACAGTGACATACATATGAACAGAAGAAATATATATATGAAGATAAACTGACTAAGAAAGTAGCATATTTTGAGGTTGGTTTTTTTATTACACGAGTTCACTAGACGGGCAGACGGCCCACTGGTAGAAAGCGGTTACCATCGCCTATGGACATACGCGACATCGAAGATGCTACAAATGCGCTGCCGCTCTTTAAAGGGAGACTGGAACCTGGCCATTAATGACGGAACACAACCCGAGGTTGTTGTTTATTGTTGTTGTTTTGGCGACATACTCTAGATCAGGGGTGGTAGCCATCCAGACGGGCAAATGCCTGGCTGTGGATTGTTTTGTCACCTCTTACGACAGGCCGCCCCAACATAGAAAATTGTATTCTTTCTCCGTTCCTGCACGGATAAGATGGACGGATATGGTTTTGCCAAAACTCCTAAAAAAATATCTACATCAAAAACTCCCTCATCAGTAGCTCTCTCTACCATCTATATTTCTGCTATGATTTGTTAGATGTTAAAAATTCTCAACAGTTACATAGTGGGCAGTTGGAACATGCTACTTTGCCCTTGAAATGGTCAAAACTTCTTGTGGGTAAGTGCCCTGTTGGGATTCTATTCAGCAGCTTTATTATTTATTTATTATTAAGGAGAAACTGGAACCTGGCCACCGATGCCGGAAGACAACTCAAAGTTGTTATGGCGGCATACTCTAAAACTCTAAACCAAGGGTGGTTGCCATCTATCTGGTTACTTTTCCCAAAGGAAAACCATGGAATATTAGGTGATACCCTTTTCTCCACTTTATTAAATTATCAAAATAGTCTCTACTACAAGTAACGTCTTTACGCCAACGGTTAGCGACAGAAAAAATTGAGAGGAAGAAGACTAAAATGTTATAAACATATAATTATGAGGGCTGAAAGTCACTTGAAAAGAAGAATGTAAAGATTGACCGGTGCAAATGTAAAGGTAAACCAAACAATAGATGAATGGATTGTGTGAAAGATGACATTGTGTGTGTGGGAGTGTGCCATGGAATTGCATGAATTCACTCGTCCCTCACCATTTTACCTCCGGACAAGAAAGCGGACGAAACGCTTTGCTTCCACTTTTATCATACTTATCGGTAAAGAGTAGAACTCTCCACTCTTTACCGTCGTCTATTTTTCCTCAAAAATATAATCTAGGTGCCTTCACGTCTCGCGTGAACAGGTATCTTCTAGGTAAGCGTGCTCCACCTTAGACTGCATTTCGACCTGACATCAGGCGCAATGACAGTCAAACGCGAACCTATTCAATATAAAAAAAAACATGATGAATAGTAAGATAAGATTCTATCTTAATATTCATTCACTTGCCTTACCTCTTGCTCTCTTTTTTCTCTCACTTTCGCCCAATGATTTGGCTTCGGCAGAATATGTCTGTTCCTTCCATACTCCTCAATTCTGGTATACGTCTGCTGACACGACAAAAATCATCATGTCATGTTTTATAGAGTCCATTCAGCTATTTTTTGGTCTTCCTTTACCTTCTTTTTATAAAGTGACTTTCATCCCTCATAATCGCCGGTTCCTATGAAACGATTAGCAGATAGCTGCCTTAAAGACGATAAGCACTTATTCGTTAACTAATTACTTAAATAGAGAGAATGTAAATTACGATTTAAGGATGAAACTTTTTTCAGGGATAGTCGTTTATCATCTCTACGATATGCTGCGTTAAGCCCATTTTAGACAATTAATTTCTGTCTTATAATATAGTATTTTAAATGAATCAACCAAAGTGATCTATACTTGTATAAACATAAATTTTAATCGGAATAATTGAATGACGCCGTTGAATACGGTCATATCCATTCAGTTCTGTTCTGTACTTTTCAACCAAATTAACTCGTTTTGGTTGCTCCGTCTCATCATCGTCATCACGGTGCGAGCCTTTAATCCCGGTTGCCCGTTTTGTGACCATGTCACACTTCACAACGTCAAAGCAGTATTTCTCGGGCCTTCGCCTTTCTACCGGGACCTGGCGGAGGTTGGTTGATCCAGCCAAGCATTTACCCAATTTTTTGAACAAATATTTTTTTTAAACTTTAGTTAGGCGCCTTATATTCCTATCTGTCCTCTCCTATCCGCAAATCCGCACGTTGGATAGAGACAGGCGGTGCCACCTGTCGGCTAACCACGACTCGTGCCGGCGGGCGGCCCAGTACGTCATCGGTCACGCGAGCATCGCACGCGCATTGAGTGCAAATATAGAACGCTTTTTACTTATAAACCCGCTCCTGTTGTTGGTGAACAAACGCTAAATTTGAAGACGTGCTGAGGAGTCTAAGGAACGAGGGCTGGAGATCCGCAGGTGAGTGCCGCTTCATTCTACCCGGCTGTGGATTTTGCCCTCCTTCCACCACCAACATTTTTTTACCTTTGTCACCCGCACGACCATACTTCAAAAAACATATCTGTTATACGACCGATTTAAATAACAAAAAAAAATCAACTACAAATATTTGAATGTAACAGCTCCGGCCGCATTGCATTCCGATAAAGCAAGGACTGGTCGCGCTTAATTTACAAATGACCGCGAATAACACGCGTTATCTTATCACGCCGCCTTCTGTTTACATGAAAAACTCGATAATGCCCAACCACTGGAACATTGGCGATGCCATTGTGCCATTTGCTTTTGGACTCATGGCATATAATTAATATTTAAGATACAACTTCAAAAATTATGTCAGAACAAGCATCGAAGTGAGATAAACGCAATAAAAATGAGGTTTGATAAGATATACGAGTGATATTTTTTTTGGTCCCCACCCGAATTTTTGTTGCCCTTAATATTGTTAATATTGTTTGGCCACCTGCATACCTATTGTCACATACCGACAAAGAAATGCTGCGCATCTCGTTTATTGCCCCTCCCGCATCCGGAGTTTTTTTTTATTACTTCGTATTTAAAGTTTGCAATTATTGTTATTGTTTTCGACTTTGTTGGCCGTTCGTAGGAATAGATCACCAGATGTGCAAATTACTATTTCTCGGAAAATCAGTGCGCGCGGCCGTTTTTTTTTGTACTGTATAGTTAGTATAAAACAATGCCCGAATGGACGGGTGGGGCAGTCAAGCGACGACTACGATACGATTAAGATGTTTGTAGTACTCTCGATTAGCGATATAGACGACGGACTTTGCGCGTGTCAAATTGCATTGAATCGTACAGTGTGAACTGATTGCATCCAGTTTTATTTGTATTTGTTTTATACGTGTTTGTACAGTTCTAATAAAAGTAATTCTTACGGCATTTATTTTAATTCGAGCCCTGTAGCTCGTAACAATATTAATTATACGTAATTTCCCTAAGCGTGAAAAGATTTTCCATATAAAATACACGTAAATCAAGATTGTTTTGTTTTTCTTATAACTCAGCCGCATTATGCTATCACATCGGGCTTGGACGCGATTTACTCAGAATTAAACAATCTACAATAGTGTCCATTGCGGCGAAAGTGTAAGTTATACTGGTGAGTTGGTACACGTCACCGAAGTTGATTTTCACCTAAAACTCTACTATTTTTGCGTTTTCTCCGAAGCAATGGACTTTACAAAAAAAAATGTAAATAGCAAATTTATTGACATATAAAACTTTAACTCATCAGTGGTATAAAACTTTTATGGTTTATTTAGGGATTCGGGTCAAAGAACTATATCTACTCATAAAAAAATTTTTACAATTCAATTAAACTATGAGAACATTTATAAGCTATTGAAATATAAGTTGTCATTTGTAACAGAGATAGAAAGCACAAATACTAAAATTGCAGGTAGTTTTGATTTATTTTTTGTATATGCAAGTTACAAGTTCCTTCGAGCTAAAAGTAATTAGATATATATATAATTAATTGGTCTGTACGTGTGTTGACAGTGAACTCCTCCTAAGCGGCTGGACCGATTTTGATGATATTTGTTTTGTGTGTTTGAATGGGTCCACGGGTGTTTAGATTCACAATTGGAACCGATAGGTGGCGCTGAGATCGGGTTCTAGAATCTTCCTAATCACCTGGACCGATTTTGGTGATTTTGTTTTTGTGTCATGAAACAAAGTCTTTCAGGAATTCAGAAAATATGGCGGTACGAAGTTCGCCGGGTCAGCTTGTTTGCGTTTGACCACGATCACGCCTAGTGTCGGACTATGATGCGGCCGAAGATAGAGCAGGCTTACTTAGATAATGTCTATTCGTACGAGTCTTGGCGATATCCGGATTCTATTTTGCGGGAAACACGCACGCTGGTAGCGCATCCGTACGTAGAAGGAACATAGAAGCGAAACGTTTCGTTTGCACTGGTGGCGTTTCCATGGTGAAACGATGGCGTAGAACAGAGCGCTATGTCGTCCGAAGGTGGAATGGTGTAGGGGGAATCAAGCCAAACAGTTCAACCGCAAACTCTCCGAAATAAAACCTATAAAAAACCAATAGACTGGTGGCGTCCCGGCGTCGGTGTTCTAGGCTTTGAAGTCCTAATCAACCTCTCGGCTCTTCTCTCAATATGGTTAAGATGGTGATGGTTTATAAGGTGTTGTTGAGTATGGTCTCAATATGGTTACGTGAGTTAAGTTAAACGATATTATAAGGAACAGTGTGATGAGAGACCATTGTGGATTGAAAGAAAATGTAATAATGAAAGTGTAGAAAGGAACATTAAGATGGCTTGGACATGTAAACAGAGACGAAAGGAAACTAACTAGATAAGACACCAAAGTGGATGGTAGAGTTGGCGTCTTGTTTAGTAAAATGGTAATATCAATTAAACGCGCGATTAATTACTTGAAAATTCGTTAAATTCATAAACCACAATAAGTACTCAAAAGGTATACATTTAGTTGGTAGGTGATTAATAGCATTCACTCATTTATTCTAAGATTTGTCAAAACAAAATTGCAGTATTACTACTAGCATACAAAATACAGTTCCAAATATAACCACAAAAATACGTAATTATTTAAGTACATGCGCATATTTAACTAAAAATTCAAATATTAAAAAAAAAAACACAAATTACCCTTTTTACAATAAAATTATACGATCACCAATATTTAATTTACTTTCAAACTTTTCCACGTTTACTATCGAATAATTTTCACCTCAAAACAAACTCAAAATTCATAAAAAAATCGTATCAAGGATATGTTTTCGATTTTAGATATTGTAATTTCTCACTCTCACTATCGAATAATTTACACCAAAAAAATAAAAAACTAAAAAGTCAGAGGAATTTTCGAATTTCGCATCGAGTAACTCGGTTATATTGTCTATGTTAAATATTATGAATTGTCACAATAAAAACTCTTCACAGAAATTTTCAAAAATCCGTCTCGATTTCAGCGAGCTGTGGCGGTACGTCCGCGCGTTGTGCGCCCGCCGCCTACACTTCCGAGCTTCAGGCGTTTCAGAGCTTTCAGTTACAGGCCGCTCGACTTAAGCATTGTTCACATGGGACGATTATTTCTCAGTGCGATTCACGATATTGAAACGCTTCTCAGTATTCTTGGCTCGTATTTAATATTACACTCAAACTTGGATTAAAGCTTTAAATTATTTTTGACCTTTTATAGTACATTATCTCACAAAAACATATCTAACTAATATATGACCTGTCGTAAAATCGACAAAACAACCCACAGTCAGGTGGTAGGGTATTTGCCCGTCTGGATGGCTACCAACCCCTGGTCTAGAGTATGCCACCATAACAACCTTGAGTTGTGTTCCGGCACTAGTGGCCAGGTTTCAGTCTCCCTTAAGAGAGCAGCAGCGCAATTTGTAGCACCTTTAGTGTTGCAAATGTCCATAGGCGATGGTAACCGCTCTCCATCAGGTGGGCCGTCTGCCTGTGTGCTGAACTCGTGTAATAAAAATAAATAAAAAATAATTCCCAAACAAGCAACAGCAACAGACTAATAAATAAAGATTTAAATAAATACAGATTAAAATAAAAAACCTAAAATGAGAATCTTAATTGATTTCAGGTTACGCATTTATACTGAGTATAATACACATCCCGTGCCAACAAATCAGAAAGCATACTGACATACATACACATTGTCACGCCTGTTTCCCACTGGGGTAGGCAGAGACAATCGATCTCCATCTGCTACGATCCTGACAAACATTTTTCGCTTCATCAACTTTCATTAATCTCTTCATACATACACGCTTATTTAAACTACTTTTTATCTGACCTTTCTTCAAAATATCTTTAATTTAATCATGGTGAGTACGCCTCGGTCTACCGGCACCGACTCTCACATTGCTGTCATATACTTGTTTTGTGATTCTGCTTTCATTCAGTCTCTCTAAGTGCCCAAACCACCTAAACATTCCTTTTTCAACTCTTGTCAGTACATTTTCATTCAATCCAATTTAATTTCAAGTAGACTGCTTTCTGAAATCAGAAAGCAGCCTTTGACTAACAACCGTAATGCGTATCCCAGTTCTTCTAGCGCCACATCGCTTTTTCCAAAGACAATTGGTCTAAACTAGATACAAATTACCCAAGTGAGGGAACTTTTGGTTCGATTTAAAAAAAATACTATCTGGTATCAAAAGTAAGAAATAAGTTCATGGGCATATGTGCGTATACCTGATCAACCCAATCACAACAAGAAAAAACACAATTTCCTACATTAAGCGTTGTAGAATAAAAATTCAAATAAATAATGGTATTTATTTGAAAACCAGAGATCCCGGCTGACGTTGTCCTGCCCTGAAAAAATAAAAATCAAGGAACCGACCCCAGCGCCATCTACCGGTTCCAATTGTGAATCTAAGCTATCCGGGGACCAACTCAAACACACACAAAACATTTTCATCAAATCGGTAAAGTCGTTCTCGAGTTACACGCGTACATACATTTCTGAGATTCATTATTATTTATATAGATTTCATTGGACAACGACAATATTAAATCGCACCGTGTGAAATGAGCATTAGCAGCGAGGGCGGGCTGCACAGTGACTAAACGTTATACAATTTAGCGCCCGATTTAGTGCTAATTCAAGTTCACAAATCTGTCCCTTTTATTTTATCAACAATTTCCACAGGAAGGACCCACCCTTCAATTAATTCGGAAAATCTCATTGTTAAATGCAAAAGAAGTAAATTGGAAGCTCCGAGATTGTATTGGGGGAATGTTTCAATGGCGTCACTTTCATTTAAGTACCGAAATGGGTAACTGAGAGCTACCGTATCGTATAACCCTGTTTTTTAGATTTTTTAGATGTCATAAGTCATAAGTAATTTATTTAGTACAATAATATAAAATTATATGTACACGTCATTTCGATTACAATTGTCATAAAAATTACATATACAATGTAACTAAAACAAATTTAAATTTAAAAAATGCTCTATTGAGTCTGCTACCGAGACTTTGGGATTTTTTAATTTTGAGTGGCAGTCTATTGTAGATTAAAGGGCCCATTACATACACCGTTATGCTCATCTTCGAGAGCGAGCATGATATGTCCGAAAGCTTCCCCTGCCCTGAGTGCAGTAAGAATGTGCGCTGCCACGTTCACCGTAAGTATCCATGTTCACTCTGACGTTTACCGCAACATGGTAAATAATAATTGCTGGCAACGTCAGAATGGAGACGTCAGACGTTTAGTATAAAACATTTTCTAGCGTAATATCTAACTTAAGATATGACTTAAGTTGTGTAAGACATTTAAACATAATTAAGTATATAATAATAGTAATTCATTATAAAAATCCCGTTTGTAATTTACGAAAATGATCTTGTAAGGGAAACTAATGTATAGACTTGTCACACGTTTATCTTATATAATAGGTTGGGGAAAAAATCTTTTCGCATATAGTATGTATGAACATGTAATAAGATCTCTTTGGCTATACCATTTGTATCTGGCTGGTTTTGGTGTCATTAAAAAGTTTTAATTTTAAAGAAGACAATTTGCGTATTCAAATTTGGAAAATATGTGATTTTCATTTGTTTTTCTTATTGTTAAAATGAGTGAATCTAATGAAGAAATTCGATACATTTTAAAATTTTACTATAAAAAAGATAAAAATGCAACACAAGCCGCGAAAAAAAATTGTGATGTTTATGGACTTAATGCAGTATCTGTGAGAGTAGCGCAAATTTGGTTTAAGCGTTTTCAATCCGGAAATTTTGATATCAAAGATGCACGTCGCTCTGGTCGCCCTGTTACGGACAAAATTGATGCCATTTTTGAAAAAGTGGGGCAAGATCGGCATATTAGTAGTTACGATGTAGCCGGAGAACTGGGAATTGACCACAAAACGGTTTAGGCGCATTTGAAAAAAGCTGGGTACACAAAAAAGCTCGATATTTGGGTGCTTCATGAGCTCACTGAAAGAAACCTAATGAACCGTGTACTCATTTGTGATTCTTTATTACGACGTAATGAAACCGAACCATTTTTAAAGAAGCTGGTGGTGATGAAAAGTGGATCACGTACGCCAAGAACGTGCTAAAAAGATCGTGGTCAAAGGCCGGTCAGGCTTCACAGACTGTGTCGAATCCCGGGTTAACTCGCTACAAGGTGATGCTGTGTGTATGGTGGGATTGGAAGGGCATTATTCATTATGAGCTGTTACCGCCAGGCAGGACCATCGATTCTGAACTGTACTGCGAACAACTGATGAGATTAAAGCAAAAAGTTGGGAGAAAGCGGCCGGAATTAATCAACAGAAGGGGTGTTGTTTTTCACCATGATAACGCTAGATCTCACACATCTTTAGCCACTCAGCAAAAATTACGAGAGTTTGGCTGGGAGGTGTTAATGCATCCGCCGTATAGTCCTGACCTTGTACCTTCAGATTTTCACCTGTTTCGGTCTCTGCAGAATTCCTTAGGCAGTGTCAGGTTAACATCACGAGAGGACTTCCAAAACCACTTGTCGCAGTTTTTTGATCAGAAGCCCCAAAATTTTTATAGCAATGGGACCACATACCTACCTACAAGATGGCAAAAATTTATCCAACAAAATGGCACCTACATACTTTAGTCAAATGTAAATAAACTTTTTAAAAAAACCTTTTGAATTTTTATATAAAATGCGAAGAAACTTTTTCCCCAACCTAATATAAACAACATCAGTTACTGTTCGTTAGTCTCGCTAAAACTCAAAAACGGCTGGACTGATCTGGCTAATTTTGGTTTTGAACTATTTGTGGAAGCCCAGGGAAGGTATAAAAGGTATAAAAATGAATCATAGAAACGTGCATAACTTGAGAACGACATTACCGGTTTTTATGAAATTTTTTGTATGTTTTTGACTGGGTCCCGGGACTATTTAGAATCACAACTGGAACCGGTAGGTGGCGCTGAGATCGGTACCCAGATTTTTATTTTTTCAAGGCAGGACAACGCCTGCCGAAACCTCTAAGTATTGTATAAATATTCTAGAAGTAGTAGTAGTATATTTCTAACATATTTTAAGACCCCTGTTTAAGGTCGAAAGTGGGTTGCAACTTTTCGTTGGTATTTAATAATCAATAATTTACCAAAAAAAAATGACAAATCTTCACGATATGAGATAGATGTATCGTGGATTTTGCGTAATCTTCCAATAGTTATTTGAAGTTAAGAAAAAAATTCACCAAATCAACTCCAAATTATTGACATGAAACCATCCACGTATGGAATCAACCCATGTATGGAAAATAGAACATTTTGTTCAAAAACAACCCTTACCCCTAGTTTGCCGTTTGGCATTCCTTCACAGAAATTGATCCTTACAAGTTACACTATGAGTTGGTATAATAATACAGGTGTATATATTTTTTCAAAATCAGCCGATTCGATTCATGACAAGGGTTATGGATTTTTCAAAAATCTAATGATACCTCGTTAGTTGTCGTCAAAATTGGCCTCGAGACTCCTTTGAGCGTTTTTCGCTATTTAGCATAGTTTAGGATTTTGCCCTGACTTCTCCTTCTGCGAGCACGTTAAGCTTGCAAAGGAGAAGGCGGAGCGGGAGCGTGAGCGTACGTCACTGCTCCGCTCCCGCCAAAGGAGGCCGCGTCGGCGCCGGAGGGCCAGTATGGCCATTTGGGGAATAGGGGGTTCTCACTCACCTGCATATACTATATACTAACGAAATTCCTTTGTGAACACCAAAACGCACAATGTTACTTTAGGCATGACACAAGTGCCATATGACATTGACCATGTTACTAATATGATAACAGTAACAATATTCTGTTTATTTTATTTACCTGTTTTTGTTGTTCACGTATCTCACTATGTTTATATATCTATGTATATATGATTATCATTATTATTTTGATGTAAAATTGTCTAATAACCCGTTATATTTTTATCATTATTAAACTGAACAGATTTTATATATTGTTACAACTTAAGTTCCGACAAAAACAAAATCCACCTGCATATCTATAGAAACATATTTTATTACCTGTCGGCATTTGAACGAATTGTAATTCTTTTATGATTGTCTTCTTTTGTTTACTTATTTATTAGTTATTGTGGAGAACAGCCTATTGTACTCGATTGCAAGTATAATTAACCAGGTGTGCGGATTACGATTTCTGGGAAATTGCGTCGACGCTTGCCGGGCAGACATATTTGCATTTATGCAGTATATAGCAATGGCCCGATTGAGGAAGAGTCAGTCGAGCGAGAACCACGAGCGAAGCGAGACCTGTGTACTACAATCGAGAATCTAATAAGTGACGGACTTTGCGCGTTTTATGAGTTACGACCTTCTGTATTACGTTTGGACTTATTGTGTTCGGTTATATTTGTACCTGTGTTATACTTGTTTGTATAGTTTTAATAAACTCTATAGTAATTCCAACGGCATTTTAATTCGAGTCTCGCGACTCGCAACAATATTATTTGTGTTGTTCTGTCCACCACGTCTCCTTCCGTGGGGTGAGCTACAAACCGCCCTACGCCGGTGTAGACATGGAAGATGCCGGGGGACAAAAGCAGTCCCCCGGCAGTGGAAGTGGATTTGCGAGGCACACGCCTGCCAGGGCTAGCGGATAAGCTGGCATAAGGCGCAGGACGGAACACCCAGAGGTTTAAGTGGGTATCCCTAACTGGGGAGTGCTAGTGCCACCCCCGACCTGGCGAATCCCACACACGGGTTGCTAACTATCCTCCCACCTTTTTTAAAGTCGGTTAAAAATAAGGATATACCGATGAAATTTCAAGACCTATCATAGAGCAGAGAGCCGCTTGTAATATAGACACAAAATAATCCAAAAGAGCGCACCTACTGCGTCACAGCGCTCACATAACCCGAGGGTCACCGCCGTCAGTGTCAAACACACTCGGGACCGGTGACGCGATTGCGCCGCAATACACAGACAAATGTTCACCTTGTATTATATAGAAATAATCGATGGACCGTGTTTTAAGTACATTATGCCATAGCGAAAAGAAGGGGTTACATTTTTAAAAGTCTCTGTAGAATTTTTAATTGTTATTTAATAGTGTTCCTTATATTATGGAGTAGGTATTTTGTAAATTATATATTACTAGCTTCTGCCCGCGACTTCGTCCAAGTGGAAAAGCTTAACAAAAAGTAAGTGAAATAAAATACCCCGATTTTGAAACATTCTTCATTGGTACTCTGCTCCTATTGGTCTTAGCGTGATGATATATAGCCTATAGCCTTCCTCGATAAATGGGCTATCTAACACTGGAAGAATTTTTCAAATCAGACCAGTAGTTCCTGAGATTAGCGCGTTCAAACAAACCAACAAACAAACTCTTCAGCTTTATATATTAGTATAAAATTGTGTATAAATAAATAACTCTGTTGGCTCAGCGGCCCATAGTGGGTCTAGGCCACCGAAACAAGAGCACGCCACTTACCTCTGTTGGCTTAGAGATCGGTCAGGTCAGCACCCACTCTATCTTTATAGCGATACTTAAGACGGCCAACCGGTGGCAGACCGACTGGCCACCGCAAGTATACAGGTATAAATATTTAATAGAAATACAAATAACATAATTTGAAACTTATTACAAGAAAATAAAATAAATAACAGAATGTACTTTTAAAAAGTCACTTATGAAACCTTTATTTTAACTCATTTCTACACAAATTAAAAACCAGAATTGAAACATGTTTTATTTCGGTTTGAGATTTAATTTTAAAATAATTATAGTTAAATTAATTTTGTGTGATCATTAAGAATGATTTTTTTTTATTTATCTGTAGTTTTTTTTCCCACCTATAATTAAATATACGACAGAGTTCCAAAGAATAACTACAGTTTGTGATTCCACTTACCTTGTGTCACGGTAGATGTTAAGGTGGCATCCCACGGCTGCTCGTCTTCCGCCTTACGAACACTCCTTTCCACTAAGGAAACAACGTAACGTTTTCAATCTAAAATATACACGTATGTTGTTACATGCCCAAAACCTAAGCAATATATGCTCGTGTTATGGGTAATATACGACCAATCACTCTGACTGACTCACAGACCACGGTAAATAACGGAATGTAAGTACAGTAGAACCTCTTTAAGCCGAACCTCGATGAGTCGAAATAATTAGTAATTCCCTATAAGCAAATTCAGTACTTATTTTCCTTCGATAACTCGAAAAATTAAATTGAACCTCTGTATTTGATTTAAGAACCTCTATAAATATGAATAATGTTACATGCCATCAAAGATAAACGCACAGCTGCCTGTCGTAAGCGCAATTTATTGTCTTCCCGGATTTAGGAATTCTTTTGTGTATTAAATTGTAATTAAAAAAACATGCTATTGTTTTTCTACTTGTTTTATAACCATCATTAGCGTCGAATTAATTTTCATTGTAATCGTTTTCGACTTTGTAAGCCGTTCGCAAGTGTGCAAGTTACTATTTCTCGGAAACTCAGTGCACGCGGCCAATTTTTTTTGTACTGTGTAGTTGATATAAGACAATGCCCGAATGGAGAGGTAGGCAGTAAAGCGACGACGACGGACTTTGCGCGTGTCGAATTGCATTGAATCGTGCAGTGTGAACTGGTTGCATCCAGTTTTATTTGTATTTGTTTTATACGTGTTTGTACAGTTCTAATAAATTCTATAGTAGTTCCAACGGCATTTTTAATTCGAGTCCTGTAGCTCGTAACAATATAATGTAAATCTTAAACTCTACAAGTCGAATATTTCCTTACGAAATTCGCTAAGTCGAAATCTTCCATAAGCCGAAAACTCTATAACTCGAACTCGTCATCAAGACTATACAACCATCTACCAGATGAGCTTTTAAATATAACAACTGTTAATATATTTGAACGTAAGGTTAAGACATTTTTAATACAAAAAACATATTATACAGTAAATGAATATCTAGGACATACTGTATATAATAATAACATAGTAACAGTATTATTTTGAAATTGATAAACTGACGATAAAATATAATTTATAGTAATGTGACATTGTTTTATGCTTGTATAAAGATAAAGTTTTATATTAATTTAATAATTTGTTTATTGATTAAATAGTGTAATTATGGCCAGGCACCATTACAATCGCCTGTATTGTACGTCCGAAAGGACAAACTGTCGTTCCAACAAAAAACTCCAACACCTTTATAATAGTATGATTGTGACAGTTTATACAATAAATGTTTATTCTATTCGAATCTATTGGCGTCTCCCTGCAAGTTCGGCTTAAAGAGGTTCTGCTGTAGTAAAATATCGGCGGATTGGACTTTCTCCTAAAGGGCCATTTAGATGGAGAGAGTTTCTTGCCTCCAAGATACGATTGGCGAACGCAAGGAAAAAAATGTTATCATGTAAACTAAGCATACGATATCGTACGTGGAAGGGCGATAATCGCCTGCGCATTGGATGTTGACGTGTCTGTGTAAACAATATACAAAATACTGTGCTCATCACCGAACTCAAAAGGCAAGTCTCACATTTAAATCGATTCAAACTGATTTGTACGATACTCGCATGAAATTGAAAAAATGTCAGTCAGTTCTAGTTTAGACAAGTCGAGAAAACGTAGGCAAATATGTCAATGCGATTACTGTCGTAATATAAACAAAACTCTTGATGACAATTACCTTACGATTATCGTATTTCATACTCGTAGGCGAGATTTTGCTTTACGGTTGAATGTAAACATGTCAATGCGATTATTATATAAAGAGTATCGCCTACAAAAATAGTATACGACTTTCGCCTCAAAACGTGCGATAAACTCTCTCCATGTAAATGGTCCTTTATACTCTGGTGTTTCAAGATTATTACGGAATCTCAATATTCATGAATATTTGACACCGACTAGATATACAACGCATACGAAGCCATATTTAAAAATGAAAAAACATTGAACTAAACACCCGTGCGCATAGTTCAAATTTGAACAATTCTTTTGCCCTCAAGGCTATAAAGCTTTGGAACTCGCTGCCAATTGCTATCAGACAAGCAAAATCGCTACCAACATTTAAAACGATGGTCAAAAAATATTACCTGTCCTTGGAATATGATGATATCTAAAATATATTTATCTATAAACATTTATATATTTTTGTAGATATGTATTTGTATGTTATGTATATTAAGTATATATCTATTTAATATATAGAACATCCGTATATTCTGCATTTATATATTTATTACTAGAATGTAAGAAATTGTACTATGTTTTATGTGTTCCACCATCATCATTATATTCTCAATTCATTCCTGGGGTTATCTGGAAGAGATCGCTTTTTAGCGATAAGACCGCTTTTGTGCATAATGAGACATGTTTTAATCTGTAAGTTCCTTTTTGTATTGCTGCAGAATAAAGACTTATTGATTAATTGATTGAACATAGCTTTCATTGAACGTAATATAAATAAATATACTCACTGTTGAGAAAGTGTGAAGTGCTAGACGTCTTCCGCGATTTCTTGTCCGTCGAGTCCTGACCTAAACATAATTTAATATACCTTATCGGAGTTTACTTCTTATGAATTGATTATCATAAAGGCCCCCAGTGTAAAAATATTATGAGGAGTGAAATTTTTAAACGTTAACTCAAAAGCGTTACGTTTTTCTCTTCTTTTCCTTTAAACCATTCCTGTATTAGAGCGAACAAAACAAAAGAAATGTTATAATAATCTATCAGACCGTTTTTGAGTTTTAGCGAGACTACCGAACAGCAATTGATTTCTTATTCGGACGCATTCGGCCGCTGTCGTCGCGCACGTGCACATGTTTTTTTAATGTTTGTTCTACCTATCTGTTTTTGGCAACAAAAGTTCGTTAGATAGGTTTTATTGAATAAACCGGTTTCGAACCTTCAAAGCGCAGCTACATGTCATTATGGCTACGTTCCGCAAGAGACTCACAACCACCGCGATATTTCCTGTTCCATTTGCTTGCGGGCGTTACAATCATGAACTCTAGTGGAACGGAGCGTTGATGTCATTAACGACGTAATACACAAATGGCATTGGTTGATTTGAAAATCGCGCCTTTTTCAATGTCAATCGATAGAGAGAATTAATGCTCTTGACATGGGTCGTTGTGAGCGTTGTTTGATCGAAAATAATGACGTCATTAGTGACGTTTTCGCCACGAACGCGGTCGCCTTGTGTAACGGCTAACGGAGCATTTTGGGCGTTGCGAGCTAATGGAACGGAACGATTGCTCTTGTTCGATTCGGTATGCAAGGCAACCATTATAGTGTTATAACACCAGCGACGGACCATTATGATGCTAGTAAACGATCTTTATGAGGCTAGTGATCGAACATTCTGCCGCCAGTGATAGGCCATAACGACGTCAGTGATCGATCATTACGATGCCAGTGATTGAATATTACGACACTATTGTGATATAGACTTGGGACTTGAAAAAAGCGAGAACACAAAAATTCGAAGGTCATGACATTAAAACAATATACTCACTGTTGGGCTGGTGTATCCGCTCCATGAACCTCGATATCCTATTGTTGTGATGCTCCCCGTCCATGCAGCATCCCTCTTCGACATCCTTGGCGCATAATCGGTGTACCCTCAACTTGCAGTCTAAAAAAATTAAGATATGGAGAGATATTACAATAAATTCTAACGTGTAACACACTAAAACTGCTACTCGACAATAGATGGCGCTGTGCATTTATTAAACGCGATAGTCTTCACGTAATTCAGTAATTAGAGAGTGACATGAATTTAAATAGAATATAAGCTTCTACGTATTTCAGGCTTTGCTTCCACTACGTGGGATATACTTTGGGACCTTAACTAGGAAAACAACGCTTTGGCGTTGGGTAGGACATGATTTTAATAAGAGTTTGTAAGAGCAACATGAACTAAAATGACATTTTGCACTGAATCAGTACAGTGAACCACTTCAAACGAGGCGAGGAAATTTGTATGGTTTGTACCGCGGCAGTACATTTGAAGCAATGATGGCGGGGAGCGTCATTCCCTCATTTATACCGTACAAAAATTCTAGTTCGGAAATGTTCGGCAAGAATCGGATGTGACCGGCCTCGGTCACCTCATTTTACTAGCAGTCGCACATGTCATGTTGTCCCTCTTTGTCATGTGAATATCCGTAAAGGTGTTATTGTACTGTTGTCCTCGTTCCGTCCTTCCTCTTACATTTAACGCGTGACTACTACTCACGGGACAACATTTTTGAAGTAGTGCAAATTTAAGTATTGAGCCGTATCAGTACAAATCTATTTTGTACGGGACAAATGTACTGCCTCACACTTGTACTACTCATCACTAGAAACACATAAAAACTTGGAGTTTACCTTCCTGTTCTTACAAACTTTATTTACGTAATATGAATAATCCTGATTCCAACTATTAAGGCCGGCTCGATCGGCGTGATACCACGCACTCACAGAATATTCTCGTGCGTGAGTGTTCCGGCCCACTTACCCCACCCCTATCCCTTTTTTCCTATTCCAATCTCATACCCCATCCCATTCTAGTTGCCCGTCTGCAAGCTTCGCATTAAAAATATATTTGAAACTAGAAGTTGCCCCGCGGCTGCGCCACGTGTCAAGTCCCAGACATTACCTTGATTTTACTTGCACAAAAAAAATTTAATCGGTATTTTACAGATAATGATAACAAAGAAAGTAAGTCCATATATAAGTAGTCTAGACAACTGCTCAGCAAAATATAAGTGAATCGAAGCCAACCTGATTTCAAGTAATACGACGAATGACATTTGTTTATGACAACGTGGGTATTTGTTAGTGAATTAAAAAACGTGATTGTAGCGCCATCTATTTAGCTTATCCGTCTATTATATGGAAACGACATCATTCATCGGGATACAAAGTATCCTAAGTGTTGATTCGGGATATAAGCCAGCTCCGTGTCGAGTGTCATTCATATAGGTTCAGTAATTTTCAAAAGGATGCGATTGTAGAGCCATCTTTTTCAATATTTTTAGCTATACCGCGGTAACGACGCCATTTATCGGGATAAAAAGTATCCCAAGTTACGCCTCGGGATATGAGCTAGCTCTGTGTCGAGTCTCATATGAATCCGTTCAGTGGTTTTCACGTGACGCTCTGTCAGACGGACAGATAGGCAGACATACAAAAATTATATTTACGGAATTCGCTGGTCCGAATTAATCCCCCTGATTTGTGTCACATTTTTAAACGTAGTGTACAAACTCGAACCATTTATAGATTTATTATAGTAGAGATAATAGACGTTACAAAGGTCTTTAATTCGACACCAATGTCAATAAGAGAATTGCCCAAAAGCAGTATAAAATTACATTCATGGCTGGTGGAAGTGTTTCCATGACATTAAAGATTTTATTAAGTAGACGATTATATTTATATATTTATGATCAATTCATCGAATTGTGTTTATAAATTACGATTAGATTAAGGTTTATCCAAATATATGTATGTCCATATGTAGGTCAAATACAGTGAGACAAATTCACTTTGTTATCATCTTTTGTACAACTATTAACCTGTATTTCTACAAATAAAGACTCATCCATTCAAGACATTGTACACGTTCTTTATGCATATTGTCAAGAAGAACATCATCAGGCAACATCCACTAAAAATAAGCTATACTATAAATATAAGTATAGTTACAAAATAACAACCTATAAGTAAAAAATAGACCCCAAGTCCCTAGTTGCCCTAGGGGCAAGACAGCCTTTTCAATAAGACGTGTTGAGAGGTCTCGATAGAGGTGACGAGCTCCAGCCCCCCAACCCATTGCCAATGGACACGTACTTGCTTCCGTCTTCTTACTTCCGTTCTTTTAATTTTGATTTTCTTTATTATCTATGCCCATTATGGTAAATAACATATCCCTATTAATATTATAAATGCGGAAGTAACTCTATCTGCCTGTCTGTCTTTCCGTTTTCACGGAAAATGTACTGGACCGATTTGGCTGAAACTCAGTATATACTTTTATGCCGAGGATGAAGATAGGATAGTTTCCGGGATAAAAATGTATCGATCTCTCTGTTTGTTATCCTTTTATAGAAAGACTACTGTACCGATTCAGCTGAAACTCGGTACATATGTAATTTTCATTTGACTTTAAGCTGAATCTAATTTTTGTCGTTTGTTAGTGAGTTTGTTACCTGAGCAGAAGAAGGCCTGCGGCGCCAGGCCGCCGATCGTATGGTCGCAGCGGTGGCAGTGGCCCACCGAGGTCAGCGCTTGCAACTGGAGGTGGTGACCTCTCACTACGTACTGCAGACAAAGGCATATCCGTACCGGTATTATAAAAGTATATAGACTATGTAATGTACGTCATGTATATAAATTGCGGGTAGTTTGTATTGTTACAACTTAGCCAAAATTCCACGAAGCACGCCGACAAATGTGAATGCACACCTGCCGGCCATAAAGCGCAGTTTATTACCTGCCCGCATTTGCACTTCTTTTGTTTACTTTGTGTTTAATATTTGTAGTTAGGAAAGCTGCCTATTGTGTATTGTAATCCTTTATGGCAGGCAGTGGCCAGGTGTGATTCTTGTAAACCATTGTTTACACGGTCGTGACATATTGTAAGTTGAGTATAAGGAATGCCGGAACGGGGAGGTCGGCAGTCAAGCGACGATTACGATACGAGCAAGACGTGTACATTCGATAAGCTATATAATGACGGCCTTTGCGCGTGTTATTTAATCGTGCAGTTTGTATTGGTTGTGTCCAGCTATATTTGTACCTGTGTTATATACGTGTTTGTATAGTTCTAATAAATTCTACAGTAATTCCAAACGGCATTTTAATTCGAGTCCCGTAACTTGTAACAGTATTTTATCCAATGACCAATAAATCAGTCTTATTACCGCTTCCATACTGTTTTATTGTAGTCATTTCAGACTATACGAAAACTTTATTATTAACATTTAGTTCCCTATCGCTTCCCCACAAAATTGTTATACGAGAAAAGTAACGTGTTAACCCGTTAGTCAGTTACATATATATTCAGTATAACTCTAAAGCAAAATAAAATTACACCAAAACGTGACAATATTAGCTATAAGAAACGTGCTGTAACCAACATATTGCCAAATCCAATGTACCATACTGGCCTTGGAAGATGGCTGCAGTGCTTATATGTCTGTGACACTATACAACAAGTTGAAGAAACAAGTCAATGTACATGAACTCACTAGTCGAGAAGTTAAAATTAAACTAAAAAACTGGTTACTTACACTTGACTATGCTACCACCGAAGCATTGTTTTAACTTATTTATCTCCTAAAGTGTAATCTAAGATCTGGTTTAAAGACCTAGCTGCCAAGCCATAAACCTAAATAAATTGTAAGGTAAAAATTATCATAATCGCGTTGCAAGTTTATTTGCCGAAATTAAACTTACGGGTTGGGGGTGTTGTTTAGTGATCTGTTTGACTCGCTGTTTATACAACTTGTCCCTTTGCAGGAACGATCCTCGGGTACCCCCCACCGCTGCAGCCACCGAAGCTGGTCTGAAACAAACATTATACTTATTCGTATACTCGAAAAACTGTACACTCGATCAATCGCTACTCCGATCTCGAAGCGAAGGAATCATGGCCCAAGTCTGTTATTAGAGTCGTGTCGGAATAGTCGATCACTGGCGCAATAATGGTCGATTGTGTAGATAAACAGAATACAATAACTATTTAACCTGATCTTGACAAGTATCAGGATCATCTTAGTACCTAAAAATATTAAATCTAAACAAAGATAATTATAAAGAATTGTTCAAATATTGTAATGTTATGAGCATACTTGACAAGGTTAAATTTTTAATACTTTTTTTACAACATGAGACCGAGATCTGACGCATGTAAATATATATACCTAAATACAATAATGTGTATGGAACAAGGCGCAAGGAATACATATGATACCAATCATTATAAAATGTACATGATCTCCCAGAGGATATGCAATCAGAGTACAAAAATAACCATAAATCGAACAAATATATATCTGAAAAGATTCTATATTGATTCCCAAAGCGGACCATCAGGCTCACATGTGCAGACTTGGGACTAAAAGAGAACCATATACCATAATGATGATAACCCCGCTTAATTATCAAATCAGAACTAAACACTAGAAGGATGATAACCATTGCTCCTATTTTTGATATAACAATATAGTGTACACGACTCTTTGAGGCACGAATAAACCCATGGGGTTTCTGTGCCACAGTCAAATGTGTTTCTAATGTATATGAATGCACATTGGATAATAAATTTAAAAAGAAAACGCAAGTAAATGTTAGAAATAGAATTGTGCGAGTGTGCAGTTCACTCACAGTTGATTCTTCTCAACTTTTATTTAATATAAATATAAGTCCTTTAGCCTACATCATTGATATATTATAATTCAAAACATTTAATCTAAATTACACTTTAAATCATTAGCATAAAGTTCAAAATTCAATGCACTGTTAGGCATAATTTCCTTTGATCTACGTATAAAAGAATAACTGCCTTAAATATATACAAATAGAGCTAAAATTCATTTGAAATCTTTTAAGTTTTATTTAAATTGAAAATTAACACTACCGGGTAAAAATAAATGTGTTTTAACTCGAATTAAATAAGGTTGAATTTTATGTGTTTATCTCTCTTTAGTGTCACTTTTTTGTTTCATCGATTTTCAAATCACAACGATTCTAAAGAAGTTTCACTTCAAAAGGTATGTATTTTATATCACATAACATCTACAGAAGTAAATCTCGCGACAAGCTTTTATATTGTATTAGCGATCCGCCCCGGTTTCGCATAGGTATGTAAAGATAACTTTTTTTTAGTTTAATTACCTTAACTAATTCAAAATATTTCCTTCCCGTACGGCCCGTACTCCAGTGACGCCTACATCGCATAAGGTGCTGCCTAGCTAGCCTTGCAGGGTGAGCGCCGACCACGCAACTTTTTCCGAATACTTACATTTTTAAACTCGTGATATCTTTCGAATGGAAAGTCCGAATTGAATAATTCAAAAAGTTATATAAAGTTATTGAAGCAGTCTTGGATAAGAAGTAATTTATTTTGATAAGGTGAACACCAAGATACATATAAAGAGCCTTTCCTACCGGCGGCATTTCAATTAAAATTTTAAACTAAAAGAACACTTATTGTAGCATAACTATAATAGTTAGACATATGCTGTCGCGACACTTTTTGTAAATAATGATGTATTCTGCAAAGTCGTAGTACATTATTTTATTCTATCATCAATAGTTTTCGCAGCGCACGCGATTTTAGGTAATTTTTTACACCTTGGGTTACATTATTGGAGTTTTAGTAAGTATCCCTAATTTTTTTGAAAATATAATATATTATATATATATATAATATATATAATATAATATATATATATCACCCGGGGATAGTGTAGCTTGCAAACAGTGAAAGAATTTTTCAAATCGGTTCAGTGGTTTCGGAGCCTATTCAATGCAAACAAACAAAGCTTTCCTCTTTATAATATTAGTATAAATGGTGTTCTGTAATAAATTGATGGGTAAAATTTAATTCTAAAAGCTTGTTTTTAAAAAAAAAAAATATTTATGTGGAGCTATGGTATTTAGGAGAACACAGTATTTGTTTTACGATAACTGCCATTTATGGGCCTTTGTAGTCTAGTGAGGTAAGTGTTTGGGCCGTCAAGTTCACAGAAACGCAAACGCTTTGAGTTCGATTACCGCCAAAGTATATTTCGTAAATAAACTTTCCTTACTCTGGTCTGGGTGTCCGGAATCGGCCCTGAGATTAACAAATTTATATACAAAAAAAATATTGTTCCCAAGATTTTACATTCGAGTTTCATTTCATAGTGTTGATATAAGATGGATCAAGTTGGGGTCCTCCAGCACCTGGGGAGCGGAGGATGAAACCTCTGTTGACGAAGTGAGTTTGCCTCTCTCGGGGCATTCTCAAGCACTGACGCGCAGGATTAGTGTAGGCGTAACTACGTTCTAAGTCTCACGCTTTTCCTACCATGAGCGCGGGGCACATAAGAGGAAGGGGGTTTTAGTGGAGTATTAGCCCATGGGTTACCTCTTTAATAGGGGTACCTTGCTGAGTCCCCACACAAGCCGGCAATTGACTCTTATGATCTACGCTATCTTCAGCCTCAAAAAAAAAAATGGGTCAACTAAATTGCATAAATTTGGTTGAAACACACAAAACTGAAAGTAAACGGCGGTATCCAATAATATTGATTGATTCGAGGATATGTTTTTATGAAGTATATCATTTGATCCGACCAAACTGAAGGACAATCATCATATTGTTACATGCCGTCAAAGATAAACGCACAGCTGCCTGTCGTAAGCGCAATTTATTGTCTTCCCGGATTTAGGAATTCTTTTGTTTTGAATTGTAATTAAGAAAACCATGCTATTGTTCTTCTACTTGTTTTATGACCATCATTAGCGTCGAACTAATACTTATTATTATTGTTTTTGACCGTTCGCAGGTTTGCAAATTACTATTTCTCGGAAACTCAGTGCTCGCGGCCATTTTTTTTGTACTGTGTAGTTATTATAAGACAATGCCCGAATGGAGGGGCGGGCAGTCAAGCGACGACTACGAGACGAGTAAAACATTTGTAGTACTCTCGATTAGCGATATAGACGACGGATTTTGCGCGTGTCGAATTGCACTGAATCGTGCAGTGTGAGCTGGTTGCATCTAGTTTTATTTGTATTTATTTATACGCGTTTGTACAGTTCTAATAAATTCTACAGTAATGCCAACCGCATTTTTAATTCGAGTCCTGTAGCTCGTAACAATATCATCATCGATCCTTGGATGAAAAACGTACAGTTTTAGGTATGTCATTGCTTTTTGATATAGTTCACAGCCGTGTTGACTGTCCTGAGGTCATCTCGAAATTGGCATACAATGTACCTAGATACCAGTGGCGTAGCTTGCCTTAGACGGGCCCTGTATCAAAACGTGTTGGGGCCAAAGGAAAGGTAAAGTTTTTTATAAAAGAAACAAAAAATGCTCGAATTGAATTAAAATAATCATGACATTATCCGTAGGTCTCTTGTCACCGCCGGGGTACCAGCTGTTCTTGGACCATATGGGCTGTGCTGAGACGATAGTAAGAGACCAGACGGGATGTCGTTGGTGCCATAGAACATGGGACGCATCTTGTGCCGATACTTTGGCGGCGTCCCATCTTTCAGAGACAGCCGTGACAGCCGGGGCTGCTGTTGCACACCAGGAGGCCCTGAAATATCGCAAATATGTACCCATTGGTAGTGGGTACGTATTTGTGATTTTCGGGGTCGAGACGCTGGGGCCGTGGGAGCTCAACACCTCTATCGATACCTCTCAACGCGTCTAATTAAGGTTTCGCGGGACCAAAAGGCTGGTTTGCACCTAGGGCAACGAATTGGCGTTGCCATCCAACGCGGCAATTATGTTATTTTGTAAGTATAGCTTTATTTATAGTTTAGTTAAATTTATTTCTTTTTAACTAATTATATATTGAACATAAATTATTAATTATACTTAATGCTCCTAGGAACTAAGTTAGCCAAACAATTCAAATCAAACATACTTTTCTAGCCTTTTTTTCGGCAAGCTTATTTATCAAATCATCTATAGTTGAAGACGATTTTAGTTTTTCTAGATTTTCTGCCTCTACAAGTCTGATAGCCGTATCTGTTGGCCCAGCAGTTATTCTCAAATATGTTAAGAATCTATAAAATATTGTGGATAACATTTTTGGAATTTTTGCTTACACACTTTGGGGGCCCCGTACCATTGATACGGCTATACGGACGGCTACGCCTCTTCTAGGTACCGTACTCGTCATACATATCTGCTAAATGTACCTTGTAATTCTACCAACTACCCTCGAAATTCTTTGTTTTGTCCTCCAAATACAAATTTCAAAGTAACATTGTTAACGACTTGCTGAATTCTACATAACACAACCCGACTTTATTTGCTTCATTTCAACTTAACATTTGCTTTGTAAAATTGTTACTGAAGTGGTAGTTTATAAGGAAATGTAATTGAACTTACTTTCTATTGTAAACTTAGCGTATTTTATGTTATATTTGTGTATTCGCTGTTGGTTTTCTCAATAAATAAATATTCGAATGCGACTCGCACAAGATCCTCTCTTTAATGACACTTACTTGGTCTTTTTGATTTTGGTCTTAGTCTTCTTAGGCGACTGCCACCACCTGCGCCTCACTTCTATGGGGTCCACATTAGTTATATCCATCGAGTTCACCATGGTAGCTTTATTTACCACTTTTATTTCAGAAAGAATTAACATCACATAAATAAGCATACACTCAACACGAGAGGTATCAGCGATTACTTCGAACAACACAAGTGCACTGAATCATAATGTTATTTACGAAGAATAATTAAAGGAAAATTAAATCAAATATATTGAATGCTTTACCTCATAGCGTTATTTGTTGTATAACTGTATGTTATAGTAACTTTTTTTTTATAGCTGGAGTACAGCAGGCAGGCGGACGGCCCACCTGGTGTAAAGCACTTGCCATCGCCTATGGACGTTTGCAACATCAGTCATGTCACCAACGCGCTGCCGGCCCCGAAAAAAATTTATGACACCCTTTTTGAAAAACTCCATATCGTAGCTCTGTGGGAAAACCTCGGCTGGGAGCTCATTCCAAATCCCCACGGGACGCCAGAGAAATGTTCAACAGAACCGTTGCGTACATGAGAGCAGCTCAAGGAAGTGGGGGTGAACTCCTAATAGATGGCGAGCGGTGCGATGGTAGAAAGAGGACGAAGACACCATTCTAGACAGTTCTTCGGAACACTCCCCGTTACGCAGTTGGTAGAATACGCAGAGAAAAATATAGATAAATTAAATGTTATAATCATTTCAAGTCTAGACATTAAAGTTACTTAATAAGAAATTGTTTGAGCAACAGCTCGTAAATCCCCTAATAGAGAATAATTGGAATTAGAAGCCTTCGCAACTATTACAGTATCAAAAAAGTAATAAAACTGAACTGAACTGAAAACTATAAGGAATTAACATACAAATAACTAAAGATAAAATTAATCTAATAATAGGAGAAAAATAATTAGAAGTTCCTTAGTAAATAACTTAATAGGATCATTTCGCGTTTCAATATTTACATCCACGCAAATAAAATGAACACAAAGAAATGGTTTCTTCAAAGGAATTTGTGTGAAACTCTTTGATACCAGCCGTGATCAGAAGGCTGGTTCGTATTTCGCGCAACGAATAGCCTCAGCTTGGGCTCCTGTCTCCCGCTACTTAGACAATTAATGTTATATGAATGTTTAACAAGTCGCTTCACAGACAATTTTGGAACTACCTCCAAATTTTTGTTGTAATTTTATTTAGATAAATTTAGTTATTTCACTGGAAGCAACTAACACAAGGATACAAGCTTGACCTGGCTAGGTGTTAGTATCCAGTCTTCATTTTAAGGCGAAATTTGTTATTTTTTGGTGACAGTAAAATTCTTTTTATCATCATTTATTTATTTTTGCCATACAACGTGGCAACGCAGCCAGCCTTCTGGGCACCTTGCCCATAGAAGACGGTGATCTAAGCTCAATATTCTACTTATAATCTTGAGGGACTATGGGTAGAATACGAAACAAATAAGTTAAATTTTCTTTTATTGTATTCGATTATTTATAAATTTCTTCATTGTATTAGCTTATAAATTATGTATTACAATTTTAATTATTGACATTTTATAATTTAGTTTATTTTTAAGTATTTAGTTTAAATTATAATTTTAAAATCCAAAAGACTTAAAATATATAATATATATAGATATTTTCTTAAATATATATTTTTCTCAGAGGCTATTTCATCTATATTAGAAAAAAAAAGAAGCATGATAACATATTAATTTCTATACTTATTCCTCGATGGCCTCTGTGGTTGAGCGGGCGAAGACTGCCGGCTTACCTCACTGCAATGCAATGCAGAGATTCCAGGTTCGATTCCTGGCATGGTAAATTTCGGAATCATCTTCTCTCCGTTATTTACTGGTATCCATTAATTTTAACTATTACATCACTAGAGCGTTACAACAACAACGCCACTTATTGGTTTTTCTTCCCTTCTCATTACACGTCTAATATTAATATTAGGTGAGTATTATGCATTGCATGTGTATTGTGTTTATATATAAGTATATGTGTATAGTATCTGAATATATTGTTACGACCTAGACGCCGGCAACATTTTGAACATTTCTCTGGCGTCCCGTGGGGATTTGGAATGAGCTCCCAGCCGAGGTTTTCCCACAGCGCTACGATATGGAGTTTTTCAAAAAGGGTAGGTCATAAAATTTCATTCGAAGCCGGCAGCGCATTGGTGACATCTCTGATGTTGCAAACGTCCATAGGCGACGGTAACTGCTTTCCACCAGGTGGGCCGTAAGCCTGTTTGCTGTACTCTAGCTATAAAAAAAAGACAAAAACAAATTCACACCTGCATACCTGTAGAAACACAGGTTATTACCTTTCGGCGTTTGAATTTCTTTTGTTTACTTTGTGTTTAAAATTTGTGATTAGAAAAGCAGCCCATTGTGTATTGTAATCTTTTATGGCAGTCATTAGCCAGGTGTGTGGATTACGATTTCTAGGAAATTGCGTCGACGCTTGCCGGGCAGACATATTGCATCCGTGCAGTATAAAGCAAGGCCCCAATGGAGAGATGAAGTAGTCGAGCGATAACCACGAGCGAAGCAAGACTTATGAACATTAGGTAATCTATTTAGTGACGGACATTGCGCGTGTTATTGAATTACGATTTACTGCATTACGTTTGGACTTGTTGCGTTCTGTTATATTTGTACCTGTGTTAACCTGTTTATATAGCTCTAATAAACTCTATAATAATTCCAACGGCATTTTAAATCAAGTCCTGCAACTCGTAACAATATTTATTTATTTATATTGGGTACGTTGCAGTCGAACTTCACTTACAGGTAAGTCCGTTAGACTGTTCAATTATACTCTTTCATTTCGTCTTCGATGATAGTGGACACTTGTAGATGTTCAAAGACTAGTTGTAAAATGAGCTTTTTAATTTGTCACAATTGTTGGTACATAATTATGTTTTATGTCCTAAGCTTGTTTATAGTAGGTAATTAATATTATATTAATTTTGAGCGCTCTCAAAATAAAATCATAAGTGTGTGTCATTGGATTCTATTCTCAAAAAAGCCTACAATTAATTATTTGAGCCAAATTATTTATTGAATAAATTATTTTTAGTGGAAATTCCGTTGTATATTATTTATTTAATTTGTTTGGGAAATATACAATAATTAATATTCTTATATATAAAACACAAAATTAATACATATATCAATCAAGTTTCCACTAAAAAATAATTTATATTATAAAAATAAAAATTTGCTGGCATTAGATTTTATAGTTTAGTTTTAAATTGTATATATAGTTTTATTTCGTTTAATAGTACAATTAATTGTGTTTTCAAATAAAATAAATAATTACAATATCAAAAAGTAGAATATAATGTACCTAATTATTGGTGGCAGTTGCTTCTTCCAAAAAAATTGGCTTAAACAGTTAATTACAAAAAAAAAATATTACAACTATACGAAAATTACATCAAATGTCTATTTAATTTAAATGAGGTAAATATTGAACAAAAACCAAAAAAATGTCACCATAATAATTACTAATAAAATAGAGATAAAAAAAGGATAGTATAAAAACAAGTTGAAGTCATCATTCTAAAAAGTATAAGTCATTGGATCATTCTAAATTACAACATGAATTAATTTTATTTTGAAGAATAGTAATTACTAGCTTCTTAATAGTTACTTTGGGCTAACGCTAAGTTTCACCTACGACTTTGTTTACGTCGAAGATGCCCACCGCCCTTCCCCCTCATGATTACCCGCCGGCCTTGCACATCATAAATGCGCGCGCAGTACTGAATCATTATTTTGCTGCGATGTTATTTTAAAACTGCGATATCTCCTAAGATATTCATTGAAATCGAATGATGTTAATGGCAATTTTGTTTTAAATTAAATACTTGTGATGAATAACGTATTTATTTGGATAAGGATTAATATCATGTTTATAAAAACACCTTCGCAAATAATGCATTATTTTAGAACAAATTTGGTTATTATAAAAAAGGTTATAGTGAGCCAACCTTAAAAGATAGACATATGCTGTCGCAGTGTTTTTTTTTAGAACTTTTAAAACCGTTAACGCAGCGCACGTAGCGGAAGCTCTCAAAAAGGACAAAAACCACCCAATTTTGAAACATTCTTCATTGGTGCTCCGCTCCAATTGGTCTTAGCGTGATGATATATAGTCTATAGCCTTCCTTGATAAATGGGCTATCTAACACTGAAAGAATTTTTCAAATCAGACCAGTAGTTCCTGAGATCAGCGCGTTCTTCAAGCGAACAAACAAACTCTTCAGCTTTATATATTAGTATAAGAATATTAAAAATTAGGAAACATATTCATTAAATAAACATCACCGACCTGCAGTGCAGACAGAGGGCGGCGGCGATGAGGGCCGCCATGAGGGTGGTGTGCGCCTCGGGGGAGGGGGCGCTCTCCCCGCACCCCCCGAACTCGGCGCGCGACAGGTTCCTCAGTTGCGCACACATCAGCTGCTCGACCACCACCAACTCCTGCATCATGAACACATTTTTATCAAAACCACCGAACATTGCAATTCCTATTAATATTAACTAGCTGACCCGGCGAACTTCGTACTGCCATATCTTCTGAATTCTAAAAGACTTTGTTTCATGACACAAAAATAAAATAACCAAAATCATTCCAGGTGATTAGGGGGATTCTAGAACCCGATCTCAGCGCCACCTACCGGTTCCAATTGTGAAAGAAAGGGTGGGACTCAAAGTATGGCGCCATCTATTTGACGCTTATGTAAGTTAGTTGACAGCAAAACTCATACTTAACTAGCCCTCGGTTTAAAAAAATACAATAATATATATTTTTTAAATGATTATAAATTAAAATGAAATCTATCTTACGTCCTAAGCTGGAACAAATGTAGCAAAATAAAAAAATCAAAAAATGGATTGCTAAACACTTCAGAGAATTCTCACCAAAAATGAGCTCTTAATTTCAATCGGAAGGTCCTCCGCATTACAGTTTTCGATATTTTCCTTAGTCCAATAGAAAAAAATCATATCTCCGTTAATAATTAATTTAGCAGCAAAATTCAATGTATAAGGTTGGGTTGGTTTCTTCGCATTTTATATAAAAATTCAAAAGGTTTTTTTATAAAGTTTATTTATATTTGACTAAATTATGTAGGTGCCATTTTGTTGGATAACTATTTGCCATCTTGTAGGTAGGGAAGTGATCCCATTGCTATAAAAATTTGGGGCTTCTGATCAAAAAACTGCGACAAGTGGTTTTGTTAACCACACTCCCTCCCGTGATGTTAACCTGACACTGCCTAAGGAATTCTGCAGAGACCGAAACAGGTGAAAATCTGAAGGTACAAGGTCAGGACTATACGGCGGATGCATTAACACCTCCCAGCCAAACTCTCGTAATTTTTGCTGAGTGGCTAAAGATGTGTGAGGTCTAGCGTTTACCTTTTTTGTAGTAAAATTTTAAAATGTATCGAATTTCTTCATTAGATTCACTCATTTTAACAATAAGAAAAACAAATGAAAATCACATATTTTCCAAATTTGAATACGCAAATTGTCTTCTTTAAAATTAAAACTTCTTAATGATAACAAAACCAGCCAGATACAAATGGTATAGCCAAAGAGATCTTATTACAAGTTCATACATACTATATGCGAAAAGACTTTTTCCCCAACCTATTATTTTTTTTGTAGGAAATCGAACGCTCTACAAAAATGGTCTCTATTGCTAAGTCGATTAAATTGAGAGTTTCAAATATATTAATTATCAAACTTTGATGCGTACTCATTTTGACAGTTTTTGAGAATTAATTCAGAAAATTCCGTTTTATTTTATGAATTTGAAAAAAATGTATATACAGAAATCGTATTTTTCATTATTAATTAACCATATGACGGAAGTAGTCAATAGCCGTCGTATAACCGGATATCAATGTAGAGGCATCTATTATCGAGCGACGAATATCGGAAATGGAGTAACCGGAAGTTGGTTTTATGAAGAAAGCGAAACTGAAGTGGCGCCAAAGCATTACCGGATATGGTCACTACGGCGCGCTACGAGGCCCTTAAATGCGCGGTGTTCGGGCAGAGAGGGGACAGTCTTCAACCAACCAGTCTACAACCAAATCGTCTTGTGGTCGATAATTACTACTTGATAATCGCAGTATTCTTGGAGAGCAAATTGCTGCTCGACGCCTGACAAGCGTGGATGCAACTCTTGGAGTTGTCCTAATATTTCTGTGTATCATTTTGCTGTATTTAATATTGTAATTGTAATAATTCTGGTGTAATAAACTTCGATTATAATATTTCAGATATTATTATTATGTTATACTCGGGGTCGTGTCATCCGCACGCCGTGAACCTACATATACAAAAAATATTCATTTTTTTTGCCCCACCCTAATATATATATATATATATATATATATATATATATCATACTATATACGATACAGCGAAAGGGGCACTACGTTTCAAGCAGTTGTCCTTAAGATACCTCATTAGTAGTTTTTTTTAGTCTGAACTCCAGCAGTAAAAAGAAGGAGCGGGCGCTCACCTGCGCCTTGTCGAAGTCGCACTTCACGAGCACGGCGTCCTCGGGCCCGTAGAGCGTGGCGAGCCCCACCTCCCACTTCACCTGGAACTCGCTCAGCTGGAAGGCCAGCTCCTCCTTCGCCTTCTGCCGCGCCTTGCGGAACACGTTGCGCAGCAGCTCCTCCTTCTCGTAATCTATTTTTTATTTTTGGAAGGCTTACAGTTTAATACATACAAAATATACTGTTACAACCTAAGCGCCGGCAAAGACAAATTCCACGTATAGATTTGTAGAAGCACATTTATTACCCGTCGGCATTTGAACTAATAACACTGAAACTATTGTAATTCTTTTATGGTCGTCTTCTTTTATTTACTTATTTATTGGCATACGCTTCTAGAGAACAGCCTATTGATGTATTGTAATCATTAGCTATCATCATTAGCCAGGTGTTACGGATTTTTAAAGTACAAACTGATTCTAGAAAATTCGGTACACGTGGCCGGGCGGGCACATTGCACTTGTGCAGGATCAAACGATGGCCTGATTGAGGAGGAAGGCATTCGAGCGATCACCACAATCGAAGCGAGACGTTTGTACTACAATCGGGAATCTAATAGTGACGGACTTTGCGCGTTTTATTGGATTTTAGACTTGTTGTGTTCGGTTATATTTGTCTGTGTTATACGTGTTTATATAGTTCTAATAAACTCTATAGTAATTTTAACGGCATTTTAATTCGAGTCCTGCAACTCGTAACAATGTATTATATCTATTATTGCGGTGACAGCACTGACACGATGTGAGTGTTTCTCTTGTTTGCGCATTCTTCATTCAATAGTAGATTGTTACACGAGAGGTGAAAGTGACCTACTTTAGGTACGAGATGATTTGGCTCACGAGCTTAGCGGGGGTGATAATAGTTCGAGTGCCTAAATAGGCCTTTCACCCGAGGTTAACATTCGGCTTTTCATTTCGAATATGAGGAAAGTGAATAAAAACTGCTTAGTTAAAAACAAACAACTACTTCTTCCTTAATGAAATCAGGCGTTAAATCCATCTATATCTAAATCTGATGAACTCATTTAATACGTCATATTATGAAACGTTAAGTAAATTTCTGTTACTGCGTTTTTCATTGATGATAGTAAAGTTTTAGCTCAAATTTATGGAAATTAAATTAATTTAGTGAAAAGTACTTTATAAGTAAGTATAAAGCAATCTATATATGTATTGTTACAATATTATTAATATTTCTTTATTACGATTTATGTCGCGATGTAACAGCGGTTGTTAAAAATTTGTAGATTTTTATATATTGACAGTAGGGAAAATTATTTTCCTGCGTCGAAAAGTGTCATTTTCACCCCTGAGATCAGGCAACTAAAAGCGATTTTCAGAATATGAGAAATCAGCGGCGTAGCGTGGGTGACGGCCGCCCGGGGCGGAAAACAATTTTGCCGCCCTTTTATTTAGGTATCTCAATAATGCATACTATATCTATACTTCTATACTATACTAATATTATAAAGACGTAAAGTTTGTGTGTTTATGACGTTGTAGGGGGTAATCTCCAGATCTACTGAACCAATTTCGAAAATTCTTATTGTGTTGGAAAGCCCATCTATTGAGGAATGTTATAGGCTATATAACATCACGCTAGGACCAATAGGAGCGAAGTGGTAATGAAAAATCTGCCCGTGTTGAGCCGGGCGAGTAAGTAATGAAAAATTCCATGCTCTTTTCAATCGGTCCGAATTTGTAGTTGCGATAAAAATATAAAATGGTTCAAATATTTATATTATTTATGGTGAAATTTTGCCGGCCCCACTACGCTAGTGAGAAATGAAATGTTATTATTTTTCTTGATGGCGAGGATGGGGAGAGAGAATCTACAAAGAGGTATTCCTCGATGCAACGCTTTAAAAACCGTACTGTGTACGCTCGGGTGAGTGTCAGTAGCAATATGAGAACGCGGCTCGCGTTTATACGCTCATATAAAAAGCTAGTCGACCCATTTAATGTAAACTACTTAGTCTCCTAGAGACGTTAGCAATACTAGCGGCTAAAACAAAGTGTTGCCAGCCTGTATAGGACGGGATAAAAAGAGTAGAATAGAGGGGGGGTTGAAATATAAGATTTTTATTTACACGTTTACGTGAGCTGCATACATCCAGTCATCGCAGCGGATAACGGACAACTGGATAGCGCCACGCGAGAGCGCCCCATATTAATAGTTACTCTATCTCGCTCGCACATCATCCGCTCCACTCACACCTCGTGCTATGTATTGCACTAACTGTACGACATGCTATACATAAGGTTCAAAATAAATGATTTTACTTCAGTTCTCTTCAGCACTCGACAATGAATACTACTACTGTCTGCTGTTTGAAGTATTATTTAACCTACCTCTCGCTGCTACACATTTAATTCATTAGCAAAATTATTAATTAACTAACTCTAACAGATTGCACTGGAAATTAGCGTTGTGTCGGATAGAACTCCGCCACAGCAACAAGCTGAGTGCAAACCTTGTTTGCTATAAATCCGGCGTACAAATTTACAAAACTTGTCATTTTTTAATACTACTAGCATCATGAAATATGTAAACAATGTAATTGCGTCGGTATTTCTTCAAGTATAATCTTTATTTCTTTCTCAACAGTTACTTAAAAATAATAGTGTAAGAATATAAAATAGTTAAATATAAATATTCTGGTTTAGAAGCCCGAATTTTAGGTGGTTTTTTTTTCGGTCGCGATAAAAAAGAAACATCAAATATTTCTACTATCCATTTTTTTTCCAACAAAACGTACTTTTGAAACCGCCGCCATTTTGTATAAAAAATCTTTTAAAACGTCTCGTAGTGCGATAACTAAATCCTGCCTCTTTGAGGACTATTAATTGTTTTCCATTTCAGGTTACTGGATGGATTGATATTCTGCACACAATGATTTGTCATTTTTTTAACTGCAGTTTTGAGAAGTTATTTTTTTTATTTTATTACTGTTTTGTACGATTTATATATCAATAAAAAATTTAGAGAAAAAATGGATACTAGAAATGTTTGTTGATTTTCTTATCGCGACTGACAAAAAACACCTAAAATTCGAGCTTCTAAACCAGAATACCCCCTTAAATAATTAATTTTTACTATTAAAATATATGCTTACCATTAACTAATATATGTTCAATTTCATTCGCCATATTCTCGTCTACACCGTTTAAGCGCAAAATCTGTAATAGACCACGTTTATTCCAATTATACAGTTTATTCAAAATAACGTAATAGAGCATCGCAACCAAGTAACAATTCTGAGCGATGCCAGCTTAGTACTACTAATGTACGGTCCCTACATCCGACTAACCCAACCGTTCATTTGCATTACTACTATTTTATCCGTGCAGGAACCGAGAAAGAATACAATTTCCTGCGTTGGGACGGCCTGTCGTAAGAGGCGACGAAACCACCCACAGCCAGGTGGTAGGGCATTTGCCCGACTGGATGGCTACCACCCCTGGTCTAGAGTATGCCGCCATAACAACCTCGAGTTGTGTTCCGGCATTAGTGGCCACGTTCCAGTCTCCCTTAACAGAGCAGCAGCGCATTTGTAACACCTTTGGTGTTGCGAACTTCCATAGGCGATGGTAACCGCTTTCCATCAAGTGGGCCGTCTGCCTGTCTGTTGAACTCATGCAATAAAAATGTGTGGACCTTACCTACCGCAAGTTAATGAATAGTACTTGTACGAATAATGTTTTCTGAGAAGCTATAATATGATATCTGTAATTCTTTTAATGGTTGTCTTAATTGTTAACTGTCATTCGTTTGCGTTAATATCCCAAGTACTGAATTGTAATAATCTATTTTAACTGCAAATCCCTTTATGTTTATGGCCGACATTCGTGTAAGACAGTATAAACCGTTCTCGCTGCAAGTTCTCAGAAGAAATGTTGTTTTGGATGAAAGCCTACAAGTCGAGTTTCAACTACAATTGAGAGGCTTTGTTCATTCGGAACGGGAATCTTATATGTCGATAGACTTTGCGCCTTTTATGCTGTGACGATTTAGTGCCTTGCAAATTAGACTTATTTAATATATGGTTGTGTTTGCAAGAACTTACTTATAGTTAGATTATATTCATATATATATATTAGGCTGGCGCAAAAAACCAACTTTTTTTCTTAGCCTCGAGTGAATTTTTTTAAGTTTTAAGAACTCCCTCCAAAGGACAGCTGAATTTTTTTTTTTTAATAAAATAAATTTCAACCATTTGGTCGCTGCAAATTTTTTAAGATTTCAAAAGTCGCCAAACACCGATTTTTTTTCTCGTTACGATATAAAAACTAAAAATAATAAGTTTCTGAAAGTTTCAGTTCAAAATTTGAATTTTAAAAGGTAGCTCAAAATATTTTTTTTAATTTACTAATGCACTGCTTTACATTTTATCGAGCGACCTTTTAATATTCATATTATTATTCCATATTTTTTTTCTTTTATTTAATCATGTAATCGATAAAAAAACACCACGAGTTGAATTAAAAATCAAACACCAAACAATTTTTTTTTTTAATTTACTAGTCCATTACTCGCTCGAAAAATCTAACGTAATGCACATTAAACAAATTATATTAAATTATATATTAATTTAATTAAAAAAATTGAGCTGTCCTTTGCACGGAGTTCTTAAAACATCAAAAAGTAACATTTTTTCACTCGAGACTCAAAAAAGTCCGTTTTTTGCGCCACCCTAATATATATGTGTGTGTGTATGTATATATATATATATATATATATATATATATATATATATATATATACATATATATATATATTAGTATTGTCTATAAATAAACTACTCAATTAAATACAAATTCATTAAAAACAATTACAAATAGTAGGTATATATCATCGTTGGTTCGGAACGTGTCCCACGTACAGGCCAGTCTTTTGGTCACGTGAGACTTCTATTAAACGAGACAATAGGTCTCGATAAAATCCCACGGCCCTGGAGTCTGGACAGAAAATTGTATATTACTTGTATGTACTGTAACGGCCAGCGGTTTCAGAGCTGACCGGGATCTTTATCTTCAATGAGAGATTGGTTTAGGATATCTTATACTAATATATAAAGCTGAAGAGTTTGTTTGTTTACTTGAACGCGCTAATCTCAGGAACTACTGATCTGATTTGACAAATTATTTCAGTGTTAGATAGCACATTTATCGAGGAAGGCTATAGACTATATATCATCACGCTAAGACCAATAGGAGCGGAGCACCAATGAAGAATGTTTCAAAATCGGGGAGTTTTTTTCCTTTTGAGAGCTTCCGCTGCGTGCGCTGCGTAAACGGTTAAAGTTTCGCAAAAATCATGTGACATAGAATTGTTCGCCTTTAAAAGTTCTAAAAAAATGTCCGCGACAGCATATGTCTATCTTTTAAGGTTGGCTCACTTCTAACCTTTTTTATGCTGACCAAATTTGTTCTAAAATTATGCATTATTTGCGAAGATGTTTTTATAAACATGATATTAATCCTTATCCAAATAAATACATTATTTATCACAAATATTTAATTTAAAACAAAATTGCCATTAACATCATTCGATTTCAATGAATATCTTAGGTGATATCGCAGTTTTAAAATAACATCGCAGCAAAATAATGATTAAGTATTGCACGCGCATTTATGATGTGCAAGGCCGGCGGGCCCAGTTTCAGTCACCACGCGGATTAAACCACAGGCGCAGTTAGTATGTCGCAACGACTAAAAAGGTTAGTCGTTACAGGACTTCTAATAAAGTTTGTGATAATTTCGACGGCATTTCAAATTCGAACCCCGCAAACACGTAACAGTACGATATATGGAGGCGGCCATAAGTGACTCACCGCGTTCGGCATGAGGAATGTCGACTGTATCTCGTAGGCCCACCGCCGGAGCGTGGGCGTGGCGACGCCGCTCGCCAACCGGTAGCCGTCCGTTATCACCAGCAGCAGGCTTGCGCACGCGCACCTTCAACGGAACGAACGTCACATGTAGAGTGCGAGCATAACTTATATATTCCCAGGAAATTCGTACAGGTCATTTGTTGTCGCTCCTTGCCTAGTTAGTATAAGGTAGGTAGAATATCGCTCCATCGATTTTGCTCGATCACCCTTCCTCTGTGTGAGGCGACCGACAATTCAGAGCAGGGTAGAGGCAGCCATTTATGAATGTAGCTTGTCACTTTCTGCGATAAACCAAGATATTATATGTATCATGGAAATGCATCAATTAATTTTCTAAGCGAAACCGAACGAGTCGACTGGTATAGTATAGAACACATTATAGTGCGACCGATGAATCGTGCCCCTCTGAACATAGGCGAACCTTCGCGCATGTACACTCGTGATTGTACTCGAGAGAGTGATAGCAACACGACCAATGCTAACGTGAGACTAAGACAGAATGTCTCGTGGTTCGTTCCGAATATTGCCGAATAAGCGCGTAGGAACAAAAAGAGATGTGCATTATCGTGTCGTTTTATCGATTATTATTCGAATCGAGTATAATTAAGTAATATAAATACTTTTTCTTTATGTTCTAAAAAGTTTTAATTTTCTCAACTAAATAGAATATTAAAATTAACACAAATTTGTTTTTTTTTTTTAAGATAAAAAGTAATAGTTTATATGTTATTATATTTTAAATACGGATGAAAAATCATGGATGGATCAGAAAAAAAATGTGTAACATGTGGGTTTTGCAATATAACTAGAGTAAAAAAATTGAAATGGCAAGTATAATAGACATAGAAATAAGACAAAAATATACATATATTGATATATATATAACTAATAATAATAATCATAGTAATATTGTACAGAGTTACGTAAATATGGGAGAGATAAAGATGTTATGATTGACTTTAGAGCCCAATCCTTCACGAGTCCGTTGAACGTTTGATTTTCACAGGTAGCGCATTCTACAGACACACTGCATAAGCTGTGAAAATTTTATTGTAAAATCGCGAGTGATTTACAGGTGATCTGAGGTGATGAGTATGACTAAGGTGGTAGATATTTAAATCTAAAACGAATTTAATTAATTATATTTTAAATAATCGATTATAAAATTTAATCGAATAAGCGGTTGTTTTTGTTTACGTTAGGTACATCTCTAGCTAAGACTATTTGGTTCGTAAAGTATGTTCTGCGCAACCACTTGGCGCTAACTTCAGACGGGCCATGACTCATCGTGCATTATACAATTAGTATAATATATCATATAATATATTTAGTGTATAATAGAATACTAATGCTGTACAGAATTTTTGTTTACCTCTTCTCGGCCAACAGCCAATTGAGCAAGACGGCCATCCTCGCCTTGGATTCTCGCACGGAACGCAAATTGGAGAACAGGCCGACATACGTCGATGTGTCCTGATATCAGAAACAAACTTTATAAGTTCCTTTTGAATATTTGACTTATAAAATAATCTTCAAGCAGAGGCCTCAAACAAATTGTAGGTTTTTGCTGATACGGAAAAACGGGGTTCTTTTTTTGCAACTCGTAAAGTCACATTTCAATACACAGATAACAATTTGTATAACAAGTACGTAATGTTTGCCTAAAAAACAATCCGTATCCTAGAATTTGTGTTCACCAATTTCAAATGAATTTCTTCGTAACTATAAGAAATAAATATTTTGTCGTAACGAAATAGACATAATCAACAATAACATGCTTGTAAATTGTGTTTCAAAAAGCTAAAGCTAACCAAAATCCAATAAAACTGTTTTATCATAAACGTTGAGCTGTTTTATCGATAATTTGACAGTATCAATAATAACACAGGTCCACAAATAAATAGTTGTGTGTGCTGTGCTGGGTGTCAGACTATGATTTTCTAGCGTATTTTTTCCCGCTGAACACGAATCTGAAGTCAAAATTGGGGGTCAATGAGCAAATAATCGAGAAAAATCCAAAAATCTATCGACGATTGAAAAAAGATCTACATTTTTATCGATTTTTTGGGGTTTTTCCGATTGTTTGCCCATTGACCCCCAATTAAGCTTTTAAATTCGTGTTCATCGGGAAAAAATACGCCAGAAAATCATAATCTGACACCCAGTACACAACTTTTTTTTGTGGACCTGTGTCCAATTAACGTCAAGTCGAATAGTTTGATCCATGTAAAATGCAAACTTAAAAACTAGGGGTATTAACTAAGGGTATTACGCAAACAACACCCACTTAATAAGAATCCTACAACATATAGTAATAAATTGTACTTACGGACGCCGGCGAATCGTCCTCTTCCATCGATATGATCGCTCTTTGGGGGTCTGCACACGGCTGGAAAAATAGTAGTGTAAATAAATAAACTTTATACCTCAATTGATTTGACTGTCAACTACCGTTTTATGGCATGAGGTGAAATCCTTATGGACTGCCAACCGAACGATAAGACGTTGACTTCCTTCGCATTCTGCCAGTGCTGCGGGTATATAACCTAATCAAGTCCATGGTTAAAGCACTCGCGTCCCAAACTGAAATATCGAGGGTTCTAATACTGACCGGAAAAGCATGCAAGAAGTGCCGGTAATGTTTTGATCGTATCGTAACAATTACCATGTGCTGACGTAGAAGAAAATCGTTATATTTAAACTTGCTTCCCCAAAAAATCGGAATACTCAAGCCCAATAGTAGGTCGTTTGCGAGCTTTTGTTATTATTAGAACTCCGCGGGACTGTCAACTACCCTATTCTGAGGATGCAGTCTGTTTTGAACATACCTGCGTGTTGGTCGCGTAGGGCGGTGGGGGGGTGCCCGGCGGCGGCGTGTGCCGTGGCGCCCAGTCGCACGAAACCAGAGGCGCCATAGGCGCGGGCGCCGAGGGCGGCGGCGGCGCCAGCGACATACCGCTGCCACACAAGCCGGCTGGAACATAATTTCATTCCAACAACTATGTTACGTGTCTCACGTAAACTCAATCGCAATTATTCATACTAAGGGTATCTAGCAGGGAGATTCCACTATGCGGTGTTTAGCAATGGAGGACATGATTTTTACTATAATAGAAAAGAAAGAAAACTTTATTCGAAGAAATAGCGACGTAATTACATTCCTTATACATTAGCATACATAGAGCATATTTTGAGAATTTGTACGCCGCATTTTCAGCAAACGAGGTTTTCAGTATCGCAATATCCGACACAACGCTTTTTCAGCGCAAACCTTCATAAGACCAAAACAATTTTTGTTAAAAAAAATAATAATAGTTATAATTAATAAAACTAATTCTACTTGTATAATATTTAATTAGTAAATCAAATAAATACATTTTAATAAAACCAACAATAAATACGTTACTTCAAAATAAAAATAAAAATAAAAATAAATACTCTATATATAATAATAATATATGTACATAAATAATAATAAAAAATCGTTAGACAAACACAAAACACTGTATATCCTTAAATTAAGCAAGTTACACTTGTGTTATTGGTTATATATCACAGACCACGCTCTGAGACCGATCCCGGACACCCAGACCATAGTAAATTACCTATGGTGACGTACATGTGCGAAAATTATTTAGCCTTTGTACTATTAACGGAGGTGTAACTCATTTGGATCAAGAACATAGTACATAAAATAAAAATTCAAATGCTGTTTACAGTGCAACCATTATGATGTAATTGATAAATGTAAATGCGGCTATTCTTACAATAAGCCTAAGAAACGTCCAACTCGCTCGGAAGTCAAGCGACAAATGAAAGTGCGGCACCGCTAGTGATGAGCAGTACACGTGTGAGCTAGGACATTTGTACCGTACGAAATACATTTGTAGTGATACGGCCCAAAATTTGAATTTTTGTCGCGCTACTATTCAAAAGTAAGAGGAAGGACGAAACGGGGCTTATGCTACAACAGTACCATAATGTCTCTACGGATTTGAACATGGAAAAGAGGGACAACGTGACAATGTCATAGTACGACTGTTAGTAAAATGAGGTGACCGAGGCCGAGCACACCCGATTCTTGACGAACATTTCCGAATTAGTTTTGAACGGGACAAATGAGGGAATGACGGTCACCGCCTCACCGGTCTCATCGCTTCAAATGTCCTCGCCTCATTTGAAGTGGTACATTCTACTGGTTCAGTACAAAATGTTATGCTACTCTTACAAACTCATTTTAAAATCATGTACTCCCAACACTAGGCACCGTCGCTCCGTTTTATAGTGAGCGCGCCGCAACCACTCCGATCACGTCACTCGAATGATGTCACCGCTACCCTCTTCATTGCAAATTATTTGTAACACCCTAATATTACCCTTTATGTTTTAGGTAAAAATTTATATACTCACATCTTGAGAAATCGTGCTCAAACTGTTCCGGTGAAGATCTACTCCTCATGTGCAAAACTGGCAAACCGGTTCTGTTATCCGTCTGTACATAAAAATATCACAATGTATCCATTTATTGTTTCATTTATTCTTTAACTCGGCATGCATTTACGAAGCTTAGTGACTCGACTAAATATGCGCAAAACTTTAATGCGTTCTTGAAGTTTGTACAAGTCGATGAGTAGAACACAATTTTAGGTTCACAGAAAGAGCTGAGAAGGGTGTTGCGCTCTCGCTCGTATCCCTTTCGTACCACACGCTATCAGGAACGATTAACGTTAAAAGTTGACAGCTGCGCACACTCACGGAGCAAACTTCTTTCGAGGCGCAAATAAGTTTAGCGCGTACTGTACATGGTCCTAATAAATATTTAATCGAGTTACTCAAAGAAGAGGCTCAAGGAAAGTATAAAAAATAGGCATTTAAAAAAACCTACAATATTTATAAGAAGTCTTAGTGTTCGTAAAGTTCGACAGACTCATTTCCCCGTGAGTACATATAGTTACAAGAAAGTTAGTCACAAGTTTCTTGATAGTTGTTAATACATAGAATATAAAAACGCCGCACACAGAGAGATTTAAGAATAATTTATTTATGGCTTTATTATTAAATTCATACTTTTTTTAATGTACTGTTATCAAAGTATGCTTTTTGACGTAGACTTAACTTGGGCCAAAATATTGGAGGAACTTTTAACAAATCTCTTTCACCGCTTCACTTTTTCTCATCTTATAAACTCTTGTTACGGTGACATTGGCATCTTAGTTTTTGGTTTTTAAATGACCGGTATACTAGTTTTGGTTAATAAAATAGACGGATTAGTCATTGGTGGTCAATCCAAGTACAGACATAAAATATTTTTAATATGGAAGCATAGAAAGATCGGTTTTGGATTTCGGGATCTTTGAAAGTCGCACCCGTGAATGAAAAATTGAGAGGAAGAAGATTGAGTTGGTATGGGCATATAATGAGGGGGGATGAAAGTCAAGTGACAAAAAGAACGTTAAACTTCAAGATAGATGGGTACAAATGTAAAGGTAGACCAAAAAAAAAGATGGATGGGTTGTGTGAAGGATGATATGATGATATGTGGTGTGACAGAAGGTGTATGTCAGAGTAGAGGAGTGTGGAAGGAAAAGACATATTGTGCCGACCCCAAATAGAAAAGAAAAGAGAGAGAAAGATCGGTTTTACAATTACTACAATATAGTAATTTTGCTTTAAGAAAACTTTATTTATCATTTATAGTTTCTAAAGTAACCAAACCTCTTGCCGTCTCGCATGTACATCAGCAACGTGTGCGTGCGACGGCAATATATTTATGCATGAGTGAAAGAGATAAATACTAATATAAGATATCGAATAATATTTTTTAACATTTACAAAACATTCTCTCACTCTGTGTGCGGCTTGTTAAAGCACATTTAAACAAACAATTATGTAATTAATTATGAACAAAATCAATTCTTTAAGATTTAAGCTCCTACAAATGTGTGTCTACATCTTTTATATATAAAACAATTAAAAAAGCTTTTATAATTAGTGTTGATTTCTTTTAAAGTGTAAGAACATTTTCAATTTACTTACTTAATACCTTAATATTAAATGTCAATAAATCAAAATGTTTTAGCTAATCTAATAAAAGCTTCAAATTATATCAAATATACGGTGAGATGATATAAGAATGTATGAAGAAATTAAAAAAGGCATTTTATCAAAGCTAGAATATTCTGTCTAAAGATTTAGAGATAACCTTCACCTTTATTCGTAATAACGAGCCTTTGCCGCAATTTTATCGTAAGCGACATTTGAACTTAAGAATAGTTGTTGTTGCAAAACTTATTTTAAACTATTATTTTGTTTTCAGACCATCAGTTTTTGATTCAGCAGGGTCTAATCTAATTAAAACTGAAGGACTTAAAATAAAATAATAGTATACAATAACACTTCCAACAAAAAATATACTTACCAAATGTCGCTTACGATAAAATGGCGGTAAAAGCTCGTTAATTTAGATTATACGGCTATAGAGATTTCTGAGATTATTTCGCGATATTAAGTTAACATGCATTGCCATGTTGACATTTACGGAGCTCACAAAATTGCAATATGCTCTTCGTTCTGTACAAAAAGAATCCAAATTTACGACATTTTGTAATTTCAAACAAAAATGTGTAATTTTAAACAAACAGTTATTTATTTTAATAATTTGACAACATTGGACGTTTAAGAAGACTCAGCACGAGAGCGGAGTTTACGCGCGTTTCCCCTTTATTGCAATCTCATACTTAATATATAAAGCAAATACGGTACATTCTTCAATTGCAGTTAGTCACTGTCAAACAGACAATTGTAAATGTCAGCCTTGTGTCAAAATACTTCTGACATTTGCAAATGTCAGTTTGACAGTGATTAACAGGAGCGGACATTCAAATAAACTGTGATATTTTTTATAAACTTACACAACGTCGCAGCCTCATACAGTTTGTAGGATAGTATCTACTTATAACAAAAAATAGGTACAAGTGACAGGAGTCGAATAACGCATTAATTAATGTTTGAAATGCAATTAAAATTATTTTTATTATGACATTTTATAAGTAAGATGATAATATGTTATTTTAACGCCTGTTCTTTTACATGTAAAAATATTAGAATTTCTTGTAACATGTGACCGCAACCAGTATAGGTAAATGTCAAACTTGTGTTATGGTGTATAAATAAATTATCTTAAGTTTGACATTTGCAATTGTCAGTTTGACAGCGATTAACTGCAATTAAAGAGCTTTATATATTAAAATAGAATTGTCCCGCCTTGCCCCGGTATACTCTATTGTATATCTTATGCCTTGCTTTCATTATGCTCACTACCATCCATCGCTACTTTCCTCCTAGCTAGTATAATAATATAAAATGTATTCTAGGCTCAAATAATCAAGTACGAAATTTCAATGAAGGTTCAACCCTTCAGCATCGTCCAAAGCGATCTCTCAAAAATCTCTCTACCGCCAACGACCTAGTTACCTGTAAAGGCGGCGGCGGCGCGTTAACCAACGGATAACTCATTTGCATCGCTATCGAATTCGGCTGTGGTCCATCTAACTCCCCGTCCAAAGAATGCGACGACCTTCTGAATTTGTTCGCGTTGTCGTCCTTATACTGAGGCACCGATTGATGCATCGGGTAATGAGGCTTGTCTGGATAATACCGCCCCTTGTAGTACTGCTTATGTGCTGGACTCGCCGAGTTACAAGGCTTTGGTTTCGCCAAGGGATTAGCTGGAGGACCGGGGGTTAATGTTGGACTGAGTGGATTTCGTTTCGGTCTTTCTATGGATCTAGGTGGTAGAGGCGGAGGAGTCACATTATCAAGACACGTCGTTGGTACCATTGGAACAGTATTGTTGTGCACATGTCTCCTTTTATTGTTCGACTCGTCCGAGTTCTGTCTGACTAGGGGCGGTTGGTTCTCCTGCTGGTTTTTACTGTTCTGCCTCGCCTGTCGGAGGTTCCTCAAGCTCTGGCCGGTTAGGTTGCTCAGTGATCGCGGCAGGCCGCTAAGGAAGCCCGTATTGGGTATGGGTGAGCCGACAGGCTTGTCCAGGTTGGTCCTCGTTCGTGTATTGAGCCTCGGGGTCGTCGGAATGGGTGTGACCGGTGATATTGGTACTGCGTCGGGCGGCTATCGCGAATATATTGTTAATTGAAGCGTGTTGATACAACGCGTTACGTGGAGGATTATCTTAACACATTTGCTGGTATAGTTTAATACAGAGATAACTTTAAAGGGGCAGGGTTTCTAAGTAACAACCGCCCCCGCGGCCTTTTCTACTTTTACTGTGGGGATCGTTTTGTTATCAAATAAAGATAATTCACCCAAATTTTTAACTTTTTATTTTAAGTATTTTTGAGTCGAGTTTTTTCGAGTTATGTAATTTTACTATTGAAAAAAATCAACGCCGGGGCAGTTTTTACTTAGAAACCCTGCTATACCTTTTAATCATTTCCATACAGTAAATTAAGCAAATTAACAAATAGATGACAACAGTCAGTAAAATAATATGATATCCACAACACACGGAAATGCTTATATTGTTGAATGAAGTAAAAACTAAATCTCCTTGCAGTGCCATAAAATGAATTATTGTAAATTGAAATATTTTCTCAAGTTTTCGCGACTTGTACAGATAAATAAAACTACGTTTTAACGGTTATAAGCGCGGCATTTTATTTAATTTTATTTAATTGATTTGTTTTGACGATGGTAGGCGTCCCGACGGAATGACTCTAATTCCCTGGCAACGTGGCAAGCCTTTGGTATGGGATGCGACTTGCGTAGACACGTTGGCCGCATCCCATTTACCAAACACGTCCAGATCAGCCGGTACAGCGGCGGAAACAGCCGAATCACTCAAGCGGCGCAAGTATGCAACCCTCAGTGAGAGTTATATATTTGTGCCGTTTGCTGTCGAGACGCTTGGACCGTGGGGTCCTGAGGCCATGAGCCTCTACCAAAATTTATCGAAACGACTCATTGACTCTTCAGGTGATCAGAGGGCTGGTGCTTACCTCGGGCAACGGATCAGTATGGCGATCCAGCGAGGAAACGTAGCCAGCCTTCTGGGCACCTTACCCATAGAAGACGGTGATCTGGGCTCAGTATTCTACTTACAGTATTGAGGGACTATGAGTAGAATATAATACGAATAAGTTAAGTTTTCTTGCATCGTATTGTCTATATATAGTATTGCTACCATAACCTACCCCCCTCCTTCATTTTTATTTTTGTGTCTGATTGGTTGTTTACTACTGAAAAGTGGGCTAAATTACGAAATAAAAATAAAATAAATAAAAAGCCGCATTTATAACCGTTAAATCGTAGTTTTAACAATCTCTTGTAGTTTCGTTAAAATCAAACCAATATGCGTAGAATACCTTGCTGCGGTCATTTAAGGATATATTGTCATTCTCACTACTAATATGTGGGAAGGCCACTTATTATCATACTGAAATAAATGAAGTAAGTAAAGAAACTCAATTAAAGGTGATACACCAGCAAATGCGTTAATTAAATATTGCAAACAAAGATTACTATCACCAGACCCGCAATAATGATGTGAGGCGAAAGTTAATTTTAATGGAATCATTCCAATTAAATAGTCAAATATTTCCAACGTTAGCTGTTGTCTGATTCTATGCAATAAGTTCCACAATATTGGAATAAAATGTACACTAATAACAACGTAACAAATTTGAGTTTTCATCGTAATTTTGATTCCCATACCTTATGACTGTAACGCGAGCCAACTAGACGCCGTTCTAATATATCCTTTCATAAAACCTAGTAATTACTATAGTGCAGTTTTACACAACTAATAATACCAACCGATGTACCTGCGCAGTAGACCTATTTTAGTAGCGCGCGACAGTGTAAGCGGGACAGAGCTAAGAATGCATAACGAGCAACGCTTTGCCATTTCTGCTTGCCAATAAAGTTCGATATAAATTATTTAAATATCAGAAACCGTTCTGCACTCTTAGCGCGAACGACAACTGCCGATCGGAATTATGAGTAGTGTAAAACTGTATTATATTTCAACGTTACCTAAAACATGTTATTCACCTTCAGACGTCCTTTTATGAAACAAATTTTGATGGAAAAACTGGAAGCTGAATTTCGTGTAACATCCAATCTACTACATTCTTAATATAGTCTACAATATTACAAAATTCTAAACATGTCATGTAAAAAAACAAAACAACTGGAATAGACTACATAAACGACGGAGAACACGATGCATTTATTTTTCGATTTCATGTCTGTTTGTCGGTTTGTCTATTTATTCGGGATATTTTTACCCACGAAATATTAGCTTAATCCGACAGAGTTTTCACTAAAACGATTACTTTTTATTATTTACATTATTTTTCAAATGCTCCGATATTTTGCGTCCTGGGAATCTCGCGGGAATTTCAAGTCAAGCGTAGACGAAGTCGCGCGGGCATACCCTAGTAATTTAATAGAGATGATAATGTAGGATGATACGTTGCGTCTATTTCTTACTCAATTCAATTCATTCACGTTAAAATTCCAAGTCATAGTGTTCTTCGCAACATATATTGCGTATCTACATACGTAATATATGTTCCCTATCCCTACGGATCGCATCAAGATTTTAAAAATATATGTAGGGTAAAGCAGACCCATGTTGGTACCCCCCTTTCCCTTAATGATTGGCAGACTATAAATATATACAAAACATTGAGAAATCTTAATATTTTTCTTTATTTTGTAGCCACACAAAAAGAGACATCCAAAAATTACATCACACGTTAAGGCTCGAGGAAGTGTGACATTGTGTGACGAGGGGTGGGAAGGGAGGGAAATCCTAAATTTCGTGACGTCACATTTCAAAATCTAATATATTCAAACTTTAAAACACGTATGAACATGGTGTTTAAAGTATTGAAAAATAATTAAAACGGAAATAAAACTAATTACGGCACTGAAGTTTTGATTTAATAATTTCTCGATGTAAAATTGCAAAATATGTGATGTCAAATTAGGTGGGGGGGTTTCCTCGCGAATGTGACAAGCTGTGACAAAGACGGGGGAGGTTGTTAAGAAATCATGGAGTTCATTTGACGTCAATTGAGGATGGCCGCTAATGGTCATACATAGTACGGCTTCAAAATTAAATATATTAACATTTCTTAATGTCTTGAATACATTAACACGGTGATAATCACTGAGAGGAGGAGGGGGGAGATGAAAAAGTATAGTTTCCACTAAAATATTATTTTTACATTTTACCTCACCAATGAACAAAATAAAATAATCAGTACGTAATTCCGTGCTGTCATCTATCTAGCTTACAAAGTTAACAAAACTTTGTTCCTACTTTAAAACATATTAATTAACAGTTATTATTATCTTCGGAATTTTATTTAACATTTGAAACAAGTATGTTTTTAAGTGTTTCAATATTAATCACAAACCCCAAAATGCCAATTGGTAGAGCAAAATGCCAATTAACCCAAAGGAAGGAGTGACGTCACATAAAACAAACATGCACAGAAGCAGACAAACACGTATGTCTTTCATTAAAATATAAATTAAACTTTCGGCACGTCCTAACCCAGCTGACCCCACTTTTGTTCTTGTAACATAATCATTTAGGAATAACATACATACGTTATCTTATTACTATCAAAGACGAGAAAGTGGATAATCGGCGAACAAACACACATATCCCATATCCCCAAATTAAGCAAGTTACGCTTGTGTTATAGGTAATATAATATAACAGACTACTCTGGAGCCGATTCCAGATGCCCAGACCATAATAAATAAAGAAGAAAATTCGTTTCCTAAATTTACCATATCACGAATCGAACCCGGAGCCCCTGCGTTGCAGTGAGGAAGCCGTCAAAGGCTTTGCTCGCTCAACCACAGAGGCCGTCATATGGATGGATATTTCATAATCTATCACGCCAAAACTACTGAATGGATTTTCGTGAAACTTAACAGCAATATCTACAATATTATAAATTTTTAAAAAAGAAACCATTGGAATAGAGTATATAAGCGACGTGGAACACGATGCAAGTTTTTTTTGGTATTTTGTCATTTTGTTCGGGATTCACGTAAATACTACTCGGCCAATTTCGATGCGGTTTCCGCTGATCGACAACTATTAGACTTAAACTCTGCGCTACTATTTATCCCGGGAGTCCCGCGGGAATTTCCAGTTAAGCTTGGATGAAGTCGCGGGCATATCCTAGTAGCTTATACATTCGAATAATACAGACTATAGTTTAAACGTATTTTCGTGCGATGAGAGAGAGTTCCGGTGGCCCACTTCCCCCTACCTCCCCTATTCCAATTCCATATCCTATCTTTTCTACCCATTTCTCCTGTCTGATCTCTCTATCTCATCCTAAAAGTTGGCAATGCATTGGCTTTCACCATTAGCGTTGCAAACGCCTATAGGCGACGCGGTAACCACTTTCCATGAGCTTGGCCTGCGTGTTTACCAACTTCGTAATATTAACAAAAAATTACCCCTTAGCCTTAAATCACATCCAGGTTGGCCCTCGCCAATCTTGTACGGCATTTTTAGGGCCCATGCATAGTAGCGAGTCATCGTCTGCCCATTTTTCCATGTTCCCCGAACATTGCGATGGGCAGACGCCTTAGTCCCCATACTCCCAGATCCCTAATTCCATTAGTAGTTCATCCCAATGGCCTGGTAGCTTGTGTTCTCATTCCCTACCATAGTCCTACACTGTGTAGTCAGGGATAAACGTCGGTTAGTGTCACGCCACACTTGGATTAAATTTGTCAAGGGGCCTCTACGTGTTGGTTAACTCTTACTAATTTTCTTCTGTCACCGTTATATAAAAGTAACTCGCTTAGCTTGTATGCGTGTTCAAATAATTTAATATTTAGCCAAATATAGTCGTCATCAGAAAGAGAAAATATCTGTCACGATCAAAAGTGGAGTTAGCCGGTTTAGACTGTTGCGGACAGAATGTGATGAACAAAATACAATGTTAACCCATAGCTTTGTCCATATTAGCTCAGTTAGTCCTTAATGGTGTTAAAATACACCGTTATAATTCATGTAACATTTGTCGTGTGTGTAAAGAAATGAAATTTCGAAAATAAAAAATTACTTTCGCCTCTATCCATGGTACACTTGTGGCCGTGAAAATTTAATTAAATATAAAGCATATAAACTCGTTACAAAAATATATTCACCTGTTTCAGTTGTGTAAAATCAGTAACGTAGAATAGAACAATGATACAAAAATATTCATACATATACTATGACTATATTGAACAAATGAACACATAAAAAAAATCGTCCTAAAAACTACTTTAACAAGTTATTTGGTAGCAAAAAAATCAATCTTTAAATGTAACATGTAATAACCCAATTTACTAATCATCCAAAATGCATTATTTTATATTTAATTCTTAAGTTAAGTTGATTAAAAAAAACTTTAAAATATCGCTGGTTTAAATCCGGCTCAAAGGACCAACATCTATGTTAGATATGTACTTAAAATTAAAGGAAATGTTTTATAATAATACGTGTTATTTTCCAAAATATTTTTGGCATAAGTAGAAAAAAGAAAAATTATAATTAAAGAATCACATGACTAAAATGAATTATACAATAGGGTTTGGACAGTAAGAGACCCAAATAACTGCCTATTGGGAACGTTCCGCTGTATAACAATGCTAATAGTTATATTGACCTAAATTGAAGCAGGTTATGCCCTGAATTTGCTAATTAAAACTAAATAGTTACCTTACTAGGTCACGTTCAAGGTCATATCGAAGAGTTCATATCCCAAATTAAAGTTCCAGACCCATTTAAGAAATAGACACACACAAAAAAGCACCAAAATCGTTTCGTACGTGATAAATTTCAACAATGAACTGCTCTGTTGACACGTACAAATAAAAACGGATGCACCAATTTTAATGCCGTTTACAATTCGGTTAGGGTTGTCACAAATATTTGAGATCCTGGATATCATTTAGCAGCAGAGTGTTAGCCAAGTTAAGTAGAACGAGCCCAAACACTACGGGTCTATCTTGTTTAGTACAGGAGTTCCTATGGCCACCTTCCGACTCCATCATCAGATCAGCTCTATGGTACCATATTATTGGATTGTCACGCGATATATATATGCGTGCAAAATTCCAGCTCAATCGGAAACCGGGAATTTGGTCGAATTAAACTTGCAAGATTCCACCCGAACTTACATACATCCATTGCATGTTACATGAAAGTTTGTAATTTTTTTTTTATAAATATGACACTATTTACAATAGCATATATAGCGAGTGTCATATGTCAGTGAATATTCGTTTCTCAGAGAGATCATCGAACAAGTTTTGGCGTCATTGTAACGAAATTGTAACAAAAGCCTCGACCGAATTGTAGCTCTTTCACTGACGCCAAATGAAGGAAACGCAAGAATTATTGTACAACTAAATCGGAATAGGAAATAATTCGTCTATAATACTGAACCGTAGAATAACGGAACAAGAATAATATAATGGAATAGGAAAGTAAGCGGATGTATAAATCAAAGGACGAACTAGTAATTAAGGAAACAATTGTAAAATAGATATAAATTGGACATAATTTGCAACCTTGGTACCAAAAATTACCAGGGGTGGGTCGAAATAAAAAAAAATACAGAAGTGTGATTTTTTAAATCATATAAATTTTTAAGAATCTTACCACATTACAAGGGCTTTGTTAATAACAATAATGAGTGCTAATCAGTTATATTGTCGTCAAAAATGAATCACCAAGCGCTAGTTTAAAAAAAAATATTGCAGCCTATGATGCGCGCGGGAGAAACGCCAGAACTAAGTATTTCATGTTGCAAAGCCATATGAAAGTTTCTAATAAATACACAGTAAAAAATAATTTTATTTCAGAACAATCCTGTTCCATTCACGGATTTCTCAAAAGCAAGCAACATCTTTTACAAATAATCTTTAACAAGGAATATGAAACAATCGAAAGTTCCTTTAATAAAAGGGATATGGACTTGAATTGAAAATGCAAAGTACAAAACGCCCATACAAACTATAGCAATGTTTGAACTATTTTTTAAGCCGCGTTGCTTTGCCAATTCGTGCTATCTCCCTAAAACTCGCCAACCCTAATGGAGATAGATAATATTTGCATCGCCTAATCGTATTTATTTGGGGCGTCCGACATTTGTGTCGCGCTGTGTAATGTACTAGCAGCCGTTATTAAGGCCAGTTAATTTATGTATCGCAGGGCATGAAACCTGCATACGAATGAGGCGTACGTTTTGTATTAATATGTGATTGAATTTCGATGAACGTATTGAGAGAGTAAGAAAACATGTCCATATGTAACTTTATGTTTACGCTACTACTCTCTTTTGTTCCACCTTCTCTCAATTATTTGGGGTCGTCACAATATGTCATAAATACCAGCCAGAGCCAGAGATATGTAGACTCATTGAATAGCCAAGACTGCTATGACCCGTCTAAATAAAACATGGAAAGACCGACAGATTTCAAAGTGGACAAAAAAGCGCCTCTGCAGACCCTTGTCTGCTCTATATTTTGGTACGGTTTAAATTCAAAAGTTTTTATTCAAAATAAATTCCACTGGAGATCACTTTTTTAAGGTCATACATATAGGTTAAGATTTAATTTTTCTTCCTATTTTACTTACACTGCTTCGCAACGATTTAATTTTAAATATTGTTTTTCTTCTATTTATATCTCAAATTCTCTTTTTTATTTTTATACTTATACTTAGCTTGATGGAGTTGTAGCAAACAGTGCATATTCAATAAGACCGAGACACAATAAAAGGAGTTCGGAAACTTGGACTGTGTAGACAGCAGACAGAATTAAAAGCTTGATAACTTTGCTTTGTAAGAATTACGAGAAAAACATAACAGAGCATTTTCTATGCCCGGTTTCAATATTGCAAAAACAATACGTCTTGTGAAACGCTATAAACCATCGGTTATTGGTAGCTTCAAAATCAATCAGTTACTATTACAAACAACCGTCGGTAAAATATGGAAACCGGGGGTTAGAGAATTAAATTTCCTACAAAAATATGTTCATCGGAAATTTATAAAAATTGAGAACTTTATGGGGTAGAATCGAAAAAAAAATATTTCCTCCTACAATTTATATGGGAAAATAAAAAATCGTTGCATGACGTGTAGAGTTGAGATATCGAGCTGAGCTTTGAGAAGGATTTTTATAATGCAGAAAAGTAATTCTTTTTAAATGATAGGAAAGTCATTTTTTTGGACCACCCTCCTATTTACTTTACTACTAATAGATTTTAAATTATAACCTCAAGTTGTATTACGTTATACATAACGTGCTTAGTATGCGGATGTACAGTGTGTGTCCTAGGAATGTATGAAAGCATATAATCTCAACCAGGATATATTTTAATTGGTCTACAATTACACACATTTTCTATTCGCAAGGTAATCAAGTTACGCTTTTGCTATGAGCAAAATACAACGGACAACACTGGGAACAATCATAATGACACCCAGACCAGAGTAATTAAAGAAAAATTTGTTTAAAAAATTAAACCTACCAAAAAAGTGAACTTGTAACATTTGCGTTCCAATGATCTAGAGTGGCGGGCATTTTTCTTTTTGAAGTGAAACTTCTAGATAGAGGCTTAGAATTTTTCTGTCACGAAAACGCGTTACGGCCGCGTGGAGGAGCGACACAAAATTTAGACTAGACGTGGTGAGAGGCGGCATTATTTTAGAGTAGACTATGGATGTTTTTTTTTATTCCAGATCGAATTCAGTGTTTTTGTTTGATAAAATAAAATATGTTTAAATAAAAAGTGCATTCATTAAAGTGTACCTAACCTAACCAAATCACAATTTGCAGTAAACCTGCGACAAATCAAAATGTGTGCTGGGACACATAGTAGAAGTGGACTTCAACGGTCGAGTGGAAAAACCAATCGCAACCAAATTTTATATTTGTCCGTAAAACATCAAGTTGAAATTTTTGTTGCGATTCCTTTTGCCACTTATTCGTTAGCATTCGGTTTTCCACTTGTCTCTTCAAGTTTTTTTTTCCCCCATCATCGTTTCAAAGTAACATTTCACTAGTAAAAAAAACGTGAATAACTTAATGTGATATTCTGGTTTATCAAAATTATTCTATTAATAAATGGAATAATTTAAATAATACATGTTTCTCTATATCAATTATAGCGTTTAGTTTGAAAATAATATAATTAAAGAAATTGTAAGTATTGAAATACCTTATCAAAAATTGTAACAACAAAATCCACAGGTGAATATAAAATATAAAAATGTATCACATATTCACGGCCTCAAGTGTACAACTAAAAAATAACATATAAATTTTAAAACATGTGGTGTGATCAAGAAATAAATATTCAAAAATCAGCTGCAACATAGTCAAAACTGCAGAAATTATACAGTGAGACTAAATTGTGATTTGATTGAAAAAAAAAGAGTACAAAAACTATAGTAATCGCATGAAAGGAAATGATAAGACGTATTGTAATTTAGCTCAAGTACAATTCTAAAACGTTCATATTGTTACAACTTAGCCAAAACTCCACGAAGTACGGCCGGCATGACCTGCCCGCAGATGGACTTTTTTGTTTTCTTTGTGTTTAAAATTTGTAATTAGAAAAGCCGCCTATTGTGTATTGTAATCCTTTATGATGGTCGTCAGCCAGGTGTGGTTCTTGGAAAACGTCAGTCCACGCGGTCGATTGTTGTATTGTACAGTTCAGTATAAAACAATGGCCGAACGGGGGGGAAGAGGCAGTCTAGCGAGAACCACGATCAAATCAAGACGTGTACAATCGATAAGCGAGATAAAGATGGAATTTGCGCGTGTTATTTAATTGTGCATTACAATTGGACTTATTGCGACCGGTTGTATTTGTACCGATGTTGTACGTGTTTGTATAGTTCTAATAAAATATATAGTAATTCCAACGGCATTTTAATTCGAGTCTCGTAACTCGTAACAATATATATAGCCTCAAGATGATAGTCGGACGAAATTGAAATGTCGCGCGATCCTATTACGCTGATTACATTGGAGTATACTTTTAAATTTGGCCCGATTATGAGTCCAAGATTTAGTCTGTGTGTAAGTATTACTACTAAGTGCAATTTTATTTGTGTACTATTTAATGACTTTTGACTTGACTAAGCTTGCCTATACTTTGGTTTTGTATCTCCAACGGAAGCTATCTTAATTTCAGGATTGAATAATATTTTGCATTCAAAATCAATTTTACAAAGTTAATCCATAGATAAAACTTTTTTATTGTACCTTTAGTGATAAGCATGAACTGGGGGCCTAAACCGGCCGCTTTCGCAGTTTAGCATTACGAATGTCACAAGTGTCAATATAAAGTGAAATTTTTGTAATACACATACCAACAAATATGTCTATTCCAATAAGCGACACTCCGAAAAGTGCCGTATTAGGCTCTATTTGTAGATTTGTTAAATTATTATCAATTTTAAAATTACGATTTTGTGGAGTTTCAATTGCAGCTAACAAATTTAAATATTACAAGACATCTCATCATTCCGTCATATTCTATTGTGATATGCTTATTATTTATGCATCAACTATAGTTGTGAAGAGCAATGAGATTGCATCACCTGTCCAGCCATGATATTGTCGATCTCGTGCTGCAGCAGAGAGCACCTCTGCTCAGCAGACTCCAAATCCGCCTGCTTCCTGACGTCCGGCACCTTGGATAACTCATCTGGAATACAAACAATCCAGTTGTAAGACTATTGCAACACTTACTGATAATATTAGAGGGTAGTTTGTATCGATTACCCCACTACTCGGCTCGCTGAGTCATTGCTCAAATATAAAAGCGCGCCGACGGAGCGACCAGATAGTCTGACTCTGACTTTGGTCGGACGCACATGTCGTAGTAGCGCTCTAGGGTGGAAAATTACTTTGCGAGAATTATGATCTTTAATTAAATGTACTTAATTATTAGATCAGCGCAATTGTCATTGTATCCATGCAGGGACGAAGAATCGGGGCAGCAGGTGGTAGGGTTTTTGCTCTTCTGGATGGCTACCATCCCTAATCTGGAGTATATAAATATAATATATAGCAGCCCATAAATGTCCCACAGCTGGGCTCGGGCCTCTCTTTATAGGGGAACGGACAGTATATCCGCCACGCTTGTTCAAGGCGGCTAGGCAGGTTTGACACATCGGTTATCTCGATGTGCAGGTTGCATCATGATGTTTTCCGTCACCGTTATTAGCAGGTGGTAATTGTAACAATATGCACATTAGGTCAGAAAACTGCCTAAGTGGTGCATGCTCTACTGTGAGAATTCGAACCTGCGCCCTTCGAGTTTAAGACGCGAATGCATTAACCACTGAGCTACCACGGTATCTTACAGACTTTATCTCGGTACTCACTGCGTAGGTTTCTAATATACAGCTGCTCCTTTTCCAACATCAGCTTTATTGTGGTGACTTTCGAAACCTCCAACTGCCTCTGTTTCTCAGGCTGAAACATAACAAATAATTTATAATAAAATACTAATAAGAATTAACATAGTGTTTATCATTTAATATAGTCAAGTCATGTTACTGCCATCTCTTGTTCAAACCTCAACACACATTCTTGATACACACATATTCCTACTCTTTTTGTCTAATAGTATGTATATTGTATGTATATCTATCTCTGTCCGCCGAATTTCCCCTTACAACTTGGAAGACGTCGCCATTTTGTCGTCGGATTCGTTTGCGGTGTTAAAAAGTAATCAGAAGTAATAAGATTTTTGGCAAGAGCAGTGGAGTTGTTGAATTTCAAACTAAATGGCGGCCAGCCTGAAGAGTGATTGTTATTGTGGTTTCAATTTCCGTGCCTGTGTGATATCTGCGTTTGAGAAGCCAAGGTGGACGTGCTCAGTCGACGGGGTTTGGGTAAGTCTATTATATAATAGTCTATTCTGTTAGTTTATTGTTATTCGACAAGCATTTACACAACGACTGAAGGCAACCAAATAATACTATTATGACTGGGCCGTATACCGATGCTTTTTCGTTGGGCGAAATTCGAGCCAGCCTTCTGATTACGGGTGGTGCCAATTATTTATCAAAATACGGACTGCTTTAAAAATCAGCTATTCTAGTTTGTATAACGCGTTTAAAAATGAGAAAAGAATCAGGATTATTCAGAGCAGTGTATTCCGAAAACTACTGAACCGATTTAAGTGAAACCCGACACTGAGATAGCTTATATAATTTATACTTTTATCCATATAAATTTTTAATTTTCAAAAAACTCTAAATATAAATTATTTTCTTTTCTTTCTTTCTTTATCCCGATAAATGACATCGTTCTCGTGGAATAGAAAGATATAGCCAGATAGATGGCGCTCTCAGCGCATTATTGTGGCACTGTCGTTGCAAACCACTAAAAACACGTCTAGATTCTACTAGTTTCAAAATAAAACAATAATGAGATAATCGTACAGTTTTAATTCGTTCGTGTATAGACATTTAAACATAAACTGTAATACGCTGTAGTTTTCTAGTTATTCACGAAAAACTGAAAACAGGGACCTTTATAGACCTACCCCTTCTCTAGCTCCAGTTCCACCCCTCAGTACCTACTACCCCCTGAGCTATAAGGCGTAATGTTCGTTAATTCAAAAAAATAAACTCAAAACCATTGAGCTATTTATCAGAAAGATGGGTTATAAATAGTGTTTCGAGTTGCAGGACTCTAATTAAAATACCGTTGGAATTATTATAGAATTTATTAGAACTATACAAACACGTATACAACACAGGTACAAATATAACTGAATACAACCAGTCCAAACGTAATACACGATTCAATAACACGCGCAAAGTCCGTTACTAAATAAATTATCGAATGTCCACAAGTCTTGCTTCGCTTGTGGTTATCGCTCGATTGACCATCTCTCCATTGGGGCATTGCTTTATGCTGCATTAATGCGATATGACTACCTGACCGCACGGACCGAATTTCTTAGAATCACACCTGGCTAATGACTACCATAAAAGATTACAATACACAATGGGCTGTTTTTCTAATCACAAATATTAAACACAAAGTATACAAAAGAAGTCCAAATGCCGATAAGTAATAAAATGCGGCAAACAGGTATGCAGGTGTGAATTTGTCTTTGTCGGTCGTAACAATAGAGTAGCCGTTGAGTTGGCTGAATGAAATGACTTCCACATGCGACCTCAGCGTCAGGCGTATGTTTGTACAGATGTGCAGCGACAACACGTCTGGCCGCGAATCACAATACACGACCATCCGTTGGTCAAGGATCTTCGATTGTTTGCGATAACCGCACAATATTCTTCTATTTGGAGGCAAGCATATTAGCAGACGTCCACCTGGGGGACTCCTGCTGGTGGTGGTCCAACACCAAGAGAGCCCAGGCATTGCTTATCTCATTCGAATTTTATTTTCTGTATGTGGTATAGATTTTTTTGTTCTTCCTTGTGGGATATATTGTACATGAAATTTGGTATATACAATCAGGTGTCAAAAGCATAAGGTTATATACATACATTGACTGGCACAGGCGCTGTTATCGGTGTTTTATGCCGCGACGTGTTCTGTTGTACTGTGAGGACGGTAGTGGGGTTTGCTGAAACATTTTAAATTTAATTAAGTTATAATCGGTTTTATCCAACTGTTTCATTCAGACTTTAAACGTTAAAAAAAGTTTATATAAACTTGCAATAACCGATTTATTCCGCTAGAATTATTTTCTCTATTTGACAACTGTTTTTTTTTTTTTAAATAACTCTACGGACTCTGGTTCCGTACCCTTTTACAACTTAATTGTGTGTGACATTTATTCAATGATATTTGTGTTGTGGTGTACCTTACGAATAGCTTATTATATTCATTTATTCTAATTTTAATACTAAACTCATACTGATGTAGAGTGTATCGGTTACATGCTGGTGTTGTGAGGAAGTGCATGCGCAGTGTGTGCCTTATGTCTATACCTATACATATTATCCTAACTAGTGCAAGGTGTGTTGTTTTTTCCTTTCTGTGTCTGGGTTATTAATTTTTAGGCTCTTTGCGTGTCTTGGTTTGTTTGTGAAGTGTGCGTGTAATGCAGTGCGGTGGTAGTGCGCGTTAGTGTGAGTATGTATGTAAGTTTTGTTGTCAGTGTGTTTGCGACTTTGTGTGGTGTTATAATTTATTGTTTAATTGTTGTGACAATCTGTTGACTGGGAATTGTTGTTGAAAAATATGACAACTGTTTCTAATGTGAATATGCATGTGCGACTGAAAACTTGGTGTACCTACCACAAGGTTGCACTTGAAGATGTGCGGCAAAAACCCTTCAAAACCATTTTATTCAATAATACCTATTGCCGCCGCACGATTAACCAATACACTGATCCAGCGGGGTATGTAGACAATACGCTCGCGCCGGTGTATACGTGCAATACCAACCTTCGCCTGATAGTCTACGGCCAACCGCCAACAAAAATCTACAAGTGATCGCAAACCGAACTGTTGTACACACAAATGAAAATTATAGTGAAAATCATCAATTTTAAAATATACGCAATATTTAAGCAAGACTAAGAGGTGCTTCATTGAAGACTTCTTACGCTCCGCCTGTTTAACTACCTTTCGTTGCTAAAAACCGTATGTAATGTTAGTGAGGGATTTATACAGCAAAACACATAGAACTTGGACAACTGTATTAATTCGACTTCCGAACGATACGCACAATAATTAGCCTACCTTAGAGAGCTACTATGACATGAGCATCCGACCAAAGTCGAAGTGAGAATGATCCTTCGTCACTGTGTAAAAACAACTACTCGCAAATATTACAACAGTACAAAAGGTGGTGGTACTACTTGAAACAAACGTTATTAACGGTATTTATAGGCTGTAACCGGTTCTACCTTTGCCCGGTTTCCAAGCCCTGGTTGCAAATGACCATAGGCGACATTAACCATTTTCCATCAGGCGGGCCGCTGGTCTATCCCCCGTGGTCCACGAATAAAGGAATCCCAATGAAGTTCTCACCTCGTATCATGTGCACGACCTGCTGATGCGTGTGGTGGTGCACCGGTACAGAGTCGACGCGGAGAATCCTGTCCCCGGCGCGCAGTCCGGCTCGCCACGCCGCGCCGTGCTCCTTCACCGACTGAACGTATACCGGATTGTCACCTGCAATACGATACAAGAAACTCTATATTTTTTTCATGTAAAAGAGCGGACGGTAAAATACTCTATACTTTGCATTACCTATAAAATATCACGATAAAGTGATTAAGCTTTTTTACCAATAAAAATTACCTTAAGGGCACAGCAGAAGATCTGCGCTGGTTTTAACAGACCGGCATTATGCTAAGACTGCTGCCCCTTTTGGGACAAAATTATATTACTTTAGTTTTTAAATATTGTTAGCGACGCAAAGAACCCGGGAATATTTTATAATGTTTACGTATATGTATATTGTTTTAATTTCGTGTCTTCGAGTGTAGTATGCATATCTAAATAAATGGCGAAAACGAGAGGCAGAGGGCGCCTCTAGGGACAACAGAAGGGGTATGGCAGGGTGCGGGGGTTGGCTTGTGTCGGTTGTCGCCTGCGCACCCCAAGCCAGCCTTCCATAGATAATATATAAAATAATAATAATATATATATAATAGATGAGTCTCTCTGGATTAAAATATCAAAATATCATTTACCCTGTCCGATAGATGGCGCTACATTCGATTCGATAATTCTATAAATTCCACTAGATGGTACTAATATGTAATAACTAGTTCTAAATTGGAATAAAAGAAAAGACAATAAAATTAGTTTAAAAATCTTATATATATAACACTATAATTTACGACAAAAGTATAAAATGGTTCACATAAAACTTCATATAAGTGTGCGAGATTCACCAAATTTTTTTTTTTTTTTTTTTTTTTTTTTATTGGTCTTGACTTTATGTTGTTGGTCCGAAGACCTCACAACTTTACCGGGGTTTTCGGGGCGAGTGCCTTTGCGAAGCGAAGGCGCTCGAGCCCGGGAGGCAACTTGCTCGAGGGGGCTCCCTAGGGAGTTTCACCTCGGCTGGACTGTTGCCATGAGAGGGGGATGAATCTAATGATGCCCACCATAAGGCGACACAATGCACTAATTGAGAGCGGGCGACGGGTAATATAAAGCCCGAGAGGAAGGATCCCGGCGGACCGGGATCGGCGGTTCGCGGTGGCCTATACTATCTTACTGCCGTTTCGCAACGTGTTATGGCTGGGAGAGAAGAAACGGCGAAAGAAACTTCCCAGCAACACGCCTAGTCTATCCTATGGGGGGGCTGTGTCTCCTGGCGTCCCTCGCGGGGACGTGGAGAGATCGTGATTGGCGGCGTCGACGCCGCCGTCTGTGTCTGTCTGTCGGTGCCTGCCAGCCTGCCGTCCTAACCGCGGGCGGGCTGTTCGAGCCAGCCGTTTTGTGATATCGTCGACCTTGTCCATGAGGATGTTACGCGGTCGTCGCACGAGAGCCTTTCGTCGAGGCTTATAATCGGACGCGGACACGACGAGGGGATTTCGATGGTGCGGCGCTAGATCGAAATACTTACGCGAGAGCGACGTAATGTAGTTTTTGATGGAGGGAAGCTCCAGATCGCGGTGGATGTCGACGTTACGCATATAAACTAATTATAATTTTTTATGTTCCTGGACCACTCGATGGCGCTAGTTTCTGTACATTTTTTTTCATCGGAGAGATCCACTTCCACTGGGATGCAGTCTTCCGTCCGCGTCGCGGCGTGCTACACGTGTGTTCTTGTGCCTAAGTTCGTCCGCGTGCCGCTTCTTTTCGGTCAAATATTATCTCTGTATTATTTGGTGAGGTTACAAATATGCTAGCAATTATACTGTATCTGCTGTAATTTGTCCTGAATAAAATTATTTTCTTTCCCTTTCTTCTTTCTAATTTTAATATGTTTTCCCATATCGCACTTTTTTGGAGAAAATAGGTAAACAATAAATAGAAATATTACATTTCAATTGAATTTTTCATCATATTTGACTCAAAACTTTATCAATGATAAAATTCGGAGCCCTTACACACTTGGCTAGTTAAAATATGTTAACCTGTCAACTGTTGAGACGTCGAAATTAAAGGAGTAAACAATATCATTAATACGTATATTTGACCCGTTTAAGGCATGACATGGTGCCACTGTTGCAAGTCACTAACAAGCAACTGCAAGTCGCGTTGCCATGACAACGATGTAATCATCGTCGTCATGGCAACGAGAACAAAGTTTCGCTGGCTTACCTAGCTGTAGTAATAAAAATATTTATAATTTAGTATTAAAATGAACCGAACATAGAACAGGAAGTAGATTTAAAGGAGACGAGAGGCCGTTGGGCCGAAGAAATGTAACGAGTTGAGATATGGCTTAAAAAGCTTTATATTTTCCTATTAGAAAACTGAAAACATAAGCTCTAAATTCTGTCTGGAAGACGAGACGTCTTAAAAATTAGGTCCAAATAAAATAAAAAATGTCGCAAATAATCGGCCATCGGATATTTTCTTATTGCAGGAGTTCAGCAGACAAGCAGACGGCCCACTTGATGGAAAGCGGTTACCTTCGCCTATGGACATTTGCAACACCAAAGGTGCTACAAATGCACTGCTGCTCTCTTAAGAGAGACTGGAACCTGGTCACTAATGCCGGAACAGAACTCAAGGTTGTTATGGCGACATACTCTAGACCAGGGGTGGTAGCCATCCAGTCGGGCAAATGCCCTACCACTTGACTGTGAGTTGTTTTGTCGCCTTTTACGACAGGCCGCCCCAACGCAGGGAATTGTATTCTTTCTCCCTTCCTGCACGGATATATACACTATACAGATAAATAAAATTGAAGAGTCTGTTTGTAATTTCCAAATAAAATGTGAAAAAAAATAAGGATGGATCATTCGGAGCAAGAGATTCCGAAAACGGAATTTTTAGAATTTTCGTCTGCCTGGATGTTCCGACTAATCTCTGAAACGGCTGGACCGATTTTGATGGGACTTTCACTGGCAGATAGCTGATGTTATACAGTAACTTGGCTACTTTTATCCGTGCAGGAACGGGGAAAGAATACAATTTCCTGCCGGACGGCCTGTCGTAAAAGGCAACAAAACAACCCACAGCCAGGTGGTAGGACATTTGCCCCATAACAGCCTTGATTTGTGTTCCGGCATTAGTGACCAGGTGCCAGTCCCCCTTAAGAGAGCAGCAGCGCATTTGTAGCACCTTGCAAATGTCCATAGGTGATGGTAACCGCTTTCCATCAAGTGAGCTGTCTGCCTGTGTGCTGAACTCCGGCAATAAAAAATAAATAAAAAAAACTTTCATTACGATTTTTTAGGCTACCGCGAAATTCCACGCGGGCGAAGTCGCGGGCACAGCTAGTTCTGTATAAAAACTTTTTACACTTTTTGAGTGCATACATGAATCGTAGACTCTTCCCGCCACGTTTGCCCTGAAAACGTTTTTCAAAAATTTAATGATTATTCGTAAACAGGCAATAGGTAGCCTCAGTCGCCTTGACAACATCAAGCTAATGGCAAAAGCATTTAATGCACACAACACTCCTTTGAATGTCGTAAAACATACCATTTAGCGGTGATTTGTTGTAAATAGTTTACGTCCATAAAGCTGTTACATTGTAATATTTACCGCGTTGTTCTAACTACTGTTACGAGTTGCGAGACTCGAATTAAAAGGCCGTTGGAATTATTATAGAGTTTATTAGAACTATACAAACACGTATAAACACAGGTACAAATATAACCGAACACAACAAATTCAAACGTAATGCAGAAGGTCGTGACTCAATAAAACGCGCAAAGTCCGTCACTAATAGATTCCCGACTGTACAAACGTCTCGACTGCTTCCTCTCTCCATCGTGCCATTATTTTATACTTCACCAATGCAAGTGTGCCCGTATCGTATCGTCGACATAGTTTCCTAGAATCAGCTTGTACTTAATCCGTAATACCTGACTAATGATACCTGTAAGCGGCCATAAACGAGTGCAATAGGCTGTTCTCCACAATAACTAGAAACGTATGCCAATAAATAAGTAAACAAAAGAAGACGATCATAAAAGAATTACAATTAGATCAAATGCCGACAGGTAATAAATTTTGTTTTTACAGATATGCAGGTGGCATTTGTCCTCTACATACTACATTCCTTTTGATCAGGCTTCAGTACGATTCGCATTATGGAATAATTCTTAGATAAATGTAATATTTCAGCCCAAAATTTAAAATTAAATTAAATTAAAATTAAAAGTTAAAATTCCAAGTCATAGTGTTCTTCGCAACATATATTACACATATAGGAATCGCATCAAGATTTTTAGAATATGCGTAGGGTAAAGCAGACCCATGTTGGCACCCCCCCCTTTCCCTTAATGATTGGCAGACTCTAAATATATTCAAAACATATACATGTAATAAAATTGTAGTGGTCGAATTTCTGTACAATGAAAAAGAAAATGCTAAAAACCAAGTCAGGGGGATGTAAGAGTGAAATAAAACGAATTTAGATTTTATTTAAATTTTTGTTTCTCTGTTTGTACCGGCTAATCTCTGAAACGACTGGACCGATTTAAATGAAATTTTGTATAGTAGTAGCTTATATCCCTGGTCAACATACAGGATACTTTTAATCCCGAAAAATTAAAGAGTTCTCGTGGGATCGTTAAAAAAACTTTAATTACTTAAACAGCTTATGCACCTAATTAAGTATTGATATTGCCGGTATCATCACCATACAATAAAACAATTTATACATTAAAAAACAATTAGGCTATATATCATCACGCTAAGACCAATAGGAGCGGAGCACCAATGAAGAATGTTTTAAAATCGGGAGGGTTTTTTTAACTATTCCACCCGGACGAAGTCGCGGGCAGAATAGTTCGTTCGCCGTTAAGAATGCAATGAGTCATCAGTGCAACTGCAGGGTAAAGGTCTATTCACAGTGCTGTTAAAATTCAAACAAAAATTAAAGATTAAGTTTAATGAATTTAAAAAATACACTTAAAAGTTAAAAATCAAAATTAAGTCATTAATATTTTAATGACTGTCACTAGTATCCTCGGTAGTATTTATAATATTCACAATCACATTTAAATGAGACTGTTTAAAATACTTAAAAACATTGTAAATTACTTTTCTCTCTCCACTATGAATTACCGAACCACTTTTATTTTTACGAATTGGTGAGGTATTCATTTTTTTTAATATAAATCAGTTAAAACAATTACAGGACACAACCGTCGCGTTCGAAGCTATGCCTTCAATATAGTCACTGTGAACTTGACCTTGTAATTTGAAAAGAATTGATTGGTTAGGGGGCGGGGCTAGGCCGGCGAACAATGATGACTCACTGCATTCTTAACGCGACCGAACTATATATATAGTAAAAAAATATAATGACATCATTTTACCTGAAACTTTCATGCCATAGCCGTGTTCGTCGCGTACGACGGTCACGGTGAGGAACTCGTCGCCGCCCGGCGACCCCGCCCCGCCCAACATCACCTGCAACAATATAATTGCTCATTAACTGGTAATTTATACCCTGAAAGAATCAGGCAAAGGATCCATTTACAATAAGTCCTAAAACAGTTTTATTTATAAAAATCAATTGCAGTTTACTCTGGCTAAAACTCAAAATCGGCTTGACCGATTTTGATTGAATTTTGTGTTTGTTTGAATGGGTCCCGGGACGATTCGGATCACAATTGGAAACGATAGGTGGCGTTACAGTCACGTTCTAGATTTTTATTTCTTTAGAGCAGGACAATAATTTTCAATAAACATCGAGCCTGTTATAGAAAAACAACGTAAGCGACATTATACATAAAATTTTACAGAAAGCCGCTTTACAAATTATTTTTTAATACATTACTCATAGATCTCCGATTTTTAGTATATTCATAATGTTGCAATTATCACACATATGGGTCTAAGGGCATTTGTGTTAGGATCTAAATTATTTTAGTTACATGTTACAATAAAAAAGTAAAATATGTAAACTTTGTCGCTTAGGTCGTTTTTTCATAACACGCCCGATATCACGATAAAAATATTTTTTTTGATTATTCAAACTATAAATTATAAGCTATTTGACTCGTTTTATTTTATTGCACGAGTATATGACAGACAGCCCACGTGATGGAAAGCGGTTACCAGCGCCTATGGACATTTGCAACATTGGAGATGCTACCAATGTGCTGTCGTCGGCCTTGAAGGGGTGCGGGAACACCTGGCGATACCGCAATAAAACTCAAGGCTGTTATGGCAACATACTCTAGAGCTCAAGCCTGATATTACAATCATGTCGGAATAATCGTTCAATAGCTTCATAATGGCAACACAGTGGCTGCTTTTGTATAGAAACCAGTAATCAACCATTCCCTCATGATTGTCATAGTAGATTTGAGGCATAGTGGTAGTAGTATAAATCCGTTGCATCGCTCAGAGTCTATTCGAGACAATTCTTTTTTATTAAGTGAGTCCAGCAGCCAGGGAGACGGTATACCTGATGGCAAGCGGTTACCATCCTATGGATATTTGTAACAACAAAGGTGCTACCAATGCGCTGCCGCTCTCTAAAGGGAGACTGGAACCTGGCCACTAATGCACAATTAAAGGCTGTTGTGGCGGCATACTCTAAACCAGGGGTGGTAATCATCTAGACGGGCAAATACCCTATCACCTGGCTGTGGTTTTTTTTGTCGCCTCTTACGACAGGTCGCCCAGCGGTAGGAAATTGTATTCTTTCTCTGTTCCTGCACAGTGAAAAAATTGTAATATTACATTTGGGGCACAAGGGTAGTAGTATCTTAAATAAATCTCTTGCATCGTTCAGTGCCTTCTTCTACTTCAGTCAGTCTCTGTCCACTGCTGGACGTAGGCCTCCCAAGTTTGCGCCACATATCCCGGTCTCCCGTCCTCCTCATCCAGCCCCTGCAGGCGACCTTGCGCTGTTCGTCAGTCCACCGAGCTAGAGGCGCGAAGTGGTCTCCACTCCAAGACTCTTTTGGTCCATCGGCCGTCGGTCCTGCGACAGACGTGACCGGCCCACTGCCACTTCAACTTGCTAATCTTGTGAGCTATGTCGGTTAGCTTGATCCTCTTAACGGATATCCTCATTTCAGATTCTATCCATAAGAGAAACAACTAACCTATCACGCTCCATAGCCCGTTGAGCGACTTTGAATTTTGTGGACCAGTCCCGCTGTCAATGTCCATGTCTCGGCACCATATGTAGCCGGGAATAGCTGGTCGCAGTACCGGCGTACTCGCATCGGAGACACTGCTGCCCGACTCTGATCAAGGGAATTATGTAAGCCGGATTTTTTCTTGATGGTTATCCGCCATCGATTGGTCGCCAGAGCTTCGTTAATTGCCGGCAGGGGGTACCGCGGGCGAGAAAGGTTGACGTTTGGATTGCTAGATGAATTTCAGACACCCCTTACCCCCTTTTTTTGAGGCGGAGGAAATGCATTTCGCACACTACCGGGTGTCCTTTACCAGGGATTAGAGCAAAGCGACGACAGGTGTCCCATGTGCCCCGCGCTGTGGTAGGAAGAGCGTGAGACTTAGAACGTAGTTACGCCCACGCTGATCCTAGTGCATCAGTGCTTTACAATGCCCCGGGACAGGCAAACTCACTTCGTCAACAGAGGTGAAGAATCCTCTGCACCCTAGATGCTAGAGGGCCCCTGCAGCTGTATTTACGGGGAGAGATTTTGCGCATATCTGCTCCTCCGGGACCCCGACTGACGTCGATACCCGCGAGACGCATGTGCACCTCTCTCCCGTTCTCGTTCCGCGACCATCCCTTACCCCCTATTCGAACCCCCGTTAGGAGCCTACTCGAGACGAATTTTCATACAGACACAAATACAAAAATTCTAAAAACGAGCGTATATGATCTTATATCTTTGAAATCACAGGCGAAGATTTTATAATTTACTAGTATTGATATAAAGAGCAGTTTTCTATATAGTTTCTTACTTTGTACAAAAGTCGAATGACAACACAACATCCTTCCAAACACATGATATTCAAAATCCACAAATTCATGGACTACGTCAAGAAAGAGGAACTTAGAGTCGATCATTCCACTTCCTGCTACACGAATATTTTCTTATAAACTAAACGATAATCATCGACATTATTCAAGATAAAATCAAAGTGAAATTTTTATACGAAAGATTTAAATGACATATATTGAATCCATTCATCTTGATGCGATTCGAAAATTTGTATTCATATTTATTGGTTCCTCGTTTCACAAGTGTCATAACTCCAAAGAACAAAAAATTATGACAGCATTAAAATTGTATTAATTTCAAATGATAGATAAATAGACTGCAATCCAGTCATCAAGCAAAGCTTTAGAGATCCGTAATCAATGTAATAATAAATCTGTTGGAGATGTCGACTTTGCGCAATGAGTTTAAAAATTAGAATAAAATCAGGCGGGTTGATTCTGACTGCAGAATCCGAAAATGTAACTTTTGGATTTTATATATATCTGTCTGTTAGAACATCACGTGAAAATCATTAAATAGATTTTAACTTGACATAGAGCTAGCTTATATCCCGGGGACAGAAATTTATACTTTTTATCCCGATAAATGACATGATTTCAGTGGTTGGCAAAGCGAACAAAGTAATTCTGGTACATGCTAGTCTAATAATAAAAATTGTGAACATTCGTCTCTTCTACGGAACCTTTAACTATGTGGTCTAATCGTACTTGATCTAAGTTATTGATTACAGTTATACTAAGTATTTTAAAGGATCTTTTCTAGTTAATATTGTACAGATTATAGTTACGTTTGAAAAAGTTTATAATAAAACAGTACAATATCTAATTTAAAGTTGTAAACCGATATTAGATGATTCCGTTCTGTCTTTCAAACAAATTGAATCAATTTGATAGACACGTCTAATTATTATGGCAATTGAATATCTTCAAACACTTAATACTGAACTACATACAAAAAAAGGAATGACGTAATTTTTAATAAAACTGAAAAACACAATTTTACGCCTTATTCCCTTCTTCCTACAGAGCACTATCACAAAATCGAGAAACGTAACTACAGTACATAAACAAGACGGCAATAAAAATCATTTCAAAGCGAAATATACACGTAGTCTCGTAAATATCGACCGACCCAAATCCCAATTTCATTAAACGCCTGGACCGATGTATGGCGGATTCGGACACAAACTGTATTTAGTATTTATTAACAGGAAACATATGTTACTTAACACGTAGCATAGTTACTATTGTTATTTTAAATTTTCCCTGTCGGTATTGATCTCTAGTTTATTGGTTACTAGACATTTTCATATGACTTTGCTCGAGTTAACTTCGGATCAATCATCATCATCATCAACCAAGCGTTAAATCCCGGTTGCGTTCGGAGCGTTCGTTCCGACGCGCAACGACTTCATGCGGTCTTCAGAATCCTCCGTTTTGAGGCTAGCGATTTGTTCCCCATACATAGATAGTACATACATACCCCATACATACATTATCCGTGAAGGAACGGAGAAAGAATCCAATTGCCTACGGCCGGGCGACCTGTCGTAAGAGGCGACTAAACAACCCACAGCCAGGTGGTAGAGCATTTGCCCGACTGGATGGCTACCACCCCTGGTGTAGAGTATGCCGCCATAACAACCTTGAGTTGTGTTCCGGCATTAGTGACCAGGTTGCAGTCTCCCTCAAGAGAGCAGCAGCGCATTTGTAGCCTTTGGTGTTGCAATTGTCCATAGGCGATGGTAACCGTTTTCCATCAAGTGAGCCGTCTGCCTGTCTGCTGAACTCTTAGAATAAAATAAAAAAGCCAGCATTTCTTGGGCCTACCCCTTCGATCGGGATCTGGCTAGAGATTTGTTCCCTATATAGTTAGCCGGTCTCAGTAAAACGTGGCCGTACTAGCGTAAGTAACTCGCTTCCGGTTTCTCTGCTATGTCACGGGCATGAAGTCTGCCGCGGATGCGGGCGTTCCTGACACAGTCTTTCCGCATAACTCCACACGTCCCTTCGGATCAATATCCCGAGAATATTATCTTACTTTCACATCCGTTACCGAAAGAAGCAATCAGACATTTAAACTTAATTATTTTCAGCATTATATTTATTACTAGAATATGCCCGCGGCTTCGTCCACGCTTGACTTGAAATTCCCGCAGGATTCCCGGGACACAAAGTACAATGTAAGTTATTGTTTTAGTGAAAACTGTGTCGGAATAGGCTAACTTTTATGCACCCGAAGAACATCGAGTCGCTCCCGGGAAAATTTCCATGGGATTCCCGGGATAAAGAGTATCACATATTTTAGACATAAGATTTGCTACCATCAGGGAATAAATCGAATTGGAATTTGATTCTTTTTTAAAGAATTTAAATATATTATAACGATATGAAATGTGACGTCACGAAATTTAGAATCCCTCCCCTCCCTCGTCACATTTTGTTTCACTTCTACTGCGTGTGAATTGCACATATACACGATTTTTTTGTTTTTGTCCGTTTGTTCGGGATTCACGTAAAGACTACTGGGCCGATTTCGAAGCATTTTTTGTTGACTGATAGTAAATTCCCAGACATAAAATCTGCGGTACTGTATATCCCGAGAATCCTACGGGAATTTTCTTGGCACAGGTTTAAAGTGGCAAGGTCGATAAAAAAATTGATTACGATGCGAATATTTCACTAATCGATAAAATCTTTAGTAAAACAATTTGAGTTGTGTATAACTTTCATGTAATTTCTAATTTCACACTAAAAATCTATTACCGTGCTGAAAATATCCTTTGATTTAATATTTAGCTTAATAATTGTAATATTTGTTAGCTTCCCAACGTGCACAAGTCGCAGGCGAATTCTAGTTTAATAATAAATTGTTTATACTCTTAAAATGTAAAATTATAAAGAAAATGTATTTACGCCTACATAACCGTACAGTGCATGACGTGACTTCGACGTCCTGACAGCAGTTCGCTGCCAAAATTATGACAGCCGTCTAGACTTAAAAAAATTGTTACTGCTCTTCACGAAATAGCAATTATGGGTGTTTTCATAACACTATTAAAGCTCTTCTCTCGGCCTCGCTATTTTTAACCGTCTTAAAAAAAGGTGTTTCTCAAATTGTCGTCTCAATTTTTCCTTAAATTTAGGTTGCTTGGAAAAGATCGCTTTAACCGATAAGGACGCTTATTGAGTTGAAAATATGGTTTGTTTTTGTAATTGTATATTTTGGTGTGTTTTTATGTATGTACTAGCTGTTCCCGCGACTTTTTTTCGCGGACGACGAATTTATTTCGCGGTACCCTAAAAAAAATAGCCCAAGTTACTCCTTATAACATTAACTATATGCAATTGAAAGTTTCGTCAAATATTGGTCGAGCCGTTTTAGAGGTTAGCGGGAACAGAGACCAGACAGACAGACAAAAATTGTTAAATAATATTTTTTTTATACAAGTACCGTATATACTTTCATATGCATTTAATAAAAAGCTATTATTTTGACATTACAAACAGGCACTTCAATTTTATTTATCTACTAGCTGCGCCCGCATTTCCACCCGGGAAAATCGTTATATTTTGGATAATTCACACCATATCTTATCTTAGTGGGAGGCCCACTGCTGGAGTGGGACATTTATGGGCTGCTATTATTATATATTATTATACACCATATCTTTATGAATTATAACCTACGTGTTATTCTGATGTGTAAGCTATATTACTGTAAAGATTCATCAAAATCCATTCAGTAGTTTTTGCGTGAAAGAATAACAAACATACATCAGTACATCCATTCTTACAAACTTTCGCGTTTATAATGTTACAACTTAGCCAAAATTCCACGAAGCACACCGACAAAGTAAATGTACATCTGCCTGCCATAAGCCCGGGTTATTACTTCCCGCATTTGGATTTCTTTAGTTTACTTAGAAAAACAGTATATTGTGTATTGTACTAATTTTTGGCCGTTCGCAGGAATAATTAAGCAGGTGTTCAGATTATGTTTTCTGGGAATTGCGCCGACGCTTGCCAGGTAGACATATGGCATCGGTGCATTATAAAACAATGCCCGAACGGAGGGGTGAGGCAGTCTAGCGAGAACCACGATCAAAGCAAGACGTGTACATTCGATAAGCGATATAGTGACGGACTTTGCGCGTGTTATTTAATTGTACATTACATTTGGACATGTTGCGTCCGGTTATATTTGGACCTCTGTTATACGTGTTTGTATAGTTCTAATAAATCATATAGTAATTCCAAACGGCATTTTAATTCGAGTCCCGTAACTCGTAACAATAATATTTATAGAGATATATTTCAGTTCAGCCATAAGTTACGTGGGGAACAAATGTCTAGCCATGCCGCCTCCGCCAGGTCCCGGTCGAAGGGGTAGGTCCAAGAAATGCTGGCTTGAGGTCGTGAGGGATGACATGCGTACCAATGGTCTCAATACAAGGGATGCCGAATCGGGCGAAGTGGAGAAGAAAAAGTAGGAAAGCGGAACCTGGGCGTCGAAGTAATCGCTCCTGACGCAACCGGGATTTAACGCTCGGATGATGACGATGACGTTCAGTCATAAGTTTTCAACAGGTAGTTTCATATAAAACTCATTGATAATGAATACCACATAAGAAACTTAAAAGTGAGAAATGAAAACTTTCTATCAAAAATGAAACGGACTTCAGGAGTACCTAAAAAGCAAAAAATGAATTCGAATTCGGTGCCAAATCCAAAAATAAAAAAACCAACGCGACCGACCCATTGCCACTTCAGCTTGCTTATTTTCCGAACTATGTTGGTAACCTTGGTTCTCTTACAGACACTGTCATCTCTGAATTGTCGTAAGTCAATTTCTTCAAAAAATGTGGTAACGCAAGAGCGAGATAGCGATGACACAAAACTGTAGTCAGAAAGAAACAAGATTTCAACCTTCGTTCCATTCACGAATACTCAACGTACATACTTCTGAATGAAATCTAAATTAATCCTAACAGATATAAAACTTTTGTTTATTTGATATAACCACACGGGATACAGAGATTAACTGGATTGCAGGCGCCGGTTTATGACGCCCAAATGTAACTACACATGATATTACAGCTGCACAATATAGCAAACAAAAATATATATAATTATTGAAAATAAAAATAAATCTTATAAATATTGTTACGAGTGCGGGAATCGAATTAAAATGCCCTCGGAATTATTATAGATTTTATTAGAACTATACAAACACGTATAACACAGGTACAAATATAACCGAATACAACAAATCCAAACGTAATGCAGAAGGTCGTAATTCAATAAAACGCGCAAAGTCCGTCACTAATAGATTCCCGAATGTACACAAGTCTCGCCTTGATCGTGGTTCTCGCACGACTGCCCCCTCTCTCCATCATGCATGCGGCCATAAACCAGTACAATAGGCTGTTCTCCACAATAACTAGAAACATATGCCAATAAATAAATAAACAAAAGAAGACGATCATAAAAGAATTACAATTAGTTCAAATGTTGACAGGTAATAAAATGTGTTCTTACAGATTTACATGTGGCATTTGTCTTTGTCGAAACCTAAGTTGTAACAATGTTTGTACATATTTAATTTATAAAGTAATTTAAGTATGTATATTTAATATATAAAATATGTAGTTTAAGTATGTTTGTTTATGATCTACCTAATAATCTGCTCCACCAACATCGCCAGATTAGATTAAACTATTCCTTACGGCAGGTTGCCGTTGCTTATTGCTTTAAGCGATAAGGCTACCTACTGTTTCTACCATGACAATATTGTAATTGTGTATTTTTTTAAATTGTATATTTGCTGAGCAATAAAGTGTTATCTATCTATCTATCCATCTATCTAAACTAGAGCTTTCCCTGCAGCTGCGCGTGCGTTTATATCGAACTAGCATATGCCTGCGGTTTCGCTGGCGTTAAATTTTCTCAATCGATTAAAACTTTTTTCTATCCCTCGGGAATGGTACATTTTTCTGGATGACAGGTATCCTACGCCACCCTTTTTATTACGAGGGTAAATCCGTTTGCGGTCTATCCACCGCGGGGAAAACGCGGTGGGGAGTGTGGCACTCGTCACGTTGGGGTGGCACTAGCACCGCAAGCAAGAAGTACTGTTGCCACACCACGATCGAGGCACCCACGAATACCCCTGGGTTCCTTCCTTACCCTTAGCCCAGGAAGACCTGCCAGACCTCAAGACACAGTGAGCTCTTTCTGCGTGCAACGGAACACAAACCAAATTGTTTGATAATTTCTTTTTATTTTTTCTCTCGCCCATTTTAATATTATATAAAATTATTAGAGCTAGGCATGTTTACTAAAGAGTTTCTTGCGCCGCTTCTCCTCTTCAAGCCATAACATGTTGCGAAGCGATGGTAAATTAGATTAGGCTCCCATAGAGTAATTAATAACCATAAACAAAATTAAACGAACAAGCTGTCGGTAGGCTAAATAACACTTTGACTACTACTACTACTACTACTACGCTACTGAAGTGGCCGAAACGTCGGAATAATAAAAATAAATTATTTTGACTTTGAATTGTGCCAAGCACACGTGAGTGTTATTAACCCATAAAACCGTTAGCATGGCCGATATCGATTCATTCTTCTTAGTAAATGTACAAAAATTGACAATTCATATCTAATCTATTTCAACAAGCGGCAACTCATTTTCCATTTAACCGCCTAACCCGGCCAAGGTTGGCGAATCCTTCAACCGATTTCGAATTGTTGTCAATTTACGAACGCGATTCATTAAGACCAGTTTCTAATATCTTACCGACCGTTCATTTGCCTTACCATCGATTAAAATTTGACATAAGCTCCGTACAAGTAATGTCAAAATCCAACCGATGGTAGAGCAAGTGAATGATAAGTAAGAGAGAGAGAGGGAGAGAGAGAGGTAACATTTTATTGCACACCAAAATATACAATTACAAAAACAGACCATATTTGCAATATTTTCTAGGCAATACGATAGGCGGCCTTATCGCTCAAAGCGATCACTTCCGGGCTACCTAAGTTTAAAAAAATAATTCAGGCGATGTAAGTAAGGTATATGAACCAGCCACAAAGTACTGTACATTTGTTTAGTTGCATAGTAGTTGTCATGTTTCGTTTTAAGGGTAATAATTAATTTTCTGTATCGTCTTATTTCTAAACGATACAATCGGTCATTTCCTTAATTGAAAAATAATGTTATATTTTCATTTATTCTGTGATTAGCGCGTTTTGTATAGAGTAGTTGTCTATAATTTACCATAATTTCATGTAACAATATTTATCCTTAATATGACATGGTCGTTGTGTAGATTATAATCCAAAATCTCTCAATTGTATATAGGTATAGACGGTATTCACTACATTTTATTTTCATGTTGGCAGATGCGATAGATTTTTTATACTGTATTCGATTTATTTTGTTATATGTGAAACTTATATAAAATATTATCTAAAATTTCCAAACAATGTAATAAATTCTTGTCATTCATAACCTATTTTTTTTAAATGGTTTACCAATGACTTCAATCCACTATCGATTGTCCCAATTTACTAAGTTTCTTATACTGTAAAATTGTTGGAGAGATGGCGAGGTGTTCTAAAAATGTTTGTCGAATGTGTAGAGTGGTAGCTGAAATGTTCTTAAGCCGTGAGGTTCTCTGATTATAAGTATTGTGACCAGTTCTTGTTCTTTTATTACTATAAACCCTTCTAAGTTGTTGCAAGTATTACAATAAATACATCGTAACTTATAATGTAAAATTAATTTCTTCCTTTAATACCATTTAATGGTAGTACATAATATTGCACGCTTAAGAACTTTTTTTAACGAGGGGATAGCCGTTTGAGGACTATCCACACCCGCTAAAACCCCCTGTCCCTGGAGCCCTATCCACTGCCGCAGGCCAACATATCCCCCGCGTCATTTTCCGTCCGACGTGGGGCGGCTCAATGTCTCGTCCTACGGGAGGAGAGCTTCTCGACGCCATAATTAGCGGGAACCCAATTATATTGTTACGAGCTACATGACTCGAATTAAAAATGCCGTTGGAACTACTATAGAATTTATTAGAACTGTACAAACACGTATAAAAACAAATACAAATAAAACTGGACGCAACCAGTTCACACTGCACGATTCAATACAATTCGACCGCGCAAAGTCCGTCGTTTATATCGCTAATCGAGAGTACTAGAAAACATCTTACTCGCTTCGTAGTCGTCGTTTGACTGCCCGCCCCTCCATTCGGGCATCGTTTTATACTCACTACACAGTACAAAGACATTGGAGGCGCACACTGAGTTTGTAACAAATATTAATTTGCACACCTGCGAACGTCCACAAAGTCGAAAACAATAACAATAGGGATTAGTTAGACGCTAATGATGGTTATAAAACAAGTAGAAAAACAATAGCATGTTCCAAATTCAAAAGATAAAAGAGTTCCTTAATCCGGGAGGACAATAAGCTGCGCTTACAATAGGCTGTGCGGCTTATCTTTGACGGCATGTAACAATATAATCTTTTAGAAACGAGAATATAAACCCAACATTATTTATCATCCGTGCAGGAATGGAGAAAGAATACAATTTCCTGCGGCCGGGCGGCCTTTCGTAAGAGGCGACAAAACAACCCACAGCCAGGTGGTAGGGCATTTGCCCGACTGGATGGCTACCACCCCTGGTCTAAAGTATGTCGCCATAACAACCTTGAGTTGTGTTCCGGCATTAGTGACCAGGTTCCAGTCTCCCTTAAGAGAGCAGCAGCTCATTTGTAACTAGCTTGTGTACTCATTTCTCACCTTATAATATAATTTTACATCATAGACCAGTCAGCGGCTGGTCTTAACAGACCAACATTACGATGTAACTAATACGCCTTTTCGGACAAGTTTATTTATTTAATTTTAGTTATTTTGTCCTAAATACAAATAACAATTTATTTTTAAAAATAATTATATTCTCTTAAAATAAATATGTGTAATATATTAAACATTTACTTATTTATCTATTGTAATATATGTTAATATAAAATGCTTGTCACATATAATGTTAACAAGTAAATTTATTTAGATTTTTTTTTTGTATATACGTAAATATATTAGTATTATATTGATGTATGTATTCAATTTTTAAATTAGTGTAAGTATGTATATTTAAATTGTACAGTCCTATCTTTTTTCTGCTCCACCTACATCGCCAGATTAGTTAATTTCTTTTAAGCCAGGTTGCCTGGAAGAGATCGCTTTTAGCGATATGGCCGCCTGTTGTTTTACCAAGAAGTTTTGTAATTATGCATTTTATTTCTGTATTTATTTATTTTGGTGAGCAATAAAGTGTTATCTATCTATATTCTCGACTATATTTCAACCTAGCGCGTTGAGATATGGTCTGTATTTACACTGCGACGCGGCGGCGACGTTCGGCGCCGACGCCGCAGCGGCGTCCGCGTGTCTGCCGCATCACGATCGATGGCCATTGTTACAAAACGCTTTAGTATGCAAAACGCGTGAAAACTCTCCAAAAAACATTTTAGTCGGTCACGTCTGATGCGCGGCCGATCGTCGGCGTCGATGATACATACCACTAACACAAGTATGCGCTTAGCCTTACACAATTTATATATATATATATATAATAGCAGCCCATAAATGTCGCACTGCTGGGCTCGGGCCTCCCACTATAGGGGGGAACGGACAGTATACCCGCCACGCTTGTCCAAGGCGGCTTGGCAGGTTGGACACATCGGTTATCTCGATGTGCAGGTTGCATCACGATGTTTTCCTTCACCGTTATTATTAGCACGTGGTAATTGTAACAATATGCACATTAGATCAGAAAACTGACTAAGTGGTGCATGCGTTCCGGCCAGGATCGAACCCGCGCCCTTTGAGTTTGGGACGCGTGCGCTAGCCATTACGCTACCACGACTTGTAGCGTACTTGCTACACAATTTGTATAAGGCTAAATAGTTAACCGCTGTTATTGAGTAGGCTAAAACTTTGCCACCCTTTTTACTGCACTGCGATAACTACGAGTTGGTTTATTCTCATGATAAATTTCGTACACGAACTTTCCGTTATTTACTATGTTCTGGGTGTCCGGGATCGACCTCAGAGTGATCCGTCGTATATTACCCATAACACAAGCATAACTTGCTTAACTTTCATATATACAATGTCTGTTTGTCTGCCATTTTTTAAATATTTTATACTACGTCTATTCACATGACGGTAAATTTTGTTTTTTCGCCAGACAAATATACACTTTATGCATGCGAAGAAGTTTCAATTGTGTTATGGGTAATATACAATGGATAACACCCGATTCTAGACACCCAGATCACCTATACAGATAAGTAAAATTGAAATGTCTGTTTTTAATGTCAAAAAAATTTTCAGGGGGATAATTCCGATCCAGCAGATTACGTAAATGGAATTTTTAGAATTTTTGTCTACCTGTCTGTCTGAATGTTCCCGCTAATCTCTGAAACGGCTGGACCGAATTTGACGGGACTTTAGCTGGTATTATTGAGTAATCAAGGCTATTTTTAAAATTAGAGTTCAGCGCAAAATAAAATCCACAAGCACGTAGTCGGGAGCGCAGTTTGTAGTAAATAACAGAAAGAACGTATTGTTACGAGCTACAGGACTCGAATTAATATAAATGCCGTTGGAATTACTACAGAGTTTATTACAACTGTACAAACACGTATAAAACAAATACAAATAAAACTGGATGCAACTTGTTCACACTGCACGATTCAATGCAATTCGACACGCGTAAAGTCCGTCGTCCATATCGCTAATCGAAAGTACTACAAACGTCTTACTCGTATCGTAATCGTTGCTTGACTGCCGCACCCCTCCATTCGGTTATTGTTTTATAGTCAACTGTACAATACACAATCGTTTGCGTGGGCTGGGTTCTTCCAAGAAAATATCATTTGCACACCTGCGAACGGCCAACAATGTCCAAAACAATAAGGATTAGTTCGACGCTAATGATGGTTATAAAAGAAGTAGAAAAACAATAGCATGTTTTTCTTAATTACAAATTCAAAACACAAAAGAATTCCTATATCTGGAAAAACAATAAACTGCGCTTACGACAGGCAGCTGTGCATTTGTCTTTGACGGCATGTAACAGTTTAAAAAATGTATCATGCGAGGAATCGAATTCGGGATTTTTAGAGTAACTTTAAATGAATTCCGATGACGCACTTCCCTGTCCTATCCCATCCCCTGTTCCATATCCCAAATCCCTCTATCTCCTCCGTTTTATCCAATCCCCTCTATCCCAATTCTTCCTGTCTGATTCCTCTATCTCCTTCTAAGGCTGGCATCGCGTTAGCTTTGGTGTTACAATGGTCTATAGGCGATACTAACCACTTCCCATGAGCAGGGCCTTCTGCCTGTTTGCAAGCTTCGCATTCAAAACAACACTGCTCTTTATTAAATGCCTAAATATAAGTAACCATTTCTATGGTTCCGTAGTCGTCGTGCATTAATGGTCAAATGATGGATATAACCAGCTACGGAAGCTCGATTCACGAAGACCAACACGCACTTGATCGAACAATAAGAAGACATATTAATGCTACGTTTTAACAGTTTTAAGCGCAGCATTTTATTTGAGTTTTGTTCCGAGGTTTCGACCGCTTTTGAGCCGTAATGAAAAACATATTTAGAAAGAAAAGGTTTAGATTTGTTACGCTACATTACAACTTCTCATTAGTTGCAAACGAATGGTTCTCAAACTAATTAAAATAAATGGGTCACGCTTTCCATATTATTATTATCTTGTTTTCTCGCTAAAGTTTTATCATCATAAAGTTTCAACCTCAACCCGGCAGCTTCAGTTTAATAAGCCGCCTTTTAATGCATAATCCACTATATTCCACGATTTTGAAAATAAAAGTCAAAGAGCTTCGTGTTGTAACATAAAAGAAAATTAAGTCACTTAAATTCTATACTATACTGTCAATCAAATGACAAAATAAGAGGAAGCTGATAAAATAATCAGAATTGCGTTCCGGAATCAGTGGTCAGGTTCCAGTCCCCCATTGAAGTCAATATAGCACATTGATAGCACCTTTGGTGTTGCAAGTGTCCATAGGCGACGGTAAGCACTTTTCATCAGAAGGGCAGTGAACCTATTTGCTGTACTCCATTAAATAATCACTTTGCAATATCAAAACAATCAATCAACCAGACGGACATGATGGTCCCAGACGCCCCACCTGTTACCGTCGCCTATGTACGCTCGTAACACCAAGGGCACCGCCAATGCTTTGCTGTTCTCGAAGAAATTTTATGACGTCCTTCTTAAACAATCTCAGCAGAGGGAAAACATCGATGGGAAGTTCCCTCCAGGTTATTGTAATACTCAGCGGAAGAAACGTTCTACACCAGGACTACCCAAATTGTGGGTCGTGACCCACCAGTGGGTCGCTAACGAATACTGAGTGGGCCCTGAAACGTATAATGACAAAAAACATTAAGCAAACATCTTTCTCATTTAAATAGCACTCCTTGTATTCAATGAAATATTACAATTTTCTAGTATAACTGAATATGTTTTTCTTATATAATTATTTATTTTATTGCGAATAGGGATGGGGGGCAGATAAGGGGAGAGGGAAGTTGGCCATCGAAATTCACTCATCGTACGAAATACGATTAGCTTAAGGTATTTATTCACTTCATTCATATAGTACGCCCCTTTTTTCTTTGTGGCAGGCAAGAGGTGACCACAAGTAACGAATTTGGAAGTTTTAATGGGTGGCTCGCGACGAAGTCAAATTTGGGAACCACTGTTGTAAGGAATCGTTGCATAGCTCAATGTTTTAGCTAGGACAACTACGAAACCCTAAAAATCTAATAAATTTTAATCTTTCCAAATATTAATTATAACGCACAAAATTATTCAATATTTTACGACCTTAAGGCCCTGAATACGCCATGTGGCCAATAAAAAAACATGGCACATTTCCAAAACATTCCTTTTGGCAACTATCACTTTGTCATACGAACTAGACAATTTTCATGACAGTCGTAAATAATTAATTATAATAAAACTAAAAACAGTACCAGGAAGCGGCTGATACACCACGGTGACTGGAGTTTAAAGCTCATACTATCTAGATATAAAATCCCAAAGTTCTTTATCACTGAATTCCTCCTATATCGAATTTAGACCCGGATGGTGGCGCAGCAATCGGGTCCTAGATTTTTATTTGTTCAGGGCAGGACGACATCTGTCGGGACCGCCAGTACTATGAGAAATGTTAAAACGCGTTTAATGTATAGTTCGCTCTAGTATATAGTAATACTAATTCCTGCGTTGGGGTGGCCTGTCGTAAGAGGCGACCACACAACCCACAGCCAGGTGGTAGGGCATTTGCTCGTCTGGGTGGCTACAACTCCTGCTTTTGTCCTCCCTTCGAAGCCGGCAGCACAGTGGTAGTACCTTTGGTATTACCTACGGCGCGGTTTTGCTTTTCCACTGTGATATAGGGTTATTTAGGAAGGGCGTTCTAAAATTTCTTGGAGGTTGCAAATATCCATAGGCGACGGTAACCGCATTCCATCAGGTGGGCTGTCTGCCTGTTTGCCTGCTTCAGGCACTATAAAAAATATATTATATATTACATGAATTAATATCACAGAGTGGAAGGTTCTCAAGAAAATCTCGGACCCAACAATAAGAGGAGATGGCATCTGGAGGCCGAGCCCAACATAATTGGGGAGATAAAGTCTCACGTCATGTAGAACGTATGGAGGAGGATCGAGGAGTGAAGAAAGCATACTTGGGGCGACCAGTCGGTCGGCGACAGGTTGGTCGTCCCAAGTATCGCTGGAGGGACAGAGTGGAAGCTGACCTGACCGCACTACAAGCCCACAACTGGCAAGACACTGCTCAGGACAGAGGAAAGTGGCGTGCTCACGTGTCGGAGGCCCAGACTCACTTTCGGTCGCTGAACCAACGGATTTAGTTACATGAATTAACGTGTTGTTGTTACACATCTGGAAAGCGAAATACAAGCACGAAAAAGAAACCATTATGCATGTGATTTTTTTTTTATCTTGAAACTTTCATCAATTGAGTAACTGGGGCTCATTAAAATACCAACATTGCGTGATTATCAAGGTGAGCAAACGATTCACTTGGACAACTTCCGCGTGTCATAAAGTCATAAAAAGGAGAATAGGTCCGCTTTAGACTTTGCTTATATGACTATTTTTTTATATAAACAAATATTACATATTGATTATTAGCTGCGCCCCGTGGCCTCTCCCGCGTGGTGGGAAGATCGCTATATTTTGGATAAATGACACTATATCTTTATAAATTATAGCCTATGTGTAATTCTGATTAAATTTTGACTTATATATGTGACCTTCAAAAAGTGTTCTCCAGTGGAACTTATTTTGAATAAAAACTTTGAATTTGAATTTGATGTGTAGTTTTTGCGTGAAAGAGTAACAAACATACATCTTTAACCATGAATAGCTCAAGACGCAGATTTTATGAAATTATTGAGATAGCTTTTAATATACCATAATAAAGGTTTTTGCTAGTTTATAGCTCATTGACTTTCATTCCGAGATTTATCAATTTTTTTTTGCCTGATTTAAGTGGGCTAAATTACGTTTCTTCTGGCCATCACATAGTGCGGGCCACTTATGAGATAGACACTTTTCCGTCACTGGAAACAGTCAAACCTGAAAGTAAAAAAAAACTAGCAAAAAAAGGAAACCTACTTGAAAAGTAAGTAAAAAGCAAAAAACAAATATTTTCAACACCTTGAAGTCGGTGCGAAGTTAAAAAGTAGAAACTACTATATTTTGCAAAATTTGGTGTTGTTTTTTATGTTTTACTTGGCACACCGCCTTTAAGTGTGTCGTAGAAAATATATATATATATATATATATATATATATATATATATATATATATATATATATATATATATATATATATATATATTCTATTTAAGTAGTTACTCTTGAACTAAGGTTTCTATTTTGCTAGTTTTTTTTTATATGTTTAACTTTTAGTTACGTAAATGTGTTGTGCAACAGCAATTAAATTTAAATTAAACTATTTGAAGCTACACTGAATCCAAAGTAAAAAAATGATCAAAATCGGTTCAGAAACTAAAAATTAGAAAGAAAAGATTTATTGTCGTAAATGTATGCACACACAGGAAACATACGCGTAATAAGACGTTATACAAATGAATCAAAAATATACAATTGTAGTTAACAAAACACACAAAAAACGTAAGTACATAACATTCACGCCAATGAGGCTGTAACTCAACATTATGCTGCTACAAGGGCTGACGAAGCGCTGAAATTAAATATACATAAAAAAATATCTACACGACGAATTGAATATCTCCTCCTTATTTGAAATCGGTTAAAAATAATGAGCACTCGCAAATTTCTTTACCCTTACGACGAACAAAATAATTCTAAATAAAAGCGAATTAAAAAAATATACATAAAACTATTAACTGTATTTTAAATTCTCACATACGTAAATATATTAGTGAGTGGATTTTTTTGCAAAATATAATCGTACAACATAACAGAGATTGCAACAAACCGCGAGGCACGTTCCTAATTAAATCAGCGGCGTCATGTTATACAAACTGAATTCCAAATTTGTACGCGTGTAAGTTGGCGGTATTAAGGAGAATGTTGCACTTCATCGCCACAGTTCGCAAAAGACCGTGTCGAGATGAATTGCGAAGGCACTTGTAGAGCGTACTACAAGGACCGATTTTGACGGGGCTTTCACTGGCAGATAGCCAATGTTATAAGGAGTAACTTAGGCTATACTGTTCTTTTAAGGTTGCCGCAAAAAAATATCACGCGGACGAAGTCGCTGGCACAGCTAGTTATTAATATAATTTAAATGACCGCATTGGAACTTTTTTTTAACATTTCGCTCGCGTTGATTTCGAATCTATATTCCACAGAAACTATAGGAATAAAAAGTATAACCACTGTTATCTCAGTTATTAAAAATACATATTGTTAAGGAGGAGGTCAGTTGAGCGAGAACCACGATCGAAGCGAGACATGTGTACTACAATCGGGAATCTAATAGTGACGGACTTTGAGCGTTTTATTGAATTACGACCTTCTGCATTACGCATTTTAATTCGAGTCAATACACCAAATTTCATATTAATCGGTTCATCAATTCATGGCCATGTAAAAGGAACAAAGAAATATTCATACAAGTCACTTTCACAGCAAACTTCATCAAAGTATATAATATTGGTATGGCTTAACAGAATAATTGCAGTTAAGTAATGCACATACACGACACACGAGAAAAATTAAAGAAACCAGTCAACGCCTCTACAAATTCACAGTTTCTCACGCATCAATCATACGTTACAGTATTTATACTACACACAAACTTTTACGAAACAGGCTATCATATATCACCAAGCAGGACACCTAGATAAGATTAGGCTCGCAAGAATCTAACTGACGAGCCTAGAATTACTTGCTCCATTTACAATTTAATCCTTATACAGACCTGCATAAAGTTCATTTTTATTTGTACGTCATTGATCGAAGAAATATACATCATCCTTAAGAAATGAGTCACGCGTAGTGCACTTCTAAAACTAGAACATAACTGAGAACATCAAGTTCCCACGAATTACTACGAGGGGAATATGATCATTGTCAATGAACTTGGGCTACAGCAAAGACATGATTATAGGCTACTTTCAAACTGTCGCACTCAGAGTTTTAAGGATTTTAAGAGCTATTTAATATTGTTGTTTGGTTGCGCCGAAGAACACCTCCTTAGTAAATTCTCCCCTCTGGCCATCAACAAAAATAATAACTTTCGAAACAAGAACGCACAAAACAAAAAAAAAACACTAATGATTTGTGTCAATGTCATCGTTAATAATGTTGAACTATATAAAGAAACTAGGATATGCCTGCGACTTCATCCACACTTGACTTGCAATTCCCGTAGGATTCCCGGGACACAAAATAACGTAGCATTGAAAAAAAGAATGTAAGCTATCGTTTTAGTGGAAACAGTGTCGGATTAAGCTAATTTTTGTGCATCCAAACAACTTCAAACCGCTCCCGCGAAAATTTCCGCGGGATTCCCGGGATAAAAAGTAGCGCAGAGTTTAAGTCCAAGAATTAGCTGTCAATCAACGAAAACCGCATCGAAATCGGCCGAGTAGTATTTACGTTTACGTTGTTTTTTTTAAATATCTTCAATGTACAGACACGGCATGTTTAGAATTTTATAATATTACTAGCTGATGCCCGCGACATCGTCCGCGTGGTGCGGTTTTTTAACTATCCCACGGGAACTCTTTAGTTTTTTGGGATCAAAAGTATCCTATATGTTGACCAGGGATATAAACTACCACCATAATTTTTTTTATTTAAATCGGTCCAGTCGTTTCGGAGATTAGCCGGTACAAACAGAGAAACATAAAATTTTAAAAATCTAAATTAGTTCTATTTCACTTCTTACATCCCCCTGACTCAGTTTTTAGCATTTTTTTTCATTGTACAGAAATCCGACCTCTACAGTTTTATTATATTAGGTTGGGGAAAAAGTTTCTTCGCATTTTATATAAAAATTCAAAAAGTTTTTTATAAAGTTTATTTACATTTGACTAAAGTATGTAGGTGCCATTTTGTTGGATAACTTTTTGCCATCTTGTAGGTAGGGACTTGATCCCATTGCTATAAAAATTTTGGGGCTCCTGATCAAAAAACTGCGACATGCCGTCAAAGATACGCGCACAGCTGTCTGTTGTAAGCGCAGCTTATTGTCTCCCTCCGTCTGAGGAATTCTTTTGTATTTTGAATTGTAATCAAGAAAAACATGCTATTGTCTTTTTACTTGTTTTATAACCATCATTAGCGTCGAACTAATCCTTATTGTTATTGTTTTCGACTTTGTGGCCGTTCGCAGGTGTGCAAATTACTATTTCTCGGAAACTCAGTGCGCGCGGCCAATTTCTTTGTATGTACTGTGTAGTAAGTATAAGACAATGCCCGAATGGAGGGGTGGGCAGTCAAGCGACAACTACGAAACGAGTAAGACGTTTTCGAGTACTCTCGATTAGCGATATAGACGACGGACTTTACGCGTGTCGAATTGTATTGAATCGTGCAGTGTGAACTGGTTGTATCCAGTTTTATTTGTATTTCTTTTATACGTGTTTGTACAGTTCTAATACATTCTATAGTAGTTTCAACGGCATTTTTAATTCGAGTCCTGTAGCTCGTAACAATATGTATAGATAGAGAGATGAGAAAATTAGCTTTAATTTATAAATAACTCTATTCGCATTCTTAGTGGTTTGTGAAGACCCTGGGGGAAGAGAAGTGAAGACTGATGACGAGGTGTTTCTTCTTGGTCTTCCTTTTTACGCCCTTTCGAGCTCGGCCATCGCACCCGCTTTGTATTTTTGATCCGAATTAGCCCCCCTGACTTATTCTCTCTTTTTAAATTCTTCGTATAAACTCCAATCCTCTACAGATTTATAGATTATTAAATTTAATATCATTTGCAAGTACAATTTAAAATAAACCAAAGAAGTCCCAGAACCTGAACTTACTAGTTCTACTTATTAGTTCTAACTTTCTGTGTATGCTTAATTGCTTATTCATTATAATAAATCATAATAATGTTAAGTTGGTTTGGGCATGTAGAGAGAATGAATGAAAGCAGAATCACATAACAAGTATATGACAGCAATGTGACTGGTAGAGTCGATGCCGGTAGACCGAGACGTACTCACCATGATCAGATTGAAGATATTTTGAAGAAAGGTCAGATACAAAGTAGTTTAAATAAGCGTGTATGTATGAAAAGATTAATGAAAGTTGATGAAGCGAAAAGCGTTTGTCAGAATGGAGGAAGTGGACCTTGTCATTGACGTAATAAAAAAATACGCTGAATCCCACCAGCAACGGCTTCATCACCAATGTGATTGTCGAGAACATCCAGCTCCTTGATAATATAGATTTATTAAGAAGACTCAAAAGGACGAAACCATTTGAGTTAGTGTTATAATACTCTCATAATAATAAAGTGTAGTGCTATGTGGTAAACATTAACAAAGAACACATGAACAAATTGTCTTCTCCTTAATAAAGACAATAGGAAACGTGTTATTGGACACATTCTTAGTTTAAGTTATATCTAGTTATTTTAGGTCAGATTTAAATTACTCATTAGTCTTATTCCTTAGATTAGATTGTAATTTTACTGTTGTATCTCTAAGATACATCATTTACGAAAAAAAAAAGGATGTAGGAAAAGGAGGAGGACATGTAGTTAGCCGTGACTTCGCTGTCGTTTCAAACAGAAGATCATCATCGGGCCAAGACAATAGTCCTGAGCTTGAATCATTTTTTAGAACTTATGTATATCAAGACGTCTTGTTAGTTGGTATGTCCTTGTTTTCCCTATTATTTTTTTGTTTCGTTACCTTAATCATGCTTGTTTTAATTACGCATGTCCTTCGTAAAATAAACCCGTATTCTTCCTTTCTAAATAAATGAAGTCATAGGCACATCATGTTGTAGTCCTCTATACTGTTTCCAAGCGTTTATTTTACTTTTGACGTCTGCACATCTATCATGTTACATATTTCGTGACAGCCACACCCACATAAAACAAATGACATAATTGTCATACTTTATTGTTGTGGGTGACGTAATAGTGATGTTTTGTGAGTCATATAACGCACAGATCATTAAACCATCAACGCCACTTAAATAAATCGAAAATAATCGATTTTAGTCTATTACATTTTTTTTCACATTATTACAGAAATAGCTTATTTAATATATGTAAAACGTGCTAATTAAAATGTGGGTATATTTATTTAACGTTATTTCTAGCAAAAATATATAGATAAGTGAAATTGATTAAAACTTATTTATAAATGGAGTCGATTTTTATAACAAATCGAGTCGGCAGCGCATTACATGACTAATTGATCCGTCGTCGAGCTGTCAAAGTAAAATAAATTGGATAGGGTATAAATTCGCCCATTCCTCTCCACATAATCCTTACAAAAAGCAGCAATTATAATGAATCACAGAGCCTTAAGGAGTAAACGAAAGTGTTCGCCGATGAATATACACACATTTCTATCCTAAGGGATGGGATGTCGGACAAGATTCCACATGACTCATGGTGGAATGATTATTTGTATATTATTAAAATAGCATGTTTTAGCTTATGACTGATGTGGTACGCGAACTGGCCATCAGAATTAACTCCGCCCGTGAGAGTAACGTTGTATGATGAAATACGTTCACAGTGTGTGAACATTTATAAATAAGTATTGAGGATAAGAGAGAGAGAGAGATTCATTAGAATTTTTGAAAAACTGCATATCGTAGCGCTGTGGGAAAACCTCGGCAAGGAGCTCATTCCAAATCCCCACGGTACACCAGGGAAATGTTCTACAGAACCGTTGCGTACATGAGCGAAGCGGCTCAAGGAAGTGGGGATGAACTAAATATACTACATATGAAACTTCAAGAAATCGAATTCTAAAGGCACATTAATTTAAAAAAAAAAAACGTGCGCGCCTCGTGATGCCCGACAAAAGTGATAACTTAAACTAATCTAAGTTGAACTATTTAATATTGAAATTGTTTAACTTGAGAAATGCTTAAGTTATTACTTAAATTTTATGTATATAGGGCGTGGGTTAGAGTGAGAGAGGAGGAGCCTGCCTACCGCTGCCGTATGCGTGAGAAGAAAGGAAGCCTGGCGCCGTAACGCGTTACGTAACGAAGCGGTTTACCCTCCCATAAGAAGTTATCACTTCAAAAATCAAGATTGAAAAAGCGGCACAGAATAGAATTTGCATAATTTGCAAGTAGTTGGGGAGCGGAGTCGAATCCGTTGAGATGCTTTTCATCATATTACTAAACGTTACAACCACATATTGTACGACCGTACCAACTTATGACGTCATAAGTTTTCACAAGTAAAAGGAGTCAAATAACGTAATAAATTATTGTTTAAATAGTAATAAAAGTTATGTAACAATTTATTGTGACACGTATGTACACGTCCCTGTTATTTTTTTTTATTGCATGACATTAGCAGACAGGCAAACGTCCCACACGTTGAAATGCGGTTACCATCACCTGGAACCTGGCCAATAATACCGGAACGCAACTGTAGTTATGGCGGCATACTCTACACCAAAGGTGGTAGCCATCCAGAGGGGCAAAAACCCTACCACCTGGCTGTGGGTTGTTTTGTCGCCTCTTACGACAGGCCGCCCCAACGCAGAAAATCGTATTCTTTCTCCTTTCCTGCACCGATAATTCTTTTATTACTTATGTATTAGGTTGGGGAAAAAGTTTCTTCGCATTTTATATAAAAATTCAAAAGGTTTTTTTTATAAAGTTTATTTACATTTGACTAAAGTATGTAGGTGCCATTTTGTTGGATAACTATTTGCCATCTTGTAGGTAGGGAAGTGATCCCATTGCTATAAAAATTTTGGGGCTTCTGATCAAAAAAACTGCGAGAAGTGGTTTTGGCAGTCCTCTCGTGATGTTAACCTGACACGGCCTAAGGAATTCTACAGAGACCGAAACAGGTGAGAATCTGAAGGTGCAAGGTCAGGACTATACGGCGGATGCATTAACACCTTCCGGCCAAATTCTCGTAATTTTTGCTGAATGGCTAAAGATGTGTGAGATCTAGCGTTATCGTGGTGAAAAACCACACCCCTTCTGTAGATTAATTCCGGCCGCTTTCTCTCAACTTTTTGCTTTAATCTCATCAGTTGTTCGCAGTACAGTTCAGAATCGATGGTCCTGCCTGGCGGTAACAGCTCATAATGAATAATGCCCTTCCAATCCCACCATACACACAGCATCACCTTGTTGCGAGTTAACCCGGGTTTCGCCACAGTCTGTGAAGCCTGACCGGCCTTTGACCACGATCTTTTTCGCACGTTCTTGTCGTACGTGATCCACTTTTCATCACCAGTTATCAGCTTCTTCAAAAATGGTTCGGTTTCATTACGTCGTAAGAAAGAATCACAAATGAGTACACGGTTCATTAGATTTCTTTCAGTGAGCTCATGAGGCACCCAAATATCGAGCTTATTTGTGTACCCAGCTTTTTTCAAATGGTTTTTGGCCAAAACCGTTTTGTGGACAATTCCCAGTTCTCCAGCTACATCGTAACTACTAATATGCCGATCTTGCTCCACTTTTTAAAAAATAGCATCAATTTTGTCCGTAACAGGGCGACCAGAGCGACGTGCATCTTTGATATCAAAATTTCCGGATTAAAAACGCTTAAACCAAATTTGCGTACTCTCACAGATACTGCATTAGGTCCATAATAATCACAAATTTTTTTCGCGGCTTGTGTTGCATTTTTACCTTTTTTGTAGTAAAATTTTAAAATGTATCGAATTTCTTCATTACATTCACTCATTTTAACAATAAGAAAAACAAATGAACATCACACATTTTCCTAATTTGAATTTGGAATTGTCTTCTTTAAAATCAAAACTTTTTAATGATACCAAAACCAGCCACATACAAATGGTATAGCCAAAGAGATCTTATTACAAGTTCATACATACTATATGCGAAAAGACTTTTTCCCCAACCTATTAATCACGATTATACCGGTATTCTATTTAGAATCTTTATTTACAGAATTATATCAATAAAGTTATATTTACATTTCCATAGTCATTGGCGAAATCGAAATCCTTAATATGTTTTAGTCAGATCCGTCTGTCAGTGAGTTTTTGCAGCCCGCAGTCATTGTTTTAGAAACTACTGGGTCTATAAGAATAAAATATAATATACATCAGTTTAAATTTTTATCTACATATGCTACTACCGGCCTGAAAGAAATTTTATAACACCTTTTTTGACAACAAACCCCATATCGCATCTCGTCGAGCTGTAGGAACACCTCAACAGAAACGTTCTAGACTCCTAGAGAACCGTTGCAACTTGCATACATGAGCGAAGCGATTCTTCTTTAGGGTAACCAGCATAGGAGTGGAGGAGCGAGATGGAATGCTCCTCCGTCTCCGACTATATATTGTTGCGACCGAAAAAGACAAATTCACACCTGCATATCTGTTTTGCACATTGTATTACTTTTCGGCATTTGGACTTCTTTAGTTTACTCTTTGACAAGAAAAACAGCCCAGTGTGTATTGTAATCTTTTATGGTAGTCATTAGCGAGGTGTGATTCTAAGAAATTCGGTTCGCGCGGTCAGGTAGACATATTGCATTTGGGCAGCACAAAGCAAGGCCCCAATGGAGATATCGTCAGTCTAGCGATAACTACGAGCGAAGCAATACGTGTGTACCCCATGCGGTAATCTATTTAGTGACGGTCTTTGCGCGTTTTATGGAATTACGTTTGGACTGGTTGTGTTCAGTTATATTTGTAGGTACAATGTGTTATACGTGGTTGTATAGTTCTAATAAAATAAACTCTATAATAATTCCAACGGCATTTTAATTCGAGTCCTGCAACTCGTAACAATATATTCTTTGTACGTGTAATGATATGCGTCTTCAATTATTGCACAGCGCCATCTATTGGCTTGCAAGTGTTTCACTACACTTCCACAGTAGCAGAACCGAAGAATACTTGGAAATCGTCACCAACACAACTGTCGCCGAGTTATCGCGTGACAAACAATTACATTGACATTCAATTAAGCGCCAATCGCTGTATCGGTCCAACGACAAAGCTGTGAGAAATAAAAACAAACCATTTATCACGATAACCCGGTGGAGGCGGTCGGGCGGAACGCGACAGACGAGACTGCAAACTACACAGCGTGACTCATCGAGACAATATGACTTGAGAGGTGAGTAACTGGTAAGCCAGATAGCTAATTAGCAGTTGTTCACAAAACAATCACGGATAAGTTGTCAACTAATTCGCCAACTGGCTAGTGGTAGTCTAATAAAACCGAAAACTGTTGTTATTTTACCTGCTAATAAACCACCATTAGCTGGATGGCTATGTTTTTGGCATTTTAATAATTCAAATTCGATACTTTTTATTCAAAATAAGTTCCACCGGGGAAAACGTTTTGAAAGTCATACATATAGGTTAAAATTTAATTTTTCTTCCTATTCTATGTACACCGCTTCGCAACGTGTTATTGCTGGTAAGAAGAAGAATCAGCAAGAAACTCCCCAGCAACACGTCTAGCTAAATATTGTTTTTCTTCATATTTCTTATTCTATTTATATCTCAAGTTCTCTTTTTCTTTAATACGTTTTATACAGAATTATGTTACAGTATTACTTTTTGAAGAATTAATGGAGTTGTAGCAAACAGTGCATACTCAATAAGACCAAGACACAATAATATATATATATAATAAACCCACAGGGGGCTTTGTGATGAAGCCTTAGGTGAGTAGCGACACCTCGTACCTGACTCCGGGGGCCAAGGCAAGGCCCCCGCCTCCGTGCTTGCCTTAGCCAGCCGGCACGGAGTGGAGATCGCTAGAGCTAAGACTCAAGCTCCAGGTGTGGAAGTGATAAATGGCATCACGTCAGAAGTAGCTACGGTTAAACTGCAGCCCACCTCTCTACACCCCTTAGCCACTCACATCCTTGTCTTCTATGGCATTTTTAGGGGCCCATGCAGGGAGTGGCGAGTCACTGCCTGCTCATTTTTTCTTTTAGTGTCGCTTTATCGTTTCATCGAGTTTCAAATCACAATGATTCTAAAAAAGCTTCACTTCAAAAAGTTTTCTTTTATGTAAAACCTTATCTGAATCAAAATTAATATTTATGAAATATTCGTAATATTTTTTCGAGTATGTATTATGACCTCCAAAGTGTTCTCCAGTAGAAATTATCTATATATATAAAACAAAGTCGTGTTAGTTACACTATTTATAACTCAAGAACTGCATGATCGATTTTTATGATTTTTGTGTTTTCGGAATTATCTTCGTCCGGAATAGGATAAGGTTTTTTTTTATTTTTTTTATTGCAGGAGTTCAGCAGACAAGCAGACGGCCCACTTGATGGAAAGCGGTTACCATCGCCTATGGACATTTGCAACACCAAAAATGCTTCAAATGCGCTGCTGCTGTCTTAACTCAATGTTGTTACGGCGGCATCACTAGACCAGGGGTGGTAGCCATCCAGTCGGGCAAATGCCCTACCACCTGGCAAAAGTAAAGTATTAAAATGTGATATTTATCAATAAAAACCATAGCCATTCATTTGTTTATGATCTTTTGAGGCCGATTTCGGCAATGGTGACTGACTGCATTTAAACTCATTTTCATTTGTCTGATTTAGGTGAGTTATTTTTGAGTGTGTTCAAATGGGTCACGGGATGAATTAGATTCAAATTTGAACCAGGTAGATGGCACTGCAATCGGTTTCTAGATTTTTATTTTTTAAGAGCAAGACAACGTCTGCGGGGTACAGCTATGAATAAAAACTTTTGAATATGAATTTGAGATTTGCGTAATACAGATTAGTCGTAAATAATTTCTGTCAATTGATATCTTCAAGGATGTGGTGATGCAAGAGCGAGACAGCGAACTCCATTTAGGTAGGGCCTTAACGCGACCGAAGCCGCGGGCAAATAGCTACTATTATTTACATAGTGAGCGTTGTTTTTTGTCAGCAGTTCAACATTGAGGCAACAAGGCCGAACAAGCAAGGCGCCCCGCAAACACGGTATAAGTTTGACGTAACCACACGAAATGGGAATGTGTAATCATTATTCATTGTAACCTTGGCGAGGTCACAAGCATTGTGTCACAACAAAACAAGCTTTTGGAGTCGATGCTATCAGATAGGAATTCCTTATTGCGGACGCTTTTATACTTACTAGTAGTCGCCGGTGGTCGAAATTCATTTTAAATGTGGTCGAAATTCATTTTAAATGTGGTCGAAATTCATTTTAAATGTGGTCGAAATTCAAATTGAAAATTATTAAGGTTCTGTTGTTAAAGACTTCTATAATGACCGATTTCGCCAAAGCTACACTGTTAATTTGACTTTAACAATAAACAAGAGTATATTATATATGCGGGTGTGTGTCAAATACATGGTAGTGTGTGTAAAGTTTTTTTTTTAATTGATTTAGTGTATTTTATATGCATAATTTAAAAAAATATTAGCTTTCTGCGCTCCTTCTCTATATAAACTATAAGTGTGCGAAAAACCATACTCTTCCGTCCGCGCAAGTTTTGTAAAAAGGGGTAGAAAGTTTTTGCTTCACGTATTAATATATAGATTACTGGGAGGTAGAGAATACAATCGGAACGGGGTCCCGGCCGTTTTAAGGACCCGAAAATCCCGGGACCGTTCTTGACTAATTTCGGGATTTTCGAGATTGCCACAAACAGGTCTAGATCGCATTACGTAGTCCGTTTGCGCCCTGACAATGACCTTGCCTAGATTATATTAATAGTGATACAAGCCGGCCCTTACAGGTGTTTTATTATCCCTTTGAATTTGAGTGAATGTTCGCGCTAATCTTTGTTCACGCCGCCGTAAGACGTCGTAAAACCTTCTTTCCTCTGTTGCTATTTCATGCGAATTCTTGGAAGTCATTAAGCTGACCAGTTAACGATTTCAAGAGCCAGTGGGTGGCATGTTGCTAGGAGGCCATGTCTAATTTACAAATGGATGAGGGTCGGTCAGGCGGGAAATGGGCCAGTCGTGTTCTGACTGCGACCGAGGCATTACCACTGCACTTCCGGAGCGAGTATCTTATAACGACAAACTTTGCACGATTTATATGATAATGATTAGCAGCCCTACGGTTTGGTTTTGTTGTATTCGGCTATACTTGTAAGAACTGAGAATTAAGTGTGTGCTTCTAATAAACTTTGTGATAATTCAGATGGCATTTTCGAATTTACATCCTACAAATTTGTAACAATAGTATTTATTACATGACGACTAAAATACAACCCTAGGATACGGCGTACGAAGGTACAGCCCTAATAATATGTTAATCTATTCCTCCAACCAGTGTAGAACATAGTGGAGGTGTATAAAACCTTCCGATGGAAATGTATTCATATTAAATTGTCTATGTTTAAGTTATGGTGAACAATAGAGTTTTCAGTCATTCATTGAACTTGAGCGAGCGTTTTTAGCTGCTGCTTATGTTGGCAATAAACTACGAAGCAGGTTGGGAAATCAAACATTGGATGCTTTGATATTCCTGCGATTGTATTTTCGAAATTCTAATGAGGGCCTGAGGGGTACAAACTTTATCGAGACATAGCGAAACGCCTGGTAGACGTCTCGCGTGACCAAAAGACTGGTCTGTACCTCGGACAACGCATTAGCGTTGCCATTCAGCGAGGCAATGTGGCCAGTCTTTTGGGCACGTTTACTGACAGCGGTCTGGCATGGTATAAGTTACTTGCAAGTGAAACAAATTTAAAATATTAGAAAAAAAAAAGAAATTTTAACAAAAAACAAACCGACTTCCGAAGTAACTAAAAATAAAAAAATCTACATATTGAAGTCGGTGTCAAGTGAAACACTAAAAATTGCTACAACAACCAAATATTGAATATAATAATTTTTATGATTTACTTTGCGCATGATTTTGGTCACTTCTGAAGTCTGAAAAGCTAAAAGCCACACTCGTACATAATTATATACTAAACTGGCTGACCCGACGAACTTCGTACTGTCATATTTCTGATTTCCTAAAACACTTTGTTTAATGACACAAAAACAAAATCACCAATATCGCTCCAGGTGATTAGGAGGATTCTAGAACCCGATCTCAGCGCCACCTACCGGTTCCAATTGTGAATCTAAACCATCCGGGGACCCATTCAAACACACAAAACAAATATCATCAAAATCGGTAAAGTCGTTCTCAAGTTAGGGGCGTACATACATTTCTACGGCTCATTTTTATAATAGGTTGGGGAAAAGTCTTTTCGCATATAGTATGTATGAACTTGTAATAAGATATCTTTGGCTATACCATTTGTATCTGGCTGGTTTTGGTATCATTAAAAAGTTTTAATTTTAAAGAAGACAATTCCAAATTCAAATTAGGAAAATGTGTGATTTTCATTTGTTTTTCTTATTGTTAAAATGAGTGAAGCTAATGAAGAAATTCGATACATTTTAAAATTATACTACAAAAAAGGCAAAAATGCAACACAAGCCGCGAAAAAATTTGTGATGTTTATGGACCTAATGCAGTATCTGTGAGAGTAGCGCAAATTTGGTTTAAGCGTTTTCAATCCGGAAATTTTGATATCAAAGATGCATGTCGCTCTGGTCGCCCTGTTACGGACAAAATTGATGCCATTTTCTAAAAAGTGGAGCAAGATCGGCATATTAGTAGTTATGATGTAGCTAGAGAACTGGTAATTGACGACAAAACGGTTTTGGCGCATTTGAAAAAAGCTGGGTACACAAAAAAGCTCGATATTTGGTTGCCTCATGAGCTCACTGAAAGAAACCTAATGAACCGTGTATTCATTTGTGATTCTTTATTACGACGTAATGAAACCGAACCGTTTTTGAAGAAGCTGATAACCGGTGATGAAAAGTGGATCACGTACGACAAGAACGTGCGAAAAAGATCGTGGTCAAAGACCGGTCAGGCTTCACAGACTGTGGCGAAACCCGGGTTAACTCGCAACAAGGTGATGCTGTGTGTATGGTGGGATTGGAAGGGCATTATTCATTATGAGCTGTTACCGCCAGGCAGGACCATCGATTCTGAACTCTACTGCGAACAAGTGATGAGATTAAAGCAAAAAGTTGAGAGAAAGTGGCCGGAATTAATCAACAGAAGGGGTGTGGTTTTTCACCATGATAACGCTAGACCTCACACATCTTTAGCCACTCAGCAAAAATTACGAGAGTTTGGCCGGGAGGTGTTAATGCATCCGCCATATAGTCCTTACAACCTTACACCTTCAGATTTTCACCTGTTTCGGTCTCTGCAGAATTCCTTAGGCAGTGTCAGGTTAACATCACGAGAGGACTGCCAAAACCACTTGTCGCAGTTTTTTAATCAGAAGCCCCAAAATTTTTATAGCAATGGGATCACGTCCCTACCTACAAGATGGCAAAAAGTTATCCAACAAAATGGCGCCTACATACTTTAGTCAAATATAAATAAACTCTATAAAATAACATTTTGATTTTTTATATAAAATGCGAAGAAACTTTTTCCCCAACCTAATATATAAGATTAAATAATAATTTATTTAATCCTACAAACCCAAAATAGAAACAAACAAACATCAAAACTTACATCTATCGGTATATGTGTAGATAATATTACACAACCCTAGTTTGATTACTTTTAAAGCCAATTTGAAACGACTATTAATATACACATAAGGCTTATTAGTCTATTACTCGATGCAAGATTTTTGACTTGTAAATTCAATTAATCTCTGATTGATATTTACCTTGACATAAATATGGACAAATAACAACTTGGATTAATTTTCCAAAATTAATAGAAGTGGTGTATTCAAATTTCATATCGCTCTGCAGACTATGGAGCGTGCTATGTTAGGTGTTTCTCGTGTGGATAGAATAAAAAATGAGAATACCTATAAGAGAACCAAGGTAATCGACATAGCTTGCGATAGTAGTGGCAGGGGCCCAGTAATATCCATCGGAGGACCGATGGCCTACGAGCAGACAAGTCCTGTTTGATCTGATTCCCCCTACACTATTCCATCTTCTTTTATTCGGGCAGGAACGGAGAAAGAATACAATTTCCTGCGGCCCGGCGGCCTGTCGTAAGAGGCGACACCCCTGGTCTAGAGTATGCCGCCATTACAACCTTGAGTTGTGTTCCGGCATTAGTGGCCAGGTTCCAGTCTCCCTTTAGAGAGCAGCAGCGCATTTGTAGCACCTTTGGTGTTGCAAATGTCCATAGGCGATGGTAACCGTTTTCCATTCGGTGGGCCGTTTGTCTGTCTGCTAAGTCTGCAATAAAAATAAATAAAATAAACTTCGGACGACCAAGCACTGTCATCTACGACGCCATCGTTTCACAGAGAAACCACTACGAGTGCTAACGAAACGTTTTGCATCCAAATTCAAATGTTTTTATTCATAAGTAAGGTTTTGAACTTGAAATCGGAAAATTCCTATTGATCAGTGAAAAAATCACATTGGAATTCGAATATTTTTTCAATCCGGCCATTTTAAATCATTCCAGTTGGTATTTTTTTAAATAGCTTTAATGTAGAGACAGGGCTGTTTAGAATTTTATAATATTGTTACGAGTTGCAGGACTCGAATTAAATAGCCGTTGGAATTATTATAGAATTTATTAGAATCATACAAACACGTATAACACAGGTACAAATATAACTGAACACAACCAGTCCAAACGTAATGAACGACTCAATGACACACATAATATCCGTCACTATATAGATTATCGAATGTACACATGTCTTGTCTCACTAGTGATTATCTCTTGACTGTCCTTCTTCAATCGGGCAATTGATTTATATGGCACAAATGAAAATATGTCTGCCCGCCAAGCGTAGACGCAATTTCCCAGAAATCGTAATCCGCACACCTGCCTAATTATGCCTGCAAACGGCCATAAACGAGTAAAATAGGCTGCTCTCCACAATAACCAATAAATAAGTAAACAAAAGAAGACAATCATAAAATAACTACAATGTTATCAGCTCAAACGCCGGCGGATAATAAATGTGCTTTGTTTACAAATATGCAGGTGGCCCAAATTGTAACAATATTATACATTTTAAAAGTTACATGATAGGACGTCTTGTTTACGCCTGTTATTTTGTATGTAAAATGATGCGGACGAAGTCGCAGTCTGAACCGAGTTTTAAAAAAAATATCAATCAATCTCGCAACATAAATCAGCTAATAGGCAGTTATCAAACCGACTATATTGTAATCTAAGCAAAATACACCGATTGCCAACAATAACGCCATAAAAGATTCTTTAATACCCACATATTATATTTTTACAGTTTCAGTTTAGACTTTGATATAGAGCGAGGTATTTTAAAGTACCGATGACATATGAATGGTTCATGTGTGTTATAATCTGCGCTTTGCTGCTGTGTAACGATTTACTGATGTTTTAAATTGCTTCAGTATTTTTCTCTGCCATAGATGTATATTCGATGATGTATTTTCATTACAATATTTTGCTTCTATGTCAATTCACTCAATACTAATTTTTTTCTTCTTTGTTATATCGTATTTTTCGTATAATTATAATAATAAGATTTTATGCCGAGTGCAGGCGTGCGCACACGCATGTAGGCGTCCGCACCGGCTTACTGGGATTTGTATTAGTTTTTATTATTTAGTGCTATAGATACATAATAATAGTCGTGGAGCCCAAGATGCTAAATTTGGAGTTACTCGAGCGTCGCGGGGACCTTTTGGATTGTGAAGATTAGATGCTAACAAGAAAAAAGGTTATGTGATGTATGCCTTTTCACTGGTAGGGGGAGCGTGTATGGTTTTCAAAAAAAATAAAGAGTCGCACAGAAATACTCAAGCGCGTCAGATATTCAAAATGGACGTTAAGTACACCCACCCTAACGTCCCGTACCCGTACCCGAACTCCTATTCAAAAGACTGACGATTTGGACTCGACCAAAAGTCATGGCCGATTTATGAAAATGCAAAAAAAACGTCACATCGCAATTCTCGAGCGCGTCAGATTAATATACAGACGGTTTAGCTTGATGTCCTTGTCGTGCTGAACCATAATCTGACAATTATGTGGAGGAATTTCCTTAATCTGACGGTTTGAATAACAATATTGAAGAATAATAAATAAATAAAATATATATATTCGGGGCCGAGAAAATTTTTCATTTCATTCCACACCATACTGAATTGACATCATACCAAACGTTGTAAAATAGTATATTGTTACACGAGAGGTGAAAGTGACGTATTTAGGCACGAGATGGTTTGGCGGCGCTAATAATTCGAGTGCCTAAATGTGCCTACCACCTCAGGTTCACACTCTGCTTTTCATTTCGAACATGAGGAAACTAGGTAAAAACTGATTAGTTAAACAACTACTGCTTTTCTAATAAAATCAGGCGTTAAATCGTCATCACGTACGTCATATATGCAACGTCAAGTAATTTTTTTTCTGTGGCATTTTACAAGCCAGTATTTTTGTCACTGATGATAGTAAATATTTAGGCAAATTTATGTAGTTAAATAATAATTTAGTGAAAAGTAATTTATATGTATGAAATGATGGTACAAATTTCTTGATATTTTTTTTATTACAACTTATGCCTCAATTTAACAGTGGCTGTTAAAAAAGTTGGCACATGGATGTCTCTAGGAATTGTGACGCATATGGGTATATATATGTATATGGCGCATAGTATGGGTTCGTCAATTATACGAACGGCGCAACGCTGGATAGAGTCGAGAGGGCAGTCTGGTAAACAGGTGCCGGCCCATATCAGCAGTACTCCACGTGTGGCCTGACTTGCACTTAGTATTGTGAGCTGAACATTTCCCTTTTGGTTGTTTAATTGTTTTCTCTAAGACTGCATTACACTTATCATAATGCCACTGATGAAATGTTATCTACTATTACAAACACACCCACTTGTTTACTCGTTAATTAAATTGCGTTTCCACTCGGGTCAGTCGTCTTAATGATCTCAACTGAGGGCGGAGAGGTACTACGTATCGGTGTAGAATCAAAGTGCACGCTCTAATTACCGACACACTAATAAATAAATACCTATCATTATATCAGTCACTTTAAATCTAGCTTTTATGGTAGAGTCTTTATATTCATTCACTTGCCTTACCATTGATAGAAAAATGGCATTAAATATAAATAAATTATTGACAGACAAACCTACACATAGTACATCCTCAAGTTCGTTTACGAAATTTACAACGCCAGGAATCTAGCAAGGAGCCTCTGCGCTGTAGTTAGCCCACTCAACCACACCGTATGGCACCGATTCGCAACGTGTTATTACTGTTTATGAAGAAAGAGCAGAAAAATCTCCCTAGCAACACATCTAGCTAAAAATAAGTGGATAAGTAAGTGCCACAATTACTTTTCGAAGAATTAATGGAGTCGTAGCAAACAATGCGCAAGAGAAAAATATATACTGGCTGTATAATCACCACTCTGGCATTCTTCAAATCCCAGCTGACTCGCAGCGACTCTAGCAGCCTGTTACATCAAGTTACATAACCATTTTTTTTTATACATGGGAAATCCGTTTGTGGACCGTGAGCCGCGCGAGGGGTAAGGTCGCGGCCCGTGTGTGGAATTCGCCAGGTCGGGGAGACACTAGTACCCCACGTGTGAGATGCTATTGCCACGCCACGGTTAGGGATACCCACTAAAACCCCTGTCCTTAGTTCGAGCTGTGGGCTCGCTCGCGCATTCACCACCAGCCCGGACGGACGACGGCCGGCCCCTTTGCGTGCTGGCCTCACCACTTTTAGCCGGAGATCTGGGTCTCTCCGACTCCTCGATCTCACCGCGAGGTGAGAGGGGGCGCGCGGATCGGGGCGTGTCCCTCCTCTCCGGCCTTTATGTGCGGGCGGGTCCAGTTTCAAGAACCCTCCGACGCCGCCGCCGGATCTGGCGAGAGGGGAGCGTGGCGGACTGCTCCCTCTCCCGCTCCGCCGCCTCGAGATTGCAGCGCTGCTCGTCCCAGGCTGGACACACCTGGAGGGCGTGCAGCGCCGTGTCTTCGTCGCCGCCGACGCAGTGGTGGAAGTTACATAACCAAAACGAACACGGCTTAATCAAATACGACGTATGATAGACGATGGAGAGAGAACTAGGTCACATATGATAATACGCTAATTTGGTTAACAATGAAATAAATATTAATAGTTTAATATGTTGTCCATTAATGTTATTTGAATTTTTAAATCACACATTTATATGATCTTGAGGTTGTAATAGATTTTATATTATTTGTATTGTATTGTCCTCCGTGACTCCAGCTGCTGGTCCCAGACGGAAGAACAACGCTGGTCTTAGTGAAAGTCTGGGTCCAATTTTAAGACTTATAATGTTTCCTTTATTTGTAATTTTTTCACTGTTGTTCAAGAGTGTATTTGTCCTAAATAAAATAATTCTTTCTTTCTAAGTTAGTTGTTCCAACAAAAAAAATCTCGTCCTATAGTGGGAGGAAGTTCGCTAAGGGGACGGACCCAAGAAACACGGGTCCCGCGACCTTGGCTCTTGCAGTACATGAGTCATAAAGCTTACCATTCCTTAGAAATCTAATCGAATGTCCCATAAAGCATTTAATTGATCGGGCATCTGGCAGAACCGTCTGAAATCCACTAAATCTAGGAATTATTAGTGATGTGCTGAAATTTAAAAACACATTTCGTGACTTAATGCGTTTTTTACGAGCCGAAGTTTCAGGCAATCGCCCAACGATACAGTTCGAGCTGTTTGATACACTATAATTGTTACGTACAGTGAATAATAAAAGTAAAAGAATGTATTACATTGTTTTTCCAAAGATCATTTTTAATAGAATACAGACACGATTTTTACAATTAAAAGTCAACTTAAGCAACGTCTAAAAGTAGATATCAGAGTAGAATTGTTTTAAATTAACCATCTAAACACACAGTGTAATTTAAATTTTATTCAAAAACTTATCGTGTACTTAGTATATAAAAGTTTCGTTAAAAGGCAAATTTCGAAGTTCACACAAGCGAAGCTGCGTGCAAAGACAAGTGTTATTGGATCCAGAGATTCCAAATCCCCCCTCTCTCTTTACCTTATCCCAAAATAAAAATCGAGTTACTGACACCAAACTGATAAAAATGTGATATACTCAGCAAAAATAGACCGAAATCTATTCATGTCTGACATAAAAAGGAATGTATAAACCAACACACATACATACATGAAATATCTAATTTAGTTCTAGGTGATGAAATTATTTTTGCCAAAACGTGAAACGTGGACAGTTACGCTTAAAAAATAGGAGAACCAACTGTTAGTCGCAAAAAGGGAGGTGCTCAAGAAAATCCTTAGCCCAACCAAAAAAGGTAGCTGGAGGGTCTAAACCAACTTCAAAATAGAAAACCTCGTGGCCGATCCCAATCTCACCGTCTCCGCTGGCTCGATCGCGTAGAATGAATGGAGGAGGATCGGGGTGTGATGAAAGCATATTTAGGGTGGCCATCAGCCGGCGACCGCTTGGCCGTCATAAGTATCGCTGGGAAAGATGAGAAGAGAAGAAAGTGGCATGCACTCGTTTCGGGGGTCAAGAATCACCTTAGGTCAATGAGCCAACGGAGTTAGTTATCATCATCCTCGCGTTAAATCGCGGTTGAGTTCAGGGCGTCTGCCTCGAAGCCCGGGTTCCGCGCGGTCTTCGGCATTCCTATATGTGAAGACATTGGTACGCATGTCATACTTTACGACGCCAGGCCAGCATTTCTTGGGCCTACCTCTCCGACCGGGACCTGGCGGAGGCGCCGTGGTTAGACATTTGTTCCCTACTTAATTAGCCGTTTTCCGTAAAACGAGGCCGTAGCAACATAGGCGACACTTGCAGTTTTTCCCGTCACGGATATAGAGGCTGTCGCGGATGGGAGCGTTTCTGACGCGGTCCTTACGCGTAACTCCACACATCCACCGCAGCATATTCATCTCGGTGAAACTCAGCTCCCAACGGAGTTAGTTAAACCGTGAATAATTACAACTCCAACTTCACAAGTAATTTTGCTAATTTATTGTAATTGTTGCGATAGAGAGCTACCAAAACAGATCGTAGACTATTCGGGTTATCACTTAGTTGGTGTCTACCTTAGCTAGCAAAAACGCAGCCAGCCTTCTGAGCTTCTCAAAGATGATGCTCCGTATTCTTAAGGAATAGACCACAAACGTCTCCACGCAGCTGATATGAGAATGTGTGGTGTTACAAGAACGGATGAAGTGAGAAACGAGTCTTTGAAAGTTGCACCCGTGACTGAAAAATTGAGATGAAAAAGACTCAGGTGATATGGACATGTAATGAGAACGGATGAAAATCAGGTGACAAAAATAATGTTAAATTGCAAGATTGATGGGTACAAAGGTAAAAATAGACCAAAAAGAGATGGATGGATTGTCTGAAGGATGGCATGATGATTTCTGGTGTGACAGAGGACGTATGTCAAAATAGAGAGTATGGAAGGAAAAGACTTATAGTGCCGACCCCAAATAATCGGGAGAAGGTTGTCGGAGATAGCGCCATATTTAGTTCCATAATTCAAGCAGTACAAAACTAGATGGCGATGTCTCCTAATAAAACATACTTACTACTGTTTGACACACGCAAATATACTGGGTTTCTCTATTAATTTCATAGTTACAATAAAACAGTGCAACAGAGTAGTGTTGGGCCGTACATGATTTTAAAATGAGTTTGTAAGAGTAACATGACATTTTGAACTGAACCAGTACAATGTACCATTTCAAATGAGGCGAGGACATTTGTACGGTTTGTACCGCGGCAGTACATTTGAAGCGATGAGGCCGGTGAGGCGGTGAGCGTCATTCCCTCATTTGTCCCGTTCAAAACTAGTTCGGAAATGTTCGTTGAAAAATCGGATGTGCTCGGCCTTGGTCATCTCATTTTACTAACAGCCGCACTATGTAACAATGTCATGTTGTCTCTCTTTGTCATGTCAATATCCGTAGAGGCGTTATTGTCCTGTTGTAGCATAAGCCTCGTTCCGTCCTTCCTCTTACTTTTGAGTAGTAGCGCGACAAAAATTTTGAAGTGATACATTTCAAATTTTGAGCCGTACATACAAATGTATTTTGTACGGGACAAATGTACTGGCTCACACGTTTACTGATCATCGCTAATAGGCAGAATACAATATAAATAAATGTCCTGTGTTTTCCTTGTTTTATTAGTTTATAATATTTTAGTTTGATAAAGGTGAATTTATATTGTTACGAGCTACAGGACTCGAATTAAAAATGCCGTTGGAACTACTATAGAATTTATTAGAACTGTACAACACGTATAAAACAAATACAAATAACACTAGATGCAACCAGTTCACACTGCACTATTCAATACAATTCGAACGCACAAAGTCCGTCATTTATATCGCTAATCGAGAGTACTAGAAAACGTCTTACTCGCTTAACTGCCCGCCCCTCCATTCGGGCATCGTCTTATACTAACTACACAGTACAAAGAAGTTGGCTGCGCACACTGAGCTTCTAAGAATTACTAATTTACACATCTGCGAACGTCCACAAAGTCGAATACAATAACAATAGGGATTATAGTTCGACGCTAATGATGGCTATAAAACAAGTAAATTGACAATAGCATGTTTTTCTTAACTTTTAACTTTCTTAACAAATTCAAAAGACAAAGGATTCGTCGATTACTAGAAAAGCACAATAAGCTGCGCTTACAATAGGCTGTGTGGCTTATCTTTGACGGCATGTAACAATATCATTAATTCTACACACACATACATACATATTATCTAACTATCACACTTGTTTCGTATGGGAGTGAGCAGAAACAATTGATCTCCGCTTACGACGATCCTGACAAACAACTTTCGCTTCATCTACATTTATTAATCTCTTCACACAGCACGGTTATTTCGGGTGCTTTTTACCTGCTTCTATTTAATAAGATGTAGTTGGTACATTTTGGCGTAACTAGGTTTCATTTAATAAAAAATCACATAAAACAATTTAAACTATTTTTCTTACAACCCGTGCAAACGAGCCTAAAATAACATGCATCAGAAAGATGGCAGCAGTCGTTTTCGTTCAACATTTATTTACATTATAAATCCAACCGACGTCATCAGTTCAACTAAAACAATGCAACGTTTCCATAAACACACAAACTCCACTTTGTTTATCCGGTATGCTATTATGACTCGGGGAAACAGTAACACATTTTCATTGCCCATTTTCTCCCGTCTAAAAATATAAACATCAAAGTTAGAGCAGACATTCCTTCTGAGCTATTTTTATATATTTGGAAAAACAGAAAAAACTATTCGTTAAAACTTTCAAGTATATACAATGTTAATCTTGGTATATGCAATTTATGAAATGTATCCTTTCGAACCTAAATCTAAGGTCGCTCTCTAATTTATTTATTTTTATAACTGGAGTACAGCAGACAGGCCGACGGCCCACTTAATGGAAAGCGGTTACGCCCTCGAAGAAATTTTATGACACCCTTTTTAAAAAACCCACGATGCCCAAGAGAAACGTTCTAGAGAACCGTTGCGTACAAGAGCGAAGCGGCTCTAGGAAGGGAGGATAAACGCCCAACCGATAGCGTGCGGTGCGGTGGTAAAAGGAAGACGAAGGCACCATTCTGAACAGTTCCTCGGAGCACTCCCCATTGTAGTACAGTCGGTAGAATACGAAAAGAGACGCAGAGTCTTTCAAAAGGTAAAGTATATCTAAACCGTCTGTGAATGAGTAATCTTTCGGTATAGCAGCGTAGCGGGTTCGGTATGGTCGGTACACGCAGTACCGAAAGCTTGAAACTTCGTAATTAAGTGCGGGAGCGACACACGCCGAGCGAATCCGGCAACGCTCCTAGAAATACAGTCATTCAGTCAAGCTTGCGGTAACGTGTGTGTCGAGTATTCTGGTTCCATAACTGTTGTTGTACGGAAATAACCTTTTAACTTAGATAAAGGTATAGAAAATTACAAGGCAATTCTATCTATTTATCATTTAAGAGCTGTGCTCTTGTAGGTGGAGCCTTCTCCAATCTTCTCTATTATCGGGCAGTTGTTTTACTTCCTTGTACGACACGACGCCCACTCTTTCCTTTCTTTGATTCATAAATCCTCGCCTTGGCCTTCCCTTCCCTCTCCTTGCTTCCACTTTGCCTTCGATTAATGTCCATAAGGTGTCGTGTAGCAAATGGCCAAATATCTTCCGGCTTTTTTCCTTTAGAGTTTTTAAAATTGTGCGCTTCTCCTTTACCACATCCAGTACTTCTTCATTGGTCATCTTTTCTTTCCAACTTATTCTCTCCATGGGTCTCCAACACAACATTTCAAATGTTTCTAATCTATCGCAATCTCTTCGTGTCATTGTCCATGCTTCACACCCAAGACACTATATGAAATTCCATATCATTGTACTTTTCAAAAGCGTTGAGCCTTCTACATTTCAGCGAGTCACATTAGGCCTTTCATGATCCAAACGAGAAGATAAAAATGATAAATACCTTTTCTAGCACTTGAATATTAATTTACAATAGATTAAGGAGACCTCGTGACTACCCTCAATAGTGGGGACCACTCAAATGAGTTTGACAGAGCTAATAAGCGTTGAGTGGCGTTCCAGTATACGATATTTTCAATGAGTAGCGCTTGAAGACTACTTACTTTGAGCAGCTCTTATTTTTAACAGACACTTAAAATTCTCTTTTGAGAATATGAATTTGGAGTTTGGAAGCTGCTCAAATATTTAAGAATGAGAAGAATTTGAGAGAGGTTTCAGTACCCGGCCTGACCTATTTTTCTGCACTTGCCTAATGTTTCTTATAATTCTTATCATCGTCGAATCAAAACTATCTGTCAACTTAGGATACTTTTCATCTCAATAAATGACGTTGTTTCCTCGATCTAGACGAATACAGAGAAAAATGCTGCTGTTGCAATTCACTAACAAACGTCACGACGGCAACGCGAACAAAGTTTCGGTGGCATAGCTAGTTCACAATAAATTTGGATTACTATGGATTTTACATACACATAAAATGCGTCATAAATATTATAGCTCCGGCGTAACTATTCAAATCGTAACAAGACGTGTCGCCACGAGGCGGATTGCAATGATTTATTATCGGCCGTATTGCCAGCCGCCAAACGTGTCGCTCCACTTAATTAAATTAACATGATGAATGGATAGAAATTGTAAACAAATGGCGTAATAGTGAATTCCTACGAGTTTATTTCCAGTGCGCAGCGTCAAACGGTTTATGATATGTTTAATTTTATCGTTTTGAAGTGAATACGTACTTCGTTATATAGTCCGAATGTGCTGTCTCTGAGATGCGTTTAAAGCACAGAGCACTGAAAATCGCTACACGTCTATTAGACTTGCATAGCTCGCGAACGACAAATAAGAATGACTGAATGAACTAGTTCCCATTTAAACATTTGACTCACTCGCTCAAAAATGGCAGGTTCCTACATCTTAACTATTCATTCACTTGGCTTAGCACTGGTAGAAATTTGTTATTACCTATATGGAGCTTATGTCAAATTTTAACCGATAAAAAGGGATATGAACGGTTGGTACGATATAAGGACCTAACATCAGTAATTAAATAGCTCAACGGCTCGATCGGCTCAGTAGTCAAAACAAACACTACGTCGCCAATTAGTACAGTACAAATAGATGTTTGTGCTTATAAATAAAAAGCTAGAATAAAAACTTTTAAATGTCCTTTGTTTTTGTTGGTAACAAACGAGTGGAGATAATAAATATATCTGTATTGCATAGTCATCTTTCTTTATTTTCAAACAACATAAAAAATATTTTGTTTACACAAAGAGGCCAATATGAACTACAAAAAAATAAGTAACTTCCCGCCGAGGTATTCCCTCTGCGCTACGACCTGGGGTCGTTTAAGGGCGTTATAAAATTTCTTAGAGGCCGGAAACGCATTGGCAACGCCCCCGGTGTTGCAAACGTCCACAGGCGACGGTAAGCACCTTCTATCAAGTGGGCCGTCTGCTTGTTTACATGCTTCAGGCAATAAAATGAATCTCACTGTTCGTGTCACAACGCGCCTCATCATTCTAATTTCTATTGCGTGTTTCTACTGAGCTAAGTGAGCTAAAGAGCTAAAGGAGTGATATAGTTCTTCTGAACGAAAGAGCTATATCTCTCTTTTCTTTTTAGTGAGCGGTTTCACACAAGTCTAGCGTCTATCGCCGGATTAGGGGCTGGCGCGGCGAAGTTTGTGTTTTGAAGGATTTTTTTGGAAAAACTTTATTAAGGTCCCATAGCCATTTTAATGTCTAATATGTTATTAAAATAAGTTAAAGTTATATTATAATAATATAAAGTATGTGATAAGTTAAAATTTGACTTCAATAATGGCACTATAAATTAAAGAAACCACTGCGTTGGCAACGGTGTTTTACCAATATATCATAATGGATGATAAAAAATCATAAATTTCTAACAGTTTAAAAAACATCAATCAGTTGTGTGTAAAATTTCAAAAGTTTAGCAACACCAAGGTCGTATCGGGACAAGCTGTTTATCATGTCCGCGCCAAAGTGCAACGCTAGATGTTGCCAGCGATCCAATTCTAATAGCTCGCACGATTAGTCGAAAAAAGATGTAAGCCAATTTTTACGAGTTAGGAGATTTTTTACATAAACGCATGTTTATTAGTAAATTTCAACAATCCCTGTCAATTAAAAAGAGAGAGGACAATTAAAACTACCTTTTCGCGGTTTAAGCGCGTCATTTTATTAGATTTTTACTTCGACGTTTCGGCCACTTCAGTAGCCGTCAACACGGAAAACAAAGATGTTTTTCGAAAAAAAACCACCCAAATTTTAATAGAGAAGATAGTTAGCAAGTATCATTTGTTTGGGATCCGATCAAGAAAATTATTAAGACCAAACCTAGCAAAAAAGAATTGCCAGACCTAAGGACACTGAGAGATCTTTCGGCGTCCACCAGAACATACCTGAAATTGATTGTATGCTGATTGAGTGCTGAGTGTCAGACTATGATTTTCTGGCGTATTTTTTTCCGCTGAACGCAAGTCTCAAATGGGTCAATGAGAGTAGGGAGCAGACTTCCACGCTCCCCTCTCGCCAGAGCCGGCGGTGGCAACGGAGGGTCGTCCACGACGACCTCCGGCCTCCGTAGGCTATGGCCGTGCGAGCGACTGGCGGGGCAACCGGATCTCCCGCACATAAAGGTGCACGGATCCGCTCGCCCCCTCTCACCTCTTGGTGAGACCCGAGGTAGACCGTAAATGGGCCGGCCGTCGTCCGCCCGGGCTGGAGGTGAATGCGCAAGCGAGCCCACCGCCCGGCTCCCAATAAGGGACGTTCGAGGATCAGCCAAAGGTTTTAGTGGGTATCCTAAACCCTGGCGTGGCCATAACATTCCTGCGGGGATGCCAGTGCCGACCGCGTCCTCAATAGAATTTCCCCCGGTAAAAGAGTGAAGTCAATGAGCAAACAATCGAGATAAAACCAATAAAAAAAATATCGGTTTTGGGTTTTTCTCGATTATTTGCTCATTAACCCCCATCTACAACTTCAGATTCGCGTTCGACTGGTAAAAAAATACGCCAGGATATCATAGTCTGACACCCAGCACACACAACTTTTTTTTGTGGACCTGTGTAATTTTCTCTTTTCATTTTTCTTCTTTATTGAAGTGAAAACTACTTTAGCCGTGTTGGGCACTTTTTGGTAGGGAAAAATCTTATGGGTTCGCGTCACCGACATGCTCATGATAGGCGCATGCGCAGCGGCCGTGTGCTGTGTGCGTTAGACGCTTTTTGGATGGGTGAAATCTCGTGCGTTCGCGTCACCAACATGCTTATGGCAGTACATCTGTAGCTATACAGCTGACGTATTGTGCAACATTAGTGCTGTGTATATCTTATAAGTGAAATTGAATGGATTTAGTGAAAAGTTCAATGTGTATATACTGTGCAATGTTGAAATAGTGTTTTAATTCAAACATTATGAAATTACAAAAATTTAAATACTAAAAGTTCTAAATTTTCACTTCTATTGGCAGTCTCTATAACTGCCAATTTTTTTTAACTATTAAGATAGTTTTATTTTTTTTTATTTCTCATGTCTCGTTTCTATACAAATTTCGGCTTTAAGATTATTGATAATCACACCTTGGAACACTGCACACTTAGCCGTACGATAGTAATGCTCTCCTCAAGTATTTAATCACTCTTTAAAGGTCATTAATCGAAGGCTATATAAGACTGGTTGTAACACTATAGGTATTTAGATTTTAATAGCTTACAATAATGGTCCACTCGTATATTGCTTTTAGAATAAATATTAAAAGTTTTAACTTAGATTAGATATATCAAAACCACTCGTTGACTCTTCACCTGGTACCTCGGACAGCGTATTAGTATGGCAATCCAGCGAGGAAACGTCGCCAGTCTTCTGAACACCTTACTCAGAAGACGGTGAACTAGGCTCAGTATTCTACTTATAGAGCTAGAATACAATACAACTAAGCTTTATTTTATTGTTTAATTTATAATGTCTTAGTTTAAGATATAACTTGTGGTAAGTAAATGAATTATATTAAAAAAAAATTAAAACAACTCTACCATACCTTACTTAGAACAAACACGAAAGCCTATATCAAAGATTTGATGAAATAATATATCCAAGTAGAATGTACTTTGGAATGAACGGGGCGTTACAAAGTCGTGTGACATTTCAATTTTACCGCTTCGTCATGCTTGCACCATGCTGGGGTCTTGGTTACAGCTCGCTGGGGCGGCTCGATCTGAACGATACTACGCTCTCACAACATGTCGGTGTTAAACGGCTAGCCTTGAGCTCATCGTGGGAACGACGTTCCCTTGCGAATTGAATGAAATTTCGCGTCCAATGTAATGTTAAAACAAATCATCTTCGAAGATTTGAGATAGATTTGATTTGATTTGATTTGAAGAAATTACCCTGTAATTACTAACAAGCGATATTTATTATTAAGAGGGTATTCTGGTTTAGAAAAAAAACAGGAAAAAAAAAACACCAGGATGTGCCATTATTTTTAATCAGTCCCGACATTGCCGGTCTGCAGTTTTTTGTTTTTTTTTTTTAATTTTTATTAATGTTTTGTACTATTTAAATATCAATAAACTAACTTATTAAAAAAATGGATAGTAGAAATATTTGTTGTTGTTTTTTATCGCAACTGAAAAAACACCTAAAATTCGGGCTTCTAAACCAGAATACTCCCTTAACTAATCCGATAGTAGACGATTTACTTTTGTCTTTCAATTTGCATCAATCAATCAACCAGTTTGCACCAATCATTCAATGTCATTGAATAAAGTCCAGTCATGTCCATTCAGTTCTGTGCCTCTCGACGAATATCTAGTCTAATATCAGCACAATCTAATATTTCATTAAGCACGTCTCTCCAACCAATTGGGTAAGTTAAAAACGCTGTAAAAACTGTGGTGTGAGGTATTTAAATTGCACCCGCAACACACGAGTTAGGAGTAAGGTCAATTTAATTGACACTGACACCGCCGACAGCGTGTCCTGGGCCCTGGAAACGAGATAACGACCGGCTTACGAAGCGATATGATGACTGCAAAACTACACTACACTCTAGTGTCAGCTGATTTGCACTTGAGTACAACGTCAAAAACCATACATAAAATTCATTATTTTGTTACACTAGCAAAAAGCGGTGCTTTAGTAGGGCTATCGAAGTTTTCTACCAAGTAATAATTCTTAAGATAACTAACAATAATATCTTTTAATGTATGTATTGTTACGAGCTACAGGACTGGAATCAAAAATGCCGTTGGAACTATTATAGAATTTATTAGAACTATACAAACACGTATAAAACAAATACAAATAAAACTGGATGCAACCAGTTCACACTGCACGATTCAATGCAATTCGACACACGCAAAGTCCGTCGTCTATATCGCTAATCGAGAGTACTACTAACGTCTTACACTACACAGTATAAAAAAATTGGCCGCGCGCACTGAGTTTCCGAGAAATAGTAATTTGCACACCTGCGAACGGCCACAAAGTCGAAAACAATAACAATTGGCATTAGTTCGACGCTAATGATGGTTATAAAACAAGTAGAAAGACAATAGCATGTTTTTCTTAATTACAATTCAAAATACAAAAGAATTCCTAAATCCGGGAAGTAATTTGCAAACCTGCGACCGGCCACAAAGTCGAAAACAATAACAATTGGGATTAGTTCGACGCTAATGATGGTTATAAAACAAGTAGAAAGATAATAGCATGTTTTTCTTAATTACAATTCAAAATACAAAAGAATTCCTAAATCCGGGAAGACAATAAACTGCGCTTACGACAGGCAGCTATGCGTTTATCTTTGACGGCATGTAACAGTATTATTAATATGGTATTCTCTAAATAATTCATGCGACAAATTATTTTCATCTTCTTGTTTCCTACATTTTAACGTAATATGTATATGAGTTTTTAATACTACTTAATCTATCATAGGTTGATGTTACACATGTCTCACCTCCAAGAAGAATTTCAATCAATACAATAAAACACCACTTTTAGAAAACGTGTAAAAATGATGTTAACCTATAAAGCATATCACAGTATCAATGAATATTTAAATGACAACATTATAATATAAATTGTGTGAATTGAGTAGGTACCTTATGTATCTAAGTTACTTTTTATTTTAATTAACATGGTTATAATTTAATACATAATTTTATATATTATTGGTTGACATTTTATTAGGTAAATAAATAATTAGATAAACATATAATTAGATAAATATATTTTATTAGAATTTGTAAGCAGGATACTTAAACATATGCATGCTGAAAGGCGGAATTTGGAGAACTGTACGATGTTAAATTTAATACCTTTTGTATAAGCATTTTCGCATTAAATAACTTGAATTGAATTGTCTTTTGGTTTTATAATTTTCGATTTACGTTGGAATACAATAAAATTCTAATTAATAAAAATGATTATTATGAATTTCGTAAAAAACTCAAGTGGTTGCCAATTCGTTTTCGCCGAGATGCTCACATTCTCTCATTGCTTTATAGTATTTTATTTATCCCTACTACTCCACAGTACCTTAAAGAACGCTTCGAATTTATTTCTTGCTCTCACAATTTACGCCCTTCCAGTCAAAATAGACTTATAACTCCTATTCATAATACAACGTTTTTCAATAACTTTTTCACGGTCAAGGCTATCCAACTTTGGAATACATTGCCTGTTGCTGTCAGACAAGCTAAATCTTTGATAACATTTAAGAACATGGTCAGAAAATTTTATCTGCAATATAATGATATGTAATTTTATATAATTAGTATTATATTGCATATAACTATATATTTATTATGTTTAAATAGTTGCATTTTATCACTATATCTTGAATATGTATATAACTTATGTGTATATTTGTATATATAGTATAGTTATATATTCATTATCAAAATATAAGTAATCGCCACTCCTAATCAGCAATATTCCTGCCACGGGTTGTCTGGAAGAGATCGCTTTTTAGCGATAAGACCGCCCTTTGTACACAATTGGAATAATACTAGTTCGTAAGTTTTCTGTAATGGTGCACAATAAAGTGTTATCTATCTATCTTATATCTTCTATTTTTTTTATATGTATAAAATAATATTTTTACGATAGATAACACATCTAGAAATAAATTGAAATTACTATGTCAAAGCCCAAATCGGAAAGTGTGATAGTTCCTCAGTAAAGTGTACCATACCACTAAAATACATAGATTGTGGGATAGTTAGTATAGTAATTAGGGCTCGCTTGGCTCGTCTTATTTCTATGTGCCATAAAAGTTTGTCGTGAGATGTGCCTCTGTAAATAGATCTTTTTTGCTATAAAACTATTGATTTTTTAAATTTTTATGTAGTATCATCAAGACTGAACAAGCATGCAGAGTCGTAAGATGAACATGAAAAGTATCAACATAAAGTGGAAGTTGATGCTATGTCTCACAACTACCAATATATCTAGAAACGTATCAATTTCACCAAGCGATTGTCCAAAGGCGACCGCTTCAGGCCCTCTGGTTCTAATTCATCTTGCAAGATTTGACGTAAACCAACTTACAAACATTGCAAGATGAATAAAAGTTTATTTTCACATGAGCAGAGGTGCAAGAAAAATCTAATCAACACCAATCAGCTAAATTTCACTGAACACTGTTTCTCAATCTTTGTTTACTATTAAACTACGGATGATGCTAAACTTCCAGATAATTTCCTGTGCCATGTATACATCTTAGTACATAGAGGTACAATTAAGTAGAGTAGTAATACAAATAACTAGATCTTATTTCTCCTTATAGGATAATTTTGGTACTGCATAGACAATGTTTTTGCATTCGATTACATTATTTAATTGTTTTGTTCAGCTTAAGAAACACCTAAAGTTTATAAGGAAGAAGATAGTTTCAAATTAACCATACAAACAACATTTATAAGCACGTTTAACACACAAATCTATGCCATTTTCGTAATTAATTATTTTACCTGTCATCTCTATGTAATCACGACTTGGTCCCCCATCCCCTTTCTATCATCGGTCAACACCGGTCAGACACACCGATTTGCGCCATCGTTACATGGCGGATACACCATTGGTTAGAAGTAAACGTTTTGCCTCCACCTTTCTTGCTGTCGAGTCTGTGTTCCCCGATTCATACAAACCAGTGGTCTTCAAGTCACGAGTGAATAGGCATCTACTTGGTAAGCGTACTCCATCTTAGATCGCATCTTCACTTAACATCAGGTCAGATAGCTGTCAAACGCGAATCTATACCACAATAAAAAAATAGATAGATAAATAGATAACACTTTATTGCTCACCAAAACAAAAAAAATACAAAAACCAAATGCATAATTACAATACTTGGGAAAATAACAGGCGGCTTTACCGCCAAAAGCAATGTCTTCCAGGCAACCTAGTTGAAAAGAAATTATTAAGTAATCCGGCGATGTTGGTGGAACAGAAAAACAATAATTTTATATTAATATATATTACGATAGATAAATAAGTAAATGTTAAATATTTTAGACATATTTATTTAAAGACAGATAGTATTGTTACGATTTAGCCAAAATTACACGAAGCACAACAACAAATGCGAATGAACACCTCCGGTCATAAACCCCAAGTTTTATTACCGCCCGCATTCACTTCTTTTGTTTTCTTTGTACTTAATATTTGTAATTAGAAAAGCCGCCTATTGTGTATTGTAATATGTTACGGTAGGCAGTGGCCAGGTGTGATTCCGGGAAATCGGGTGCACGCGATGAGGTAGACATATTGCACCGTGCAGTATAAAACAATGCCCGAACGGAGGGGCGGAGCAGTCAAGCGAGGATTACGATACTAGCAAGACGTACATTCGATAAGCGATATAGTGACGGACTTTAAGCGTGTTATTGAATTGTGCAGTTTGTACTAGTAGTGTCTAGTTATATTTGTACCTGTTATACGTGTTTGTATAGTTCTAATAAATTCTATAGTAATTCCAACGGCATTTTAATTCGAGTCCCGCACTCGTAACAGTATTTTCTAAGTTAGTTCCGAAAAGTAGGTAATGTTTTGGCCTCTCTTACAGTAAGAGGCAACGCATTCCAGAGTTTGACAGCCTGCGCTGCAAAAGAATTATCATAAAAGGATGAAGTGTGTGCAGGTGTCAGGAGTCTACGATATGTATCTATCTGAGCGCAAATCGTGAGAAGTAAATAGGCGAAAAAGTAATACACACTTTTACTGTAGAATACCTAAAAGTTTCTCTAAGTCTGAATCAGTCCGGTTTATATCTGGATACAAGACCAGGCTAATTGAGTTAAAGCCGACCTAGATTCCCATTTCCTATTACAGGTTTAGTCAAGAAAACAGGAACATATAATATACGTTTTACGTTTTATCTTCTGGTTTTGGTAATTTTGCTGTGATATAATTTTAAAGAGGTCGTCTTTTCGTCGACAATCCCGCAATGCCTGAAGACGAAAGTTTTAGAGCAGTGCTTCCTCCCCGTCCTGACCTACGGCGGGCCGAGACGTGGATAGTGACGGTAGAACTGGTCCACAAATTTCAAGTCGCTCAACGGGCTATGGAGCGAGCTATGTTGGGTGTTATTCTTATGAATAAAGTTATAAATGAGGATATCCGTAAAAGAACCAAGGTAACCGACAGCTCGCAAAATTAGCAAGTCGAAGTGGCAGTGGGCCGGTCACATTTGTCGCAGGACCGATGGCCGATGGAGCAGACGAGTCCTGGAGTGGAGATCGCGTCTCGGTAAACGTAGTGGCGGACGCCCTCCAACCCGATGGACGGACGACCTGCGCAAGGTCGCTGGTAGGCGCTGGACGGGGAAGGTAGAGGACCGTGATGAGTGGCGCCTATTTGGGGAGGCCTACGTCCAGCAGTGGACGGTTATTGGCTGACGACGATAATTTTTAAGATACATGCTAATATTATAAATGCCCAAGCAACTGTCTGTTATGCTTTCATGGAAAAATTATACAAATTCAAGTTTTTATTCAAATAACATGTGCTGAACAACATTATGGACGTCCTATCTATATATATAAAAATCAATTGCTGTTCGTTGGTATCGCTAAAACTCGAGAGCAGCGGAACCGATTTGCCTAATATTGGTTTTGACATATTTGTAGAAGTCCAAGGAAGGTTTAAAAGGTATTAAAATGAATCATAGAAATGTATGTACGCACATAACTTGAGAACGACTTTGCCGATTTCGATGAAATTTTTTGTGTGTTTGACTGGATCCCGGGATCGGGTTCCAGGATCTTCTTAATCTCCTGGACCGACTTTCACGTTTTTTTGTGTATGTTATAGAGTGGCTTCCCGGACGGTTTAGATTCACAATTGGAATCGGTAAGTGGCGCTGGGATCGGATACCAGATTTTTATTTTTTCAAGGCAGGACAACGTCTGCCGGGACCTCTAGTACAAGCTAAATGATTCAAGTGGACCTTCAGGGCAAAAAGTAATCTAAATTAAATTGATGAAAAACAAAGTGGTAAGATCTTTGAAAAATCAATTACCCTAGTCAGTAATCGAATCGGCTGATTTTGAAAAAACAAATAACATCCTTATTATTACACCAGTAGATAGAGTAGCTTAGAAGGATCAATTTCTGTGAAGGAATATCAAACGGCAAACTGCAAAAAATGTATACCGAAAATGGACATAGGATACTTTTTATCCCGGAAAACGGTATAGTACTAAACCATGTATCAGCTTTAAACTTTGGTTGGAATGTCCATGGACGATGACAGTCGCTTACCATCAGCTAGATGATGACAATACTTTGTCATATAACATACACCACAATTCCACCGTGTATTCGACGCAAGCCAACTTGCAATCGCACGCACACGTCATGCCTCTCAGTTCAGGATGACTTATTAGCATATATTGCTCAAATATTAACATAATAATGCTAAGTATCACTTAGACTACATTTAGTATATATCTAGGTTTGTTAAGTTAGCAGATTTAAAAAAAAAACCTTTGTTAACATATTGTTACAACCTAAGCGCCGACAAATACAAATTCCCCGTACAGATTTATAGAAGCACATTTATTATCCGTCGGCATTTGAAGTAATAACATTGAAACTATTGTAAATCTTTTATGATCGTCTTCTTTTGTTTACTTATTTATTGGCATTCGTTTCTAGAGCCTATTGTTGTATTGTAATTATTAGCCAGGTGCTACAGATTTTAAAAGTACAAGCTGATTCTAGGAAATTCGGTCCACGTGGACGGGCGGGCACATTGCACTTGTGCAGGATAAAACGATGGCCTGATGAAGGGAGGAAGGCAGTCGAGCGAAAACCACGATCGATGCGAGACGTGTGTACTACAATCGGGAATTACGACCTTCTGCATTACCTTTGGAATTGTTGTGTTCGGTTATATTTGTACCTGTGTTATACGTGTTTGTATAGTTCTGATAAACTCTATAGTAATTCTAACGGCATTTTAAATCGAGTCCTGCAACTCGTAATAATATCAAACCTAACAGTGGCATGTTAAAACTGAAATGAACACTTTTAATGGTTTTATACATTAAGTTACAGGCGTAGTCAGAGACGTTAAGGGATGATTAGCAAACAAAAATTATTGATATCACTATTGGTCTCTCTTTTTCTTTGAAATCTCATTATAGTTTTTCCTTCTATTCTGTCATACGTCCTCTGTCACCCTATGGCTACGTTCCATTAGAGACTCACAACGACCACGTTCTCGACCGCGATTTTTTCCGTTCCACTTACTTGCCGTCGTTACAACCATAAACCCAAGTGGAACGGTTATTCGACCCACCTCTTCACATGGGTCGTTGTGAGCGTTGTGTGATCGAGAATGATGACGTCATTTGTGACGTTTTCGCCACGACCACAATGACCGCGGTCGCCTTGTGGAACGGCTACTGGAGCATTTTTGGGCGTTGTGAGCTACTAATGGAAGGCGCTGTATGAATCATCATATCATCCTTCACACAATCCATCCATCTCGTTTTTGGTCTACCTTTGTATTTATAACCGTCAATCTTGCTGTGTGACATTATTTTTGTCACTTGATTTAAATCCCTCCTCATTACATTCCCATGCCACTAGGTGCTTCTAGTAACATGCTGAAGTGGTAAGTGTAATTATATTGTTACAAGCCGTCAAAGATAAACGCACAGCTGCCTGTCGTAAGCGCAGTTTATTGTCTTCCCAGATTTAGGAATTCTTTTGTGTTTTGAATTGTAATTAAGAAAAACATGCTATTGTTTTTCTACTTGTTTTATAACCATCATTAGCGTCGAACTAATCCTTATTCTTATTGTTTTCGACTTTGTGGCCGTTCGCAGGTGTGCAAATTACTATTTCTCGGAAACTCAGTGCGCGCGGCCAATTTTTTTTGTACTGTGTAGTGAGTATAAGATAATGCCCGAATGGAGGGGTGGACAGTCAAGCGATGACTACGAGACGAGTAAGACGTTTGTAGTACTCTCGATTAGCGATATAGACGACGGACTTTGCGCGTGTCGAATTGCATTGAATCGTGCAGTGTGAACTGGTTGCATCCAGCTTTATTTGTATTTGTTTTATACGTATTTGTACAGTTCTAATAAATTCTATAGTAGTTCCAACGGCATTTTTAATTCGAGTCCTGTAGCTCGTAACAATATGAAGTTTTTTGTCAGAAGAAATTTTGATTTTTTTATTGCTGAAGTACACCTTTCAGGCTGGCTGGCTGATGGCTCGCCTTATGAAAAGTGGTTACCGTCGCGTATGGACATTTGAAACACCAAACTGGGGGAGTGGAACTTAGACACTGGTGCCGGATCACAACTCAAGGTTGTTATGGCGGCATGCTCTAGACCAGGGTTGGCAGGGCCGGGCCAAGCATTTCTGTCGCCATAGGCAAACTCAAAAAATGACGCCCCCACCGAAGCTTCAGAAAACTTCGTTAACCATAAAACTTATATACATTAATACAAATTTTATTGAAAAACAAATTTAAATTTTTTTTGGGCTTTAATAGTTCTCAAGCGTTTTTGCAGGCATTTTTGCTGCCGTAGGCAGTTGTCTGCCATGCCTACCGTCTCGAGCCACCCCTGGGGGTGGTAGCAATCCAGACAGGCAAATTCCCTACCGGACTGTCGTTTATGAAATTTTGCAGCTCTGACCTCGTAGACAATTGGCATTAGAGCTAAACAAATACAATAAAAATGTATAGGCATGACATAATATTATTACTTTTATATATTTTGTACATATGTATATTAAGTATATATAAAATTTCTACATATGTATATATATATATATATATACTAGCTGACCCGGCGAACTTCGTACCGCCATATTTTCTGAATTCCTAAGACTATGTTTCATGACACAAAAACGAAATCACCAAAATCGGTCCAGATGATTAGGAGGATTCTAGAACTCGATCTCAGCGCCACCTACCGGTTCTAATTGCAAATCTAAACCCTCCGGTAAGCCAATCAAACACACAAAAATAAAATCGTCAAAATCGCTTCAGGTGATTAGGAGGATTCTAGAACCCGATCTCAGCGCTACCTATCGGTTCCAATTATGAATCTAAACCATCCAGTCCAGTCGTTTAGGAGGAGTTCACTGTCAACACACGTACAGAAGAATATATATAATGTATTTATTATTAAAATGTAAGTAGTTCGTACTATATGTTACGTATACCACCATCGCCATTATTATCTCAATTCATTCCTGGGATTGTCTGGAAGAGATCGCTTTTTAGCGATGAGACCGCCCTTTGCACATAACTAGATATAATTTATAAGTCTTTAAGTTCATGTTTGTACTGGTGTATAATAAAGTGTTATATATCTATCTATCTATAATACTTAGTGTAGCTATATGTCATTCCCATGCAATTTCACTTGCCCCTGCCACTTGTCTAGGGGGCTGGTATTGCAAATGTCCATAGGCGACGGTAACCATTTTACACGAGGGCCTTCAGCATATTTGCTGTACACGAGCAATAAAAAACGAGAGAGGATATAAACAAAAGGTTTCTTATTTCAGCTCTATTTCATATAAAATTTAGCAAACACACTCCAATAATCCCAGTACTACAATTAATAATACCAGACACAATGAGATCATTCTATATGCACCGTATTTTATTGTTCATACCTCACATATTTTCGGGTCATTGTTTAACATAATTTATTGGTCAAATCGTCCTGTCCGTGGTCCGAGTAATCCCGTTTCGCGTATGTGCGGCGACAAAGGGTCGATAAATCATCTACCCACTTATTAAGTACATTCGGGCTTTCACAATAACGTGTCGGGTCGATGCGTTCGAGTTGCCAGGCGCGACAGGTTTGCTGTAGTCTTGTGCTTATTCGGTCATCGTAGTGAGGTCCTCCTTTTTTTTAAATCTTTATTTAGAAAGGGCTTTGCCGCTTAGCGGCCATGTCACCCGTAAAGTATCCAAATCTTAAATAACATTTCTAATATAATCTCTAATTAATTTGAATTAAAAATAGAATCATATAGTTTGCAAAACATCTTGGCATCTCTCGATAACGGATATGCCAGAATGCTATTGCATTCACCCACGGCAGATAAATTTCGCTCTCGAAGTAGGTCTTCGTACCGGACACATTCCATCAGAACATGTTGGTCATCTTCAGTCACATTGCATGTTACACAGTTGGGGGAGTTAACTTTCTTAATGAGATATCCAAACTTGTTTGAAACAATATGTCCGGAACGTAATTCGAACAATGTTACAACATCTTTTTGCGTAATAGAGCACTCGTTTATCACATCTGGGCTGGAAGTTGTGGCTGGATTGTCTTAAACCAAATGACCTTTTCTACGGATCTTCTGTCAAAATATTCACTCCAAATCTTAATGCACTGATTCTTTAAGTCACATAAATAATTAGAACGAAGTGGCGTAACTGTAAAAGAGGTACCTTGGTACTTTAACTAAGGCATATGCTATTTCATTACCACTTATTTGGGTATGTGATGGAACCCATTGTAAAATATGGTTTTGGACTCAGGTATCAACTCGTGCATAAGTTGCAAAATTGTGTTGGCTATCGGTATTCCTTGTATGGACAAAGAGCATCGGAGCTTCTCCTACATAGCACAATTCGGTCACTGTACTAGTTCACTTTAATAGTACTATTCGGTCATTAGAACTTTTAGATCTTCTTTGTTAGCAACCGAATCACCGTCCTGAATAGTTCGTCGCTAAACAAGATGTCCGATCGCTGACCGACTGAAGTAATAAACCGATTATCGTTTGGTAATGTGAAACGTTTCCTTTTAGTACAGCGTAAGGAATCGGTACAAAAATAGTACATCGTTCATGAACTGTACAAGACTGATCACTGACCGGTGTGCTGTTCGAGTGAACTAATAACAGGTAATGTGAAAAGTTTCTTTTAGTACAATTTAGGGAACCGGTTCCTAATAGTACATCGTTAATTAATTACACAAGACTAGTTTTCCGCAAGCTCTGAGTAATGACACACATACGATCATAGGATATTACAATAAGATCAATCAGAAAGTAATGTGAACTGGGTGGTTTTTTAATGCATTGGGTACAGCAAACAGACAGTCAGCCCACTTGATGGAAAACAGTTACAGTAAACTATGGATATTTGCAATACCAAGTGCTGCCGTCCTCGAGGGGAGCCGAGGGACTGTAACCTGGCCATTTATGTTGGAACAAAACTCAAGGTTGTTGTGGCAGCATAATCTAGATAAGGATACTAGAATTAAAAAAAATAGAAATAAATAAATTTTATAATTATAACCATTTTTTTATAATTATAAAATGTATTATTTAGTGATTTTTATGAATTCTCACCCTGGCAACACAGGTTACTCGCCCTCACTTTGCGAGTACGAGCTAGCCAGTGTCGGGTTTCATTCAACGCAGACGTACCCACACGCAAACAAATACTATTATTAAACAAACACACAAGTGTGTTTTCAAACACACAATACACTACTACAATATGTTCGCTGCCTTGAATTATAAAATAAGAGAATCCTTGAAGCGAACTAAATGACTTTTTGAATTATATTTCTTATATCAAATGTAGTCAGCATTTGATGCACATGACTCGGGTTCGAATCCTGGAAAGACTGCACAAATTAGGTAGTTTCTATACCTCGTGTGAATGTTGTTACAATAGGGAAGCGAACACAAACATGGTACTAAAAATAAAAAATAAAAATAAAAGAATAGGTGTTAAATAAGGCCGTGTTTACACGATCAGAGTGTGCTCGGCTCCGATACACTCGAACAGTATAACTTCAACAGCGGTTCTCCAAAAACAGCTTTAGGCCCTCAGTTGACGCCATTATCAATTGTAAAGCCATCTGGGTAGACTGGAAAAGTTGAGCATGGTCCAAGTTTGCTCGGATCAGACGCCGTTGTCCTATTGCACTCTGATTACCAGTGGCCGCTGTAGTATATACGAGGACAGTAGCGAATATGATTTGCTGTAATATAAGGTAGGTAGATAGATAGATAGATAACACTTTACTGTACACCATTACAGAAAACTTACGGACTAGTATTATTCCAATAGTGTACAAAGGGCGGTCTTATCGCTAAAAAGCGATCTCTTTCAGACAACCCGTGGCAGGAATATTGCTGATTAGGAGTGGCGATTACTTATATTTTGATAATGAATATATAACTATACTATATATACAAATATACACATAAGTTATATACATATTCAAGATATAATGATAAAATGCAACTATTTAAACGTAATAAATATATAGTTATATGCAATATAATACTAATTATATAAAATTACATATCATATTATATATTGCAGATAGAATTTCCTGACCATGTTATTAAAGATTTTGCTTGTCTGACACTAACAGCCAATGTATTCCAAAGTTGGACAGCCTTGACCGTGAAAGAATTATTGAAAAACGTTGTATTATGAATAGGAGTAATAAATCTATGTTCTAAGGTACATTTGAAGGTAGGCACATTATAAGTCAGCACGCAACTGAACACAAAATAGCCACGGCAAGCTGACAACCACTTCGCCAGAAGGCCAACTGGCTAGTTGTCGAATAAAATCGACCACTGACAAGTTTCTAGTGTGTACGTGGCCGTACCTACTGCGAACGCCCTGTGATGTGCGGCAAAAACCGGCAATCATCAGCTCGCTTTGAGCCACGTACACACTACGATTTTTAATTAGAGTGATGTAGAACGGCTACAGTATTAGCTCGCAGGTGAGTACGCGGCTTTACGAGTAGCAATCCGTGTGCACTCGGTCCGAGCGTCGGATCGTGTGAAAGCGACATTTATACAGCATCAAATGGCACGTGCCAACGCTCCAATATGTCGATTAAACAGATCATGACGTTAGAATGACATCACGGAACGGATTTTTCTTGTGATACTACACGCGTAAACACGCGTATGGTTGGCGTCGTGCCAACAATCACGCTGGTTGTGATACAAGTATAATATACATATGATACCTACGTAACGGTAGGCGTCCTAAAACCAGCTTTCAATAACTTCAGTTTTCAGCCGTACAGGAACAACCCACAGCCAGATGTAAGGGCTCTCGCCCATCTGCGTGGTCACCACCCCCCTTTTTTTTTTGGCTAGGCGAAATCCGTTTGAGGACTAAGCCACGACGTGTGTAGGATTCGCCAGCTCGGGGGTGGCACTAGCATGCCCAGTTAGAACTGGTGACATGCTATTGCCACTCCCCAGTTAGGGATACCCACTAAAACCCCTGGGTGTTCCGTCCTGCGCCTTATGCCAGGGCTACGGGTAAATGGGATTCCCGGCTCCGCGTGCCCTGGTAGGCGTGGGCCTCACGCAAAGGCCTCTTCCATTACCGAGGGACTTTTTCTTTTGTCCCCCGGCATCGTCTAGGTCTATTCCGGGCGTGGGGCGGTTTGTAACGCGCCCCACGGGAAGAGAGATGAGCGCGCGAGGAACACTTGCGCTCTCATCTCGACGGCATGTGCAGGTGAGTGAGAACCCCTATACCCATGGTCACCACCCCTGATCTAAGGCATGTCGCTATAACAAAAATGAGTTGTCAGGTTCCAATCGCCCCTAGGAGGTTGGCAGTACATTGGCTGAGCAACCTTGGTGTTGTAAATGTCCAATAGCGATGGTAAACACTTTCCATCAGGTGGGCCGTTAGCACGTCTCCTGTATTCTAAAGATAAAAAAGTTCAAATGTTAAATTATTATTCTATTATAGATAATATTCGAGGGTAGTTCTAACTACTACTCGGCTCATTTCATCATCGCTCGGGAATGAAAGCGAATGGGCGGAGCAATGTACGGTCATTCTCACGTCAGTTTTGGTCCGATGCACGTGCTCTAACAAGCTTTGGGATAGCTAAATATTTTGCGAGAGTTATAATCTCTAACTGTAATTGCACTTAATTAAGTCGGCATTCTAGTTAAAACAATAAATACTGTTAACACATGATGAACCTATCTGATAATAGCTTTACTGATCTATGTTCGGCTACTGCTATTTTGAACAAGAGTTACATATTCTCTCATACAGTTGTTATTTGACGGATACAAACGACGCCAGGCGAATGCTAATGTTCTGGTAGGTACGTGTAACACCTAGCACATAAAATACCCGCATACATTGTCCAAGACTATTTGGCTTGCATCCAACATTTCCAGGAAGTCCAAAGACAACTGCCAGCAATGCGCAAATTGAAACGATACTTCCAGCCTGTTGGGACTGGCAAAAATAAGATGTACGAAAACTAACGACGTCCGCAGCGGTGTTGTGCCAAAGACCATTACAATCAAAAGATAGACTCGCTTACGGCCACACACAAATAGGCAGAGAGCGGTGAACTTGTCAAAATTGAGGGTCTGTGGTTTTGTTTTATTGCAAAACTGGCAAACAGGCAGACTGCCCAGAGGCCTTAGTCTCAAAAGTTTCTCGTCGTTCGTTTTCGTCCGATCAGCCCGAAACAGTCAATGAAATTTTAAATAAGAAAGAAAGAACAAAGATTTATTTTCAACTACAATAATAAAGTTTATAAAACACAAAAATAAAATATGAAACATACGATGAAAAATGCACTTAAACATTAAAAAATGTGTGTGTATGTGCAGTTCAGATGCAGCAGAAGTGAAACTTCAGAGAACATACAGGCGAAGATTATTATATCTACAACGCTTAGAATTAGACGGCCTCACTGCAACGCAGAGGCTCCGGGTTCGATTCCTGGTATAGTAAATTTCGGAAGCGTATTTTCTCCGTTGTTTACTATGGTCTGGGTGTCTGGGATCGGCCCCAAAATGATCCGTTGTATATTACCCATAACACAAGCGTAACTTGCTTAATTTGGGGATATACCGTGTGTGAGTTTGTCTGCCGATTTATTTATTTTAATTATCAAAACTACCAAAATGACGAAAATGGCAAATCACAAAAAACCTATCCTACTTTCTGGGATAACGTTTACATAAATCTATAATGGGATGAAAAGTATTCCTTGTCCACCCTCGGTATTAAAATTACTTATGTACCGAACAGGGATTGCAATCCGGAAAACCGGATCCGGCAATCCGGCGGATCCGGGATCAATATGCACTTACCGGATCCGGTGACAACCCGCAACGCGCGATCAGTTTGGCAAAATAATGACGCGCCAAGATAATAGCTCTAACGATAATGTGGAACTCGTGGTAGAAATAGTAGAGAAGAACATAGATTCACAATCACTGAAGAGACTTGACATTACAGGCGGAATTAAAATTACAGATCCAGCAAGAAGTAGCGTCTTATACAATACAAACTGTAAAAAGAAGTTTTTTGATAAGATACTATTACGAGCTACAGGACTCGAATTGAAAATGCCGTGGGAACAAGTAAAACTGGATGCAACCAGTTCACACTGCACGATTCAATGCAATTCGACACGTGCAAAGTCCGTCGTTTATAGCGCTAATCGAGAGTACTAGAAAACGTCTTACTCGCTTCGTAGTCGTCGCTTGACTGCCCCCGCCCCTCCATTCGGGCATCGTCTTATACTAACTACACAATACAAAGGAATTGGAGGCGCACACTGAGTTTCTAAGAAATATTAATTTGCACACCTGCGAACGTCCACAAAGTCGAAAACAATAACAATAGGGATTAGTTCGACGCTAATGATGGTTATAAAACAAGTAGAAAAACAATAGCATGTTACAAATTCAAAAGACAAAAGAGTTCTTCAATTCGGGAGGACAATAAGCTGCGCTTACAATAGGCTGTGCGGCTTATCTTTGACGGCATGTAACAATACTAAAGAAGGAAATGACGGCATTTGAAAGTGAAGGAGTTCAAGGAAAATACTTGTCTGCTTTTCATGATTATTTGCTGACAATTAAGCCGATAAATGTAGAAGCTGAGAGAGCCTTCTCGGCCGCAGGCTATATTTGTAGCTCTATTAGAAGTCGATTGGCGGATGAGACAATCAACACAATTTGTTTCCTAAGATCGTTTTTTCAAACCAAAAAACTAATGAGTATAAATATTATAAAAAATATATATTGTGCATGAATTTGATAGATTCGGTAGCCTGTCATATATAAGAATAAAACTGGTAGGTAGCTAATTATTGATATCATTGTGATCGCAGTTAAGATTAATTAATTTATGTTATGTTTAATTTTACAATTTTGGTTTATAATATTGATTTCTACTTAATTTTTAAAATCTAAGAATACTAAACCACAAGTTATATTAAGTTTTTCTTTTGAGATTTTGTTTTTTTATAGTAATTTGTGTTACAAGTTGTCCACCACAGTAGACAATAGTCAATAGTCATAGATAATACTTTTAGTCGATTTATCATATATATGAAAATTTCATATATATGAAAAAGGAAAGTTAAGTTATCCAGGTCAAAATAATCCGACAGGATCCGGCCGGATTGCAATCTCTAGTACCGAAATTCAGCCAAATCGGTCCAATAGTTTTCCGTAAAAGTATAACAAACAGAGACAAATATATTTTTTTTTTATCCCAGAAACTATCCTACTTTTCGGGATAAAAATAATCTTATATTCATCCTCGGCATTGAGTATATATGTCGGCGCAAATATAATAATTAACGTATTACCTGAACAATAATAATTTATTTAATTACTATGAGTTTATTGTAATGTGAAATTAACGTAAAACAACAAGATTTTATTGTAATTTCAATACTTAACCTAAAAATTGGTGTTCGCGTGCACGTGCACCGAGCACTATAAATACGCCCGCAGTCGACATTTAATCATTAAAGATAGAGGTAAACCCGGAGAAAAGCGCAGCAATGTTCTTTTCCCCGAGCACGCTTCGCTCTCCCAAACGCGCTTGCCTTCGCTTAAAAGCCATCTCGCTCTACGAACAAGAGATCCCCTGGGCAAAGTACACTAAATACCTGGGTGTCACCCTAGATCAGAACTTGCGCTTCAACGAGCATATCACTATAGTCCGGAATAGAGCGCGATTTGTGATGGGTCGTCTAGCACCCATGATAGATAAACGAAGCAAAATATCCCTCGGACACAAGCTTACTCTATATAAAACATGCATCCGCCCGATCATGACATACGCGAGTGTGGTATTCGGCCATGCCAAGACTGCCCTTTTAAAGAAACTGCAAATCGTTCAGAATAAATTCATGCGCAGAGCCGTCGGTGCTCCCCTCTATATGCGTAACGTCGACATCCACCGCGATCTGGAGCTTCCCTCCATCAAAAACTACATTACGTCGCTCTCGCGTAAGTATTTCGATCTAGCGCCGCACCATCGAAATCCCCTCGTCGTGTCCGCGTCCGATTATAAGCCTCGACGAAAGGCTCTCGTGCGACGACCGCGTAACATCCTCACGGACAAGGTCGACGGTATCACAAAACGGCTGGCTCGGATCAGCCCGCCCGCGGTTAGGACGGCAGGCTGGCAGGCACCGACAGACAGACACAGACGGCGGCGTCGACGCCGCCAATCACAATCTCTCCACGTCCCCGCGAGGGACGCCAGGAGACACAGCCCCCCCATAGGATAGACTAGGCGTGTTGCTGGGAAGTTTCTTTCGCTGTTTCTTCTCTCCCAGCCATAACACGTTGCGAAACGGCAGTAAGATAATATAGGCCACCGCGAACCGCCGATCCCGATTGTCATATATATATATATATATATATATGACAATACTGAATTTCGGCCAAATCGGTCCAGTAGTTTTTCCGTGAAAGCCTAACAGACAAACAGATAAGTATTTTCGCATTTATAATATTAATGGGGCTTCTATCGCAGGCTTAGTCCTATAGATTTACGTGTTTATCTCTTTTTAGTGTCGCTTTTTCGTTTCATCGAGTTTCAAACCACAACGATTCTAAAGAAGTTTTATTTCAAAAACAAGAAACAGAAATTCTAAAACCAAACCGAACGACGACAGACGTTTTATAGTAAGCCCTCGGTTCACGGAAAACGATTACTGTCGCCTACAGACTCTTGCAACACCAAGGGCGAAGCCATCGAGTAGCCAGTCTTTAAGATAATGTAGGGAGGGATTTTTTAAAAATTAATTCTTCTATTTGGCCCGCGCGAACGAGATTCCGCGAGTCTAATACCTTTATTTATTAAAGAGAGGGTTTACACATTTTCTTATTGTCTATTTCATCTTATATTTATTTATTACTCTGTATTACTACATTTTTATTTGTATATCATCTATTACATTATATCGTGTGGGATATGGGATTGGAATAGGAATGACGGAATAGGGGGAGGGAGAAGTGGGCCAACGGAGCTATCGCTCATCGTACGTAACGCAATTATTTCAAGGCAAACAGTTTCACGGCGACATTCAATGAGAGCGTGTTATCACACCGCTCGAGCCAGCCCTAAGGGCTGTAATCAAGATAATTATTCCAGTACGGCTCTACCACATTTCAAAACACTGAGCGGGCTAAGCCTTTGCCGGTCGAGGTCCCTGGAACACAGTAGTAGCTCCAGGTTCTATTATCGGCATGGTAAATTTCGTAAAGGAACTTCCTGTTTTTTACTATGGTCTCAGTGCCGGGGATTGACGCCAGAGTAGTCTCTTGTATAATACTTATATTACAAGCGTAAGCTTGTGGATATCAAAATAAAAAAGTTATTTCCGATTGTGTCCGTATGATCGTTTGGACAGACATCTACTAATGAATGATTCCTATATCTTAATCTTAACCAAGCGTTCATTTGCCTTAGTATCGTTTAAAATTTGACAATAGCTCCATACAAATAATGTTAAAATTCAACCGATGGTAGGGCAAGTAATTGAGTAATAAGATATAGAAGCCGGACACTAATCAACAATTTATTATTTAACTGGAAAATTTATATCCAAAGAATTATAAGGACTTAACTCGCTACTTGACTAATATAAATCAGGATTAAATTCGAAGTGCGAGCCCTATTAATAAAATAAATACAAATGTATGTCAATAGTGAACATTATAAAAAAATTAAAAATATAACACTAAACGATTTAATAATTAATAGAAGAAACATTCTTGATTTATCTTTCTAACAGTTGATAAACACACGTTAAAATACAACTGACTAGATGGAAGTTTCTCTTACGTAAGGCATTTTAATGGCCAAATTAGCCATTCAAAATTACAATTAAAATGGCCCGACAAATAAAATATTGCACATTGCTAAACTAGGGCACAAGCAGCGTGCAACACGTACAATGTTTACATATTTCAAACTAAAACAACTAAACACACAACTACATAATGTTAATTTGCAAATATTCACGTAAACACTGAATTCTCGCATATTATGGAGCCTATAACCCATAGAGGACAGGTAGAGACTGCACTTATAGATTTGCTTTTACTAGTAACACTTAACAAAATGTAGGTACACATTTAAATCCGTTCCGTCCTATGCACTTTAACCTAATTGATTCAGTTTAGTTGGTTTGTCAAATATCAGTATTAGTCGTAAAATAAATCCATAAAGAGTTTAGCTAAGGAAGCATAAGAATCGAAAATACTCCATTCCTCAAAAACTACTCAACGGATATTGTTAAAACCAATGCAGCTGTACATTTTCAAAAGCTAGCAAGTGATTCTGAATAAACTTTACAATACAGCACAAGGAAATAGAATAAATAAATAATCAGCAAACACACGCATTGTATATCGCCAAGCTAAGTTACGCTTGTGTTATGGGTAACACAGTAAAACCTCTTCAAGTCGAAAACCTCTCAAACTCGAAAAAAAATTGTTACCTTCCCTTCAAGCTCCAAAACCTCGGTTGCTCGAAATCTGAACCCTCTATAAGTTGAAATAATTATGGAGTCCCTATAAGCAAATTCAGTACTACTTATTTTCCTTCTATAACTCGAAAAAATAAATCAGATCACTGTATCTCGAACATAGGAATATTTGAAAAATGTTTTTTAGCGCAATAATTAGTAGTTTATTTATTTCATCTCTCCAACTCAAAACCAGTTAGATTAAATCTTAACCTCTACATGTCGAAAACTCTAACTCGAATTTTTTGGCGTCTCCCTTCAAATACATCCGCGTACAGGAACGGACAAAGAATACAATTTCCTGCGTTGGGGCGGCCTGTCGTAAGAGGCGACTAAACAACCCACAGCCAGGTGGGAGGGCATTTGCACGACTGGATGGCTACCACCGCTGGTCTAAAGTATGTCGCCATAACCAGTCTCCCTTAAGAGAGCAGCAGCGCATTTGTAGGTCCACTGGTGTTTCAAATGTCCATAGGCGATGGTAATCGCTTTCCATCAAGGTTTTACTGTACATAACGGACTACTCTGGGGCCGATCCCAGATACCCAGACCCACCGTCAAAATGTCATAAACTTCACCAGTATGCCACTTAATAACTATATTTTAAAAGAATAGGGAACAATACCATATTTTGATAGTTTTTTAAATAAATGAACCTAATAAACACGCACACAGACACACGCATGCCTAACGCCCGTGAAGGGCACATGATAACTAGTTCTAAGGCCTTATCTAAACCTGCCTACAATACGCAGTTACTTACACATACTATTTATATCATCCTGGTATCCCCTGCATGATGGTTGTCAAGTAGGTTTCCTCTTGAATAAATGATTTAGTAAAAGGGGTCTCAGTCAAGAAAAAATTATATAACCTACAAATTGAAATATCGCAGCAAACGCGATTTTTTACAATAACTCTTAAGCCGTAAACAAATGTACTATACATCTTTTTCATGTTATCAAATGAACAATATTTTATCACATTTATTTGCAATTGTTTGTTATGGTATGTTATGTTTTCATGTATATAAAATCTGATTTCGGCTAGTTTATTTCAGTTAATATCCAAGATTTATAAATATTAAATAGACCACAAACAATAAAGTGGATTTGGAAATTATTGACAGTTACGGAATGAGGCAAGTATCCTGTGTCCATTATCGGTATTGAGACTGCTGTTTTTGCGGGATTTATATAACGAAACGCGTAGAACTTTGAACTGTTTTATTCGAATTCATGACGAAGACTACCGAGCTTAATTACAATTAATTATAAGTTATGATGCTCGCATAATAATTACTTAACCTAGAGCGCTAGTATGACATGTGCATCCGACCAAAGTTGTAGTGAAAATGATATGTAGTCGCTACACCGGCTCGCTTTTAAATCCGATTAGTCATTACAATTACCCGCCCGCAATTACAACAGTAGGTGGTATTATCAAAGGTTATTAACACTACATAATTATATATCAAATTTCGGCAAAATCGTTATGCTTTTTGTCATGAAAGCATAGCAGAGTTACTATCGCATTTATAATATTAACATCTATGAAGAGGTGACACATATTACGTTGTGAAGAAAAGTTTTTACCGTAACCAATGAGACGAACAAAACTATAAGCGTAGCCTACGTGAACAAGCGTCTAATGAAATGAAGCATTTCTTGTGTGCGTAAAATTACACGTGGTTCGCATCTGTGTGGTTAATCGCAATGTACTAACGAATTCGTTTATCTCGTAAAGCATTGCGGCGCGATCGGCTTCCTTTAACTGGCTTCACACTGAGAGCTCGAGTTCGGTGTACTTATTTTATTCGTCTGAGCGTAAATATTACGCCTGGATTGACTACAAGCCCTATAGAATCAGTCTTCCTCCTGTAACTTGGAACAATAAGAGGCTTATTTAGAGGTGACGTGACACGGGAACCGGTTATCCCGAACCCGACTGAGCCCGAAGCATCTGGCGGACAGTTTTTTTAGGAAACCACTTTTTAGTGGCCAATCACAATGTGCACACATTTTCGTCCTTTTCGACCGTGGGTAAGAGCAAGTGTACTTTTAATGTATTTAAATTACTATAGGTTTATACTCATGTTACATATCTTGTGTATAGTTATCATTATTTATCATCTGTCTATCTCTGTAGGAACGCAGAATAGTAATTCCGGCGACCAGGCCCAATTTTGCTATTAACATCTCGTCAAAAACGCCGGTCACTATCGTTTCAATCATAAGCCTGATTTTGGTATTCTGTTAATTTCAATGGCGGGCCCATGCCACGCCACTATACATTTTGCGAAATAAATGTTTAAATTTTCGGTAGCTTTTCGATATACATTTCGCCAGAAATGGCTTTACCATTTCTGCTAATGATAATACCACTTTTTTTCTAATATTATTCCGCCGCGACGATATCGAGAAGATTATGTGGATTTAGTAGAATACAATTTTTTTACACGACCGCAATCTAACTAATATTGAAATAGCAGAATTGGGCCCCAAGTGCAAGGGCGTTTCTCCACCTGGGTGGCCACTACCCGTGGTCTAGAGTATGCCGCCGTAACGACCTTGAGTTGTTACGGCATCAGTGGCCAAGTTCCAGTCCCTCGTTCGAAGCCGATAGTACTTTGGTGGTACTTCTGATGCTACAAATGTCCTTTGGTGACGATAACCACTTTCCATCGGATAGTTGGTCTGCCTTTTTGCCTGCCTCAGGCAATAAAATAGAACCTATCAATCCTAGCCTAGGGTTGTCTGGAGGAGATCACTTTTTAGAGCCTCTTAATATCTATGCTCCTCTCTATAATAATAATAACAATCCATAAATGTCCCACTGCTTGGCTTGGACCTTCCATTTATAGGGTAACAGATAGTATACCCCTCGCGCTTGTTCAAGGCGGATTAGCGGGTGTGATACATAGGTATCTCGATGTGCAACTTTCATCAGCATGTTATCCCTCACCGATAGCTCAGAAAACTGCCTTAGTGATGCATGCTTTTCTGCGAGGACTCGATTCTACGCTCTTTGAAATTGGGACGCGAGTTTGCTAACTACTAAAGCTACCACGCCTTCTTTCTATACTCAGGTATGTTTGTCTACTTTGATATACAACAAAGAGTTCTATTGAATAAAAATATTAGGATTTTTTATGTGGCTGTAATTTATTTATTTAGGTTTATGTCTTGGCAGCTCGGCCTTTCAGCCAGATCTTAGATTATAATGTAGTTTCTTCATTTTCTTAAACCTATGTGTAGCACAGCTGAGCTGTAGGTTATCAGCTGGTGCCATTCAACGGAGTTCTTGTGACAACTCAAAAGGCCACATTCTCGACTACACAGTTCACATTTCTCACAAAACTCATAATTACTACTCAAAAACTATCAATATCCTACAACTATTGTTCATTTTAGAGTAATTTTACACATTTTTAGAAAATAAAACTGCACAGCACGTCGTTCGTCTTCGACACGTTTTAAATAACGTGCCACTACATTTAAAACATGTCGGCTATAAGGGAATGGGCCTCCATTTGTTGACATAACAATTTGTTATACAGAATAGGGATCATTCAACCTCACTCAGGTCCGTATAGAAATAAACAACAAATGCCTACTCAAATAAATCTTGAAAATCACATTTTCATGTATTTATTGACCTAGGGCGGAAAAGATAACAGTCTCCCGTGACCAAATGGTCGGCCTGTGTTGTACTGTGGCAGTAGCAATAACTTCTTTCAAACTTATATATTATAGCAGTTCAATAGAAAACTGATTTTTGAAATTTGAAATATATGTTTAACCCCAGGGGCCCAATTCTGCCATTAAAATATTTTAGCGATGCATAATTCGTATTCTACTATATCCACAATATTTTATCGTCGCGAAATAGTCGCGTCGGAATAATCAAAAAAAATCGCGTTCGCCTTAATTAATGTTGAAAAGCTACCAAAAATTTAAAACATTTCGCGAGTCTTCGCTTATACATGTTTAGATAAGAATGGCGTGCGCCCTTAGCACGCCAATGAAATTAACAGAATACTGAAACCAGCCAAACCTACGATCGAGATGATAGTGTCCGGCGATTTTGACGAGATAGCAATAGCAGAATTGGGCCTCTGGTCTAGAGCATACCGCCATAACGACTTTCGAGTTATGTCCCGGCATCAGTGGTCAAATTCTAATCCCCATTTGGAGGCTGGCAATACGATGGTGTCGCATATGTCCACAGCGACGGTAACTACTTTCCATCAGGTGGGTTGTCAGCCTATCTGCTGTACTTCAGAAATAAATCAGTACTTACATTATCCTGTAGATGGTAAAAGGGAATTACCTATATTTTTTATTCGGCCTGCCTATGCGCACTCCAATGTCGCACTAATTAGGATGCACTCATTGATATGTAGATGAGCGCTACGTTTGCGGTGCCATATTGAATCGATATCCGACTGACATATCGGGAGCTGATTGTATCGTCGAGCTATCATCGATTTTAAAAGGTCTCGGGTACATCTTAGAATATTGAGTAAGATCTTAGTGCTCGAATTTCCAAAATTTAATTAACATTTAAAATCATATTTAAAGTACAGTGTAAAACTAGATTAAGCTCGTCTCAAGCGTCAACTATCTGCATCTCAGTCAAAAATTTATACGAGTGTATTTCAGTTATGAATAGAAAAAAATAATAAAACTAAACTTAAGTTGACAGATGTATATAAGTGTCACATCAAATCTAGCGCTAGAAAGATAGTCTTCGGCGTTGGAGCCATAATTGAAAAAGAAATGGCGGGAAGATTAATCCTTAGGTCACAAGACCAGAAGTTTCTAAAACAAATCTGCAGGGTAGAGTCATTGTACAAAAATGTTACGAGCTACAGGACTCGAATTAAAATAAATGCCGTTGGAATTACTATAGTTTATTAGAACTATACAAACACGTATAAAACAAATACAAATAAAACTGGATGCAACCAGTTTACACTGCACGATTCAATGCAACTCAGTGCACTGCAGTATCGTAGTCGTTACTTGACTGCCCCACTCCTCCATTCGGGCATTGTCTTATACTAACTATACAGTACAAAAAAATTGGCCGCGCGCACTGAGTTTCCGAGAAATAGTAATTTGCACACCTGCGAACGGCAAACAAAGTCGAAAACAATAACAATAAGGATTAGTTCGACGCTAATGATGATCATAAAACAAGTAGAAGAACAATAACATGTTTTTCTTAATTACAATTCAAAACACAAAAGAATTCCTAAATCCGGGAAGACAATAAACTGCGCTTACGACAGGCGGCTGTGCGTTTATCTTTGACGACATGTAACAATATTTTACCGATATTTCGGAGTATTACTTTCCAGTAGCCTCATAAATATATCTCAAGAAATATTTGTATATATTTAATCACGTAAATAATACTGGACTAATTGTCATGTTAGTTTACGTTCTGAGCTCGAAGATAGGTTATTTTATGCTGGATATACAAGATAGCCTAATAGATATGCCAAAGTCCTGTAACCATAGACCATAACTGATATAATTATCACCAGGGTTTAATACGGCCACTGAGCAGTGAGGTGTTAAAGCATTTTAATCGCAAAGAAAAAATCGAAATGTGTGCTGGGACACAGTAGAAGTGAAACTTCAACGGACAAGTGGCAAAACGAATCGCAACGGACGAGTGCTAAGAGTTACGGACGGGCAGGTTTTCAAAATGGACAATTACGTTAACAATCTGCCCGTAAAACTTCAAGTTATAATTTCATTTCGATTTTTCGCAGGTTTACTGCAAATTGTGATTTGGTTAGGTTAGGTACATTTTAATGAATGCATTTTTTATTTAAACATATTTTATTTTATCAAACAAAAAAATAAAATAAAAAAAACACCCAGTCTACTCTAAAATTATGCCGCCTCACCACGCGATATTGTAATACTTGCAATAACTCTGAAGGGTAGTAAAAGAGTAGTAGGTAGTAAAAGAACAGCAACTGGTCACATATTTATAATGAGAGAACCTTACGGTTTTACATTACATACACTAACTTTGAACAGTCGACAAGCATTTTTAGAACACCTCGGCATCCCTCCAACAGTTCTACAGCGCATGAAACTTAGCATATTGGCACAACCGATAGGTATGACGGAGGAGTAGGCTAATAAAAAAAAAATCTATAAGCGACGGTAACCGCTTACCATCAGCTGGGCCGTCTGCCTTTTTGCCAGCTTCGGAATAGAAAAAAAATTGTGTGTGTGTGTGCAGTCCACACATAGTAGAAGTGAAACTTCAGAGAACATACAGATAATTCTTCTCTAACTTTTATTAATATAAATATAATTCCTTTACCCTACATCCGTCAACATTCAATTTTTCACTGTTTTAGTCTAAAACATATTATCAGTTTTATTTCGGTCCAAATTGGACTTATGTGTAATCATCGGTCTTATTGACTCTCCAATCTGTGCTGCACAATGTAAAACTCGTATCTCATTCTCTTGCAGGCTTAGTCTATAGATTTATGTATTTATATATTTTTAGTGTCGATTTTTCGTTTCATCGAGTTTCAAATCGCAACGATTCTAAAGAAGTTTCACTTCAATAAATAAATAAAAAAATAGGCGCCAACTAAGTCATACCATAACACACCACCTGCTGCATTATTACATTATTATTATGACGTCGTGATCGCACCGTGTTACTCAACCGACGGACGCCGCATCCGTGCATCTAATTGGTTTAGATGCGGTTTCACTTCCACAGTAGTGTCAGTCAAATCAGTGGGAAATTGTTATTGTGTACATGCCAGTCCGACAGAAGCTGACGCACTGGTCAGGTGGACCAATGTCATTGTGTAAGCGTTTAGAAATTTTTCAACTAATTTTGTCTGGTCAAAGGAAGGTATGAAAATTTTCATTCATTCATTTCATTTCATTCATGCTTTTATGAAAAATTTATTCTATCAAAAATAATGACTCAAGTCAGCAGACGTAGTGTAGAACACCCCCCAGTTAGATGAACCGATAACTTGCGCGTAATCGCCAGTAGAGGCGGAATAAGCAAAACTGAGAACTATGATATTGTCAGCCTATCATCACCTACTACTGGACATAGGCCTCCCCATGTTTGCGCCATTTATCGCGGTCCTCCGCCTTCCGCATCCAACCCCAACCGGCGACCTTATGCAAGTGGTCGCTCCACAAGGCTGGACGGCGTTCCGAATCGGGGTTTCCGCTCTAGGACACGTCTGCTACATCGCCCATCGGTCCTGCGACAGGTGTGGCCAGCCCATTACTACTGAGAACCGGGATATATGGTACAGGTGGACTTTTCATATGAACACAACACAGTATACTTGTTATAGTCAAAGGTCGATATGCAGTCTCTTCTCGGAATGACTGGTTTATCTTAGGCTTGACCAAGGCCTTTTAGCAAAATCCGAAATAAAGTCCAATTTCAGCCTTTGACTAAAGTATTTTTAGTCAATGTTGAACGTAAAATAATGTTTCAGGCTTTGCTTAGTCGATTCGTACTGCACTTGTTACATGTTTAATGACTGTATAAATTAGTCTCTCCTAGGTTAGACAAAAATTCGTTAATCAAAGGCATAACAATGTCATTTATTTAGACTTTGACAACGACTTTGTCAGACCTGAGGTTTGACTAGCCAAACCTAAGAGTGCAAGAGCTTCAATGTTTAACTATAACATATATACAGATCAAAACCTAAAGAAGTTTAGGTAATCCATTAAACCGAATTTCCATACTAATGCACCTGTACTATGATAAACCCTCTTATTACCCGTAAGAAGTAGCTGTAAGTAGTGTTTACTATCATTAGCCTACTGCACTGAATATGAAGAAGGCTTTAAGTAAGACATCCAAATAAAGGGATAAAGACAAATCTTTATAATTACACCAAAGCTTTCTGGCAACTGCTTGAGAAACTTTCTAATAAATATGCTCTATTATCGTCTAGTTTATAAAAAATACAAATATACTAGTTTCATGATTATTGATTTGCTCCCAAAGCTTGATAGATATGGGAGCAGATATAGGATATTTTCACATTTATTTGAGGTGACAAATAATGAACTAATAATCTTTGAACTATAAGTACAAATACTATTTAATACTAGGGTTGCCACCTTTTTTGGAAGAAAATATAGTTTTTTGTTTTTAAGCTGTAAAAATATAGTACTTTTGGGAAATTTTGGTGAAAAAAGAGCACACATTTATTTTTCATTATTTATTATATATTTTATTAATTTAGTTATTGTATTTTCCATGTGTATTTATTACTACTTTTTGCTTTAGCCAGCAAAGATCTATTATTTTTAAAATAATCATAAGTATCTAAACAAAAAATGTGACTATCTCATTCAGATAACCTTGGGATGGAGAGAAAATGCCATAAAAGCTAGGGCAGGGTTTAGTTGTACAATATTCTAAAAACATAAACAAACATACATTATACTTTATGATGGTAATCTTCAACACGTCTATTGAAGGAGGATACTGATTTGGCTTGTCTCACTTCTAGTGGAAGCATATTCCATAATGAAACAGCTTGAACACTGAATGATCCATTGTAAAACTTGGTTGCATTGAGTGGAGTTTCTAGTTTCATGTTCACTGACGACCTGAGGAATTTCTCCTGATTCAATTTGAAGAATTGAAAATGTTCTTTAAGATAAGGCGGAGACTTGGGACTAAACAGTACATTGATATGCATATTCTGGCGAAGACGGATAGGTAACCACTTGAGCTTAGTGCAAAATTCGGATATGCAATCATATTTACGTAAACCAAATATGAAACAGATACAAACATTCTGGAGTCACTCAAGTTTATCAAGTTGGTACTCTGCTAGGTCTAGATAGCTGGCATCGGCACAGTCTAGGATGGGTAAAAGAAGGGATTACGCTAGCGCGATTTTTGTAGTGTGTGGCAAGAAATTCCGCAGTCTACGCAAGGAAGCTGCAGAAGCAAACACTTTGCGACTAACTGCCTTTAATTGTGGTGCCCAGGACAAAGTTCTATCAATGTGAACTCACTAAGTTTTTCACTGAATCAGCATTTGGGATTTGGACTTCATCAAATGTAACAGGTGATGATGCTGACCAGTTAATTTGTGCTGTCATCCTCGAACTCCCAACAACTATAGTTTGAGTTTTCTTTGGGTTCGCAGATAGTCCGTGAGATTTACTTCAATCCACAATTGATGATAAATCCTCGTTTGTAATGTTAATAGCATCTGAAAGCTTTTCAATGGGAGCATGGGTGTAAATCTGAAGATCATCTGCATAAAGTTGGTAGGAGCATCGAAGATTGGTTGAGATAGAATTTATAAAAATTGCAAAAAGCAAAGGAGATAAGACGCCACGCTGTGGCACACCGGCAGACATATCACACCAAGATGAATAGGACTCATTAATATGAATATGCTGCTGCCGATTAGCTACAATTAGCTGAAATATAGTACGACACTATATATATTACAGAACCATTGCAGTACGTTGGCAACCCTATTTATTATTTTAGCATCTGCCATCAAAAGTTCGTTCAAAAGTTTCCATGATAATGACATATTGGTTAGTGCAGTCCCAGAGGAACAGCATAATTTATAGTGGTAAAAATAGTATCCTAGTGTTGAACCAAGATATAAGCTAGCTTTGTGCAAGGTCAATCTATGTTAGTAGTTTTCATGTGATGTTTCACAGATGGACATAAATTCTAAAAATTGTATTTTCTGAATCTGCTGATCAGAATTAGCTCCCCTGATTTTTTCACATTTTTAAATGCATTTTACAAATAATATTTTCTTAAGTTTTTGCGACTTTTCTACATAATAAAACTATGTTTTAACGGTGGTAATTTATTTGACTTTTATTATTCCGACGTTTCGGCCACTTAAAAGTGACCAATCAATAGAGTAAATGGTTGGCAAGTACTGCCTGTTTGGGATGCATCATCAAAACTATTAAGACCCAAACCCATCAAAAACCAACCGCCAGCAAAGACCTCAAGACACTGTGAGCTCTTTCTGCGTGCAATGGAACACAAACCAACTTGTTTAATAATTTCTTTTATTTTTCCTTTCACCCATTTTAATATTATATAAAATTATTAAAGCTAGACATGTTTGCTGAAGAGTTTCTTGCGCCGTTTCTTCTCTTAAGCCACAACAAGTGAAGCGGTGGTAAATTAGATCAGGCTCCCATAGAGTAAATAATAACCATAAACAAAATTAAAACTAAATAATTTAAATGAACAAGTTGGCGGTAGGCTAAATAAAACTTTAACAATACTCGTTGACACTTGACATCTTTGTCTTCTGTGATCAGCCTCTGAAAAGTGGCCGAAACATCAGAATAATAAAAATCAAATAAATTCCCGCACTTAAAAACATAAAAACATTGTTTTATTATGCATTTTACAAACTAGAACCCTCTATAAATTTTAATATAGTTTATTTGTTTCATATCGTAAATAAATAACATTATGTTGGATAAGTGATTGGTAACAATGGTATTGATTGACCGAAATCAAAATTTGATTATTTTGAGTTATTACCATTAAAGGGCTGTTGTTTAAGGCCTTTTGTTGAAAAATATAGGAGTAAAAAGGCTGAAGTAAAAAATGCTGCGCTACAATTTAGTTGGTCTAAATTAGCTAATTAGGCTATTTATCAAAATTAATGCCACAATTTGTTATACTCTTGGAGCACTTCAGCAATGTATAAAAACCATATATTTGTATGGGGAATGCACTATTTCCCTTTCAATACTGTTATAAAAACCATGCGACTTTGCTTACAATAATTATTTTGTTCCTTTTTCTAATGAAAACAATCTCATTTTCCAGCATGAAAAGTATCCCATTCAAGGTAAATTATTTGTAGGAGAGACAATACCTTGTGTAGATATTTTTACTACTGCTGCAAGTAATTCCAGCACAGCTAAGCTGAGTAGCTGACCTTATTTGTTGGAAAAGTGGTGATACCTTAAATATAACTATGGAAATGTATGAATTAGATTTATGTCCTTGTACTGTCACTTTCTTGGCAAATAAATTCTTCCTTTCTGTTAATATAATCTGCACAACTATAAAGAAATATTGGTAAACAGTGCCACTGTTATATTTGTGTTTACAACTGAGATTTCAAGAGCAATTTTTAATTGATTTCTCATTTTAATACAACCAAATTCCAAAATAAGGCACAATTAAAAACTATTAAAACATAGTTTTAGCAATAATAATGTTAGAATAGTATATTTATATAATATATTTAATAGAACAATTATTTAAAACTCCGTCTCAACATAGTGGTAGGTGCTTCCTCTCACAATTCACATACATACATCATAATTCAACATTTACATTTGATTAAAATATATGCAAATAATTTTTATTCAATTTTTCATCAAGCTGATCTAAATATGTTATATTAAAACTTAAAGTTATTTTTGTTATGTATTTATAGAACTTACAAAATAAGGCTCACTTCTAAAATTGTATAGTACTATCTCCTGCCCGTGAGTTCGTCCACTTGGAACTTTTTTAACTATCCCACGGAAACTCTTAAATTTTTCGGGATCAAAAGTATCCTTTATGTTGACCAGGGATATAAGCTACCACTATACAAAATGTCATTTAAATCGGTCCAGTTCTTTCGGAGATTAGCCCATATAACTACTATTACTATGTACTAATTCACTTCTTATATCACCCTGATTCAGTTTTTTCATTGTACAGAAATTTAACCTCTACAGTTGTATTATATGTGTAGATAACAGCCTGCAAACATTTCATTTTAGAGCTCTCCCCCCCCTGTGTTTTAAGGAAATAAAAAGGCCAGCAAAGATTTTTTTGGCAGCTTAAAGTTTAAAATTATAGTTTTGTTTGACACAATTACAAACCTGGCATACCTAACAGTTTAATATTAGTTATATATCCCATTTAAATCCTTAAGACTAAATCCTACTCAGCAAATCAGCAGCAACTTAATGTTACACTAAATAGACAAATATAGATGTCAAAAAACAATAACAGATTATAATTAATAAGAGTAAAATTAATATCCTACAATTTTGAATCTATTTAAATACTTTTGGGACTAGTTTTGTAAAGGTACACTAACGCAGTTTCTTTAATACTTATAATAACTGTTGTTCAAGGATAACAATGAAAACAAAAACATGCCACACAGCGGCATACAACAGAGAAAATTGGGACAACACATAACTGTAATTTATTGTACTGTATCCACTTTGTCACACTATATAACATTATTTGACTTCAATTACTCTAGATCTTTAGACAGAATGATTTAAGAGGATCTTGACGTAAATATGCGACAGCAGCCGCCAGACAGGGTTTGCATAAAAAATATTGGTCTATTTATTCTTAAAATACGCGAAAATGATGTCACTTACAGCGCACGCAGTGCACCTACGCGATTTGTACTTATGTCACAGTCAGTTTTGGAGGGTCAACAACTAATTGTCGTCTAGCGACCTCCGACCACCATCGAGACCCCTCATTTCGTAATAGGCCAGTAACAAAACAATAATACACGACACACTTTCCAAGGGATAGGGAGACACAACCTCACGAACGCCACGACCTCCCTATTTCACTTCAACGATAACCGCATGCCAGAGAAAGACGTAAGATTGTCAAAAGTTCACAAAATTAATAACTATTTACACACATCATTTAAATTTCATAACTTCCGTAAAAACATGTTATAATTAACGTGTTCAAACGAATCTTACCGTGTCTAAGTGTACATAAATCCAAAACAGATGTCAGGATGATTTCTTGGCGAAAACTAAACACAAAAACACACAAAACACCTTTCTAGATATACATGTAATCACAATGTGGATACTTGGATGGGCACAACATTCACTAGAACTGGGCACTGCGAAGGTCACAACACTTGCACACAAGTATTTATTTACTACCATTAACATGCGACATTACGCATATTTTCCTAGACGTCTGTCGCATTACAACGATTGTCAGCCATTTTGGTTGCTATCTTGCTGTCGAAAACGAAAAAGATCGGCTGTCATAAACTGTCATACAGCTGTCACACAAAGTGGCCAATGGCAACCGACATCTCAGGTTTTTTTTTATTTTATGGACGTGTAAAACGGAATTTAGGCAAAGTTTATTAAGCTATTTTTTAAACAAGCCTTGCTGTTCTATTTTGAGCTATATAGATGGACATGCGTACGGAAGGGTGCTAAATTATTTCTTTCGCATAGTTGCAGACGAGATAATGACAAAAGCACAGTGGAAGAGTCGCTTCTTAGCGATAAGACCGCCTTACAAGGCGGTCTTATCGCTAAGAAGCGACTCTTCCACTGTATACAAAATAGTACAAAAATGAACATAAAAGACTAAAATTATATCTAATTATGTACACATAATTAGATATAATTTTAGTCTTTTATGTTCATTTTTGTATTGGTGTTTAATAAAGTGTTATCTATCTATCTATTTATTTAAATCTTTTGTATTAGCGACGAATGCCGGCTATTTTATCACTGACAGGTAGTTGAGACGGAAATGACACAAATTTAGACAAACGACCGAGCCGTAATTTTTAATGGGAGTGCCATTGGCCGCGAAGATATCAAGGTGGAAGATGAAACTTTCCTAAATATCTTTCAGAAGATTGCGCGGATAACAGCTAATGTATGAGCCAGTGTCAATTAAAAACAGTCTATAATTTTGGTCCCAGACAATTGAGGCACAATTAAACAACGGCCGGGTGTGCCACAATCAGTCGTCGTCACTACTAATTGTAATTCAAGTTTAAATTTTGATCCGGTTTTCAATTACAAGGGGGCACACATTTGTTGGCTTTAGCTACAAATTTCTTGCGATACTAGCAAATGTGGTTACGGGAACGACGAATAAAAATTTCAAATCTTTGGGTTAGCGCCTCTATCTGCCTCTTTAAATCATCGAGTTCTGACGAAGATTATTATTATCCGTGCAGGAACGGAGAAAGAATACAATTTCCTGCGACCGGGCGGCCTATCTTAGGGGGCAACAAAACAACCCATAGCCAGGCGGTAGGGTATTTGGCCATCTGGATGGCTACCACCCCTGGTATAGAGTATGCCGCCATAACAACCTTGAGTTGTGTTCCAGCATTAGTGGCTAAGTTCCCGTATCCGTTAAGAGACCAGCAGCGTATTTGTAGCACCTTTGATGTTCCAAATGGCCATAGGCGATGGTCACCATCGTCCATTAGGTGGGCCCTCTGTCTGTCTGCTGAACTCGTGTAATAAAAATTAAAAAATATGAGGAAATGCGTACACCGTTGAGAAGAACAAAAAGGAAGTGCTTCAACGATAGCATCAGCTATTACAGCAACCTTTTCCAGGGGTAAATGACGCTGAACGATTAAAATATGTTGTACCTCGCTAGGCAGTATTCGCATCCACAGCTCCCTTATAATACCATCATCAAACAGGGAAGCACCAGCCATGCATATGACGTAAGAAAGCAGAAGGCTTGCGATGCCCGAACTGTACCTCACTCATCAAGTTCCGAACGCGTTGCTCCTTTGACACTGAAAACCGTGGAATTAATCTGATTTTAGACGTTCCTATTTATTTCCAAGACGTGGGTGAGCTATATAATGTCTTCAACTACTTCGGTTGTTTGTGCATCAAGCATAGACAAAATGTGTCCTTAGTTGGTATCCTGTGTAATGCCAGCTATGATAAACTGAGCCTCAGCTTTTGCGAACCAGATTGTTGGTTTATCATGCCGAAACGCTGGAAACTTGACAGAAATGCCGTGAACAGAAATAGGAAAGGACTGTAGAACTTATGTCATTATTCTCTCTAATTTAGTTTGTAAGTCCTTTAACTGTTGCTGAAGAAATTTATGAGACATAGTGAAGGGTAAATATAACAAAGCAAATTAAAATTAACAAAAACAATAAGAAAATTAAAAGTCACAATCACCTACCATGCATGTCATTATTATAACTATAATAATATTTTCCTTTCCTTTTATTGTGCCTGTCTTACTGAGTATGGACTGTTTGCTACAACTCCATTCTTTGAAAAATGATTGTGTAACACATTTCTATATAAAATTTATTTAAAAAACAGAAAAGTTTGATTTAATCAATTTTCAGCTAGACGTGTTGTTGGGGAGTTTCTTGCCGCTTCTTCTCCTTAACAGCAATAACACGTTGCGAAGCGGTGTACATAGACTAGGAACTAAAAATAAATTTTAACTTATATGTATTGACCTTCAAGAAGTGTTCTGCAATGGAACTTATTTTGAATAAAAACTTTTGAATTTGAATATCTAAAATTTAAACAAAAACAAACATGTACAACCTAAAACTATAACAATTTATATAATTAATAAATGAAAATACTCACACAGACAAATCGCATTAGATTTGTGGGTTCGTCCGTTTGTATCTAGAAAATTAGAATACCAACGCGAACGAAGTCACATTCGGAAGGTTAAGAAATTTTAAAAAATAGGTAAAAGTATCAAGATCGTTCTCGCTCGAAGTTAGTAATACCATCTATGTTGCTATATGAACAACAGTTTTAACGCTTTTTTGTCACGAGTTTCTTTAAACATTAAAGCTAAAATTAAAAATCTAATTTAAAATTGATTGGCTTATGATGCACCTTATAGTCGTCGGTATGGGAGCACCCTAATTTGATCTATAGAAACTGTTGTTCATCTAATCATAGATAAATAAAACTTATATAAGTCCGTTGCGGGCCGTGGGTCTATGATGGATATCATAACTATGATGGAGCTATCCCGGCTGGCCTCGTCTGAAGACTGGTAGGGCACCGCTGAAGTAGCCCAGGCGTTCGTGTCTGGAGTTCAGCCGGTTCCATACTCGAGCCCAATTGATTTTGACAAAAATGCAAATTTTGTTCAATTTCGATAGGTCATTAATAGAAAGACATGTCGTTGAGCTGGAAATTAAATGGCCCTTACTTACATTATAAATTAATTTTGTTCGTTTTTTACACAACCAAATGTTTTAACGATTATAATATATTTAGATCAATGTGGAATTAAACACCAGATATTATTTCATGACAACTTCTCTCTATCTTTATGTCACAAAGTTGTCGATCAAAATTCAAAATATACTTAAAACATATTTGGACAACGGGCCAGTGTATAACGTAGTGTTAAGTTCTCTTTGGGCCAGTGAGCGACACTACTCGCCGGACCCCTCCCATGGGACCTGGAAGCCAGGGTCCTGGCGTCACTGTATATGTGGCGCAAAGAGGCCCTGGCCAGGGGCACCAGACCCGCGCCTCGCGAAATCGAGGCGTGCAGGTCGGAGCTCCGCCAGGTCGCCGTGGGGGTCTGGGAAGATCGCCTCAGACGCCCCAGCGCGGGCCCCGCCACCATCGAGGCGGTGAGGCCCGTCCTACCGGCATGGATTGGACGAACACACGGCACCCCGACGTTCAGGCTGACGCAGGTCCTCTCGGGGCACGGCTGCTTCGGGAGGTACCTGTGTCGCCTCGACCGCGAGGCAACGTCAGGGTGCCATCATTGCGACACAGGCGACGAGGATACGGCGCTGCATACCCTGCAGGGATGCCCTGCATGGACGGAGCAGCGCCAAGACCTCGTCGCCCACACCGGACTTGACCTTTCGCTCCCGGTCGTGGTTCGCACCATGGTCGGGAGCCGCACCGGATGGGACGCCGTCTCCTCCTTCTGCGAGCACGTTATGTTTGCAAAAGAGGAGGCGGAGCGGGAGCGTGAGCGTACGTCCTTGCTGCGCGGGAAAGGAGGACGCGCCGACGCCGGAGGTCGGAACTCGACCTTCGGCCACCGTAAGCGGGCGGCGCGGGTGGGACCCTTGGGGTTTAGGGGTTCTCACTCACCCGCACATGCCGTCGAGATGAGAGCGCGAGTGTTCCGTGCGCGCTCATCTTTCTTCCCGTGGGGCGCGTTACAGGCCGCCCCACGCCCGGAAAAGATCAAGAAGATGCCGGGGGCATAGACCCCTGGCAATGAAGAGGCCTAGTGAGCGAGGCCCACGCCTGCCAGGGCATGCGGAGCCGAGAGTCCCAATTACCCGTAGCCCTGGCATAAGGCGCAGGACGGAACACCCAGGGGTTTTAGTGGGTATCCCTAACTGGGTAGTGGCAATAGCGTGGCACCGGTTCTGACCGGGCACGCTAGTGCCACCCCCGATCTGGCGAGTCCCACACTCTCACATCGGGTCGCGAACATCCCCCCAGGCTTCTGTGCCTGTCGCGGCTTAGTCCTCAAACGGATTTCCCCTGGCCAAAAAAAGAAAAAAAAAATGGGCCAGTGAGCGAAAAAGTTCGGTACAGCACTATGGCTAAAATCCATCACCCACTCTATTTATACCAATTTTTCTTCAATGTTTTTCCAAGCTCTAAGTGTATATGAAATTTGTTAAAATTGAAATCTGTGTACGGTGACCTTTTTTTGTATATATTTTACGCGTTTTCGCTGTAACATTGAAAAACAACATAAAAGCCATTATTGATAAATATCTCAAAAACTACGCAACGTATCATGTTTGTTTTGCTATAATGATTACGGATTCCTAAAAACATTTCAATTATTAGTGTGCTATATTTTCAATGAAGGGTTAATACGGCTTATAATGGTACAAAATAGCTAAGCGCTTTCATAAATCGTCGAGTAGGAGATGCAAGAACCTTTAGTTACGTTACTGCCTTTAAAAATAAAATTCACAATTACCTTACAAACAATAGTAACCTCAGCAGAACCTATATTTCGTCTTTGAACGTCTATTGTGGGATTCATCTGCGTTAGTGTTAAAGATTTACGGCCCTATTCATATTGAGGTAGACTAAGTTTGAAGACTTCTTTAAGAATCACAAAGAATCCTACAAACTTACTGTAACTCAATATGAATAAGCCCGTTAGACTGTAGTCGAATCCGTCTTATATAGTGTTAAAAAATAACAACGTTAACGCATAATAGTCTAAATACATAGGTTATCTGTCAATATTTAACGTCATTAACAATGTCGCATGTCAAATACGCCTTTAGGTAGGGCTTGATCCAAATTCAAATTCAAAGTTTTTTATTCAAAATAAGTTCCACTGGAGAACACTTTTTGAAGGTCATATATATAAGTTAAAATTTAATTTTTCTTCCTATTCTATGTAAACCGCTTCGCAACGTGTTATTGCTGTTAAGGAGAAGAAGCGGCAAGAAACTCCCCAGCAACGCGTCTAGCTAAATATAGTTTTTCTTTAAGTTTCTTATTCTATTTATCTCTCAAGTTGTCTTTTTTTAATAAGTTTTATACAGAAGTATGTTACAGAATTACTTTTTGAAGAATTAATGGAGTTGTAGCAAGCAGTGCATACTCAATAAGACCAAGACACAATAAAAGGAAAGAAAAATATTATTAAAGTTATAATAATGACATGACGTACTAAAATGCTATGCTGCATTAAATCTCCATAAATCCCTTACAAGCTTGGCAAGATAACTTTATACAAAATATAGTATAAGATGTTAGAGCTTGCTGCTATTTAAATGAATTTTTGTCATTTAAGTATTTTTCAATAGTGTAGTATCCCTTTTTTAGCAAGATACTTTTTTTTAGATCAGGGATAAAGTGAGATTCAAACCGTTTCACGTAAATAATATGGGGATGGGTTTAATGCGTTACTTGAGATGCGACATTGCTAATGACGATAAATATTGACAGATAATTTATGTATGTACACTAATGTGGCTATGCGTTAACGGCGTTATTTTATAACATTTTAATTAAGACGCATTCGGCCACAAGCTAAATGTTTAACACTAACGCACATGAAGCCCCCACCTTTACGTACATCTTTGGGTGGGGTATAGTTATACGGTACATTTATTTATTATGAACAGATCTGAACTTTTTAAATATAGGTTAGAGCTCCGCTTCACTTCCCACCCGCCTTAGCCTTCGTGGTTATTTTTTTATAACCACCCAACGTTAATTTTATATATCAAATAATAAATAAATGTGCCGTATAACTATACCGCACTCAAAACTTTTTCCTCGAACACCAAAAAGTCTGTTAAAAATTATGTCAAATAACTTTATGGTCCTAAAAAATAGAACACAATACATAGCTATAAAATTGAATTTCAGCGTATATCCTACTATGTTATCCTACATTTTGTGTAATTAATTATAATATTAACATGTACCGTCAAATTTTTGTTGTGTTTTTATTAATAACCGTGAGTTGTTATTTTCGAAATATAATTATAAGATTTTTATGGTTTACATTATTCGTATTTTTCTCTTCAGTATTTATTTGCAGAAATTGAGTTGAAGCAGGGCCGGGCTCGACGTCCCTGGCGCACTAAAAAAAAGAGCAGGAATTCAACAGGTTTGTGCGTTTTTGATAATAGTCCTAAGTTGTGCACCAAGAGAAGAAAGTGACATATTTTAATCGCATTTTCTTCCGGGTGATAGGAAAACAAATAAATCGGCTAAGTGCGTATCGGTCAACGTACAAAATGTGACATAAATGTTACTGCACCATCTGGGATAATGTGTAGTTACCGTTTCGCGCATATGTATCAATGAATTATTTGAATTAATAACGTTAATTATTATTGATAGATAAAGTATTAAATATACACTTGTTAGCGACACCGAGACGTCGCGAAATATATGAATAAATGTATATATCATAATTATTTTATTTTATTTTATTTGGGGGATTAACAGCTGTAGTCTTACAAACTAACGTTACAGAGATAGCTAAAGAACAGCTATTCATAAACCTCCAAAGATGACAGGGAAATAAAAATAAAGTATAAAATACAGTAAATATAGAAAAAAAATAACAATAATATGAAAACTTTGTGACAGGGAAACTAATTATTATTAAATAGGCTTTTATTAAATTCGCATTTACAGATGCTAGACTATCCAAGTCAATGTCAACATAATTCGACTTGCTGAGTTTGTTTAATTCATTTCATTCATTCATTATCAACAGAAATAAGAGAATGAACGTCTCTAACAATTCTATTCAAAAAAATTACATCAACTTATTTGCGTATATTACCGATATGACATAAAGATTGGACCCAACTTAGTCTGGTGACCTCCAACCCCCTTAAAGTCACCCCATGCCTTACAGTTATTAAATTACTATTTAAAAGGTCTGTCATCTCAATTTGCACAGTAAAAACAACAATAAACAAAATAGCAAATATATAATATACAGTTTACTGAAGAACCTACCACTTAAAACTATAAAATATTTGATAGTACCGTCAATTATAAGTTAGAAGTCCAAAATGTCCAATAGCTTAGTAAATATAACCAGCATATTGGCCATTAGCAAGCAAAGAATACTCGCTTCCTATTGGTTGTACTACTTCAGTTTATCCCTATATTCATTTTCAAAATTATTCTATATGTCTTTACTCTTTTTAAGAATTGCTAATAAATCTTTGTTATTCACTACGATAGATCTAAATATCTGCTTTAAAATAGTTATTGCTTTGTGATCCCTAACACACTGACGTACCTATTCGTTAACGGCGTTATTTTTAACTCTATAAATAGACGCATTTCGCCACAGTCAATAATTGTAACATTATCCCAGGTAGTCCGAGCAAATGTCAAATCGACGGACGCACAGGGCCATTTTATAGGGCTTTCGTTTTTCCAAAATGACTATGGTGCCCCATAAACAAGAACTATAATCACACACACACACACGGAAAGTATTTTGGGGTTACAAATGACACCAGTCATCACGTTTCTTGATCCAAGCTACTAAGTTACAGTTTTACACAACTTATAATTCCTTCCGGCAGTTTTCGTTTGCACAGGAAGATGCGGACCGGTTTCCGACGTGAAAATAATCTATATTTAACTGTATTCGCAAGCGGAAATGGCAGGGTATTGCTTGTTATGCATTTTTATCTCTGTTCCGCTTACACGATTCGTACATTGTTGTTCGCAACTTAAATGGATCTACTGCGCATGTACATCGGGAAGAATTATAAATTGTGCATAACTGTTTGGGTGTTGACGTCGTTATTGATATCCCTGGATGTGTGAAGTATAGATCTGAAGTAGTCCGTGCACTCGACATAACTTTGCTGTTGCATATATGCAAGTACATGGGGTCTGTGGTGTTGCAGGACAAATAGGTGTAGGCATCTTCGCGACCAGGGCCGTCCTTAAACATCTAGGCACCCCGGGCCGTGTCATGAATTTGGACACCCTTTTATATCACGGACGTAAAAGTTTGTGACACATCGTCACAAACTTTTACGCGGATGCATGTTTGTCACTCCCACGCAATAACTACTGCGCGGATTTTGACGAAACTTAACTCTAAGCTTACACATTAGAAAGTAAAGTGGCGCGCACGACGCCCTATCGGTGCCAGCCGCGGTGCTTTCCGGGCCGCCCATCCCTAAAGCCGGCACCGTTCGCGACATGTGCTCTTACTAAATAAAAATATAAAATTTTAATAATCTTTATTCTTTTTACATAGGAACAAAGTCGCTTTCCGTATCTGTCTGTCTTTCTGTATATCCGCTAACTCCTAATCCCACGCAACGAATTTTTAAGCAATTTTCACCATCAGATAATTTTTCACTAAAGATTTATATATTGTTAGTGTGGGATTTACATAACATGTAAAACTTTGAGAATTGTGTAATTCGACTTCCGAACGAACTTATTATAAGTTGTGATTCTCGCACAATAATTAGCCACCCTAATTAAGTTTTTATGTTAGTAAAATAGAGCTACTTCCTAGGGTTTGGCTGCGGCGTAGCCGCGTTGAACTGTACTGTTCAGTCCTTGTCTAGTATGAAGTAGCTAGAACATCGCTCCATCAATTTTGCTGTCTACCCTCTTTCTGTGTTAGGCGACGGCCAATGCAGAGCAGGGTAACGGCAACCATTTTGGACACTTGTGTCAACGTTTTGACGAGAACCACAGTTGGTTTACGCTTATACCTTTTCTCAAACTTATCAACTTATTGTGTGTGTACAAGCCAATATTGCTCGTACAGCGTATTTTACATATAAATACGCAACAAATAATATACTAAGACAGACGTATTAACATCACCATCACGTGCGGCATTTGTGCACTGCAAGTTGTGCGTCTCAGGTCATCAAACGACCTTAATAAACAACATACAACAACTCGACGTGGTTTGGCTTGGCAACACCCTTCAAACGGGGCCCATCGTTAACGACGATTAAGCCCAGCATCTTTGAAAGTATACAAACCGTAGTGTGATTGCTGGCCGTGCCAAGTACTTAAAACTTTGTATGAAGTGTTAGCTCAATAATGGAATTCAGTGCCGTGTGCTGTTCTTGTGTGCAACCTGAACCGAGCCAGGAGAGAGCGGATCTCAAGGTTGGTGGAGCTTTTATTTTTTAGTGCAAGGATCTAGGTCATAACTCTCTCATACAGTCCACAATTACCGAACCAGCATATCACCCGTAGGCTATGCGCCCCACATCTACAGTATATGGTAAATAATTTAAAAAATTAAACCTTCATCGTCACTCTTTATTAAATAAGTTCAGCTGATGAAGACACAATATTAAAAACGAACACAAAACATTTTTCCTAATGGAAAATCATGTAACGCCATCTAGCGTTTTATAGTGTCAGATTCATTATGTAGCTAACTACCTGCTACATAATTTTACGATAGATAGCATTAATAACGTAATGATTGAAAATTCATTTAGTAACAATACCTATATTTTAAAAATACAGAATGTTTTTATAGAAATAGTTCAAGCAGACATCAATCTAATTCCTTTGTTTCCGATGGAATTATCTCAAGTATTTAAAGAAGGCACCGGAGTGATTAGGAAAGTCGTGGAAAAGATATTGTCGAAGAAACGCCTTATAGGCCTCGATGAATGGTATTGGTGAATAAAAGACTTTTTTGTGTTCAAAGAAATTTATTAAAAACTGAAAAATAAACAATCCAGCGTTGTATTTCATTTTAGGAATTTAATAATAAATTGCTCAAGTGCAGTTAAACCACGAAGTATTCTGTAGAAATGACAAACACAGTGACGTAGCGAGCTTAACTCGCGCCTGGGCCACAATACCTTTTTAGAGCGCATTATTGTGTATTGACCTATTATACTATTTTATTTGGATGACCCATTTCAAGTACCAGAGGGTGTGGTTTAGATATAAGCCTGGGTTATTATAAGTAATGAAGGGGCAGAGGGAGGGGGGAGGGAGGAAAATTTACCCCCTCTGCAACTCCTATGTGGAGAATATGTATAGTTATTGAGATATTAATGTTTTTGTAAATCTAACCTCACTTATGTTTTATCTCCACTCAAAACCAGTTTTAGTTGTTATAAATAAGTTTTAAATATATTCCTAAACATATTCACCGTTAAAATCATCCGGGCTTATATCTATACCCAACCCCATACCCTTTATATTATATATATTATCATAGATGAATACTGACTATACCACAATTATATCCTGGATTTAATGTTAGGATAATATTTCAGGCTGTATTTCCATGTAAAAAAAGTACAAATGTTTTGGATTATTCAATACTACTATGTAATCGACTATTTGGATCAAAATGCCTCTTTCTGTGTTTTAACATATAAGTTTTACCTTTGAACTTTTTACTACACACATCACACTCTTCTATTGCTGGCTTGTGATGATATTTAATATGTGTAGACCTCCTAGAAGCAGACAGAAAGCTTTTATCACAATAACTACATTTATATGGTTTTTCTCCTGTATGAGTCCTTGTGTGATACAACAATGATTTTTTGGTTACAAATGTACCACCACAAATTTCGCAACGAAAGTTCTTTTCCTTTGTATGTGTTACAATGTGCTCCTTCCATTTGCTTACTGAATTACATTTCTTATTACACCATTCGCAAATATAACTTTTCCAGTTGCCATGTTCAAACTGTATATGCACTCGTAATGCAGATTTCTGTATGTACTGTTTGCCACAATGATCACATTTAAATTTCTCCTCTACATTCAATTTGCTATTTTTACCACATAATGTTTCAACATGCCGTTTGAAGGATATATTTGTTTTATAAATCTTACCGCAATGAGGACATATATACCGTACTATGTGACTTTTTTCATGATTCTTCAAAGACAGTTTATTGTTGTATACTTTACCACAATGACTACATACTGCTTTACTGTGACTAGTATTAACATGGTCTTTTAGCATTAACAATGTACCATATTTCTTTTGGCATATATTACATTTGTATTTCTTTGGAGCATGTGCACGGTAGTAATGTTTCATGAGATTTTGGCCTCTTGTGTAAGTTTGTAGACATATCTTACACTTATACCTCGATTTATCGTCTTTACATCTCAAGTCATTTGCTTTGATTGGCTTACGATTTTTAATATTTTTTATGCTAGATTCTACACCTTGTACACTATCTTGATTAATATCATATTTTGATATATCTTCACTGGAGTTATTAAATGTTTGTAAGACTTGGCAGTATGTATTACTCAGATTATAATCAAGAATACTTCCCTTCGTGTCTATGTTAATGTATGTTGGGTTACAATCTAAAGCATTATTGCTTTTCTCAAGAAATTTATTGATATTTTTTACAATATTATGAGTTTTCTTTGAGTTTTCTTGACATGCCTCAATAAAATTGTAACATGATACTAAAGACCTTGTACAATTACTGCAAATCCAATGTAATAAACATATAGTTTGTTTAAACTGAAATAAAGTGAACTTTTAAAAGAATTTGTATTATAACAAAATATTAAAAAAATATATATTCTATAAAAAAGCATATGAAGAAAAAGTATGTGAAAAAAATGTATAGTCAAGGAGGCGAAGTCTGTCAATAGGGTGTCAATAGGGTAAGTTTATACACCATTAGTTTTTTAACTTTTTTAAATGGAAGTTAACACCAACTACAATTCGAAGACAGAATTCAATGGTGTCTTAGCTTCATTGACTGATTTGTTGTGATGTAACTATTCAAACATGTAAATAATGAGGGATGTATGGAGTTTCCCACTGATGGACTTCGCCACCTTGTCTATGTGTAGGCAATATTAAAAATGAAAAATATGGTTAAACTATAAATATCCAGTGAATGAATTTTAAGTAGAGGGGGTGGAATGGATTTGTGGGTGGGGGGGATACTTACCCCTTCTGCAACCCCTATAGTCCGGAGTTCTAGTAACAAGTTTAGTGGCTATAAATAAGTCATAAGTGGGGGTGCGGAGCTCCACTTCGCTTCGCACCCACCTTAGACTTCTGACCTATATTTAAAAAGTTCAGATCTGTTCATAATAAATAAATATGCCCTATAACTATACCCCAACCCATAAGTGTACCTCTAAACTCAAATCACCACTAATTCATGTACCGGATGTCTATGCAGCAGCCAAAAAATATATACCTCAAAACCATGGAAAACAATGAATCAAAAAGTATTAGTGTAGTATAAAATTTGTACTCGCCTCTTCACCCAAAACACAAGCTACCAAATCTATAACACTTAAACTCTTCGCGTTACTTAATACAATTTCGTCAACAAAATTGATCAGCATATTTTGATTATAATTTTTCAAACATAAAAAGCAAAAATTATCTTCCGTCTTGTATATCAGTTTTAATATTAATGATTTCAAATCAGCCATTGCAAAATCATACTTGACGTGTAAGTTAATTATACAATTCAGTTAAAATTTTTAGTTTCAGATTTTAAAAGTTTTTATAAATCTTATAATATTCACTTTTCTGATTTTGTTTTGTTTACAGCTGTCGGTTACCAGCTGACTGACGAAAACGATAAGTTGCCGGAACGTCATATCCGCTGCCGTTATTGCCATTAATCATTTTTAAAATAAATGTTTTTAAATGCCAAAATTTGATTGATTTTCTATCATTTCTTGTACCAAAATATAATTCTCTTAATATCAGTATCTCAAAACCATACAATTTGGATGAAATTGGGTTTTAACATCCAAAATAAAATAAAAAAGGTTGAGAAAACTAATTCAAAAGAGCTTGTAGCCATTTTTAAAATACATTAGCAGAATAGCTTTTAATCTATAGTACTTAATAAATTCTGGAGCAAAAATTGGCATTGACAGTTAGCATTTAATTTCGTTTGTGTTTTAGAGTAGTTTAATTTGCAACTTAATATTTTTAAGAAATATTAAAGGGAACTTCTAGTTGCAGTTGTCGTTCATGATTCACGCCACCCACATCCGCCATTTTATTTCGTCCATATTTCTTTCCATCCTGAATAGAACATAATAACTAGTAAGACAGATATAATTTTCGGACGAAAAAGGCGCGTAATAATTTGGAACGAATACAAATTTAACGGAATAGGTACATACCTTTAAAGTTTTAAATACTGAAAATGGTTGATGATTTATGTTTACAAAACCTGTTATCCAGTGTTGTGAATGAAAAATTCTATAGCCACTGTAGGTTATGTTTGAGGGAGATTTGTGAAAAGTTCGTCCGATTTGATGACGATTTGCCTATTGATGACGACGATATGCTATCGCTGTCAGACGTTTTAAGCAAGTTATTTGGTGACGAGGTAAGTTTTCCTGAAATGGATACAAACACTTCTGTTCAATAAGACGGCCAACAGTGGGAGCGATAGCTCACTCGGTGCACCTCAAGGGGCACCGGGTTCAATGCTCAATTCGATAATATAAAACTCAGAAACAACTTTTTTGTAGTCTAAGTGTTACCGTTATCAGCACCAGCTGTTTATTGTATTTATTATATAAGCATCATTCAGTGCAGACTATTGAACTGAAGGCGACACTCACAAGTGTGTTAGCTTTACAATGATTTCTTGCAAATGTATATATATTTCAATATTTAATAATAATCAGCAGACAAACACATTGTATATCCCTAAATTAAGCAAGTGATGCGGAATAGTCTGGGGTCGATCCCAGACACTCAGACCATACTAAATAACAGAGAAAATTAGTTTCTGAAATGTACCATATCAAGAATCGAACATGGGAGTCCCTGCCGGACACACAGTGAGGAAAGCCGGCAAAGGCTTAGCCCGCTCAACCACAGAGGCCGTTAACTAAAAGCATTAAATTGTATGTTGTTATTTAAAAAGATATATGGAGATCTTTATCTTTATCTTTTGACCATTTGCATAAAAAAAATTAAATTTTATGTTTCAGATTAGCCAAGAAATTTCAGGCATAGATGGTGTATGTACAGACTGTGCTGATCAAGCCATACAGGCTTTCAAGTTTATTGAGAAATGTAATAATGTTACCAAATTACTTCACAGTGTTTTCGATAATGTTTCTGCAGCCCTCAAAGTTGATATTGACACTTCAATTAAACAAAATATGTTTGTTATAGTCGGTTCTGAAGAAAGCAAACTTATTTTGGTGAAAAATGAAGCTGAAAAAACACAGAAAGAAATGGTACAAAAAGTTAAGATATGTTTAGAATGTAATGAACTTTTCGATGATATTATTAATTTCAAGATGCATAACTTAACTTACCACTCTCTTTTCACATGTGAAAAATGTTTAGAAACATTTGAACATGAAATGGAACAAATAGATCACAATGAAAGTATACAAATGTACAATTGTGATCATTGTAATGACTACTATTGTACAGAAGATAGCTTAAAAAAACATAAACTGAATCTTCATTCTACACATATATGCAAAGTCTGCGGTAAATCCATAAAAGGCTTACAAAAATTAAAAAGTCATGAAAAGAAACACAGTGTCAAGAGCACTTGCGAGAAATGTGGAAAATCATATGCAACCAAATCGTCATATTTAAAACACATAGAATTATGTTTGGAGGATAAATTAGTGAAGCATCCTATAAGAAGTAACCTTGTTAGAAATTATGTATGTAAATTGTGTGGTAAAGGATATAGTACATCTTCAGGATTACGTGTTCACGAAAGATTTGTGCATGGTAATGCAAAGCCTCATGTTTGCGAATATTGCAATAAAAAGTTTACTGCACCAAGTTATCTGAAAGTCCATATGGTAAAGCATACAGGAGCAAAGAATTATGCATGTGATAGATGCAATGGAAAATTCGGCTCTAAAGAAGCTCTGTTATACCACACTAGACGTCATACAGGAGAAAGACCATATAATTGCCATTTGTGTGATCAAAGATTTGTGAATGCATCAGCCAGAGCTGAACATATAAAATTTAAACATGTAGGTCCAACACTGATGTGTGAAGTTTGTCCCAGAAAATTTGTAACACCAACTTTCTTGAGAATGCATATGCAAAAGCATCATGATCCAACTAGCAAATTATTTGCCCCAAGAACTATAATGCCCGCCAATATACCCGGAGGGGATAATATGAGGATTAGACTAAACCAAAATCAAGATGACCAAATAATGGCATAATATAGTTTTATTCTACCAGTGATTGTTTTAAATAAATATAATCAATATGTATAATAAATATCAATGATAACGGATAATTTCTGTTAATGTTAACAATGTATTTGATAATAAAACCAATTCGTAAGTAAGATTTTGTTTGCTTAAAGATTACCTGTTGAGCTTTTCTTGAAAATAATTTTACAAGTCTCCATCAATTTGCGCTCTTCTCATAATCTTACCTTAAATACACCTGTACACAGGCTGTCCGGCTGTGGAATTCATTGCCCGAAAACGTAAGACAGGCAGTCACTCCCCATTTAAAAAACATTGTTATGGGAATATTATCTCACAATATAATAAATATTTAATTTTAATACTTAATTGCATGTAAATTTACTTATTAGTATGTATATTGTTACAACTCAGGTCCCGACAAAAACAAAATCCATCTGCATATCTGAAACAAAGCACATTTATTACCTGCCGGTGTTTAAACTAATTGTAACTCTTTTATGATCGTCTTCTTTTGTTTACTTTGTATTTAGAAAACAGCCTATTGTTTTATTGTACTCTTACGGCAGTTTGCGGCCGAGTCATTAGCCAGGTGTGGCGGATTAAGCCGAGTTAGGTTCGAGGACATTGCATTTGTGCAGTATAAAACGATGACCTGATGGAGGGGGAGAAAGTCGAGCGAGAACCACGAGCAAAGCGAGACGTGTTTACTACAATCGGGAATCTAATAAATGACGGACTTCGCGCGTTTTATTGAGTTACGACCTTCTGCATTACGTTTGGACTTGTGTTCGGTTATATTAGTACCTGTGTTATATGTGTTTGTATAGTTCTAATAAACTCTATAATAATTCTAACGGCATTTTAATTCGAGTCTCGCGACTCGTAGTAACAATATTTACTATTGGTAATAATGTATACATTAGTACATATATATTATTAATATGTGTTATTGTTTATTTATTTTAGGTATATGTATTGTGTAATATTTATATATGGATGTATTAAATGTGCACTCGGGTTGTCTGGAAGAGATCGCTCTCCCGCCTTTACTATTTAATGCGACTACTGTAAATTGTTAATGTAACATGTATGTGGTGAACAATAAAGTGTTTTCTATTCCATTCTAAGTCTACAAGTATCAATTAATTTTTATAGTATTATTCCAAGTTTAATACATGTTTTATTATAATTTTGTAGCTCATCATTGTGGAACACTTTTATCCCAGAAAACGGGATAGCTCCCACTGGATAGGATAATACCTCTAATAAAAAAGTTACATCAATAAAAACAGATTTATTAAAGATTTAGGAACTAAATAAAGATCACTACAATTGATCAGAATACTAATATAATTATTTGATTCCTTATACAGTCAATACATGCAGACTGGAGATAGCATTTTTAATAATAGTCTAGATTCCATAGTAGATAAGGAATAGCGTAAAAACAATAGAAGATGTGAAGGGATGAAGGACCTATGTAACATTTAAAAGATTTTTTTTTGATTAAAAGTGTAATGTACATACAAACTACATTAGACCTTAAAACAATGCAGTTTAAGCTCGGTTTTAGAAATAGCAAATGATGGAAAAGTTAAAAACATAGGTAAAATTATAATTGGAGAATATTGTTACCCGTTTTCTAAGTGTTTACCTTATCCACTCACTTGGTCTTCAATAATTAAATAAATATATTTTTTTTCTATAAGGTAATATGATAAATTAAATCCCAGCCTTTCCTTATTGTGTAACCATTGCATTGGCGCGCACATATATCCCTTACCACATCAACCCAGCATTTCTTGAACATTTGTTCAAAACCTCAACTCTTGTCAAATGCAAGATAAATATCATGAGTTCCAAGGTCTTGGACATTATGTTTAAGCTTCCGTAGTCCGTAGTCCAGATGTCATTGCATCATATTTTGTCTGTGAATTTTCAATTGATACTGTATTTACAGCTTCAGGTACATATAGTTTACTTTTTGGATCATAATGTCTATGAAGATGTTTCCGCAATTGGTGACCTGTTACAAACATAACATTGCAAACAGGACACTGCTTTGTGGGACCTAAATGCTTCCTCTTCATATGTTCCATCCTCCTAGAAGCTGACAAGAAGCTCTCATTGCAATTTTTACATTTAAATGGTTTTTCGCCTGTGTGTAAGCGTACATGATACACTAGTGCTGCATGTGTGACAAATTTGTTACCACATTGATCACAATGGAAATTACGTTCTCTAGTATGCTTTACTATGTGGTTACGTAATCGGCTTATAGCATCATACTTTTTTCCACACCAGTTACATGACAATACACTCCCAAACCCATGCTCAGTTTTCAAATGTGTACGTAAACCATTTTTCCTCACATAACCTTTATTACATATATCACAGTAAAAATTTGGTGTCTTTGTACCTTCATGTCCACATATTTCTAAATGAAACTTATAAGTATATTTGTTCTTAAATGTTTTGTTACAATGTACACACTTCTGTGCTTCGTGTGTATCCAGATGAGCCCTCAGAAGCTTTTTAGATGGAAATTGTAGCAAGCAAAGTTTGCAAACGGCAGCAACATGGTGTAGTTTATCATGATAATTTAGCATACGTTCAGTGCCAAACATTTTTGCACATTTCGCACATTGGATTTTCTTCGGATAATGTAATCTTTCTGCGTGCTCGGTTAGCTGAAGTTGTGATGCAAATATTTTAGGGCATTCAGGGCAGTTGTATCTAGTTTTACTATGAATGTGCATATGTTTAATCAGATTGCAATTTGAGCTAAACTGCTCACCACATTCATCACATATGATGTTACAAATTTTTCGTTTGACTTTTTTGTATGTAGTTCTACTTTTTAGAATTGTCTTGATTTTTGCCAGTGCTGCTTTTTTGTCTTTTAACGGGTATTGCTTTCTACTTGTTAATATCAGGTTTTCTTTTTGATTTATCATTAAAAATACTGTTTCTATGTTTGATCCGATGGAATTGAATTGCTTTAAGTTATCACTAAATTTGTTAATGGCTTCAACCCATTTCTCTTTTGAGTATTGGCATAGTTTCTTGAACAGATATGAATTAATTGTCATATTAGCACAGTTTACGCAGAGTAGCTGCGGCAAGCAGGGTTCTGTGGAAATCTGGAAGTATAAATTGAAAAGAAGATAAATTAATTGCATGCTTGGCAAAATAACTATACCATTTATCTGTGCAGGAATGGAGAAAGAATACAATTTCCTGCGGCCAGGCGGCCTGTCGTAAGTGGCGACAAAACAACCCACAGCCAGGTGGTAGGGCATCAGCCTTACTGGATGGCTACCAACCCTGGTCTAAAGTATGTCACCATAACAACTTTGAGTTGTGTTCCGGCATTAGTGACCAGGTTCCAGTCTCCCTTAAAAGAGCCGCAGCATATTTGTAGCACCTTTGGTGTTGCAAATGTCCATAGGCGATGGTAACCACTTTCCATCAAGTGGGCCATCTGCTTGTCTGTTGAACTCTCGCAGCAAAAAAATAAAAAAAACCATCACTCACACACGTATTATTAATATGTCTGTGGGTTTGATTCATATTCAAATCAAAATATTTGATGACCGCAAATAGTTTGATTCTGAGCAGTGTATCCATTGTGGAGTTGTGATTTTTAAAAAGAAAATTAAGATACCTTGCTGTAGAAGTCACATTAATCAAATGTAATATGAATTGTACATTGCGTACAATTTATTGTGCAAAGTATAGTCTTTTTATAATGCAATTATGGTAAAATTATAATCAAAGTTTGATTACTCTATCACTTGATAGAGACGGACGTCCGCATCACAGTAAGTTAACATGGAAATGTACTTACGTCCAAAGCTAAAAATATATCAGTTAATGTAATACTTTCTTCGATATAAGGTTTTTGCAAATTGATAATATCTTCCATTAATACTGGTTCTTGGTCAATCGAGTCAAAACATAACCTACAAATGTTATCAGTATTACAGGTTATAAATTTTAAAGCTGGAAGCAATATATCCTCTTCTATCTCCATTTTAGGAATATTAATTTAATTTTTTTAATATAATACTTTAATGATTAGAAGAGAATATATAGGTATTAAATATTGAGTTCTGACCATTGACATTATATTGACAGTTTGACGTTAGGTTGATTGGTTTTAATTTTGAGGATAGTTTATGGACTTGGCTCTAAGGCATTTTGAACCAATCTTTATCATTGATGAGTTTATAAAGATTGACACTTCACTATGAAATCACAAAAATCAGTACTCATCACATTTGTCCGAAACGGACTAGCAGGTTTTACATACTGCTTATCTCGACATAATATTTACCAGGATGTTCTTCTTCAATGTGTACTGTGTTCTAATAATATTTACCTTATCTGAAAACTGACCAAGTCGTGCGTGCTTTCCGGACAGGATTCGAACCTACGTTATTGAAATGAGACGTGGGTGCGTTATTCACTAAGAACGCCAGCAACGTCAGGTCCTATATCTTATTATACATTCATATAACTGTGTTTACAACAAAAGAGGTTGCTCTTTTAATTAGAATATTTTAAATATATATATATATCAAAATACAAAATAATTATACAAAAATTATATACTGATACTGAAAACTTTGTCTTTCATTACCTTAATATTTTATTCCCTCTTCTACAAACTATAGGACATAAACTCTGTCTAGGTAATGTCAATTTTCTACCAATGGTAAGGTAATTCATTGAAGGTGATGTATGGAAATCTGCTTGGCACACGCTACTCAAAACAGACGTACCCAAAAACGACGTGGGAATACAAAATAAAGACAATTCTTTTTAAGTTAACGTTTTATTATAAGATATCTTAGATCAAGCTGTTAAACTAACAACAAAATAATACATCATATTACACAAGTGCAGCCGCCTACACATATATGTACATGTACTCAATTTAACGATTTTCACAAAGCCATTCCTATGCTTATTCTAATCACAGTCATAGAGCTCGCGCCAAACTTTATGACCGCTCTTGACGACAGAGGACTCTCTCAAAAAATGTTTTTTCACATAATAGCAGACATTGAACCATTGGGATTTTCCGTTTTTATATATATTAATTTAGCTTGGAGGGTGATGTTGTTTTATGTGTTTAATAATTAACATACAACTTTTAATTTATTTTAATGAAATACGTAATTATTCGATTTAATTTTAAACACAGACAAAATATAACAGGATGTTTTTTTTAAATTTACGGCTTGGCAGGTTAGCCTTTAAGCCAAAAAACAAATTATAGACTATTACAAACTAGTATTGTGATACAACACAATAAAATTCCGCTATTTAGAAAACAAGCGCATCATTAAAATAAAAATATTGTGTTCTCTATATATTGTAATTAAAGATTACGTTGAACTTTATTTTATAAATTTTATTTCATTCTAGATAAACATTAAAATAAAAATATAATACTTATGTGTTGCACACGTTAACTTTCTTACGGAATAACAAGGAAAAAATGATCGGGTGATGAAATCAGTCAAATGTCTCTTCAAATAATCGGCACAGAAACACATTGAATACCCCCGAGCTCAGCTAGGTACTGTGTCTGTGCCGTGGATATACAGCGGACCACTCTGGGGCCGATCCCGACCACCCGGGCCATAGTAAATAGCGGAGAAAATACGTTTACAAAATTTACAATATGAGTAATGGAACCAGAAGCTTCTGCGTTAACAGTGATTAATAAACCACTCAACCAGGTGCCGTTGACATATAAAATTAAATTAAAAAAGAATTAAGAAACGAAATACGAAAATATTCACTTATTACGTGACAAAAATGTAAAATCGGAGTTTCTTTCTTTTTTTATGGATCTGTGGCCAGGCCATAAAGTTTGGCAATGTCTATACATAAGGCAGACAATAAACTTTAGATTCTATAAATCGTACAGAATAAAAAACCAAATGCATTAAAAATCAATCAATCAACACATGTAACAATGGTCTCGTGTTTAAATAGAGTCGACCGAAATTTGTTTAAATATTCAATAAAATATCAGTTCTCCTTTCGCCTTCATCATTCTACCTCTTCTTTAAAAAATTTCTCTACTACTTCTATAGAAGGAATATTTGTACAAGGTGCGATAATTTCAGTATTTTTGTATAAGTACAGCAAATAAGACTGTTATAAAGTTAATATAGAGATAGACTAATATAAAATTTGATAAGAATCATATATTTAATCATGGGCTGATATTACTTTTAGTGATGAGCAACCAACCGAAATTTTATGAAATTAGCTATTAAACCAACATTCGGCTTATGGTGATTAAACAGACTAAAAAACCAGCTTCTTAACCGGCTGACGGCTAAGTTATAAATACATCGATTGTCGGTCTTATTTAACAGCCATTAGCCAGCTATTGAGTTGATGGACAGCTTAGCCGTTAGCTTGGCTGGTTTCTACAGTAGCTATCCTCTCTCATCTCTAATTATTTTACGACGTGAATTAATTTCCGTGTGGCTTAAAGGCCTGGTTGCCAAGCCATAAACTCCAAAAAAAAAAAATCAGTTCCCGTTTGTATAACGACATCTATTCGTTAATCTAATAAATAATCGAATACGCTCTAAATTTAAATAAAATACCAATAACTCGAAAGTGCATTTAAATAATTTCATGACAACCTGTAGCGAACGTGTATAAACCATAATTAAACAAAAAAGGTGTAAAAAAATTATCTTAAAAAAGTGCAAAAGTAAATTGATGATGTAATTCCATTTTGAAAATGTTTTTAAATATTTTCCTATAGCCTCTATAAGTCTAAAAAGATAGATTCCATCAATTATACAACAGTCTAGCGGTGAAGGGATTTCACATACAAGTAGTTGTTTCTTACGAGATAAATTTTATGTGTAGTACATGAATCACTTTGGTTGGTTCATCCAAATTGAAAGGCAGAAGTGAACCGTAAAATATCTGCATTATACATTGTTTTTTCTTAAAAGATTATTTTGATATACACAATTGGAGCATCTAATGATTACACTAATGATTTTCGAATGGCTAAGGCCAGATTTTTCAATCACGAGACTATGGGAGCTGCATACGTCTAATCATCGCAGCGGACAACGAACTACTGGCACGCGCAACGCGGGAGCGCAGATACTAATAGTTTCTCATCTCGCTCGCACATCATCCGTCCCGCTCACACATTGTGCTATATATTGTACTAGCTGTACGACTTGTTACTATTTGTACTTAAAATTATCGTTTCCAAAATAAGTTAGTTCACTTCAATTCACATCAGCAGTCGACAATGAATACTACTCTCTGCCATATGAAGTATCATTTAACCTCTACCTCTTGCTGCTACAAGACAAAAGTTATTCTATAGAATGAACCTGACAACTTTTATCTGACGATTGAAAAATCGGCCCTTAGTCAACCTAAAGAACATATAAAAATTAGATATTTAAGTAAAAGTTGATTAAATTAACCACCGAAATACATAACTAAAAAAATATCTCTTAAGAAAAGAATAAGGTATAGTTTGTTATATCAACAATAATATTTCATGCAACAAGGCTCTTTTCTTTTTAAATACTCTTTTTAGTATTAGTATTTTGAAAATGAATATAGCATATTTTAAAAATGACATATAACCGGTTCCTGTATTTTATACTATACATACAACTGCCTTACTATTTTGGTTAAATTTTAACAAAACCTCTATCCAAGTAATGTCAATATTTTGTCACTTACTTTGGAGCTATTCATAAATTCCGTTAAGGCTTGTTTAGGCCAATTATTTCGATTGGTCATTTGTTTCATTATATGATCGGAATGAAGTCAGTCACGCAATGACACTGGAAGGACAAAACCGCACCACCGCCCCAGCATTTTATAATAAGTAAAAATATCGCCCACCCGATCGCGCGCGCATAACTGACCCGCAGCCATGTGTGCTACTTTTTATAATTTAACCGCCATTTGTGTGTGACAAAAAAGGCTCTTTAAACCCATTGTGTGCAACCAATTGATCCTCGACGACCGCTGCCAGACGTCTCCAGGCTTGCCGAATTGGGAGAAGTGCAGTTTCGGGAGGTTAAGGTTAGTGGCTTGATTTTCCTTCCCATATAATCAATCGGATGCAACGATTGATTTGATTGTTCTGCCATCCGCTGTTCTTGAGTTATATTATCGAAGGGCGCACCAGTCCAGGAGGTAGGGCAATTCATATACAACCGCCGCTACGTGGTGTGCTATAGGGGAGGTGGGAAGGACCTCAAAATTTACCCTTGGCACCACCAAGGCTCGACGACGTGTTAATAGTTTCTTGACGTAAAATTACAAGTCGTGTGACGTCACACTAGGGAGCGAGGCGTCTCACGAATGTGACCAGCTGTGATAAGGACGGGGGAGGGGTCGAAAAGTACAAAATTCATGTGACGTAATTTGTGAATGGTCCCCTAGTAAGGCAGAAACAGGTAGTTAAGTGGAACTCCACGGGCTCGCTTCTGTCTTTCAATTTCGATAGAAATTGGGCAAAAACAATATAATCACGCTAATACATTTATTATAATAACTTATGTATCTTGAAATGTATTATTGTATATATATGACCATGTATATATGTATGTATTTGTATATTTTTTTCTTAAATTAGTTTCGAGTATTTATGTATTTATTGCCTTTTTCCTGCACCACCTATATCGCCTGATTCAAATCTCGTTTCATTTGTGTTGCCTGGAAGAGATCGCTTTGAGCGATAAGGCCGTCTATTGTATTGCCTACAAAATATTGTAATTGTACATTTTGTTGTGCAATAAAGTGTTATCTTTGTCTCTCAAAACAATCTAAAAGAAAACGAACTTATTAAGTTCTTTTTTACAAGTGATGTTTCTCAACTGCTTTTGTAAGCCGTATAAAAACGATATTATCATATTTTTAAAATATTAAAAAAGTCACTTATGAAAAACAGTTATATCAATTAAGTTCGTTTACTGTTTCATATGTATGTATGTATAAAGAGATAAAAGTTGGAAGAAGCGAAAAATATTTGTCAGGATCGTAGCAGGTGGAGATCCAACTCTGTGTAGTCCAAAGCGAAGCAGACTGGGGGAATTCAGCTAGGGTACACCGGTTGAAAAAATGTCTAACTCGCGATGTATTTTATTATTACAATTTCTATATTTAATTTTGCAATTTGACCGCATATTTTGAAACAAAAGCCGGTGCCCGATCGGGTTATGAGTCGCTATTTCATCCAATACGTGTAGAACGCCACCGAGCGTGAGATATAGTAGTAATACATACACGAATAAAAGACCGTAAGCGCCAATAAATTCATGGCGTTTTTGACCTTTTGGTCGTTTCGCTAGTTTCTTAAAGGTAGGTTATGCAGAATCGAGTTGTATGAAGTCCACGCCACTGGTATGTATGTATATACCATTTTATTTTTCTATTTGACCTATCTCTGTCCCAAACTGAAAGACAAAATGAACCATTTAATTCTGGCTTAAGATATAGAAACCGCACTATTGTCTATAGATATATACTACCATCCTATACGTAAAAAGTTTATAAATACATAAAATATACTTTAACAAGCCATCTAGTATATACAATTTAAATCTACTTCTCTTTGTTCAATGCTTCTATGAATTCTTCTAACTTCTCTTGCACTTGTCGCACTCTCTCTGCAATATCAAACATTTTTGTCAATTTATTAATTGAATATGGGATGGGGGGCCAGTCTAACCATTTCAAGTTGACATTCTGTGAGAGCGTGGTATGATCACACCGATCCAGCCGGCCCTAAGTGCTGTAATGAGGATCATGACTGCAACATGGCTAACCACTTATAAAAATATTACAGACCCCCCTGTTTAATATTAATAACTTTTGGTTTTAAAGAAACCCATAAGCCTCATATAACTTTTATGAGAAAACATGAGTGAATTTTTAAACTATGCCGCCTGGTTAGCCAAGAATGAAACTAGTATATGGAATAATGAAAAAACTCAAACGAATCTCAAGGCTGATGTAAATAACAACTAAAGCAGTATCATTAGATTATTGAAAACTCAATTATCTCAAAATGATTCTGGATTAAATACAATCTGTTATTATTACACCAAGGTATAGCATACTTTATAAAGATCAATTTCTGTGAAGGAATATCATTTCACAAATTCAACAACTGATGATAAGACATGATAATTTTTAACTAGTCCTAAAGTCAATAATTCTTTAAGATCTCTGAGTCTAAGTAGTGAGTGCATCAATTGATGAAAGAACAGGTTAAACTCACTCAATTCCTCAGCGAGGTCCACTCTCCTTCCGGACAGCAATTTCTTCTTAAGTTCTGGATCAGCTGCCATCTGGAATAAAACGAGTGGAAACTCCTTCACATTTGATGTATAAAATCGTCCCAATTAAAAATAAGTCGCCATGTGCGATGGTCTCAATTTATTCCATTTCAAAATTCAAGGTTAGACTGATATGGCCTAATTTAAAAAAAAAAGTGATTTTTGGAGGAAGTCTTGTCTGAGTGTAATTGAAACTATGCCAGCAGGTGTCAATTTATGATCATTTCTCGCTTCTACGGAAGCGAACATGATAATATTGTTACGAGTTATGGGACTCGAATTAAAATGCCGTTTGGAATTACTATAGAATTTATTAGAACTATACAAACACGTATAACACAGGTACAAATATAATTGGACACGACCAGTACAAACGTCATACACGATTCAATAACACGCGCAAAGTCCGTCACTACATAGCTTATCGAATGTACACACGTCGTGTCTCGTTTGTGACCGTCGCTAGACTGCTGATCTCCCCATTGGGCCATTACTATATACTGCGCCGATATAATATGGCTGCTCGCCCACGTAGATCGACTTTTTTAGAATTCGTAATCTGCACACCTGCCTAATTATGCCTACAAACGGTCACAAACGAGTACAATACACAATAGGCTGTTTTTTAATTACAAATTTTAAACATGAGGTAAACAAAAGAAGTACAAATGCCGAAAAGGTAATAAACTGCAGGTGTGCATTGGTCTTTGTCGGTCGTAACAATATGTATTTGTGTCTGTGCGTGCATATATATATATATATATATATATATATATATATATATATGTGTGTGCATTGTGCGTGTGTGGGTGTGTGTTTTGTGCCTGTGTAATCTGTATATAGGTACCTCGTCGAGCACCTCCCGGAGCTCCCTGTCGAGCCTGGCGGCCTCCCTGTTCCCGATCTGCTGCCGCAGCGCGTTCGCGGTCGTGCGCAACGTCTGCTGGACGCGCCAGAACATCACCACCTCGCAACACTCCTTCTGCACAATACAAATACTCTTTATTAGACTTGTACGAAAGGGCTCACTAAAAAAAAAGAGAGATATGGCTCTTTTGCTTACAAGAACTGTATCACATCTTTAACTCAGTAGAAGCACAGAGCCGAAAGAGCTAGAGCGAGTCGTGTTGTGACACGAACTGCGAAATTTTAAGTCAGATTTCTAGTCGATTTTTATCAATAGAAGAGAAAATCATATTTGAATGTATGTGCTCAAGTATTCTCAACTTTATTTTCATAGGCATAAAGATCTATTTCACAGTAAATATAGATGACATTCTGCTCTGGGTCGGTAACTGAGCCGATAGAACCGGTGAGCCAATTGAGCTGTTAAGTTATTAAATTACTAACTAGCTCTGGTCTTAAGGAAAACTTACCCCATTTCCATTCTGTTGACTGTACAAATAGAAGCTTTTCCGGCAGTCGCGAGAACGAGTCTGCGCACCGGACAGGAAGTTCCTGAAAAATAGTCGTTTATGAGCTACTACTACCAGCGCGTAAGTCGCTTTTGTAAAAAGCGAAAAAGCAGCCGCACGTGTGACATGACGACGTTTTTCAACACAAGAGGTGATTATCAGACGGAAAGTCGCAACAATCTTTGACGTTTCTAATATCAAAATGAAAAGGTGAAAATATATGAGTGACTGAGCGTGTGAGAGACTATGTGTCTGTTTTGTAAGTGAGTAACTGTGTGTGTGTGTGTGTGTGTGTGTTTGTAATTGAGTGATTGTGTGTGTGTGTGTGTGTGTTTGAGAGTGACTGTGTGTGTTTGTAAGTGATGTACTGTGTATGTGTGTGTGAGTGTGTGTGTTTTTAACGGAATGACAGTATGTGTGTGCGTTTGTAAGTGACTGATTGTGTGTGTGTTTGTAAGTGAGTGACTGTATATGCGAGTGAGCGTGTAACTGAGTGAGTGCGATGGTAGAGTCATGACTTAACAATAAGTATCTGCAAGATTCCATTTTGAAATACATTAATTTTCATAGATAATTCTTTATGAGAACTAACTTGAGATATATAGGTTTCCAGGTCTCCCTGATGTACTCGTTGTCCACCTCGATGCCCTTTCGGCGGAGGTTGTCCCTCACGGCGACTACCTCCTCGTACATGAGGTTGGGGCGCATGGAGCCCAACCTCTCCAGCTCAGACTTCACCTCGGCCCGACGGTGCTGCTCCTCGGTGCTGGACTGCCAGAACAGCCAGCGCTCCTTCATTCCTGGACCTAATAAGATACATTAAGTAAATAATTGACAAATGCCAAAGGAATAAGACATTTTTAATTGGAATAGAAACGGCACAACAAAATACATATTTATGAATGAATGATTCTTTATTTGCAGTGCATTTTTTTTTTATTGCATGAGGTCAGCAGACAAGCAGAGATGAATATTTGTAACACCAAAGGGGCTACCAATGTGCTGCTGCTTTCTAAAAGGAAACTAGAACCTGGCCGGAACACAACTCAAGGTTGTTATGGCGGCGTACCCTAGACTAGGGGTAGTAGCCATGCAAACGGGCAAATACCCTACCACCTGGCTGTGGGTTCTTTTGTCCCCTCTTACGACAGGCCAACCCAACGCAGGAATTAGTATTCTTTCTCCGTTCCTGCACGGATGAAACAAAATAGTAGTATCACCGTATCTTATAACATGTGATAACGCCATCTGGCGGTAGCGTCATCTCTCCCCCTATCCTTCCTCACCCTCTCGCGCATTGCCGCTATTGTGAAGCAAAGGGAGATCCAGACCACAGCCGGCCAGGAAGCCTTCGGCAGCTGTCCGTCCAGGTAACCTAGGTACCATTTCACAAAGACGTTTGCCGCCCAATACGGTCCAATGGCCGCCGCACCACTATGCTCATACAAATATGGTATGGTATTTACGATTCATATTCATTTGTGTAATTTAAAACATAAGAACTTTAAGTTAATCTTAAAGAAGTAGCACAGTCCACCGCGGAAAACAAATCATCAAACAAGACATCATATAAAAGATTGACCCGTATTTGAAATACATGTATATTCTGAAGGCGAAGGATAAACATCATGATGAAAATCATACATCTAGATAATCGATGGTGCCCAAGCCGCCATACCAGCTCAAACAATTTTTTACGCTTATGCTGTTCTTTTCCTGCAACGTGATAAGGACCTAATCCAGCAGAGGAAAGTTTATGAGCAAACATTATAATTCCTACCTGTGAGCTCTTTGATCTCCCTCTGAGTGAGATCCAGCTTCTCCTTCAAGGCGGAGTCCATGAGGGAGACGGCAGAGTCCCAGTCGGCGCGCGAACTCACGCACCTGTCTTGGAGGGCGTTCAGTTGCAATACACGGAGGACCTGATCAAAACAATATATAATAGTATACTAGGTTATGGCCGCGACCTTGTCCACGCTTGACTTGAAATTCCCGCGGGATTCAAAGTATCGCAGCATTGAAAAAGAATATAAGCTATCGTTTTAGTGAAAACTGTGTTGGAATAAGCTGATTTTTATGTACTCGAACAACTTCAAACCACTCCTAGAAAAATTCCCGCGGGATTCCCAGGTTAAAAAAGTAGCGCAGATTTCAAGTCTAAGAATTTGCTGTCGATCAACGAAAACTATCGAAATCAGCCCTGTAGTTTTTACGTGAATCCCGAACAAACAGAAACAGACAAGAAATTTAAAAAAATGTATAACATCGTGTTCTCCATCGTTTATAGACTTTTAGGGATGTCCCGACTAGGTGGGTGAGCGCGACGGAATGCTCCTCCGTCTTAAAGGAAGATCTTCCAGCGATGTTATAGTTGTACCTCGCAGGCCCAGGCCCGTCTATTATTGTTGGAAATTTTGTATATATTCTTTGTACGTCGCGGGAAACGTTGCAACCTCAATTATTGCACAGCGCCATCTTGTAGGCTTGTAAGTGGTCCACTACCGTCTATTCCGTTATATTTTTAAATAGCTTCAATGTACAGATACGGCATTTTTAGATTTTTATAATACTACTAGCTGACCCGGCAAACGTTGTTTTGTCATATAGATTATTTCTAGTGTATATTTTGCAAGTTAAATAAAAATTAACTAACGTATTGTTCTCATCCCTACTCCGTGCTGTTTGCTGGGGGAGAAGTGACACCGGTAGACGCCTGGCGGGGATGACTGATCGATTGATAATTGATCAGTTACGACCACTGAGAGTTAAACATTATTACACTACTATTGGGGGTTGACGGTAGAAGGGTGTAAATTAAGGGATATATATATTTTAAATGCCAAATCAAAAAAATTACCAATACATTAAAAAAATATTGGGTTAGGCTACCCACCATCTCTTTATTTAGGGGTATAAAAAATAGTTTACGACCTATTCTCAGATCTAAAGAATATAGACAAATAATTTTATAAAAATCAGTCAAGCCGTTACAGAGGAGTTAGGTTACAAACATTGTGACACGAGAATTTTATATATATATAGATAGATTTTTCGATCAGCATTTAACTGAACTTAAGGCACACGTAACACTATACTCACATCCTGAGCCCGTTCCTCCCACGTGTGCCTCCTCAGGGCCTCCTCCACGGCCTCCTTCTTGAGGGAGTCGTAGACGGGGTCCGAGTCGCGGGCCCTCGACATGAGCTCCGTGAACTCCGCCCGGAGGGCCTCTCGTCCGGCGCGGATGGACTGCGCCGGCAGCTCCCCCTCGGCCCACTCGCGGAGCTTTATGTCCACGGACGTGTTGAATTTATCTGGAAATAGTTTAGACAGAGTTTACGGCAAGTTATACTGTTTCCAAGAGTTTATTTTACTTCTGACGTTTGCACGTCTAGAAGTTACACATATTCTTGACAGAAAAGCCCGCATGAAACAAATGACATAATTGTCGTACTTTATTGATGTGAGTGACGCAATAGTGATGTTCTATGAATCATGTAACGCACAGACTATTAAACCATCGACACTACACGTGAATAAATCGAAAGTAATCGAGTTGAAAATAAAAAATCTTATCACATTTTTTTTACATTATTACAAAAATGGCTCATTTAATCACTAAAACTATATGGCTAAACAACATTTATTTTATTTTAAACGGCGATTATATGTTTATGCACACCAGCCTAAGATTTTATATATTATTATCTAGATACTTTAAGAAACAAGAGTATTTCTACATCTGATATTACATATAAAATCTTACTGAAGTCAATGTCGTAAGGGTCCAGCCAAATCGTGGTCGAGGTAGTGCTTCCACCGTCAGTCTGCTTCAATTTGATTTGACGCGGGACTGATAATGCTTGGGAAGGAAAAAGGATTGAGAGGTTATTTATTTAGGAATTGGTTAGGGTACACTAGCACATATGTACATATAGTACGGAGTAATACTTGAATGCATCCTTGAAGTTCGTACGCGTCATTGCGCAGAACATAATATAAGGTTCATAGACTGAGCTGAGAGAAGAGGGTGTTGCTCTCTCCTCGGTTGCTATCCGGACTCACATGCCATCTCTTTCGCAGAACACACCATAAGGTGTAATAAAAGTTAACACCCGACTAGACATACACAAACTCACGGAACTGAGTTCACTTGAAGCGCATTTAATTTTTGCGCATACTGTAAATTAATGTAAGAATTTATTGTTTATTTCATATTTTATTTGCTGATGCTGAATAAACTTATGCTTAAGTCTAATGTTTCTGGTGGGAAAATAAGTTCACCATTTGATTAAGGGTTGTTGTGGACTGTATAGGTTGATTCAATATTGGGAGTGGAAGGAACTCGCCGGATGCTGCTGCTCTTGGTTCTCTTCTTCTGCCTCAGGTCAGCAACAGGTCCGAAGAGTTTTTAACTTATTTATATATTGTCACTTCGCGAGACGTGCGCACAGTCTTGATTTTAGGGGCGGTTTTTTATAACGACGGAGCGATTAAATTTAAGCGTGTGGTGCGAACGACGTACTGAGACGGAACGGAGGCGTGCCGCACTTGTCGTAGCGTTTTTATTAAGTTTTCAAAATGGTGGAATATTCGCTTTGACGCGGCGAGAATAGGGACGGGCGGGGAGGTTTAATGGAATGGAAGGAATTCAAAAATAAAAATACTATAATTAATTACCAGTTTCTAATCAGCCAAGTGCCTGTCACTCTGCATACACAGAAGAGTGTGTATTTAAATTACAGCAAGTGGAGATGGATAGATGACACTTTATTGTTCACCAAAAATACAATTTCAAAAATGCACGATTACAATATTGTCCTGGTAGAAACAGTAGGCGGCCTTATCGCTTAAAGCAATCTCTTCCAGGCAACCTAACTTAAGGAATAGTTTAACCTAATCTGGCGATGAAGGTGGTGCAGATTATTAGGTATATCATAATTAAACATACTTAAACTACATATTTGGAGATTCATCGTATTTGCCTAAATGGAAAAAAATAATAATCGAGAGGCTCAAATTAAGCAAAGGAGTGTTTGTTTGTTATTATTAAAATTTATGATACAATGCAAACTAATTTCCGATTGTTTTTAAAGGGTTTAAGCCATTGTAGAATTTACGAAAAATCGATTTTTTAATGGTCACCTAGGACCTCAAAAAATGACGTCGATGGCCCATTATATGGTGTAGGTATCGCAAATTACATTTTTCGAAATGACCGGGAACATAATTTCCAACCGATAACTTGAAACGATGATTACGTCTTTAAAAATACATTGTCTAAGCGGGATACGTCACAAACGGCCTTACCGACATCGTCGTGTGCCGAGTTGGCGGCGGGTAGATAGATCCCCTGGAAGACCCGCTGCTGGGCCAGCTGCCACAGCTCGGCCTGCAGCCGCAGCTCCCAGTTGGGGGGCGGCACGGCCGACAGCTCCGCCGACTGGTCGAGCAGCTCGGCGCGGGCGCGCTCGAACAACTCGTCGCGGTCCAACTCCCTCTGTCTGATGTTACCACACACCCACACAACATTACAACATAATACAGTCCACTCTCGATAATTTGAATTTTTTTTCCCGGTCCCTTGAAAAATACTCGATAAATTTATTAAATCAATATTTTTTTTTTAATAAAATTATTTCCTCCAAAATATGATAAATAAAAACATTAGATGACAGTATGTTTTTTATTTTTTACATGTCTGCCTATTCAGGCATACAATAGTAATTAAAAAGTCGTTATAAATCAACATAGTCTAGTCCAAACATTATTTTTATATTTATCTATGACTAAATTAGTTTGGCTTAGGGCAAAATCATATTTATTGAATTGTAGTTTGTCGTGCCACATCAAAATCTCTCTCAGATTTATGGAGTTTAACTAATAGATCTATTAAAATTTATCCGTGAACTCATAATAGAAAAACTCTATATTTCAGAGAGAATGTCATAATAATTATAATTTATCTTGTATACTTGACTACTGAATAATACGCTTTTTGGATCAAAAGATCTCTCAGTTTATTTTTAAGTGTACTAATAGTGTTAGTAGTTTTTAAATCACTTGAAAGGATGGTATTTTGCAAAAAATTGAAGTCCAGGCTTCCCTACTCTTTATATTTTGAAATACTATCTTACTCTTCTACGCCTTCAGGACCGACACAATTAATGGTTTCTTTAAGAAGGATAGGTGATAGTGGTGAGAACTAAGGTTCTCACCACTATCAAAAATTCGTTGGGTAATGATAGACTAAAGTCACTCACACAACAAAAAGTTATGGAGTTCTTTTCAAAATAAACATTTGTGAATAATTGTACAAATGTTTAAAATGATACATCATGAATTTTGATCACCTTCTTGTTTACTTGATTGTTTCTTCCTTCGTTCTTGATTATAAACTCCTATTATTTTAAAACTCTTGGTAATTTTCTCCTGGGTGTCAAATTATCGCGAGTCGACTGTATTATAAATTTCAAAGGAATTATCTGCTTGCAGAAATATCAAGACACTAATTTTACTAAAATATCGTATGTATGTAGTTTGAAAATGTTTTTTTTTATTGCCTGAACTAGGCACTAGGGGTCTCGCCAACGCGTTGCCGACCTCCAAGAAATTTTATGACATTGATTGATTGATATGACACATCACTTACTCCATATTGTAGCGCTGTGGGTAAAGCGCAGTTGGGAGCTCATTCCAAAATGTCTAGAGAACCGTTGCATTTGCGTACAAGAGCGAAGTGGGGAAGTCCTCGTGAGCAAGGCGAGCACGCACCTGGGGAAGGTGTTCTTCCACTCGGTCTCGAGGTTGAAGCGCATGGCCTTGAAGGCGTCGGCCTGCTGCTCCACGGAGGCGCGCACCATGCGCCAGAAGCACTCGGCCACGGCCAGCGACAGGTTGCGCGTCGTCACCTGCGACGGCGTCACCAGCCCGTCCCTGACGACCAGACCAGACTCACGACTGTTATTCAACCTACCTACTTAACAAATATTGTCTAATTCTTTCATATGAAATACTGCCTCATTTTTAAAATGCAGTACTGCCTAATTTTTTCATATAATTTATTGCCTAATTTTTTTATATGAAATTTTGCCTCATTTATTTTCATATGAAGTTTTGCCTAATTCTTTCATTATGTAATATTTCCTCAATTTTTCATATGAAATATGGCCTCATTTTTTTATATGAAATATTGCCTAACTGTTTCATATGAAATTTTTCCTAATTCTTTCATTATGTAATATTTCCTTAATTTTTCATATGAAATATTGTCTAATTTTTTCATATGAAAAACTATTTAATTTTTTCTAAAATTTCTATCAGCGACTTTCAGTTATATTGGTGGAGGGATTATATTACTACGTATAATCTTTTACACGCATATTTTAATAACACCTAAAATATCCGACTTCTTAAGTATTAAGAGCCCTTTTACTGTGTGTCTCACTTGATGATATTGCTTAGGTTTCAAACTTAATGCTCTCCTATTTCCGCAGACACTATATTTTTACGAATACCTGCATGTTATGTATAATAAGAATAGAAAGCAATTTTTATTGTCACTCACTTGAATAATTTTGAGGACCTGAAAAACCTCTCCTCGTAGTCCCTTATGTTCTGTATGGAGTCATCCTTCCGACTGCGACCGGTCACCACAGCATAATAACCCAAAGCTTTCATAGGAAACAATTTCCCTTCCAAAATACGGCGGATCTGAAATTTATTATAAGGTATTGAAGCTAGTGAAAACTTTCTATCCTGCTCGAAGGACCACATCATGTAGTCCCTTTTACAAAAGAACTATACTTACCCTGTTAGGATTAGCGAGATTTTCTTCAGCCAAGTCGACTTTCGTGAGGACGAAGATTGTCCTTTTGCCTTGAGGGTCGCAAGAGGCCACCAGATCGGTCACGTTGCTGCGTTCAGCGTCCACTGAACCATCCTGACCAAAAAAACCAGTTGTACAACATACACATTGTATGTAAGTTAACAATATAGCTTCTCTAGCCAGTAACACTCAGATTAGGATAAATATTGGACATGTCAATTTTGAGATTTACATTACCGGGATCGAACTCGGGATTCCTGGTCTCGTAAAAAAAGTGCGCTATAGCTTGAATTGCAGCATTGCAGTACAATGACACATGTACGTAATTTTTAAAATACATATGAATATGACTATTTTATTTTTCTACAAATATCTTAAATATATAAGTACTACAATATAACCAGTTATCAGAAATAAATATTACATTTAAGATTAAAATACAGCAAAACAATTACAAGTTCGTTTTCGAATATATTTAATATGTACGACAACAATTAATTAAAATCGATATTGCAAGTTATTATCTGGGATTTCCTGGAATAATATAAATGAAATCATACCTGTATGCATAATATAATAGCGTTCGGGTTGTCCATGTACTGCTTGGTCATATGTTTGATCGCTTCACGGGTGTCCGACGCCATGTCAACGGTTTGGGTCTGAAATATAAACATATAGCAACACATACTATATTTTATGCTTTAATAAAAAAAATGGTCATACACACATTATAAAATACATATACACGGCTAGACTTGGTATACACAATTTTGAAAAATATATTACTGTCACCCATTGCTATGATGACAACAATTCTAAGAAATATCTTTGTATTGCCGCCATGCTGATTAAGGAGCTATGTAAATGAAGTTCACATCTCGCTCGCGCAATACCATATTTCTGAAGGTAATTATATAGATAAGATATTGTTCAAAATAATTTTCATAAAAAAATATTAAAAAATTTTCAAGATTGAAATTTTTTATCCCTCACCATAAATTAAAACTGATTACAATATTATTTAAGTATTGGTCAATATATACGATGACAGATCTGTAAAACAATCTAATTCATCTTCCGACTCACCGATATGACCCCGGGCAGGTCGACGAGCACCATCCGATGGAGTCCGGGCCCCTTCACGGACATCGAGATCACCTCTGTGGAGACCGTGCGCCCGCCACGGACGCTGTTCCGCATGCGCAGCTCGACCTCCCTACAAGGCAATTATTATGAGTTTATGTTGAGAACAAGGTAATCCATGAGTGTTTGGCGGGAACAAGTTAAACTATGAGTTTATGACGGGAACAAGTCAAACTATGAGTTTATAACGGGAACAAGTCAAACTATGAGTTTATGACGGGAACAAGTTAAATGGTGTTTATGATGGGAACAAGTCAAACTATGAGTTTATGATAAGAACAAGTTAAACTATGAGTTCATGAAGGGAACCATTTAAACTGTGATTTTGTATTGGAAAAACTTTAACTGTGGTGTTTTGCTGTATACAGTTACTGTTCGCGCCGCATATTTTAAAATCCTATCCTATCAAATTATTTCCACAACTACCTGCTTTTCCCAACCGCGTTATCCAATCACCTTTTCCCAGCCGCCATCTTCCGTTCTATACGACTATCCTTGTCGTGCTTACCGCAGTACTAATACTGCTCGTCTTTACGAGTCAGTCTGCTGTCGACCCTCGTACGACAACCCGCACATCTTTTTCCACCATAACTTGCATATAAGTGCAGTTATACCGCGCCGTGTGTGTACCAATAATAATCGAAGGCCGCAAGAAGGAGACAAGCCAGAAGATTTGCTGCAAGGCTTACGACTTGGTGATCAGCACACATAGTTAGTGCAGCCCAGAGGCACGCAGGTTAGTCTCCCTTCTTTCCATACCAGCAATCCTACCACCGCCATTTTGGATACGCGTTCAGTACCTAATACTGGGCTGCCGCGTTAACAGTTACATTTTCAAATAATGCATAATATTGGTAAAAAGTAAATAATAATTGCAAGATAATTATGTTCTCATTGTTGATGTTTTTGTTTTTAAGAAAGAATAATGTATTTGTGTTCAAAATATTAAGCGTCTTGCGAATTACAATTTGCCATGCCATGGCTTTTGCTTCTAGATATGTTTAAAAGTTGATTAACAAACAAACATACTTCCTCAGATCAGCAAGATCGGACTCCTTGTTAAGATCGAACTCCCTGCCCGAGTCTCGGAACTGCGCCACGTGGTAGGGCCCCTCAGACAAGGTCACTTTCACTGGAGCCCTGCAAATAGACAATACCTAAAATATACTACACTGTATTCAAATGTTTATTTTACTTTTGACGTTTGCATGTCTATCTAGTTACATATTTCTTGACAGTAAATCCCACATGAAACAATTGACATAATTGTCGTACTTTATTGTTGTAGGTGACGTAATAGTGATGTTCAGTGAGTCACCATCGACAGTAAATGTAAATAAATCGCAAGTAATCGATTTGAAAATAAAAAATGTTCTACTTTGAAGGAAATAATTGATTTTTTATTGCTTAAGAAGCACAGCAGACAGGCTAACAGCCCAATTATGATGGAACGTAGTGACCGTCGCCTATGGACAATAGCAATACCAGGTGCTGTCAATGTGCTGCCGGCCTTGAAGGAGAAATTGGAACCTGGCCATTGATACCGAACACAACTCAAAGTTGTTATGGCGGCATACTCTAGACCAGAAGTGGAAGCCATCCAATCGGGCAAATGCCCTACCATCTGGCAGGCACTATTCGGTCGAATACCAAATAGCAGCCGAATATTCGTGGCATGTCTAGTGTACATATTAGAAAGTAGATTAAACAAGTAACACCAATATTAAACTAAGAAAGTTCCAATTTGTTGTCGAGAGCAGACAAACCAAATGAACTGGTTATCTTTTTTGGTCTTGAGATATGTACCTAAGTTCGTCCTTCTCGATAAAGCTTCAACAAGTCAATCACAATCTGTACAATTCATTTAAACTTGTATACGACCTTTGAAACATACTCTACATTGCAACTAACTTTCAAATTTGTTACCTGGTGCACATCTCTCCAGCTCCCCTTGGGAATATCCTGGCCTGAGCGATCATCTCCAGAACGGAGGTCTTGCCTGCAGATTGGTCTCCTACCACCACTACCCTGGGCAGCCGGTCAGTCTCCCCAGCGTCCCAGCCTGATAACTCGTCCAAGACTGCCGAGTACATGTCGATGAGGGACCGCTGGAAGGCAGACATTCTTTATCACTGTACTAGCTCAAAAAATATAGCCTTTATTAAACATCTATACTAATATTATCAATGCGAAAGTAACTCTATCTGTATGTTACGCTTCTACTGAACCGTTTTGGGTGAAATTTGGTATTTAAGTAGTCTTAATACCGAATATGGACATAGAATAATTTTCTTCACAGAAAATGGGATAGTTTCAGAGATAAAACTAAGTAAATTTTCAGGGGGTGGATACCACCCAGTTAAAAAATTAACACAATGTAACATCTGAGAATGCTTGCCAAGTTGTATATAAAAAAGGGCATGGATTTATATTAATTTTATTGCCACCTTTTAAACGTGTTATAATAATTGTACTCTCATTTTGTGTTTTTTACGTGAATCTCGAACAAACAGACAAGAAATCGAAAAAACATTGTATTGTGTTCTCTATCGTTTATATAGTCTATTCCAGTTAGTTGTATTTTTTTAAATAGCTTTAATGTACAGACATGGCATGTTTAGAGTTTTATAATATTATAGATGTTCCAAAACTACTACTAATACTACTACCATCACCACCATCACCACCACCACCACCACCACCACTACTACTACCACCACCACCACCACTACCACCACCACCACTACTACTACTACCACCACCACTACTACTACTAATACCACCACCACCACCACTACCACTACCACCACCACCACTACTACTACTACCACCACCACTACTACTACTAATACCACCACCATCACTACTACTACTACTACTAGGAATAAGTTACCTTCATCTTCCTCGGCGCCGGCTGCCTGCCCTGTTTGAGCAGCATGTTCTGCTGCCTCAGCTCCCTGTTCTCCTGTTCCAGCCTCTGCAGCTCCCTCTGGTATCGGGCCTGCAAGGCCAACACTTCCTCTTGGAGAGCGTGGACACGTTTCTCTGTGGAATATGTGAAGGCACATTCATTCAAAGTAATTTTACATTTCATCATTCATTGTGTAAATAACAGGTTTCCAAGTACTGACCGTAAGAAGTGGTCTCTTCAGGTGGCGCGCGGTTCTGCGCAGGCGCCGGTCTGCTTTGCAAGTTGTTCACCATCTTCGGGGATGCTTCTGTGAGTATGTTCATTTTAAAGGGTTATTAATATTATAACTAAAGGATTTTGAACATAAAATTTAAAGATAATTAATGATACAATAAAATAATCGAAATGTGTGCTGGGACACACAGTAGAAGTGAAACTTCAACGGACAAGTGGAAAAACGAATCACAACAAAATTTAAACTTGAAGTTTTACGGGCAGATTTTTAATGTATTTGTCCAATTTGGAAACCTGTCCGTAAAACTTCAAGTTAAAATTTTGTTGCGATTGGTTTTTCCACTTGTCCGTTGAAGTCTCACTTCTACTATGTGTCCCAGCACACATTTCGATTATTCGCAGGTTTACTGCAAATTGTGATTTGGTTAGGTTAGGTACATTTTAATGAATGCATTTTTTATTTAAACATATTTTATTTTATCAAACAAAAAAACTGAATTAGATCCGGAACCAAAAAAACGCATCCATAGTCTACTCTAAAATTATGCCGCCTCTCACCACGTGTAGTCTAAATTTATGCCGCTCCTCCACGCGGCCGTAACGCTTTTTCGTAACAGAAAAATCCTAAGACCCCCTATGTCTATATAGAAGTTACACTTCAAAAAACTTATCGAAAAATATATATTATAATAATAATTTATTCCTTGACGAGAGGAGCCCTTATTTGTGAATTATATGTTAAAACTATGCTACTAAAGTAGACATCATACACAATCTATACTACAATCAATCTGTAAATGTCTATCTGTTAGAGTATCACGTGAAAACTACTGAATGGATTTAAATGAAATTCGACATATAACTAGCTTATATCCCGAGGTGTGACTTAGGATACTTTTTATCCCGATAAATAACGTCATTTTTGTGGGATTGTCGAAAATAGCGAAAAAGATGGCGCTGCGATCGCAATTTTTTGGGAAACTACTGAACGTATATGATTGAAACTCGACATAGAGCTGGCTTATAACTCTAATTAACACTCAGGATACATTTTATCACAACAAATGTCGGACGTTCCTTTAAAATAGACGAATTAGCAAAATAGATGGCGCTGCAATTGCGATGTAGACAACCATCGCTGTAATTCAATAATAAATACGTTGTCAGGTTGCCCACATGTCATTCATTACGCATTTGGTACTTCAAATCAGGTCGGCTGCGACTTTTCTTTGTAATTGCAATGAATTGGACAAGAAACTAAAGTATTGAAGGTTTATATATATACAACATCTAATTAAATTTTTATGTATGTAAGATAGAGCTACTAACTAGGGTTTTTGTCGCGGCGTGGCCGCGGGCAAACTCTGGCAATAATAACTATAAAATACTTGTATCATATTTAAGATCTCTTTGTAGAATTTGATTTTTTTAACCTAGTTCTAAAGTCAAAAATCCCTATTAATATTATAAATGCGAAAGTAACTCTCTCTGTCTGTCTGTTCCGTTTTCACGGAAAAACTACTGGACCGATTTGGCTGAAATTCAGTTTATATATATATATTTTCGATGCCGAGGATGAACATAGAATACTTTTTATCCCGAAAAATTGTTTGTTATGCTTTCACGGAAAACTACTGGACCGATGTCGCTGAAAATATATATGTAACTTTAATACGGAGGGTCGACAAGGGATACTTTCATCCCGGATAATGGGATAAGTTTTGGGGTAGATTTATGTAAACGTTATCCCAGAAAGTAGGATAGGTTTTCTGGTCGATGTGGCCTATTTGGTCGATTTCGTCGAATTAGTAAATTCTTCGATTTGGTCCAACTGGTCAATGTCGTCGAATTGGTCGATTTGGTCGTATACGGCGGTTTGGTCATTTTGGTGTACATATGTAGTTTTAATACATACAAAATGGGCATAGATACTTATCATCCGGGGATGGAAAAGTTTGCGTTATAAAATGAAGTGAATCTTTCGGGGCAAATAGCACTAACATAAAAATTTAATATTAGGTTGGGGAAAAAGTTTCTTCGCATTTTATATAAAAATTCAAAAGGTTTTTTTATGAAGTTTATTTACATTTGACTAAAGTATGTAGGTGCCATTTTATTGGATAACTTTTTGCCATCTTGTAGGAAGGGACGTGATCCCATTGCTTTAAAAATTTTGGGGCTTCTGATCAAAAAACTGCGACAAGTGGTTTTGGCAGTCCTCTCGTGATGTTAACCTGACACTGCCTAAGGAATTCTGCAGAGACTGAAACAGGTGAACATCTGAAGGTGCAAGGTCAGGACTATACGGCGGATGCATTAACACCTCCCAGCCAAACTCTCGTAATTTTTGCTGAGTGGCTAAAGATGTGTGAGATCTAGCGTTATCATGGTGAAAAACCACACCCCTTCTGTTGATTAATTCCGGCCGCTTTCTCTCAACTCTTTGCTTTAATCTCATCAGTTGTTCGCAGTACAGTTTAGAATCGATGGTCCTGCCTGGCGGTAACAGCTCATAATGAATAATGCCCTTCCAATCCCACCATACACACAGCATCACCTTGTAGCGAGTTAACCCGGGATTCGACACAGTCTGTGAAGCCTGACCGGCCTTTGACCACGATCTTTTTAGCACGTTCTTGTCGTACGTGATCCACTTTTCATCACCACCAGCTTCTTTAAAAATGGTTCGGTTTCATTATGTCGTAATAAAGAATCACAAATGAGTACACGGTTCATTAGGTTTCTTTCAGTGAGCTCATGAAGCACCCAAATATCGAGCTTTTTTGTGTACCCAGCTTTTTTCAAATGCGCCTAAACCGTTTTGTGGCCAATTCTCAGTTCTCCAACTATATCGTAACTACTAATATGCCGATCTTGCTCCACTTTTTAAAAAATGGCATCAATTTTGTCAGTAACAGGGCGACCAGAGCGACGTGCATCTTTGATATCAAAATTTCTGGATTAAAAACGCTTAAACCAAATTTGCGCTACTCTCACAGATACTGCATTAGGTCCATAAACATCACAATTTTTTTTTGCGGCTTGTGTTGCATTTTTACTTTTTTTGTAGTAAAATTTTAAAATGTATCGAATTTCTTCATTAGATTCACTCATTTTAACAATAAGAAAAACAAATGAAAATCACACATTTTCCTAATTTGAATTTGGAATTGTCTTCTTTAAAATTAAAACTTTTTAATGATACCAAAACCAGCCAGATACCAATGGTATAGCCAAAGAGATCTTATTACAAGTTCATACATACTATATGCGAAAAGACTTTTTCCCCAACCTATTAAAATGTAACCTCTTTAAACAAGAAACATACACTAGTAGACTATATAGAAATGTTTGTGTAGTGCAGTTCTGCTGTTCTGAGATTGTCGAAACCTGCACATTGGCGTACCTACCCGTGGTGTGCTGGTTGGTGGCAGCTGCCGCCGCGACGGCGTCTTCGTACCGCTGCGCCAGCCACTCGCGCAGCTCGGCCGCGCGCAGCAGCCCCGCCTCGCGCAGCCGCGGATCTGCCGACAGCGTCAGGGGCACACCTAGCGGTACACTCTACTGTAACTGCCAACCTCATTGGCCGTTAGGTGTAGTTCACATTGCATTCAATTAAATAGGGCCAGGTTCACGCCAGTTGGTATTTGCCCGACTGGATGGCTACTAGAGTATGCCGCCATAACAGCCTTGAGTTGTATTCCGGCATTAGTGGCCACATTCCAGTCTGACTTTAAGGAGCGGCAGCATATTGATAGCATTTCTAGTATTGCAAATGTCCATAGGCGATGGTAACCGCTTTCCATCAAATGGGCTGTCTGCCTGTCTGCTGAACTCCTGCTATAAAAAGAATGAAATAAACAATAACAGCCCATTAATATCACACGGCTGGGCTCGAGCCTATTTTAGGGGAACTGATACCCGCCATGCTTGACCAAGCCGGATTTGACACATCGGTTATCTCAATATGCAGGTTTCATCGTGATGTGTTTCTTCACCGTCAGCATGTGGTTATCCAACAGTATGCACATTAGGTCAGAGAGCTGCTAAAGTAGTACATGCATGCATGCATTCCTTTCGCATCCTTGAAACTTTTTTACAAACGATGATTGAGGAATTTATGATTGGAACTTAAATGTTTAAATTCTTCTGTAAAGTTTTAATTTCAAAATTTTCAAATATTACTTAAAAATAAGCTTATTTAAAAAGGTTTTTAAATGCAAGCTTTTGAGATCCTGGATGTCATGTAGCAGCAGAGTACTAGCCAAGGCTAGTAAAACGAGCCCAAACACGATGGGTCTATCTTGTTCAGTAGAGGAGTTCCTATGGCCACCTTCCGACTCCATCATCAGATCAGCTCCATGGTACCATATTATTGCATTGTCACTCGATATACATATGCGTGCAAAATTTCAGCTCACTCAGAAACCGTGAACTTGGTCAAATTTAACTTGCAAGATTCCACCCGAACTTACATCCATTGCAAGTTAAATTAAAACTTGTAATAAACAATAGCTATAAGATATGCTAGATACGCCTACACAAATCCTAGATTTAAAATTGCACATGAAAATTTATTGATTAATCAACATAAACTCTGATAAAACAAATCACTTAGGAACAAATAATTTTCTCTCAAAGAGCTTTAGACTATTTACAAAAATATAAAATATGCATAGGTAAATCTTAATTTTTTTTTGGACTAGGTTTGTAATTTATTTACAATTAACACACTAAATTAATATAAATAATAATCGTTATATTAATAGTGAAGCAAAAACTTTGTACCCCTTTTTACGAAAATTGTGCGGACGGAGTATGAAATTTCGCACACTTATAGTTTATATATAGAGGAGTGCAGAATGCTAATATTTATTTTAAATTATGCATAAAAAATACCTTACACACACTACCATGTATTTGACACACACACGCATATATGCTCTTTTGTTTATTGTTAAAGTCAAATTGACAGTGTAGCCTTGGCGAAACCTGTGATCATAGATGCAAAGCCCTTGACAACAAAACCTTAATAATGTTCAAACTTATAATTTAAATTAATTATGGTCGAAGTTCGACCATTGGACGAGTATTTAATACGTAACAATTATATATTTTACAAAAATATAAATTAAAAATTTATAAATATTTATATTTCTATAGTATTAAAAATAGTGTTTGGAAAGTCAACAGATGATTAATGTATGTGTAGGCTGGCATTGTATCTTAGAGTATTTTTTTTTAAATTATAATTCCTTACCAATTTGCATCTGATCACTGATCTTCTCCTTTGCAGAAATGAGGGTAGTCGTGAAACGGTCCCATTGCTCATTGTCAGGTAGAAGGTCATTCACCCAGCCCATGTCTGGCAGGCCATCCTTCCACTCTGCATATTTCTAGAAATTAAGTTGCATTGTTGCAGAGTTAAAAATCCAGCATTTGCATTCAGCACAATGTATGTCCACAATTTTTGTCATTTGATTGTGGAATTATAAAAAACATTCAAATAAAATATTTGATTATTATAGTATCTCTTACTGTCAGAGGCCAAAACATTACCTACATTTCGGAACACATTAGAAAATACTATCTGTCTTTAAAAAATCCTTATTAATATTATAAATGCGAAAGTAACTCTGTCTGTCTGTCTGTTCGGTTTTCACGGAAAAACTACTGGACCGATTTGGCTGAAACTCAGTGTATATATATATATTTTCGATGCCGAGAGTGAACATAGGAAACTTTTATCACGAAAAATGGGATAGCTTTCGGGATAAAAATATATTTGTCTGTTTCTTTGTTATGCTTTTACGGGAAAAGTACTGGACCGATTAGGCTGAAAATCGGTATATATGTAATTTTCATACCGAGGGTGGACAAGGGATGCTTTTTATGCCGGATAATGGGATAGATTTATGTAAAGGTTATCCCAAAAAGTAAGATAGGTTTTGTGTTTTGCCATTTTCATCATTTTGGTCATTTGGGTCATCTTTGTCCTTTTTGTCTTTTTTGACCTTTTAGTCCTTTTTGACCTTTTTGACCTTTTTGGCCTTTTTGTTCTTTTTGGCCTTGCCGGGAGATGGGATAGTTTGCGATATAAAATGTAATTAATCTTCCGGGTGCAAATAGTGCTCACATAAACTTTTAGTACAATGTAACCTGTATTAACGCCTGCTCTTTAAACAAGAGGCAGGCACTAGAGGATGACCCGCGGCGCAGCCGCGGGTTTAACTCTAGTATGTCTAATATATTAAACATTTACTTATTTATCTATTGTAATATATGTTAATATAAAATGCTTGTCATGTATAATGTTAACAAATATATTTATTCAGATTATTTTGTACATACATATATATTGTTATTCTATAAATGAGTCTGGATTTATAAATTAGTGTAAGTATGTATATTTAAATTGTACAGCCCTTTTTTTTCTGCTCCACCAACATCAACAGATTAGTTAAGAATTTCTTAAGCTAAAAGCGATCTCTTCCAGGCAACCGCCTGGAAGAGATCGCTTTTAGCGATAAGGCCGCCTGTTGTTTTGCCAAGAAGTATTGTAATTATGCATTTTGTTTTTGTATTTGTTTATTTTGGTGAGCAATAAAATATTATCTGTCTATCTATCTATAATATTGTTAATTAATTGTATTACTGAGTAGATAATATTAGAGGGTAGTTTGTATTGCCCCACTATGCGGCTTATTCCGTCACCGCTCGAATATAACAGCATGCAGACAGAGCAACGAGTCAGTCTAACTCTAAGTTCAGTTGGATACAGATTTTCAATTCAGCTTTGGTCTTATGTACCTATATATAGTTGTGTTTTAGGATAACTTATTGTTGTGTGAGAATTATAATCTTACAATTAAATTTACATAGTTATTACATGCACATTCTAGTAGAAGAAGTACCATCAAAATAAATGTTTATAGACAGAGGACTCTTTTATTCTCTGATAATAGCTTTGCCAACCTGTGTTTCGCTATTATTCCATATCTTAAAACTACTTAATGGACTGTTTAATTCAATTTTAATTTAAAATCATTTTTTAGGACTAACACATAGTTTAACAGCTACAACTTTTTAATTCTTATAGGAGGAAAATAGAAAATAATATTCTGTATGTGTTTATTTTTTAAATTCAATAGTTTTTCACAAACTTGTTACTGCTGTTTAACAAGAAGTGGCAAGAAACTCCCCAGCAACATGTGTAGCTAGAATCCGCGCCACCAAAGAAGTCGCATAGACTCGGCGTTGCATTCGCTTTACTTAATCTAGCTGTAGTCATTATTTGCTAATCCGTAAATCCATGTAGGTAATTACTGTATAATAAATGCAAAATATTCTATAATTTAAGCTGTAAATTTATTTCTTGGCTATTTTAGGAACAAAACTTTATCAAATAGAGGAGCCACCATTTTTAGTTCTTTTATATTCCGTGGGACTTCTTTTGTGTTGCAGACTCTAAAACACTTTATTGTTCCTTGTGTCACTTTAAAAAAAAAATATATAAGTTAGTATTGATAATACAATTCTCTTTCGAAGAATTGATGCAGTTTCGGTTAACGGAATACAACAAAAATGAAGAATGTGAGTGCGGTATATTTATAGGGTGCTTATCTGTTATTTGAGATATAAAGTGAATTTTGGGTAGTTAAAACAAAAGTAACCATGAAGCTACGCTAGGCTTCACTTCGCTCCCGACCTTAGCCTTCTAAGCTATATTAAAAAGTTTGTATCTGTTCACCCAAGAATGTCATCAAGGTAAGTGACATATTAAAACTTCACATTGCAACATCTCCATAAAATCCCAACAAGTTTAGTTTTGAGTCATACATGAGATAAAAATATCTACATCATAATTCCATAACTTGTTTATGATGTCATCATATGAATGGCCCTTTATTATGACATATTATGTCATTACCCCCAAATTACCAGGAACTCTGAGATAGTATGCTTCACATACATAAATACAACTGTTTGCCATAAAGGTAGTTAAAGACAATAACCTCTACAATTTTGGCACACAAACCTTTCACTTCAGGCAATCTTCAATTCCTCATACTTAAGGCATGTTAGGTACTCAAAACATGCAATATAAATCAATATGACATTTATTTCCTAAAACATACTTTGTTCTTATAAATATCTATTTATATTATACTTTACATAATTTGTTTCTTTTTAGAAATATATATATGAAATTATAAATACATTTAGCTTAAGGACAGTATCAATTAGAGACTTTTTTAAATTAATTAATCACTGCCTGATTTAGGCACCATGGCAGATATTAAAATTTAAAAACTCAAACACTAACAAACGCTGCCAAACTATTGACTAACAATCAAAAACAAGTGTGATAAACTGATTGCTTTTAATTGAAACATTTGATTTATCTTTGAGGAATAGTGCCAAAAAATATCTTTATGTATCTCGAAACAATGTAATATGAGGATTAGTCTTTGCATTAATGCCTTCAGGCCTTCATACATGGACTTTTATTTGAGGTGCTGTTTATGTGAACTTTCTTCAAAATATACATATACATACCTTATTTAAAGTCATCCCTCCTCCCACAGCACCACCAAGTACTAAGTACCGTATCTTAAGTATACTCCTGACAGCCCTTGCAACGAGCATGCCATATCTTCGTCTCTGTATCAGAGAGGAGTCTAATGGCTTGTGAAGGAGCATGCTGCGACCAGTCCATATTGAGAATGCTACAGCACGCTTGTCAATCGGCCAGGAGGATCGTTTTAATGTTGATCTGTGAAAAAAAATGTATATAGAAATTTGAGATATATAGACAAACATTTAGACACTCATTGCTATATAGTAGGTATGATTTTTTATAAAATAAAAAAAGAAAGATATTAGTTAAATCTATAAAATAAAAAGAAGATAGCAAAAGTTTGGATGGATGTTTGTTGCTCAATCACACCAGAACAGTTGAACAGATCTGGATGAAATTAGTAGAGAGATAGATAAGTCTGGTGTAGCATATAGGCTACTTCTATTCTGGAAAAATGTATGGTTCCTGTAGGATATTTTCTGGTGCACACTGCCGAAGAGTGGAATAATTTGTTGGAGTCTGTTTTGCCTAACAAATACAATCTTGAAGTCTTCAAGTCACGAGTGAATAGGTATCTTCTAGGTGCAATTTTTATCTATGCAGGAATGGAGAAAGAATACTAATTTCTGCCAGCCGGGTGGCCTGTTGTAAGAGGCGACAAAACAACCCTCAGCCAGGTGGTAGAGTATTTGCCCATCTGAATGGCTACCATAACAACCGCAACTTGTGTTCCGGTATTAGTGGCCGGGTTCCAGTTCCCCTCAAGAGAGCGGCAGCACATTGGTATCATCTTTAGTGATACTAATGTTCATGGGTGACGGAAACCACTTTCCATCACAGTTGAGCCATCAACCTGTCTACTGTACTCCAGCAATAAAAAAATCTAGGTAAGTGTGCTGGATCTTAGATTGAGTCCTCACTTAAGGTGAGACAGTGGTCAAACCTACACATCCATAAAAAAAAAGAAAAAGTAAAACTGTACATAAAATTTACATTAACGTGAGCCAAGCCGTGGGCAAAAGTTAGTATAAACATAAACTTGAATAATACAATAGCATTGACGACCATCCTGTCCCTTCAGTTCTATGCATTTTAACAAACTTAATTAATCTTGTTGATACTTCTAATTCCAGCATTAGATAGATACTCTGAATGGCATCAGTGTCCTGAACAAGTTCAGGAAGGTTGAATAAAAACTTAGTGGCTAAATTAGTTTGACTGTATAACTTTTGAGCTACCAGAAGAAAAGCTTGGATTAGCACCAATGATTTCTTTCACCAGTAACTTAATATACCTGATTCTAACAAAATATTAAATATTACTAAACTAAACAAACTAAAATAAACAAAAGAGCATTAACAGTTTAATAATCTACAAATTTATAAAATTCTAAAATGCCTGTACAGTGAAGCTATTTAAAAAAAAAATTGGAACAGACTATATAAACAATAGAGAACACAATGCAACTTTTTAAATTTCTTGTCTGTTTGTCCAGGATTTATGTAAAAACTACAGGGCCAATTTCGATGTGGTTTTTGCTGATCAACAACAATTTCTTAGACTTTAAATATTTGCTACTTTTTATACCAGGAATCCTGCGCGAATTTCAAGTCAAGTGTGGACGAAATTGCAGGCATACCCTAGTTTTTATAATATAATTCTTCATAAAATTATACATTTGAACATTGATTGGCTCATAGTACATATTCATTTACAACCTAATGGCTAAATACAGTAAGTTTATAAACCAATGCAAATGCATGGTGATAAATTGTGTATTCTATGATACATTCACATTTAAAAACAGTTTATAATCTAAGAAGTGAAACAATTTGTAAAAAATACAATACATCTGTGATATACACATACACATTATGAAATAATCATATCATGCAATGGAATTTTTGAGGTCAAAGTTTCCAATCAGTAATCTGGAGACACCCAGCAGTAGAGAAAATGTTCACAAAAAGATCCCATTGTGAAAATAAGCGCGAATTAGCAGGACTACCGGGTTGACAGAAACCATGGAGAGCCTATAAAATAAAAACTATTCATGTTTTCTGTGAACTTACCTCATTCGATTATGTAATATTCTCGACATTTTAACGATAATTATCGTTTTTGATCAGTATTTCATTACCAAATAAGTAAGTTTTCGATCCAAAATATATTAAATAATATATTTCATAACCTCTACCGGTAGAATGAAAAAGAATTTAACAAACACATTAATTAATTTATATGCATTCAAACACAATTTAAACGTTAAATATTAAACAATTAACCTCCTCCAAACATGTAATATTATAAAACAGAAGATTCAATTCATATTTTTAATATTTGACATTTTACAGATTTTCAACTATTTTCCATTATAAATAAGGATGCGACGATACATCCATATTTTGAAATATCGATTTTTATATACATGTTTAGATTAATAATATCCAATTATATCGCTATTTATGAGCGATATTTCATTACTGATTACTCTTTTCTTTCATATTCTCCTAATTATTTGGGGTTGACAGAATACGTTTTTCTTTCTAAACATGAATCGGTTTTTAGTTTATATTTAATTGTAACTTATCCAAAATGAAGATTAATTAAATCACTATTACTTTTCTATAACATCAAAAAAATATCAGTATATTGTTCATGAACGTTAACATTTTCAAATTCGATATTTGATGATTCTGATGTCATTGGAAAGCAGAATGTTCAGATACAATGTCTGGCATGGTAAATGTTGTAAACAAATTTTTCATTGCTTACTATGGTCTGGGTGTCTAAGATCGGGTCCAAAGTGATCCATTAAATGTTATCTACAACTCAAGCGTGCTTTACTGGGATATGCCTAAAATGTGTTTGTATGCCGATTCATACACACAATATTTTTAACAAAAAAGAAACTGACTTTCTAGAGTAACTAAAAAGCAAAAAAAAAAAAAAATTCTGCATCTTGAAGTCGGTTCCAAGTAAATCATAAAATTATTACAATAATATTATATAACATATATTTTTAGTTACTCTTGAAGTCGCTTTCATTTTTGTTAGAAATATTTTATTTAGTAATTAACAGACAAACAGATTGTTGGTACATCCCTAATAAAGTATGCTTATGTTGTAGGTAATTTTTTGTTTCATAAACGATTATAATTAGAATTATCAAAATTGGCTATGAAACAAAAAATTATGGCTGAACATACATAAAAAAGTAGTTACACGACTAATTCCGAACCCCTCCTTCTTTAGGTCGGTTAACAAAATTACACGAAGTGTTCAGTCTTAGAAAAGTATATACTTAATGTTGAGGTTTGTAAATGTTTAATGCTTTATTTCTGTTCGCATTATAAAAGTATATTAAATCAATATTTTTCGAAAATATCTATATCACATATATATATATATATATATATATATATATATATACATATATAATATCGTGAAGTCGTTACTTGTAAAAATATCCCTAATTTTAAAATACCTTTCTTTCATAGGGAGTTTATTCATTTATAGGAAGGTCCGTTTCGTTACAGGGATATCTGGCTTAAAGGCCTAAACCATAAACCATAAAAATTTGTCATGCCATAAACATGAAAAAATGGAGGGCAGTTTTTTTAGTTTAAGGCTTGACACCTAGACTTGGCTTGCTAAGTGAGATGAGAGCACAATTCAGGCAGTGGTCCACGGTGGCACTCTAATAAAAAGGCTATACACATATGTATGATGATCGACTGTGATAAAAGATGACCTAAAATATTAATATACAGATTGATTATTACATTATTATATACAATCAAAAAAATGAATATTTACATTTTAAAACACTTCATTACCAAGCCATAAAAAAAATTTAAAAGCTACAGATGACAGCATAGAGTGACAGTCAGGCAGGCAAAAAACATATCAATAGGGTGACCAAATTTACCTGGTATGATCACTAAATTTTGAGATTTTAGCAGAATTATCAAATTATTAAGTAGAATAAAAAAATACTGAACGCTATAAAATATCAAAAGAAAATGAGTAAAATTCAACGTTTACTTAATAAATAGTTTGAGCAAATAAAATTTTTTGATCCGCACAATGACTTGTACAAGGATTTCTTAAGTTTGACCGTGTTAACAAAAATGGTTTCTAAATTTCCTAATTTGGTTATCAAATGGAATTTACAAAAATATGACTCCAAAGTGATCTTCTATTTTAAAAACTGATTAATGTAAAATTGACACTGGGCACGAGTTTTAGAATCGGCCAAGCGACTATGATTCCAAGCTTAATGAAGAGTGCCGCAAAATTGATTGGTGACAAATATATTTGTCATTTGCGCACAGAACGTTATAAAACATTTAATCGAATTCGAAAATATTGAGGTGTCACATAGGCTCGTAAAAAATTACTGTTTATAATAATTAAATACTACCCATAAAGATACATCCACTAATTAGGGTTTATGAACTGATGTTTAACAAAATAAGTAGAGTTAGTATTTTTACGTATTTAAATGTTATTACGTGCATACATCTATTTATTTTATCCGTGCAGGAACGGAGAAAGATTGCAATTTCCTGCAGCCGGGCGGCCTGTTGTAAAAGGCGACAAAACAAACCACAGCCAGGTGGTAGGGCATTTCCCCGTCTGGATGGCTACCGCCACTGGTCTAGAGTCTAGAGTATGCCACCTTAACAACTTTGAGTTGTGTTCCGGCATTAGTGGCTAGGTTCCAGTCCACAGAACACTAGTCTCCCTTTAAAGAGCAGCAGTGCATTAAAAAATAAAATAATTGCGAACTCTAACAATTTAGGCTTTCTTTAAAAATTAGTCAATAGAATTTATGTGAGTGAGCCGAACGATTAGCGGAATTCTTAATTTATATCTGGTGGCCCCTCAAATCAAATAATAAAAAAAAAGTTAAACGTCAAAATGTGCAGTCTTTTCTTGTGAAAAATTGAAAATAATTCTTAAAAAGTGTGTTGTGAATGGATCGTAGTTTTTGTATTTTGAAATCAAATCAGTAATCTACTGTTCCCGTGTTAGTGACTAGTTATAAAGGCGGACAGGATAAATGGCCTTGTTAGTATAATATATGGACGGACACATTAATCTGTAAGTATTTTGCATTTTGGACGAGAAATCCTGCTTTTTGTAATGTTTACCTTCCTAGTAATACTAAATAGGTAACCTATGGATGATATCATGGTTCTTTGAACTTGGACATCTGAATCGCTTAATTCGTGAAGTGTAGGGCTTCTCTTGATTGGCTTTTCGATGTTATTTTTAGATCGAACGCGCATGTCTTATAGCAAGTTTGTTTGTTTGTCTTGCTGTGTTTATTGTCTGTTTTACGTGTATTTAAGGGTAGGGTGAATAGTGTTTTCTTTGTATAAGAAGATTGATTCATTTTTTTTTTTAAAGGCTGGAATAACAATCTGTCATACAAAATATCTTAGAAATAAGATTCGAGGTAGGAGACAAAATCTATTTGAGATTCCGTTTGTAATTATTTTCAGTTTTAACTTCAATAAATCTATAGATATTTGATGCACAAATTTAAGTAGCAGGATAATGGGAGGGGGGTAGGCATACACCTACTACAACCCCTAAGGTCTGCAGATCTTCCCTTTTTTTAATAAATATAACCTCACTAATATTCTACTTATAAACTTGAACAATCCTTCTGAATCTTCAATATGGGGCTCTTCAAAAAAAGTGTAAACAGGTATTTAAAGTCACAATGAGTTAGACAATGCATCGCATCAAGTAGACCCATCTGCCAGTTTGCCTATAAGGAAAAAGAATAAAAAATCCTTTTAAAGTAAAAAAGAAAGCCAGTAATCAACAGAAAAAGAACCAAAAACTGTATGCAATCAAAAAATTAAGAAAAACAATAGAACATTCTCATACACTACAAGAGTAACCATAAAAATATTCAAAATGGCGGCCAATAAAGGTTGCACAAGGGTATACCTTCCTCCCTACCCATTATGCACAACAACTACTTAAAATTTGTGCACCGGATATCTGAGGAGCAGCCTTAACTGCTTTTGCTTATATATTATTTTGGTACCTATAATTTAATGAATTAACATCATGGTAATAATAATAATAATAATATCTGCCTATAACAGTCCCACTTCTGGGCTTAGATCTCATTTTTAGGGGTCTTAGCTTTATATTTTATTTTGTAAACAAGAGTTACATATAATATAATACTATAAACAATTAGTATATAAAGGTTGAGTTAAGGTAATCTTGACAGAGCCTTGCACATTCACTATGCCATGACTTTGTACTAGATCTGGTGGCATCCACACAAAAGGCAACAATGGGGTGCAGATTTAGGTTTAATGGTGTAGTTACAAACGATTAGCCCAGAGTCCCATTAACATCGAGGCGCTTCTCACCGCATTCGGCCTTTCTCCGAATGGCCCAGAATGGTATGAAATGTATTCCTCCTGTGTTTTAAAAAGAAGTAATTTTGACTCTAGTAGAGCTAGGTTTATTTAACATTTCTTTTTTGCTGACAATTTTTGTGTCATTGTAAAATTTGTTACTAGTGCGATCAAAAATCTTTAACTAAACTAACTAATTGATATTAGTTACATTTTATTCTTCTGTTCTTATCTCTTAAAATTATGAGTGGGATATTGAGCCTAGCTTGTTGTCTTCTGCGGGAAAGGTGAAAGAAGGCTGGCTAAAGAAACATACCCATACTACATGACCCATTTTTACCCCCCTGCCCCCCTCGGTAGCCTTCTGTAGTATATGCCAAGAGCCCCCTACCCTCTAGTTTTCACATAGTAAAACATTCAAACATTGTTTTAAATAACTTTTTGCAAATAAAATGTTATAAAAAAGTTAATGTGACTCATCAGCCATTCAAAAAGCACTGAACGCTGTGAGTCATATTTGAATATAACTCAAAAAAGCATTAGATTTGCAATGAAAACCTAAGCCCCCTGTGATCCAGTGTGGTATTCTGAAGGCCGAGCTCCCCTGAATGACAAATACACATATTGTATAACCCCAAATTAAGCAAGTAACACTTATGTTATGGGTAATATATAACGGACTATGGGGCCGATCCCAGACTATAGTAAATAACGGAGAAAAATTGTTTCCAATATTTACTGTAACAGGAATCAAACCGGCAGCCTCTGCATTGCAGTGAGATAGGTCGGCAAAGGCTTAGCCCACTCAAGCACAGAGGCCATTGAATGGGTCACATAGAATAGGTATAATCCCTAACTTACCTTTCTGGATCATGATTCAAATGTTGTGTGTGTTAACTAAAAAATAAATGATCCTAATACTTAAAATATTGATCTGAAATGATGAGACAATTTTATTTATTATTTGAGATATAAAGTGAATTTAGGGTGGTTATAAAAAATAACCAAGAAGGGTTTACTTTGTCTTAGAGCTCTGAACTATATTAAAAAGTTTGAAACTGTTCATAATAAATAAAAGGTGTCCAGAAACTATACTCCACCTATTTAAAAAAAAACCTATTCAAGATGAATGGCAGAAATGAATCTATTATATTCTATTTCTTGGGCGATTTGGCTTTAACACTGCTGACACTGATTCGGCCAATGTCACCTCATATAATTATATCGGCAATAATAGCTCTAAAGATAAGAAATTTGATTGATTTTTTCCGAATTCAATTTCTGTGAACCCGGGGATAACACAATATAAAACTGGGTTACACTAACTATACTTATAAATAAACTTTATTTAATTCTACAAACTTACTTAATATATTTACATATTTTAAATTTAACTTGTGGTTTATTTTGGGTCCCTGAACAATGGTGTTAAGTTTTTTATCATTTAGATACTATGCCAATATGTTTTTGTATTTTATACCAGTACTTTACCGCAATCAATGGTGATTTATGTGTATTTATAACTCTGTTGGTTATCACACTTGTTCAGGGATTTTAATTGTAACTGTTTATATGGAAAATATTAACAAGGAAAATACTTCTTTGCTTTTGCTGTTTTATAAATAACATATGTAACACGGAAGTTTTACACTTTAGCAACAACCTCCACCAAAGTCAAATTATATAATATTCAAGTCATAAAAGACATTTTGCTTATGTCTGCGATATTATAAGACATTTTCTGATAATTAAATAAATCCAAATTTATCTCTAACATCAATTACAGTTAATTGTGGTAGCTTAGAATATTTAAACTACTATATATATTATTAATTGAGGAGATTTTAGATGTGGCTGATAGTATATGCTAAAGATCTCAATTCTAATTCTAATGAAACTTAAATAGTCTCTCTTCTCAGAGTGGCTCCTGGCAAAGGCCTCCTCCAGTTCACATCAGTGCTGTCTGTCTAAGGCAGCACATCAACAGTAGGGTCCAGCAGCAAGCCTGATCTTGTCCTCCAAAGCGCTTACTCTGCCTTCCCCTAGTCCTTTTGCCACCGTTGGCTGCCAGTGGGTTAATAGTTTGCTCCACTTTAGGAATTTGCTCTTGAGCATATATGCCTTAGTTATAATAAAACTTCCTATATACATATATTGTCACCCCTGTTTTCAATAAGGATAGGCAGAGAATATGCATCTCCACTTGTTGTGAACTTGGTACACACCTTTCGCTTCACTTAGTTTTATTAATTCTTTCATACATGCATGTTTTCTTAAAGTACTTTTCACCTGACATTCCCTCAAAATAATTGTAATAGCATAGGATCCATTTATTATGACTGCCTATGGTGACTAATCACTTAATATGAAGTAATTACACAGCTTAGTTTGGTTTTCATATAAAATTCTTTATAACAAAGTCAGATATAATGACTTTGTTTATAGAGACATGTCGCTTGACATTTTTAGAAATTATACCTGGTTACAGTGACAATGTTAGCAAGTTTAGAAAGAATTTTGTGCTTAACCTGATCAATTGATCTTGTGGGGAGCTGTAGCCCATGAATAAAATGCTGGTTCAATTTGTAATAGACTGTATGAGAGAGATATGACCTAGATCCTTGCACTAGAGAAGTAGAAGCTCCACAAACCTTAAGATCAGCCCTCTCCTGGCTGGGTTCAGTTTGACACAGAAACAGTACACGGCACTAAATTTCACCTTAGAGCTAACACTTTTAACAAAGTCTAAGTACATATAGTAAGTTTTTGGCACGGCCAGTAATCACAATAAGTATAATGAAGGTTATCCAAAAAATGATGAACGCACGGCGCGTTGTGGTCTCGATAACGACAGTAAGTCACCAAAAAAAATAATGGTTTTCCTTACCCTGCTGTGTATTGGCCGTCGCCTCACACAGAAAGAGGGTAGACAGCAAAATTGATGAAGCGATGTTCTACCTACTTCATATTAAGCAAGGACCGAACAGATCTTGAGCTGTTAGCATAGTAGAAATCGCTTTACGCATTGAGCATAGCCAATGTGATGATATTTATCGATATATCGATATGCGTATGCGTAAATTTCGGAAACGAATTTTCTCCGTTATTTACTATGGTCTGCGATCTAGCGATCAAAAGATCGAAAGCGCCATGAATTTATTGGTGTTTACATTTTTTGTTCGTACATATTTTTAACTTAGGCTTCGACAAAGACAAATTCCATGTACAGTCTGTAAAAGCACATTTTATTACCTGTTGGCATTTGAACTAATTGTAATCCTTTTATGATCGTCTTTTTTCCCCTTATTTATTGGCATACATTTCCCGTATTGTGGAGAACAGCCTATTGTTCTATTGTACTCGTTTACGGCCGCTGCACGCTGCATTATTAGCCAGGTGTTACGAATTAAGTACAAGCTTATTTTAGGAAATTATGTCGACGTTACGGGCGGGCACATTTGCATTTGTGCAGTATAAAACGGTGGCCTGATTGAGAGAGGAGTTCAGTTGAGCTACAACTACGATACGGGCGTGACTTTGCGCGTTTTATTGAATCACGACCTTCTGTATTACGTTTGGATATTTTGTGTTCGGTTATATTTGTACCTGTGTTATACGTGTTTGTATAGTTCTAATAAACTCTATAATAATTCTAACGGCATTTTAATTCGAGTCGCGCTAACTCGTAACAATATTTTATTACTGTATTACTATACCTTACACTCGGCGGCTTTTCACACGTATTCTATGAAATAGCATCTCATAAACCGATCGAGCACCAGTTTTTGTTTCCAAATATGTGGTAATATTGCAAAATGAAAAATACAAATTGTAATAAGAGAATATATCGCGTGTTAGACTTTTTTAATTAGCTACACTGACTACTTGCTATTTTGTATGCTGACAGTGGGTCCTTAATTTCCACAACAGTGGTGTAGTCGGCGCTTGCATCATACGTTATGTTTTTTCAACCGGCATACCCTAGCCGAATTTTCACCCCGCGCCACTGGTAGAATAGAATAGAATATTCTTTATTGCACCCAAGAAAATAATACACATGAGTTAACAATCATTTAGCTATACACTCGGCGCTCTTATCGCTAACAGCGTTTTCTTCCAGGCAACCTTCTGGAGATAATTTCACATTTCTAATAGTGGGTCGGTATTCAGTGCGCATAGTTAATATATACATATATTAATAGTAAATAAAAATATAAATATATGTACATAGAGTTACATACCATACACATATATAAATTATCCGTGCAGGATCGGAAAAGTATACAATTTCCTGCGGCCCGGCGGCCTGTCGTAAGAGGCGACTAAACAACCCACAGCCAGGTGGTAGGGCATTTGCCCGACTGGGTGCCTACCACCCCTGGTCTAGAATATGCCGTCATAACAACCTTGAGTTGTGTTCCGGCATTAGTGGCCAGGTTCCAGTCTCCCTAAAGAGAGTAGCAGCGCATTTGTAGCACCTTTGGTGTTGCAAATGTCCATAGGCGATAGTAACCGCTTCCCATCAAGTGGGCCGTTTGCCTGTCTGCTGAACTCATGCAATAAAAAATAAAATAAAATAATAATAAACTTTTTACAAATTCAGATTGTGATCTTTGATGAGTTTAATAAAAGATGTAAGTGACTTTGTACTTCTCATGCTCATTGGGAATGCATCCCACAACCTAACAGCCTGCACAGTAAAAGATTTCTGACAAAATTGCGTAGAATGTATTGGCGTCATTAGTCGCAGATTTGCTGATGGTCTTAAGAGCCTTGTACTACTTTCTTGAAAGACATCAAAGCGTTTCTTCAAGTAGGAGGGCGGTTTTGGGTGAAAGAGTACATTATATAAAAGGGATAAGATGTGAGAGTTCCGGCGAAGGCGGACAAGAAGCCATTCGAGCTGGTAAGTAGAGACTAGAACTTTCGGTAACGAGTAATCATGTGGCGTGGAAGCATAATGATACCGTCGATCAGTAATATTAACCCTGCACCCGCGACCTTTACACAATGAGTCTGTTAATTAAGTCAGACCTCTGAACGTTTGGCACTGTCAGGCCATGACGTCACAACAATTATACAGGGCTGCCACAGCACGGAGTTTCCTTATTTTGTACCCTGGGTATATCATAGATTGACGTGGTACATGATAGGTGATTACAGCTGCTTAGGGTTGGTTGATAGGTGCTATGCCACGCTCTCACAGAATACCGGCGTCAAATGGTTAGCGTTATGCTAATCCTGTTTCCTTATCCTAGATACTGGCAACGCGTTTATGGCGATGGTAAAATTTTTGCAGCCTACTGCTGGGCGTAGGCCTCTCCAAGTCGGCGCCACACATCTCGGTCCTCGGCCTTCCTCATCCAGCGCCCACCGGGATTACGCAGATCGTCAATCCATCACACTGGAAGGTCTGACACTACGTTTACCGAGACGCGTCCACTCCAGGCCTCGTTTGCTCCATCGGCCGTTTGTCCTGCGATATACATGATCGGAGCTTCAACATAATTATGCGAGCTATGTCGGCTACCTTGGTTCTCTTATGGCTATCCTCATTTCTAATTCTATCCATAAGGAAAACACCCAACATAGCTCCATAGCTCGTTGAGCGACTTGTAACTTGTGGACCAATCTTGCCGTCAGTGTCCAGGTCTCGGCCCCCGTAGGTAGAGTACAGTAGGACGCTCTAATCTGAAAAGTATGATAGCAGTTCATAAACGTTGCTTTACTGGGCCTAGACTTCACCATTTCAGGGGAATATAATTTTGAGAATTTGAGCGTGGAACAGGGTGAGCACTTATATCAGGACCTAACAGTGATGGTGGAAAGGTATCAAGGTAGACGGGACCGTTGCATGATGGCAGATTACTGTTGGTCTTTACAAAGGCAATTTTCCCCAAATATAATATAAAAGAAAATCTTACAGAAGATCTCTCTCTGAAATAAAAGAAAGATTTCAACCAGAATTTCTCTTTTTTTACGTCTATATATACATTAATTAAATATACAACAAAACAATTAGTAATATATTTCAATAAATATTATATATTTTTATTTATTTCATATTTACTGGTTTTTAGTGTCATATAAAAATGAAATATATGACGAAGTGTGACAAGGGGTGGGAGGGGTCCTAAATTTCGTGACGTCACATTTTAAAATCTAATATATTTAAATTAATAAATTACGTTTTAATGGTGTTAAACGCGGTAATTTATTTGATTTTTATTATTCCGACGTTTCGTCCACTTTTCAGTAGCCGGATCACGGAAGACACTAATGTCAAGTGTCAATGAGTATTGTTAAAGTTTTATTTTGCCTACCGCCAACTTGTTCATTTTAATTATTTAGTTTTAATTTTGTTTATGGTTATTATTTACTCTATGGAAGCCTAATCTAATTTACCGCCGCTTTGCAACATCCTGAGAGTCGGAATAATAAAAATCAAATAAGTTACCGCGCTGAAAACCGTTAAATCTTAAGAAAATATTGTGATATATTGAAGCTTTAAAACACGACATTTGAACTATTAACGAAAATATTCAAAATATTACCAATTCTATTTGTATGAGCATAGTTTAAATTATTTAAAAAACTAATTACGGAACTGCTGTTTTAATTTAATAATTTCTTGATTTAAAATTGCAAAATATGTGATGTCACATTAGGGGAGGGAGGAGTGTCACGAATGTGACCAACTGTGACCACGACGGGGGAGGTTGTTAAAAAATCATGGAAGTCATGTGACGTCATTTGAGGATGGCCCCTTATTAAATAGTAACACGATTTATGTTCATACAATTAAAATTGATATTTATTACGTAGGAAGGTAACGATAAAGCTCTGTGTTACGTTTTATGGATGTATCAGCCACACCTATTTCACGCAGATTTTAGTTGGGCGCGAAAATTTAACAAACAAACCCACATTCGCATTTATAATATTAGTTAGGTTAAAGATAACGATGTGGCAACCCTGTAATTAAACGAGGGAGGTCGTAAGCCCGATAGTGACCCGGTAACGGGCAACACCGGCGAATGTTAATTGGTTACAAGCGATCGGTAAATAAGGAAGTAGACGTGTGTGACTATGTGGGAAGGTTTTTTTGGCGAACACTGAACTCTATTGAACTTTATTGTGTTACATTGTATTTTTCAGCATCTGATCACTATTTGTTCAATATTTTATTAATTTATTGTCACGGTACACATAGACGATATTTATCGCTTGATGTCCTTAAAACAGAACCTATGACCTATAACGAAACGGTCTATATAGACGTGATTTAGGGTTATTTAAAATGGAAATTATACATAAAGAGGTTAACAAAACATCGTGAGTCTTCCGCGATCACGGCCACTGAAAAGTGGCCGAAACGTCGGAATAATAAAAATCAAATAAATTATCGCGCTTAAAGCCCTTATAACGTAGTTTTATTATGTATCTTGTATATAATTTATTTTTGTTAATCTGTTAATATTGATACGAGTTACGGGACTCGAATTAAAATGCCGTTGGAATGATTATAGGGTTTATTAGAACTATACAAACACTTATAACACAGGTATAAATATAACCGAACATAAAGAATCCAAACGTAATGTAGAAAGTTGTGATTCAATAAAACGCGCAAATTCCATCAATATTAGATTCCCGAATGTACACACGTCACGCCTTAATCGTGGTTCTCGCTCAACTGACCCCTTCTCTCAATCAGGCCATCGTTTTATAAATTTCCTAGAATCAGCTTGTACTTAGTCCGTAACACCTGGCTAATGATGCGGCCTGCAGCGGCTGTGAACGAGTACAATAGAACAATAGGCTGTCCTCCACAATACTAGATACGTGTGCCAATAAATAAGTAAACAAAAAGAAGACGATCATAAAAGGATTACAGTTAGTTCAAATGCTGACAGGTAATAAAATGTGTTTTTACAGACTGTACGAGGTGTTTGTCTTTGTCGAAGCCTAAGTTGTAACAATATTATATGTTACATAGTTAAATCGTCAAATATTAGTGTACACAACCCTGCCTTTTGCTTCTCATCTTCTCGCTAGACTCATAGGTCTGCTGGAAAAACTCTTTTAGGATTAAGCTCGCCTTTGAACATCACTATTCTATAATTTTGTATGTAACTTATTCCGTACAATAAAGAATAAACAACCGGAAGTTGCCTTTAAAAGCGGCTGAATGATGTCAAGTTATAAATTGCACTGCATATTGTCGGAGATTAGTAGATCTATGTGAACCTGCCCAGAAAAGTTTCTGATACAAGTAAATAGGTGCTTTGTTTTCAATTATACCAAAAAGTAGACACGTCAGGCGAAGCTTGCGATGGTGTTTTATTTTGAGTATCGAATAATCATTCAAAATATGACCATATGCTCATGTGACCTCTAATCATTGACATTGACATCTTTGTCTTCCGTAATCACGGTTACTGAAATATTAAAAATCAAATAAAATTCCTCGCTTAAAACCGTTAAGACGTAGTTTTATCACTTGTATGACCTTCGATGAGGAAAAGAAGTAATAAATATGAAATCAGTGTTAAATTTCGTTGATGTACTAAACACAGACGTAAGGATAAACATAAGGCACACACTGCACATGCACTTCCTCACAACACCAGTATGTAACAGATACACTCTACATTAGTATAAGTTCAGTATTAAAAATAGAAAAAAAAACAATATTATAAGTTATTTTAAGGTACACTACAACATAAAAATCACCAAATTAATGTCACACACAATAACAAAATAAACAATAAGCGTGTATGAACCTAAAAACTTTCATAGAAATTAAGTTGTAAAAAAGGGTACGGAACTCGAGTCCGTAGAGTAGTTAATAAAAAAAAACACGTAAGGAGCACAAGGAACAATAGGTTCTGACTATGATACTACTGATATCCAGCAAATGAGAGAATCCTCGACACATTCATTGAATTATTCTCCTGTATCTCTACGGGGGACGAACTCCAGATAGCAGCGCAGCGCGGGCTAAAAATAAGGAAGATTAAAACCGGCAGTCTAGCCAGCATAAATGAAGCCACCAGATACCAAAGATGGCCAACAGGAAGCCCGAGATGACCATCGGAAGCCGCTGAGAGGCCACCGCTAAGACGGTAAGGTAATCCTCGACTTAAACCCCAATCACAGGCGGGTAGTTGCCCGCTGAATCAAACCCGGGATATAGAGAAAGCTCTCCAGGTCCCAACCTTCCTTCTCCTTTCTCCCACGGGGAATAAAGTCCTGGAGAAAGAAGACCACGTAATAAACATAGACGTTGTCTTATAAGTAGTTAAGTACCTTACGGCCTGTTTTCCTACTTTTCTTTCTCCATTTCACAAGGTCTTTGGCGTTTCTCATTCTAAGATTGTACATGCGTATAGATGAACTTACACAAGCGAAAAAGTTCGTCAAGTTATAAGTATGCGTACAAGGGCAACAAGGGCGAACAAGGGATACCAGAGATTATAAAAAAAGTCCTTAATATTAGCGCGCTAAAACATACATACAACTTTTCTAGCTTTATTGTTTTATTATAGTTGAAGTTCAGACCAAATCGCAGCCAGTTGACCTCACAAATGTTAGATATTTGTGAGTGACCTTTGTCTAATAGTAAAATAGAGTCACGCAAAGGTTGGGCTAAGGATGAGGTTTAGTTAAGAGCGGGAGCGGGTAGTGTAGCGGGTACCACTCTCGATAAGGATAGTGTCTTCTACGTTGTGAATTGCAAAACTCTTCTACTCCAAATAAGTCAATTCATGTCAATTGCTTTTTTAAAGTATCCACCTCTGACGAAAGACCTTTTTTTTTATTATTAAATGCATTTATCTGCTTATGACATGTTACATTGATAAATAGGTCAGGTCTTAAATTATAATTAGTGTAATTCTGTATAATGTATAATTTGTATAATAAATTTTAAAAAACAAAGACATTGAATCTAAAATATATTATGTAGCAGATCACTGCCAACGGGGAGCGTGCCCAGAAGGCTGGCTACATTGCCACGCTGTATGGCAATACTTATTTGTTATGCGAAATATGAGCCAGCCTTCTGATCACGGGTAGTGTCAGAGTTTCTTACATGTCTTTAAAGAAACTTTGCAGACGGACCCCACGGGCCTAATGTTTAGTTCAATATGCCATTACCCATAAAATAAACAAATATCGAATTGTCTTATTCTACTTATCAATGTCATAAAAATGAGATGACCATGAAAATACAGCAATTAATAAAATAAAATCATCATGATGCTTTTTTGTTTTTACTTGTTTGTCGTTTTTTTTAAATATCTAGTACATAGTATCTACCTTAGTTATATGCGTAATATATTGTTATGAGCTACAGGACTCGAATTAAAAAAATGCCGTTGGAACTACTATAGAATTTATTAGAACTGTACAAACACGTATAAAACAAATACAAATAAAACTGGATGCAACCAGTTCACACTGCACGATTCAATGCAATTCGACACGCGCAAAGTCCGTCGTCTATATCACTAATCGAGAGTACTATAAACGTCTTACTCGTCTCGTAGTCGTCGCTTGACTGCCCACCCCTCCATTCGGGCATTGTCTTATATCAACTACACTGTACAAAAAAATTGGCCGCGCGCACTGAGTTTCCGAGAAATAGTAATTTGCACACCTGCGAACGGCTAGCAAAGTCGAAAACAATAAGGATTAGTTCGACGCTAATGATGGTTATAAAACAAGTAGAAAAACAATAGCATGTTTTTCTTAATTACAAATTCAAAACAGAAAAGAATTCCTAAATCCGGGAAAAACAATAAACTGCGTTTACAACAGACAGCTGTGCGCTTATCTTTGACGGCATGTAACAATATTCTTCTTTCTTTGTTCCAAAATTCACCCTAATCACTAATCAACATAATTACTATTAAATTTTTCTTCTCACTCTGGCTGACAAAACAGATCAGATAATCAGATAATAACATTTGTCTTTAGTGTAGTTAGTCTAACTTATGTGTTTTGTTCTGTCTACAGGTATACAGTAAACCTTACTGTATAATGTATCGGTCAAAATTTCTTTTTTAAAGCTTAATTTGATACACTAGTTCACCTGTCATTTTTTGTATTTACCGCGACATTGGCAAAATCAATGCCAAAGGCGTTGGATCCAACATAAATGAAGTCACTATTAAATTGATTACAAACAATTTTATTACATGCGTTAAGTTTATATAAGTATTTTTTTTGTTGCATGAGTTCAGCAGACAGGCAGACGGCCAACCTGATGCAAAGCGGTTACCATCGCCGATGGACATTTGTAACACCAAAGGTGCTACCAACGTGCTGCCGCTCTCTTAAGGGTAGTTTTCATTGCACGATATGACATACTTCTACATAGCCAACAAGCTAGCAACGTTATGTATTTTTGATACAGCCACTTCGCTGTACGCTCGCGTTCGCATCTTGGCCTTACCCTGAGAGGTCTAGTGACCTAGCCCGGCCTACTTCCGAACTGGGCGATGTTCTTTATAGGATGAGAGCAGCGAAATGGGCGGTTTATCTACATGATTATCAACTAGATGTTTCTCTATCGTTTGATGACAAAAATGTCCTTTCCTTCATCACTATTCTATTCTGGTATATGTTGTCTTTCTTTTTTCTTCCACCTTATCCCAATCTTCGAATAATACGTGAGCTGTTGAGCCGGGTACTCACCTGCACCAGCCAGGACCTTTGGCCACCGTAAGCGGTCGGCGCGGGTGGGGCCTCTTGGGGTATAAAGGTTCTCACTCATTTGCACATACCGTCGAGATAGGGGCGCGAGTGTTCCGCGCGCGTTGTCCTCTCCTGCTGTGGGGCCAGTTACAGACCGCCCCACGCCTAGAGAGCATGATGATGCCGGGGGATAAAGTAGTTCTCTGGTAGTGGAAGAGGCCTCGCAAGGCCCACGCCTGCCAGGGCTGTGGAGAGGCTAGGTCATATACCCGTAGCCCTGGCATAAGGCGAAGGACGAAACACCCAGGGGTTTTAGTGGGTATCCCTAACCGGGGAGTGGCAATAGCATGGCACCAGTTCTGACTGGGCATGCTAGTGCTACCCCCGATCTGGCGAATCCCACACTAAGTCGCGAATTATCCCCCAAGGTTCTGCCCTTGTCGCGGCTTAGTCCTCAAACGGACTTCCCCTGGCTAATAAAAAAAAAAGGTTACTCACCTGCAAGTCGTTACAGTAACTGCCGTACTCGCAGCGACTTGAGGGCAATCCCGTACTCATTTTGTAGCTGTTGCACGTTGCACTAACTAAAAGTCATAGGGCTTGCAGCGAGCCGACGAATTTTGCTGATGATGAGTTTTTGCCGCGAATCAAAGGATGCTCGAGGCGCACGCAGTACGCACGTCCAAACTAGAAACTTGTGACTGTATCTAACTGGTCACAGTCAGCTCGCTAATGAGTACATGACCAAAGTCAGCTTGTTGGACGCCGCGAGCGAAGACTAATTCCTGCGTACACATTAGAGCATGTTATTGCATCTGCTAGGATACAGTAACGACTCGCAGATGAGTAACTGATGGCTGGTTCCTATATCTTACCATTCATTCACTTGTCCTACCATCGGTTGAATTTTGAAATTACTTGTATGGAGCTTATGTCAAATTTTAACCGATGGTAGGGCAAATGAACTTTTTTGTGTACCAAGCTTTTTTCATATGCGCTAAAACCGTTTTGTGGTCAATTCCCAGTTCTCCGGCTACATCGTAACTACTAATATGCCGATCTTGCTCCACTTTCTCAAAAATGGCATCAATTTTGTCCGTAACAGGGCGACCAGAGCGGCGTGCATCTTTGATATCAAAATTTCCGGATTGAAAGCGGTTAAACCAAATTTGCGCTACTCTCACAGATCAGACTGCATTAGGTCCATAAACATCACAATGTTTTTTCGCGGCTTGTTTTGCATTTTACCTTTTTTGTAGTAAAATTTTAAAATGTATTGAATTTCTTCATTAGATTCACTCATTTTAACAATAAGAAAAAAAATTGAAAATCACACATTTTCCTAATTTGATTTTGGAATTGTCTTCTTTAAAATTAAAACTTTTTAATGATACCAAAACCAGCCAGATACAAATGGTATAGCCAAAGAGATCTTATTATAAGTTCATACATACTATATGCGAAAAGACTAGACCTCACACATCTTTAGCCACTCAGCAAAAATTACGAGAGTTTGGCTGGAAGGTGTTAATGCATTTGCCGTATAGTCCTGACCTTGCACCTTCAGATTTTCACCTGTTTCGGTCTCTGTAGAATTCCTTAGGCCGTGTCAGGTTAACATCACGAGAGGACTGCCAAAACCACTTGTCGCAGTTTTTTAATCAGAAGCCCCAAAATTTTTATAGCAATGAGATCACGTCCCTACCTACAAGATGGCAAAAAGTTATCCAACAAAATGGCACCTACATACTTTAGTCAAATGTAAATAAACTTTATAAAAAAACCTTTTGAATTTTTATATAAAATGCGAAGAAACTTTTTCCCCAACCTTATATTTAGATTTATAGAGATAATTTTGTATTATTTATGTTAGACGTATGTAAGGCGAGTGACATGTATGATTTATAATAATATTATGTTGTAATGAAATGGGGTTGTAATGAATGAAAAGGTTGTATTAATCGAAGACAGTAGGTTTGACACATCGGTTATCTCGATGTGCAGGTTTCATCACGATGTTTTCTTTCACCTTTGTTAGCACGTGGTAATTATAACAATATGCACATTAGGCCAGAAAAACTGCCTAAGCGGTGCATGATTTCCGGTCAGAATTCGAACACGCGCCCTTTGAATTTCGGACGCGTGCTCTAACCATTAAGCTACCACGGCTTGTATAATATTAAATAGATTTATAAATAACTAGACACTATCCAAGATGTTTAAAATATATCGTTCAACTTAAACATTTGTCGGCCACTTGCAATCCGAGACGTCTTACGTAAACCACAAACATGTGTTTAGTGTATTTCATCTGGTCTAGAATACTCTAAACCTGTAAAAATATCTTTAGATTTTTTTACTTTCTGGCTATCTCTTCACCTTTTTTGTAATAAACGGATTTTAATGTGGCATTAATACTGTTACAACGTAGGCTTCGCCAAAGACAAATTCCACGTACAGTCTTTAAAAGCACATTTTATTACATGTCGGCATTTGAACTAATTGTAATAATTTTATGATCGTTTTCTTTTGTTTACTTATTTATTGGCATACGTTTCTAGAGAACAACCCATTGTTTTATTGTACTCGTTTATGGTCGCTTCCGGCCGAATCATTAGTCAGGTGTTGCGGATTACGTCGACTACGATACGGGCACATTTGTATTTGTGAGATATAAAACGACGACCTGACGGGGAGAGGGGGGAGTTGAGTGAGAACCACGATCAAGGCGAGACGTGTACATTCAGGAATCTATTAGTGACAGACTTTGCGCGTTTTATTGAATCACGACCTTCTGCATTACGCTTGGATTTGTTGTGTTCGGTTATATTTATACCTATGTTATACGTGTTTGTATAATTCTAATAAACTCTATAATATTTCCAACGGCATTTTAATTCAAGTCTCGCAATTCGTAACAATACTATACATACAGGTAGTATAGTACGGTACCATACTGCCTGAAGTGTACTGCACTGCCTGCACTGTACTGCAATATCTGTAGTGTACTGCATTATCTGTCAGTGGCGCGGAGTGAAAATTCGGTTAGGGTAAGCCGATTGAAAAAACATATCCTATGATGCAAGCGCCGACTACCCCGCTGTTGAAAAAACGTCTAACTCGCAATATGTTTTCTTATTACAATTTATATTTTTAATTTTGCAATCTTATCGCATATTTTGAAACAAAACCCAGTGCTGGATCGGATTATGAGTTGCTATTTAATTCCATACGTGTGAAAAGCCCCCGAGCGTAAGAGATAATAATACAGTAATAATATATGCACCAATAAAAACGTAAGCTTCAATAAATTCATGGCGCTTTCGACTTTGTGGTCGTTAGTCACTAGTCAAAGGTTCGATGGGGAATCGAGTTGTATGAAGTTCACGCTGTTATCTGTCGTGTACTGTACTATCTGTAGTGTACTGCACTATCTGTAGTGTACTGCACTATCTGTAGTTTTTTTATTTTTTATTGAAGGAGTTCAGCAGACAGGCAGACGGCCTACTTGATGGAAAGCGGTTACCATCGCCTATGGACATTTGTAACACCAAAGGTGCTACAAATGCGCTGCTGCTCTCTTAAGTGTGACTGGAACCTGGTCACTAATGCCGGAACACAAGTCAAGGCTGTTATGGCGACATACTTTAGACCAAGGGTGGTAACCATCCAGTCGGGCAAATGCCCTACCACCTGGCTGTGGGTTGTTTTGTCGCCTTTTACGACAGGCCGCCCGGCAGGAAATTGTATTCTTTCTCCGTTACTGCACGGACAGATAGTGTACTGCACTATCTGTTGTATACTGCATTGTCTGTAGAGTATTGCACTACCTGCATCGTACTGCATTACCTGTAGTGTACTGCACTGCCTGTATTATACTACATTACCCGTACTACTTACAATACGGACCTGACAGGCATGACACTTATCAAAACATATTTCGGGCTTCTATATTTCTTACTTTCCATTATCTGCTTGTCCACTGCTGATTACAGTTAGATATACTTTATACAAGTAATGTTACTTGTATAATTTCTACCAATGGTAAGGTAAGAGGGAGGGTAGTAGTATATTATTTTGTTTCCTTGTGCGTTATATCTACTCTTGTACTTACACGTTGTTTATTTGTTTGTTCACCAGTCGCATGACGCCATGTCATGTCAGCTCTGTGTTGGACTACGTTTCGGCACAGCAAAATGCTGGGTACCAACCTCATTTCCTAAATTGCGGCATACACTTTTTGTATATATGTTATTATGTTACTATTTGTCTTGTATGTCGCTTTTAGAAATATATTATTTGTCTTTCTTTCTAATAGAAACTCTGCATTTAAGATGCGCATTAATGGTCGGTTCCTGTATCTTAGTATTCATTCACTTGCCTTACCATCGGTTGAATTTCAATTTTATTTGTATGGAGCTTATGTCAAATTTTAACTGAAAGTAAGGCTAATGATCGGTCGGTAAGGTATAGGAACCGGCCATAAATAGTTAAGTCGCAGAGTACATCAAGTATCAGATAAAGCAATAAAAATAACCAAGGTCGTCGTAATAATTCCATAACTGTGAAATGACTAATACACGTCTTCACACCCACTTGGTAGGATGCGTCCAAATAAGAGATCCTGATGATATCACCGTACTATTAGCTGTTGACGTTGTTTTAACACTTATTCGTATTAAACAAACAAACGAATGCACTTATATAAATAAAACTAGCCATTACCGGCGACTTCGTCTGCGTGGAATTTCAATTAATTTAATTTGCGCTCGAGTGCGGCGCCGGCGGCGGCAGGCGCGTGGGCCTTTCAAGTTAAAAAAAAATAAAGTCGCCAAGTTACTCCTTATAACATCAGCTATCTGTATAACAAAATAGTTTTAATCATTAAATAGCAATAAGTTAAGATATTGTAAAAGAACATATATGTGTATGGGATTTCGACTACAGAACTCTTGTAAAAATTAAAGTAATTGTAATCTAACCTAATCTACGAATATCTATACATATAATAAAACTGTAGAGGTCGAATTTCTATACAATGAAAAAAAATGCTAAAAACCGAGTCAGGGGGATGTAAGAAGTGAAATAAAACGAATTTAGATGTTTTTTAAATTTTATGTTTCTCTGTTTGTATCGGCTAATGTCCGAAACGACGGGACCGATTTAGATGAAATTTTGTATGGTGGTAGCTTATATCCCTGGTCAACATATAGGATACTTTTGATCCCGAAAAATTAAAGAGTTCTCGTGGGATAGTTAAAAAACCGCACCACGCAAAATGAAAAAAAAACCAATTAATTTAAAAATGAGAAAATAAGGGAGATAATTCAGACAAGGTGATATCGAAATTACAACGTTTAGAATTTTTGTCTGTCTGTTAGAACATCACGTGTAAACTACTGGACGTATTTAAATGAGACTCGAAACCGAGCTAACTTACATAATTATATCCCAGGTAAACTATATAAAGGATAAGTACTTTTTATCCTGACAAAGAACGTCGATTCCCTGGGATAGACTAATGTAGCCGGAAACAACGCCGCGCCGTTGCAATTTACTATAACAAACACTTCGTCATGGCAACGCGAACAAAGTTTAGATGGCACTACTATTGTAGTTTAAATAATTCTGTATATATTTATAACCGACTTCTGTTTATGCAACTCTTGCACGCGATATTGTGCGCGTGCGTGCTTGCGTGTGTTTACATAACTGATGCAAATGTAAATGAGGCTGAATGTAAATGTAAATCAGGCTTAATGCAAATGTAAATCAGGCTTCAAATATAGAACACGCTTCATCGTAAATCTCAGAAAATCTACTAGACAGTTTTAAAAAGCTTTTTATATTTAGATAGCCCATTTATTAGGGCTTCCGTTGTCAATTTGGCAAATACAGAACGCATATACATTCGTCATAACCGTCAGTCCAGATTTGGCAGTATGTATACTCGTCAATAACATAGATAAAACTGCAGGATAGAGCCTGTGATAAATATATAAATTGTTTATTAACATAATTAATATTATAATTGGCTTCTGTTTCAGTGTGTATACGATAATGTCGCCCAGCAGATAAATCCACGCCCACTGGATCCACATTAAATCGCAGACAGCAGATTTGTTTGTATGTGTTAATTTGTTTTTATTTTAATTGGTAGTGAGGTGCGAGATTTAAATAATTACTTTTCACATTATTATAATATTAATAGCTTTTGCACACGGCTTCGCTCGCGTTAAGAAAGGGTATGTATGCTATTATAGATTTTTTAGTCATACCCTATTACGTAACCCTTGTTTATTTAGCCAGCAAGCATTCTTTCATACAAGCTAAATTGCATTAATTTTTTTATCTACGCATGCTTAGGAGACTTGGTTGCCAAGTTGTTTTTTCTACTTACATAAAAATTAACTAGGTTTATATATACGTGAGTTTTTCCAAGTGGGCCTTAAGAGCCAAATCCTAAACTATGCTAAATAGCGAAAAACACTCAATGGATCCTTAAGGTCGATTTTGGCGAAAATTGACTAAGTGGTTTCATTAGATTTTTGAAAAATTAATTACTCTTGTCAGGAATCGAATCGGCTCATAAGTGTGAGCAGTCCAGCAGCATATGCGGTCCAATTTCCGCTATATAAAGCGCAATTCTTTGCAGAGGGATGAAGTAAACAGAGAGTAAACAAAAATATATCAACTTTTAGTGAAAATTTAATTAAAGGTTGATATACTTTAGTTAAAATTTAGAAGTCGTGGTAGCGTAATGGCTAACGCACGCGTCCTAAACTCAAAGGGCGCGGGTTCGATCCTGGCCGGAACGCATGCACCACTTAGTCAGTTTTCTGATCTAATGTGCTATTATTACAATTACCACGTGCTAATAACAGTGAAGTAAACATCGTGATGCAACCTGCACATCGAGATAACCGATGTGTCAAACCTGCCAAGCCGCCTTGGACAAGCGTCGCGGGTATACTGTCCGTGCCCCTATAGTGAGAGGCCCGAGCCCAGCAGTGGGACATTTATGGGCTGATGTTATTAGTGAAAATTTATGTAACTGATGGTGAAAACCGCTTAAAAATCTGTTGCGTGGTTTCGGTGGAGTACAAATATATTCGCTAGGATATACAAATAAATGCGGAAAGCGACTTTATAATTCTTGTAATATTGAACTTAATTTTTAATTCAATACTATCTGCAGATAAATACCCTAAACCCCATCTAGCCAAGTTGGAACTAACCACGATGTTGCTCACATATCAAAATCGTCGCTGTCATTGTCGTTGCCATAACGATATATTTATTACTGAATTGCAACAGTGACGGCAATAAAACGCGACCGGAGCGCCTTCTTTTCAGGTATATTGGTCTATCCCTCGGGAACCGTTCTATTTTTCTGAATGAAAGGTGTCCTTATGTCCTTTTCTATGTCCTTGACAACGGGTATGCAAAGTTTCATGTCGAGCATTTTTCATTTGCATGAGTTGAGCAGACAAGCAGACGGCGCCCACCTGATGGGAAGCGGTTGCCATCGCCTATGGACATTTGTGACACATAAGGTGCTATCAATGTGCTGCCGCTCTCTAAAAGGAGACTGGAACCTGGCCACCAATGCCGGAACACAACTCAAGGTTGTTATAGCGGCATACACTAGACCAGGGGTGGTAGCAATCCAGACGGACAAATGCCCTACCCCTTGGCTGTGGGTTGTTTGTTCGCGTTTTAAGACCGGCTGCAGGAAATTGTATTCCTTCTACGTTCCTGTATAAATAATTTCTAATCTGTTATTGTATTCAAGGCATGAAGACGTCACATACAAGCAAACTCACATTCGCATTTATGTTAGTTAGGATAGATTTATGTCATAAGCTAAAAAAGTTTATTTCTATTTCAGGTGTTTGATCCAACATGGCGTCGGTGTGGAAGCGCCTTCAGCGCGTGAACAAACGAGCTGCGAAGTTCCAATACACAGCGTCTTACCATCGCGTGGACCTCGAGGCATCACCCAAATGGTACGATCTATGTAATAATAATCGGGACTCAAATGCAGACTGTATACCCTCAAGGCAAGTGTGTTATTTTATTGCGAAGCTGGCAAACAGGCAGACAGATCAGCTCATGGAAAATTGTTACCACCGCCTATAGACATTTGCAACACTAGAGACGAAGCCAACGCGTTGCCAGCCTTTAGGATGGGATATGGAGGATGGGATAGGGGGATGAGGTGGTAGCATCAGACAGAAGGAATGGGATAGTAAGGATGTGATTTAGGTGGGGGAAGTGGGCCATCGGAACCCTCACTTATCGTACAAAACACGATTAGCACAAGGCTAACAGTATCACACCAATTAAACCAGCTCTAAGAGCTGTAATAGAGGTTATTCCAGCATGGCTCTACGACGTCTAAAGATAATTACCGCCATTTTCTAATTGGGGTCCTTTCATCGTGACCAGGAAATGCCAATTCTCGATTCCCCAAAAGAACAATTGTATCAATGGAATGTTCCATGTTCCATTAACTCACTATTATGGCCAACTATTTTATTATTAACATCAGTTGTATTTGAAAGAATCGTTTCTGCTATTCCCGAATTCTTACTCCCAATAAGTAATCTGTAAGATTCTGTTTTGAGATAAATACATTCATTTTATCTTTCACTTATATTTGCGAATTTGGTTATTTTATGCATTCTATACAAAAAAATATTTTAGGAAACCCAACAAATTGAGCGTGGTTTGGACGAGAAGATCACGGCGAGTCATCACAGAGCCACAAGAGTGGGAGCCTTCCTTGAAAGATCCATTGAAGTAAGTGCATAAATACATGCGTAATATTATTGTTAAGATTTGTAGAATAGAGGTTTGTCGTATGTAAAGTCTCGTCTGTCAATTAATATCTTCAATAATGTGGAGTTGCGCGAGCGAGATAGTAAACTCAGTTTAGGTAGACAGGTAGACCATTAAGTAGTTAGTTAACTTGCCAAAATGGCGAGTTGAGTCTTTGTCATAATTTGGACATCAATTACCCAATTAAGTAATAAGTTGTCGATTAAGTAGATGTTTACCCAAACGATGATAAGGACTTCTATATGCAAGTTAACTATTTAACTTGATGCAAATGTAAATCAGACTTTAAACACAGATAAAGCTATATTGTAAACTTCAGGGTCGACAAGGCGGTTTCAAAAAGATTTTTGAAACTCTCATTTAGACTCCAAAGAATGATAAGGACTTATTTGAAAGTTAACTATTTAATTAATACAAGTGAATAAGGCTTAATGCAAATGTAAATCAAGCTTAATGAAAATGTAAATTAAGCTTAATGGAAATGTAAATCAGGCTTAATGCAAATGTAAATCAAGCTTAATACAAATGTAAATCAGGCTTAATGCAAATGTAAATCTGGCTTAATCTTGTATACATTTGTGTTATTAGAGGTTCAGTGATATACACGATGCCCGAGAACCACACAGTCGCTGTGACCTTGTTCAAAGATTCGAGGACGAACGAGCTGGAGGACAAGGACTGGACCTTCGTTTTGGAGGATGTGAGTCTTTTTTTTTATTGCACGAGTCCAGCAGACAGACAGACGGCCCACCTGATGGAAAGCGGTTACCATCGCCTATGGACATTTGCAACACCAAAGGTGCTACAAATGCGGTGCTGCTCTCTTAAGGGTGATTGGAACCTGGTCACTAATGCCGGAACACAACTCAAGGTCGTTATGACGGCATACTCTAGACCAGGGGTGGTAGCCATCCAGTCGGGCAAATACCTATTTCTCCGTTCCTGGACGGATAAAATACAAGTCTTCCGATATTCAATAATACCTATATATATTTTTCATAAGCTTTTATTAAACTTGAAATGTTTGTTAGTTAGTTAGTTTAGGTCAATTCTTGCTAGATGAATTAGAATCTGTTCTGCTTAACGACTTTGCAGGGTCGAATGCCCCTTCACTCCCGAGAACACGAAAATAAAAAATTAAACACTAAAACAGTTTTTTACTTTAACAACGTGTCAAGCAACAATTAAAAAAAAATTAAATGCTTTTTTCTAATTTTCTTTCATTATATTCTCTGGAGAAGAAAAATAAAGTTTAAAGTGTATAAAAACCATCATTTTTACAATTTTATCTATATATTATTTATTTTATATATTTTTTATACTAATTAAGATAAATAACTGCCTCTGACGGATTCTGTGGTTGAGCGGGCTAAGCCTTTGTCGGCTTACCTCACTGCAACGCAGAGGCTCCGGGTTCGATTTCTGGTATAATAAATTTCGGAAACATATTTTCTCCGTTATTTACTATGGTCCGGGTGTCTGGAATCGGCCCCAGAGTGGTCCGTTGTATATTACCCATAACACAAGCGTAATTTGCTTAATTTGATTATACAGTGTGTGTGTTTGTCAGCCGATTTATTTAAATAAAGAGGAAAGATATGTATTTTTGTATGTTTATAACGAATAAACTCAAGAACTGACTGGACCGATTTCAAAAATTCTTTCACCATGTGAATGCTACATTATACTTGAGTAACATAGGCTGTATTTATTACTCGGGTTCTAGGTTTTCATTCTTTCAGGGCAGGACAACATATGCCGTTAGTTATCATAAAAGCTTGTCATGAGATCTCGTTTGCACAGGAAAATCTCCGGACAAGCTTTTATGATATATAAACTTGTATGATGGTTTAGATGTACCTCAACCTTTTTTTCCCTTTATAAAGTTATTTAGATAAAACCTTGTTTTTTTAATATTAATTTATTGTAATATATATATATAATTGAAAACGAAACAAAATAATTCAAATACCACTTTCAATTTCATATATAAGTAATACACAATTAATAAATCCTCCCGATGTACCTGCATATTAACCTAATTTTAGTATAGTGTGCGAATCCTGTAAGCGGGATAGAGCTAAGAATGCATAGCAAGCAGCACTCTAGCTAATTTGTGTAACAGAAGAGAAAAAGAATAAGGGGAATAGAGTAGAATATATTTTATTGCATAACATTAAAATACAATTCAAGAAGTTTAAATACAGAAGACAATAGGCAGTCTTATCACTAAAAGCAATTTCTTCCAGACAACCTTAGGATGGATTAGAGAAAAACTGTATAACATGTGGGTTTTGCAATATAACTAGAATAAAAAATATATATATAAAAAATGGTGGTAACAACCCGTAGTAAATGTAGCAATCTAAATATATATAATTGCAATCCACGTATATAGTGACTCATCACGATATCTAAGGAACTATAATACCTATAGACTTGAAATTTGGAATAGACCTTCCTTTCGCCAAGTAGAGGTCAGCTAAGAACGGATTTTACGGCACGCGAAGTGGGCGGGTATCAGCTAGTAATATTATAATAGCACAACACTACCAGTAAATTGTATAAATGAAGAGATCGCCTTTTAGCGATAAGGCATCGTTTATGCTTTGGCATACAATAAAAAAGTCTGACGGCCCTGTGGTTGAGTTGACGAAGCCTTTGCCGGCCCAGTTTACTGGCGTGGTAATATTCACTGCTAGCATATGTCTGCGACTTCGTCCATACTTGATTTTAAATTCCCGAGGATTCCCAGGATAAAAGTTTATAAGTTCGGACCAGTAGTTTTTACGTGAATCCCGAACAAACAGACAGGAAATCTAAAAACAAATGCATCGTGTTCTCCGTTGTTTATATAGTCTATTCCGGTTGTTTTTTTAAATAGCTTCAATGTACAGATACGACATGTTCAGAATTTTATAATATAATAGATGATCTAGATGTCTGAGGTCAGCCTCAGTTTTACTCTATTGTATATTACCCATAATTCAAGCGTAACCAGTTTAATTTGGGGGTATAGAATGTGTGTTCGTCTGTTTGATTTATTAAGTTTATTTATGTGTCTATTATTTTTAGGTATCGATAACAGGCAAGCGTCGCCGTTTGGCCGTCTGTTCGTTGAATATGCGCAAGTACGCCAGCCTGGAGCCCTCGCAGCGCCCTCTAGTCGTAACCTTGGAGCCCACAACACACAAGATACGCGCTGCGGCCATACATCTCACGTTGCACTGCGTACTGCTGAGAGAAGGACAGGCAACGTGAGTTAATCGTCGATAAAGTAGCACACTAAAATGTCGATAAAACAGCTTCGACGTATTGTCGAGATGTGTATAAATTTTGTACTTTGCTATATTTCTTTTTTATCTTTGGTAAAAAATTGATATTACTTGTATGTGTTATAGTTTATGTCACATTTTAACCAGTAGTAAGTCAAATGACTACTATAACAAAGACAAGTTCTGCTGCCTGCTATACATGTTACGTAAAGATGCTGGTAAACGGGCTAGTTTTATACCAATTTCTTGGTAACGGTCTAGCTATGGAGTTGTCTATATCGCGTAACAATTATCCCAATTTATTATTTGTATCTTGCTACAACTGAGCGATGGCAATATAGTTGGTCAATATTATTCAGCAATAATCAATGTATATAGCCCATTAACGAGGTGTTTTTTACTGCGTATTGCTGAGGGAGGCACAGGCTAAGTGAGTCGATCGTCGATAAAGTAGCACACGAACATGTCGATAAAACAGTTCTACAATGGCAATGGGGTTTTTTTAGGGAATCTAAAGGAACTAAAATGTATCATTTACATTTTTATTAAAAAAATATATATTAAGCTGTTTTTTTCAAATACAAGAACATATCAACTCAATTCTTAACTGTTTGGTAAAATGTGACATTTCTGTTTATGGTTACAAGTGAAAATCAACTTTTAACACGTTTTCTAAATTAAATACTACAATTCTAAATAAATTCCGTATATGTATATAGTAATTACTTTTCGTGACTACTTGATTTAATTTTAATTTAAACATTTTTTTTTTAAATAGAGACGAAGACATGCAGTCCTTGGCGTCCCTATTGTCTGTGAATAATAACTCTGACATCGCGGTCTTAGAGGACTTGGACGAAGATGATTACACATTATCCGACAATTCCACAAGACAGGTAATTCTATGCTTTAACATAGTTAATTGAACAGAGTTCCATTTGAAATTATTTTTTAAATTTTGTGTTTGCTTTTTTCCAAATTCAGTGCAGAAGAAAGTGGAAATCATGAAACTTTAAAGGAAAACATTTATTTAAACATGGAATCTAAAGGTTTTATATATATTGCATTGGCGCAAAATAAAAATGTACCACATCATACACATCAATATGTACGAAAAGACTGAATCTGGGGTCAGTTTGGTCCATACACTCTCAAAACTGGGACCCCACTGACCGGATCACCGCTGGACCGCTGATCGGATTCAGTGTATCGAAATACACAAGAATAACGGGTCTGATCAAAAGTACAGACCATTTTTTATTTTTTGTGGTCCGGTGTTATAGGCAAATTAGCTTCGACAAGTTTCTGTGTTTGTAGTAGTATTTGTATATTTACAGGAATTCTAAACTTGAAATTTAGAATTCCTTGTACAATCAGCAAAAAAGGTTCCATACATTTTGAAGAACAAAATATATTTACAATCAAAAGTTAAATAAATAATAATTGTTTACATTGCTAATTGTTGTGACGTTGAATTAATGAAATAATTGATTTTATTTATGGTTCATTCTTATTATTCATTATTCAGTGCTATTATTTATTGCTAATTGTTGTTAAGTTGCTATTTGATATTAAACTTGTTAATTTTAAATTGTTCCAACTTTGAAACGTGGTCGAGATAAACTTTTGACTTCCCAAACTAAAGAAGATTGCTATAATTTGTATAAATATTTCGAAAATTAGTGCAATAGCAATCCGAGCAGTATTATGACTCCCGCTCAATCAGTGGCTAAATCAACCGGAATATCATTGACTTCTATCGGAAAGATGCTATCAGAAAGCTAATGTCATTATTCAGAACGGGGACCAACAATTTAGTATTAAAAATTATGTTTAATATTAATATTTATTACTAGCTTCTGCCCGCGACTTCGTCCGCGTGGAATAGTTAAAAAAATAAGTTAAAAAACCCCAGATTTTGAAACATTCTTCATTGGTGCTCCGCTCCTATTGGTCCTAGCGTGATGATATATAGCCTATAGCCTTCCTCGATAAATGGGCTATCTAACACTGAAATAATTTTTCAAATCAGACCATTAGTTCCTGAGATTAGTGTGTTCAATCAAACAAACTCTTCAGCATTATATATTAGTGTATAAGATTTATTATTTTGATATCGTTTAATATTATTAGTTTCATATTAAGTACCTGCCTATAAAAATATATAAAAAGTATTAGTGTATTTATTTATGTGCTGACCATACACTACTGCAAACGCAGAAATGTCTCGAAGCTAATTTACCTGTACTGTTATAAAGATTTTGTCAAATTCAAAAGTAATAAAATACTGATACAACATATATTTACTCTGTACTAAATAAAAAAAAATCCAGATGCTGGACCTCCGTCAGCAGATGGAGGAGATGACCCAGAGCTTGACCAACAGCGACATGGCGGCGACGCCGAACAGCGTCCAATCGCTGGCGTTTGACGCGAAGACCCCCACCGCGCCCCTCTCGCCGGCCACGCCCACCAACCCCCCGCGCACCCCGACCGGACCCCCGCACACGCCCATCCCCAACGTCGTCAACACTTACAACACGGCCGCCGAAGACGACCGCGTGGACGACAGAGGTACGTCGCTCGGCCGAGCTTGTCGCGCAACAGTGCGCGTGCGCAGACGCGAGTCAGCAAGGCTGCAGTTTAAAAGAACGCGAGCGTCTCGGGACGCCCGACAGAAGTGATAATTGTTTAACTTGAGAAAAGCTTAGGTTATTACTTAAATTTGATGTATATAGCGCGTGGGTTAGAGTGAGAGAGGAGGAGCCTGCCAACCGCTGCCGTATGCGTGAGAGAAAGGGAAGCCAGACAGATTGGCGCCATAACGCGTTACGTAACGAAGCGGTTTACCCTCCCATAAGAAGTTATCACTTCAAAACTAATCATACTTACTCTACCTAGTATACTTGTGTGGGGTGCTGCAGCCCAGGGAAGATGTATAAGTTACTCCTCATAACATCATCTATCTGTCAGTGAAAGTACCGTCAGAATCGATCTACCAATTTCAGAGATTTGCCGGAACATTCAGACAGATAAACAGACAAACAGACAGACAGACAAAAATTGAAAAAAAAAATATTTCGGTATCTCCTGGTCCGGATTATCCATCCTGATTTTTTTCACATTTTTATTTTGACATTACAAACAGACACTTCAATTTTATTTATGTGTATAGATGTATAGATTGTACACGAGGACTTCCTTTCAGCGATAAGGCCGCCCTTTGTTCAACATTTACTGTAGTTAGTTTTAAAAGTGTAGTTTTAATTTTTGATGAACAACAAAGTGTTTTCATTTATTCATTCGCATGGTTTACGTCTGTGTGAGTAATATTAATGTAGTAGACTCTGTCTTTTTTTATCCTCCTTGAAGGGCCAAATATAATATTTTTCCGCAAGCTGCCATCAAACGTAACATTTATTATATATCAAAACCAAGAGAATTGTATCGTCTCTTTTATTCTAATACAAATTTTATATAGTTAGAGGGAAAAAGCACCAGTTTCAACGTTCATTTCAATTATCTGTATTTGACAACAAATTTGTGGAGGTTCCGTCTTAAACATTAATGAACAAAGGGTTTCATAGCTAAATAACAAAAATTGGACAGGTTTGTCACCTTTGCGGAACCAATTGTATATAATAACAGCCCATAAATGTTCCACTGCTGGGCCCGGGCCTCCCACTATAGGGGAATGTCCATATACCTACCACACTCGTCTAAGGTGGCTTGGCAGGTTGGACACATTGGTTATCTCAATGTGCAGGTTTCATCACGATGATTTAGTGTGTAGTGATTGTAACAGAGACCAGAAAACTGCCCAAGTGGTGCAAGCGTTCCGGCCAGGGTTCGAACGCGCGCCCTTTAAGTTTGGGACGCGTTCGCTAGCCACTAAGATACCAGAACTTATGCCAGTTGTATGCACTAACAAACTTTTGTCCAGTCTGTGTTGTTTTTAATTATTTTCAGACTCATTAACACCGAAACCACGCGCAGAAATGTTAAATAACCTGACCAAACTGGTGACGAAGGCTGAACCGCCGAAATTTACCTCCACCCCAGTGAAAGTGACCGCTGAATTCGAACCCAAAGTCGACAATTTGAAGAGCGTGGTGTTTAAACCCAAGACCGTGGCCCTTAGGAACCTAAGACCTCTGGAGCTGAAGACTACCCTTACAACCACCAGTCTGCTCGACAAGAATGACAATGAGAAAGAAGAAGACAGCGAGAAGACTCCCACTGCAGACATGGAGAGACTCTTCCCCGGGAAGTTTGACAAGGACAAAACACCAGTAAGTTTTAACTATATTCAGGATTGTTATAAATAATGAATACCATGTAGCATTAGCCAGTAAAAGCGATCGAATACCACTCTGGGTACAATTTTGATAACAATATCAGCACTGTATGTACCTGAGTCTGCAGCTAGCACCTTTGGAGAATGTTGATATTTTGGCTCGTATTTCATGTCAACCGTTATTGCACTGGAGTTGCTACTCCCCGCTTCGATCCATATGTAGTGTTGACAGTCAAAAAATTGATGTCTCAATATTGATAGAGAGCCACAACACTTGAGCATCGACTAAATGAATAAATTTTTTTGAGTCGAGTGAAAGAAATGTTAGTTTTTGATGTTTTAAGAAATCCCTCCAAAGGGCAGCTCAAATAAAATTTTTAAGAGGTTGATCCAAATTTTTTAAAATTTCACAAATAGCCAAAAGCCATTTTTTTTTATCTTTACTGTGTAATTTTATAGACCAAAAAATAATAATTTTCTGAAAGTTTCAGTTCAAAATTTTTTTAAGTTTATTGTAAAAAAATTTGAATGAAATTTTTTTTTTTTGCGCCACTGTAATGGTTACGATACATACCGTATTTTCAACTTTTAACTAAAGCTTCATTGCATTTATATAAATGCTGTGCCATAGCTTTATTTTACTTACGCAAAAACATAATTCGGTTTTTTTAGTATATAATAACTAGGATATGCCCGCGACTTCGTTCACGCTTGATTTGAAATTCCCGGGACAGAAAGTACCGCGCAGCATTTAAAAAAGAATTTAAGGAGGTATTCTGGCTTAGAAGTCCGAATTTTAGGCTTTTTTTTCAGTCGCGATAAAAAAAAACAAATATTTCTACTATCCATTTTTTTATAAGTTTTTTATTGATATTTAAATAGTACAAAACATTAATTTGTTGGAGACACAAAAAAAACAAAACGTATTTTTGAAGCCGCCGCCATTTTGTGATTTTTTTTCTTTTAAAACGCCTCGTAGGGTGATAACTAAATCCTTCCTCTTTGAGGACTATTAATTTTTTTCCATTTCAGGTCACTGGAAGGATTGATATCCTGCACACCATGATGTGCCATTTTTTTAACTGCAGTTTTGTGAAATTAATTATTTTTTTAAATTTTATTAATGTTTTGTACTATTTATATAATAAAAAACTTATAAAAAAATGGATAGTAGAAATATTTGTTGGTTTTTTTTTATCGCAACTGTAAAAAACCTAAAATTCGGTCTTCTAAACCAGAATACCTCCTTAAGCTATCCATCTACTGCGTGTGAACTGCACACACACACAATTTTTTAATTTCGTGTTTATCTAGGTGCAAGATCTTCTGGAATGGTGTCAGTCTGTGACTAGGGAGAACAAGTCGTGTCGCGTGACCAACCTGACCACGAGCTTCCGCTCCGGCCTGGCTTTCTGCGCTATCATACACCGGTTCAGGCCTGACCTCATGTGAGCTTGGCTTCCTCTCTTTCTTGTTAACCTATCTTTGAACATTTGCGATTGTACAGTATGTCTTTTCTTCTTATGTGACATCAGAAATCGACGTTTTGTCTCACCTATAGACATTTGTAACTTTAGGGGAGTTAAGGTGTTGCCAATGTTTAAGTTGAGACAGATAGGATGTAGGGGATAGACAGGAGGGGCAGGATAGAGTATAGAGGATTTGTTTAAATTCAGAATAAGTTCCGCTGGAGAACACTTTTTGAAGGTACATACATGTAAGTTAAAATTTAATTTTACTTCCTATTCTATGTACACCGCTTCGCAACGTGTTTTTTATTTGTTTATTTTTTATTACATGAGTTTGACAGACAGGCAGACGGCCCAACTGATGGTAAGCGATTACCATCGCCTATGGATATTTGGAACACCAAAAGTGCTACAGATGCGCTGCTGCTCTCTTAAAGGAGTCTGGAATCTGGCTAGTAATGCCAGAACACAGCTCAAAGTTGTTATGGCGGCATACTCTAGACCAGGGATGGTAGCCATCCAGACGGACAAGACGGTGGCATGGTTCTAGATATCTCCATTTGCGCAGATTTTAGTAAGTTAATGTGAAGTAAAACATGACATGTTGGCAGTGACTTCTCCGGCCTCCAGCCGGACGATGCGGAGAACAACCTCCGCACTGCGCTGGAGGCGAGCGCGAAGCTGGGCATCTCGCAGGTGTTGACGGCGGCCGATGTTTGCTCGAGGCCGACCCCCGACAGACTGGCGGTGAGAACGATGATTTTGTGCTTTTATAGTGCTCTAGTTATTCAATCGCTGCTATACATATCCTAAACTATGAAATCCCTTTCATAGAAATTGATACTTGTAGGTTACTCTAATTACTGTTGTAATAATATCACTTTAGTTTCCATCAAAATAAGCCACGAGACCCTTTGAGTATTTTTCGCTATTTCGTTAGTTTATGATTTGGCCCTGAAAGCCCACTTAAAAAATTCAGCCTGTATATGTGCTGGCTACAGCGGCCAGTTATCGAATTAAAGCTAACATCCTGAATTAGCACAGATAACTATTGTCATTTTGATTATGACCTATTTGTTTCAACTGGTTTTTCCAGATTATGACCTATTTGTTCCAACTGCTTTTTCCAGATTATGTCCTATTTGTTCCAACTGGTTTTTCCAGATTATGACCTATTTGTTTCAACTGCTTTTTCCAGGTTATGATCTTTTTGTTCCAACTAGTTTTTCCAATGATATAACAGTTTGAACTGGTTTTTCCAGATTAAGGCCTATCTGTCTTAACTCCTCTTTCCGGATAATGACCTATCAGTCTCATCTCCTTTATTCCGGTTGACCGCTCTTAGCTGCTTTTTCCAGATTATTTTATGTCTTAACTCCTTTTTCCGGCTTATGACCTATGTTGTCTCAACTGTTCCAACTGCTTTTTCTAAATTCAAATTCAATAGTTTTTATTCAAAATAAGTTCCACTGGAGAACACTTTTTGAAGGTCATACATATAGGTTAAAAATTTAATTTTACTTCCTAGTTTATTTACACTGTTTCGCAACGTGTTATTGCTGTTAAGGAGAAGAAGCGGCAAGAAACTCCCCAGCAACACGTCTAGCTAAAAATTCTTTTTCTTTTTTATATCTCCAGATCTTTTTTTTATAAGTTTTATGCAGAAGTATGTTACAGAATTACTTTTGAAGAATTAATGGAGATAGTGATCCAGATTAGTGACCTGTCTGTTTGAAATGATTCTTCCAGATAATGACCTATCTGTTCCAACTGCGCGCCCACTTCACCGGTGGCGAGCTGCAAGTGGAGCAGCTGGGCAACGATGAGACTGAGTCCTCGTACCTCGTGGGAAGGCACGACACCGACGGAACGTTGCCCAGAGAACTCTTCAGCAGGGAGGTCGCTACTAGAAGGTCCAAGAATATGGCGGACAGACCCAGACCTGTGTACGTGTTCTCTGTCTTTTTTAATCCTTTTATGTCTTAAACTTATATTTTTTCTTATTGTTTGGAATTAGTATAGAATATGCTTTATTGCATTACAAAATAATACGTACAATCGTAATGATAAGTGCAATGGACGGTCTTATTGTTGGGAGCGATTTCTTCCATACAACCTTTGGATGGACAGAAACTCGGTATAGATGGGGGTAGCTATGCAATAGATATAATATACTAATATATTCGTAAATATAAAGGAATCCCTATTAATATTATAAATGCGAAAGTAACTGTCTGTCTGTTCCGTTTATACGGAAAAAATACTGGACCGATTTGGCTGAAACTCAGTATATATATACTATATTATATTTTCGATGCCGAGAATGAACATAGGATACTTTTTATCCCGAAAAATGGGATAGTTTTCGGGATAAAAATATATTTGTCTGTTTGTTTGTTATGCTTTTACGGTAAAAGTACTGCACCGATTTGGCTGAAAATCGGTATATATGTAATTTTAATACCGAAGGTGGACAAGGGATACTTTTAATCCCGGATAATGGGATAGATTTTGGAATACATTTATGTAAAGGTTATCCCAAAAAAGTAAGATTGGTTTTTGTCATTTACCATTTTCGTCATTTTGGTCATCTTTGTCCTTATTAGCTTTTTTTTCCTTACTGGCATATTTGGCCTTTTTGACCTTTTTGTCCTTTTTGGCTTCTTTGTCCTTTTTGTCCTTTTTGATGTTTTTGTACCTTTTAACCTTTTTGACCAGTTTCACCTTCTTGTCCTTTTTGGCCTTGCCGAGAGATGGGATAGTTTTCGATATAAAATGAAATTAATCTTCTGGGTGCAAATAGCTCTCGCATAAACACTATCCCAAGCAACTTATATTTAGTAAAAAAAAATATATCGATTAGACAGATATATAACACTTTACTGCTCACCAAATATACAATTTCAAAAATGCTCAATTACAATATTGTCCTGGTAGAAACAGTAGGCGGCCTTATCGCTTAAAGCAATCTCTTCCAGGCAACCTAACTTAAGGAATAGTTTAACCTAATCTGGCGATGGAGGTGGTGCAGATTGTTAGGTATATCATAAAACAAACATACTTTACATATTTTATAAATTAAATAAATATACTTAAATTACTTTATAAATTAAATACATACAATAAGAATTAGTCATAATTCTTTAAGAAAAAGTAGTGTTTTCTGAGTGTGTTTTTCAATGTTTTAGCCTCTCTGACAGTAAGAGGCAGCGCATTCCTCCAAAGTTTGTAAAAGAGTTACCATAAAAGGATGAAGTGTCTGCAGGTGTAGTGAGTTTACGATACAGTGCGCAAATTGTGGGAAGTAGAAAGGCGAAGGAATTCGAAACGTTCCTTAAGGTAAAGAGGACTACTAGGAATAAATAATATGTTATAAAGTAGAGTGAGAATGTGAGTAGTTCGTCGAAAGCGAATAGGGAGCCACTTGAGTTTTACACGAAATTCAGAGCCATGGTCATATTTTCGCAAGCCAAATATGAACCTAATGCAAAAATTCTGAAGTCGCTCAAGTTTATTTAGCTGTTCTATGGTTAAGTCAAAGTAGCAAAACAGACTGTGCAAGCATAATTTTGGTGGCAGTAGGCAGAAAATTTCTCAGCCTTCTCAGGGATCTAGAAGACAGAAAAACTCTCTGACTTAATTTGATTAGTTATGTTTCAATCTCACTTTAAAGATGTAATAACAAGAGATGCACTTCAGACATGTTGTATTATTTCCGAAAAGGCAAGCACGCAAGAAGTTATTTAAGTTTTGTTTATTGTTATTATTTAGTCTGTGGGAGCCTAATCTAAGTTACTGAACGTCAAAATAAAGGTCGAATAAAATGCCGCGCTTAAATCCGTTAAAACGTATTTTGATTATGTGTACAGTCGCTAAAACTTAAGAAAACACTATATTAAAATAAATGAAAGAAAATACTATTTCAAAATAAATGGAAAAAACACTATGTTAAAATAAATGAAAGAAAATACTAATGAAAAAAACACTATGTCAAAATAAATGAAAAAACACTAGGTCAAAATAAATGAAAAAACACTAGGTCAAAATAAATGAAAGAAAACACTATGTCAAAATAAATGATTGGGAATAATTTCTGTCCATGTTTGTAATTTCTTTCTTTATACCATTTCTACATTAAGTCAATTAAACGTAGTGTTTGAATCCGCAGGTCCCAAGATTCCCAGGAGTCCAGGCACTCCCAGGAGCGGCAGAGTCCCGACAAGCCGAGTTCCCCCACAGCCATGAAGGACGTCCGGGACCTGTTCCTCCATCAGTCGAAGACGTTGCTCGGCAAGATGCTGTCCCCGGCCAGGGTCCAGGAGAAGCCCACGGCCAAGTGGTTCGCGGAGCCCATCATAGAGAGCGAGGTGAAGGCTTACAAAATAATTATACAATGAAAGAATGTGAGCCAGAAGATTAAGGTAGCTGGTGGATAGTTGGCTTAATGGTTGTCAAATAAGAACGGGAGAGTTTAGTATGAAACAGTATGGGGTTGTGTGGGATATTATGGCGGTAGTGTGAGGACTAATATGGAACAGTGTGCGCTGGTATAGGATAGTGTGGGGGTAGTGCAGGACAGTGTATTATAGAGTGGAATATGGTTTGAGTAATGTGAGATGGTACAGCGCATTAAATTGTTATCTATGTGACATTACCACCAAAAGCAAAATTACTTAATTGAATCCAGAAAACTATCCTATTTTCCAGGATAACATGTATTGATTCTTATCCCGGGAACTATTCAATTTATTTATTTAGACCATCAACAGGAAATGTACAAAAAAATAATATACATACAATTCAAGAGCAGTAATTAAAAATACTTAATCTATCTGGAATATCCTTTGAAAGAATGTAAGAAGGACTGTCATTAAACTTGACGAAGTTTAAAAAAAAAAAATTGCATGAGTTCAGCACAAAGGCAAACGCCGCACCTGAGGAAAGCGGTTACCGTCGCCTATGGACATTTGCAACACCAAAGGTGCTACCAATGTGATGGCAGCCATCCAGTCGGGTAAATACCCTACCAATTGGCTATGGGTTGTTTCCACCCGGCCGCAGGAATTTGTATTCTTTCTCCGTTCTCGATATTCTGTTTCTGGTGGAGCTCTTTTGCCCCCCAATAATTTGTTGCTGTTTTCCAGCCTCCACCAGCTCGTCCGGAGAAGCTGATGACGCGCAAAGAGCTGACAGACCCCTTTGGATCTGACGATGAGGAGGAACAGCAGGAGCTGCAGAACGAACAGCCTATCCAACAGAACAATCTTATTACTGACACAGGTACATTATTTTTTAATTAATCGCCTCTATTATTGCGCACTTGCAAAAATTAAAACTCTTATAGAGAAGAAGTAGGTTAAAGTGGTGTGTGTAATGAGGAGAGAGAGAGGGAGGAGGGGAGAGCGCACTTTATTGCACACCAAAATATACATTTACATAAACAGACCACATTTACAATATTTTGTAGGCAATACAATGGGTGGCCTTATCGCTCAAAGCGATCATATCCAGGCAACCTAAATGTAAGAAATTTGAATCAGGCAATGTAGGTGGTGCAGGAAAAGAGCAATAGGTACATAAATACTCAAACTAATGTGGTAGGGCATTTGACCGACTGGCTGGCTACCACCCCTGGTCTAAAGCATGCCACCATGACAACCTTGAGTTGTGTTCTAGCATTAGTAACCAGGTTCCAGTCCCTTGAGAGAGCAGCAGCGTATTTGTAGCACCTTTGGTGTTGCAAATGTCCGTAGGCGATGGTAGCCGCTCTCCATCAAGGGGGCCGTCTGCCTGTCTGCTGAACTCATGCAATAAACAAATAAATAAATAAATATTTCAAAATATATAAATTATTATAATAAATGTGAGAGATGGGAGAAATGAAATCTGTTGACAAAAGTAGTTGATATATATAAGAGTGAAGATAAACCAAAAAGAGATGGGTTGTGTGAAGGATGAACAATCATTTACGCTGAGACAAACAAAAAAAAAATGTATAATAGGGGTGCGGACATATGTTACGATAAATTCTTTTTTTTTCTATAAAAGAACAGGCGTAACAATAAAATCAAAAATGATTTATTGAGTAAAACATAATTCACAATTTTTGAAACTCATTGTTCCCCAAACTAGGTCGACCTGTGTCTCGGGGACATCTTTCCTGATTGGTACAATTCTGATTGTGACATTATTTATTACAGTTACATTCATTTAAAAAGAAATATGTATGAGTGCGTGCGTGCGTGTGTATCTGTGTGTGTGTATGATTGCGTGCGAGTTTGTGTGTGTGTGTGTGTGTGTGTGTGTGTGTGTGTGTGTGTGTGTGTGTGTGTGCGCGTGTGTGTGCGTGCGTGTGCGTGCGTGTGCGTGTGCGTGGGCGAGTGCGCGTGCGCGTGTGCATGCGCGCGTGCGCGTGTGCGCGTGTGTGCGTGTGCGTGTTTGTGCGTGTGTGTTTGTGTTCGTGTGTGTGTGTTTGTGTTCGTGTGTGTGTGTGTGTGTGTGTGCGTGTGCGTGTGTATGTATGTGTGTGCGTGAGTGTGTGTGAGTGTGTGTGAGAGAGTGTGTGTGCGTGTGAGAGAGTGTTTGTGTGTGTGTGTGTACTTTACTTTTAAAGATTTTAAATGTTTTCGGAGGAATTAAAGCACCTACTGTCAAAATAATTAAATAAAGGTTTTCAATGTAAAGCAAAAAAAAAACACTTAATTTAAAACTTCAATTACAAAAACATGGAAGCTGTACAAAAGTTTTAATACTATATTTATATTCAGAAGTGTCGAAATTAGTAAAAAAAACACAATAGTTAGAAGTGGTTTTTTTGCCGACCAGTGTAACTAATGCGTTATACTCCTATCACTTGTACCTACCTTTGACGTCATAAGTAGGTACGCTCGTACAAAATCTATGAGGCTACAGTAGTATTTGTATATTTACAGGACTTCTAAACTTGAAATTTATTATTAATAATTATGTTTAATATTAATCTTTATTATTCCAATATTTATGTGCTGACGGTACACTACTACAAACGCAAAAACGTCCCGAAGCTAATTTATCTGTACGACGTTCTGTAAGTTTATAAAAGGTATCTCACTTTATTTGACTGTCCGCTCTCCTGTGCTTTGTGTATTAAAAAAAAAAGAAACCTGGCACAAGATAATGAGTCCAGGATGGCTCTCTTACGTTCAAAATTCAATTGTATAACGTGATTGGAAATAAACTAAGTTGATAATACAACAACATTGTCTAATGTGTCTAGTGTCTAATGACACTCACAACGACTACGATCACGACCTCGATTTTGCTTACACACACACACACACACACGCACACGCACACGCACACGCACACGCCCACACGCGCACGCGCACGCGCACGCACACGCACACACACGCACGCACACGCACGCACACACGGACGCACACACGCACGCACACACGCACGCACACACGTACACACGCACGAACACACGCACGCACACACGCACACACACGCGCACACACGCGCAGACACACGCGCACACGTACACACGCGCATACTCACACACGCGCGCACACACACACACACACACACGCACACGCACACGCACACATGCACACAAACGCACACGCACACAAACGCACACGCACACACACACACGGTGTTGCTCTGTTCATGTGTATTGAATGTTATTTTTTATTATTTCAACAAAACAAGAAACAAAACCAGCGATAATAGAGCCGGCAACCACAGACCCGTTGTTGCAACCAGACCTGCCTGTCGACAACCAAACTAACCAGGACAAAACCAAACCTACCACACCGGAACTACCGAAACCGACACCGGTAAGTTTGTTTGTGTCTGTTTGTGTGGCCTATAGTTATTGTTCATAGTGTTTATTCTGTGATTTTGTGTTAGATAAATGATCAAAGTTGAGTTTAAATTAAATTATTTAGTTTCGGTAAAGATTTTTGTAAAGCGTCATGTTGATTTCGTAGTATTCATTGAGTGAAGCTTTCATGCTATTTGCGTAAAGTTTGATTATTACAATATTGAGTTGTTTTCGAGAATTCAAAGGATATTTGTATAAATAATATTCACAAAAATCAACATCGCACTTTTCTTAAAAGCTTTTCTCAGTAAAATAAATCATAATAAAATAAATTTGAATATAAAAATTAGCTCAAGATAATATTACTAAGAAATTAAGGCCCGTGTAGTTTCTGTACAAATACATATGAGATGATAATAATTTATCCAGATTATGTAATAAATATACAAATATCTATGTTTAGGGTTCCCTATAGTTCGGCCGCTCTAAGAGTGCGTTCCCACTTCGTGAACATATTGTTACGAGCTACAGGACTCGAATTAAAAATGCCGTTGGAACTATTATAGAATTTATTAGAACTGTACAAACACGTATAAAACAAATACAAATAAAACTGGATGCAACCAGTTCACACTGCACGATTCAATGCAATTCGACACGCGCAAAGTCCGCCGTCTATATCGCTAATCGAGAGTACTAGAGAACGTCTTACTCATTTCATAGTCGTCGCTTGACTGCCCACCCCTCCATTCGGGTATCGTCTTATACTAACTACACAGTACAAAGAAATTGGCCGCGCACACTGAGTTTCTAAGAAATATTAATATGCACACCTGCGAACGTCCACAAAGTCGAAAACAATAACAATAGGGATTAGTTCGACGCTAATGATGGTTATAAAACAAGTAGAATAACAATAGCATGTTTTTCTTAATTGCAAATTCAAAACACAAAGAATTCCCTAATCCGGGAGAACAATAAGCTGCTCTTATAATAGACAGCTGTGCGGCTTATCTTTGACGGCATGTAACAATATGGTTGGATAACATTGTAATAACGAACAATTTACGTTGCATTTTTTGTTGTTTCTATTATATTATTGCTTATTCATGATTTAATTAAATTTCATATCACCACGACAATTTACTTTAAACTAAATTAGTTTAGCACAAAAGCAAACCAGCAAACGCATTTTTAGAGTGGCCGGACTATAATAGTCTTCAGCGTATTCAGTTACCCAAGTGAACGCTCTTTTCTAGTACTATTCGAATATTAGAACTAGTTCACCCTAATAGGACTATTTGGCCATTGAACTAGTTCACTTAATAGAACTATTCAGCTATTGAACTAGTTCACTTTAAAAGATCTATTCGGCCATTGAACTAGTTCACCTTAATAGTACTATTCGGCTATTGAACTAGTTCACCTTAATAGAACTATTTGGTCATTGAACTAGTTCACTTAATAGAACTATTCAGCTATTGAACTAGTTCACTTTAAAAGATCTATTCGGCCATTGAACTAGTTCACCTTAATAGTACTATTCGGCTATTGAACTAGTTCACCTTAATAGAACTATTTGGTCATTGAACTAGTTCACTTAATAGAACTATTCGGTCGTTGAACTAGTTCACCCTAATAGAACTATTCGGTCATTGACCTAGTTCATCTTAATTGTACTATTCGTTCCTTAGAACTTTCGATCTTCTTTTTGTATTGCGAAACTGGCAAACAGGCAGACTGCCCAGCTCATGGAAAGTAGTTACTGTCGCCTATAGACGTTAACAACACCAAGGGTGAAGCCAACGCGTTGTCAGCATTTAAGTTGGATAGGGGACGAGAAAGAAGGATCAGATAAGAGGAGTGGGATTTAAGGAATTGTATAGGGAAGTTGGGTCAGGGGAAGGGGGGAGTGGGCCATTGGAACTCTCACTCAACGCACGAAACACGATTACCTCAAAACTAACCGTTTGACGCCGATATTCTGTGAGAGTGTGGTGTCACACCGATCAAGCCGGCCCTAAGAGCGGTAGTCAAGAAAATTATGTCAGCATGGTTCTAGCACATCGATGATGTCTTAGTTATCAATCGAATCGCAGTTCCACGATATTATTCATATTGAGTTAGAGTAAATTTTGAAGACTTCTGTAAAAATCACAAAGAATCCTTCAGACATACTCTAACTCAATATGAATAAGAGCGTAATACTTCATCATTCATAAAGTACACGAGCCTGTCGGTTGAGCTGAACAAGTGAACTAATAAACCGATTAACGTTTGGTAATGTGAAACGTTTCTTTTAGTACAGTGTAGGGAACCGGTTCCTAAAGTACATCGTTCAATATGAACTACACTAGACTATTTCTTAAGTTACACGAAACCTTTACAAAATTGTTATGTACGCCTTTCCGTCTGTTATAGTCCTTTTTCTGATAAACTACAGAGTCTCACGGTCATATTCGAGTTATTGTAAGTAGGTTTCTTTATTGCTCTTAAAGTTTTAATTAATTCGGACATAATTATTATCCTCTCAGGTGTCGTGTGAGCATAGGTGACACGAGCCTTAATAATTTGTATGAAACAAGTAGAGTTTAGTGGTAGATTGTTAGTATTTTTGCTAGAAACTTAAAAGACATGTGTAAATACATAGAGAAGAAGAAAATACACTAAAACAATCATTTCTTTCCATTCCATTTATCATCGAAACATCGCTTGAAATCAAAAACCACGCGTGAAACCCCATCGCTTGATTGGACGACGCTGTGTTACGAACGCTTGCTATTGGATAAATATGTCGTGACGCTTCGCTGCCATTGGACGAACGTATTTCTCCATGCGCTCTGATTGGCTGGAATTAAACGCGCTCGATTATGATTGGCTGTTGACTCGATATGTGACGTGATCGTTTGAGTTTGATTTGTGATGTGTTTTGTTAATGTCTATTGTACATTTTTAACGATATATTTATTTAAAAAAAACCCAATATAACTGAAATAATAAAACAAAAATATTTATTTTGACGCGTTTCAATGTTCATAATCGCGTTATAATCGGTTGAAAACAAAGCAATTGCTATCACGTCACGACGAGCTAAAAGAGAGAGCGAGACAGCTGCTCGAAGCTACGAAACGCGAGGCGAGAGAGAAAGAGAGAATAAGGAAACAAAATTCAAAGGAGGAGGGCAAGGAACCCGTTAACGGATTGAAGAATGGAGATTTGAGTCCTAAAAAGGTATGAACTCTTTGATATAAAATTTTAATTAATAAAATAAATACTTCGGTTATTTACGTTCGCTGTTAATGATGACAATGTTGAAGGAGTAGTATATTTTTTTTTTTTAAGAAATAGCGCCCAAATTTGATCGTTTACAGTTTTGATGCTTGGTCTGAATACTTCGACGAGCGATCTCGAAGCAAAGGAATTTGGTATTAAACCATCTAACCCATACTTGGATACTTGATGTGTAAAACCTCCAAACACAAGTGGAGGACGATTACCACTTACCACGACCTCGTGTAATGTGCTCGGAGCCAGAATGAAAGGGGGATTCTGTTTAGAGATAATCTTTACAAGGTTGGCGCCTGTAACGAGCTGTTGTCTTGTCTAACTTTTATGTATATTTGTGGTCGCCTGTGGTCGAAAATCGACCATAAAGCCGAACGTCCACCGCCAGCTAAAATAATTAGGAACTAAGCTAAGCTAAACTAGGAAATGTATAACTACGTTAGTGATGATCAGTTTGTGCTGGAGTGTCGAGTTAATCAGACGTGATGGATGAACAAGAGAGGAGTTATGACGAGAGTTCAGAGGAGGATTACATACGCCATAGGAAAAGAAGATTGATTATTGCTTATCACACAAAGAAAACACGCAAACATAGATACTGGATAAGCAAGCACATTCAACATTGGAAAACGAGTGGAGAATTTAACACTGTATAAATAAGTAGATGATGAAAATTTTAAGTTATACTATCGTGTATCCAGAGAACACACGCTACAAAACATCACTAGCGAAAGGCGCCAGAGGGGTAGCACAAGGGGGTGAGAGGGGCTTAGCTTAGTTCGCGTAGCTTCGGATCGGCCTATAACCCAGTCATATTAGGGATTTCATTAAATTAAATATAAATAATAGATAATTAGTATATAAATAAGGGGCATTGTTTAATAATTATAATTTTTTAGTAAATAATTAACTTTATACAACGTACTGATAACCGTAACTCACGCTTGACCTTGCATTAGGCCATATATGACTGTACGCGGCGCACTCTTCGCGGTCTACCGCAAAAACAGTTGATCGTATGAAAAAAAAATTAAACATAAGTTATAGAGAATTTTATACTGTACAACTTTTATAATAGGTGCAAATCTCATTTAAGCAATAGAAAGCGAGATATTCACGAAAAACCGATTTTTACGACCTTTGACCTTCAATATCTTAAGACGCGGGCACGATAGCACTTGTGACTTTTGAGACAACATTTAGAATGACAAAACAAAGGTTTATATCAATTTACAGCTTATTATCTTTCATTCCGAGGTTGACCCCTTTTTTTACCTAATATGACTGGGCTACTACACAACTAAGTTAGTTTGACCTAATTGGGATATTTTAGTTAGCTTAGCTGGCATAGTTTGCGGTGGACGCACATGTATGAAAAACTGGCTCAACTGTACGAGCTAAACTAAACTAAGTTAGTTTAGTTCGCGGTGGACGTTCGGCTTAATAATTGGTTGTCAAAGACTATACTTCTCTAATCACAGATTTCGCCAAGGCAACAATAAACAAAAGAGTATATATGCGTGTGTGTGTCAAATACATGGTAGTGTTTCTAATGTTTTTTTTATTGATTTAATGAATTTTTTATGCATCATTTTAAAAAATATTAGCATTTGTCGCTTATTCTCTATATAAACTATAAGCTTGCGAAATTTCATACTTCGCAATTTTCGTAAAAAGGGGTACAAAGTTTTTGCTTCACATATGAATATATAGATATACAAGTAATTTGTAATTGTTTATATATTTTTGGATGAGGGTGACATAGTTCTGTGGAGTAAACGCTGTTTAAAAAAATAAAGATTTAAGAAAAACAGCTCATAGATGAAGTAGATTTTGGGAATTTGCACGAAGCATTATCTGCACACGAGATTTTCACTCACTTTATTGTAACTTGAAGTTAGGTTAATGCTGGATGTTCGGTCCTTGCCTAGTATAAGTTAGGTAGAATATCGCTCTATCAATTTTACTGTCTACCCTCATTCCGTGTGAGGCGATGGCCAACGCACAGCAGAGCAGGTGGAGCCATTTCTGGACACAGAGAACACTCCGCGCTGTGCGTTTTTATCATTTAAACATATCTTACCTATAGGGTATTAGCCCGTCTGGATGGCTACCAGCCCTGGTCTAGAGTATGCCGCCATAACAACCTTGATTTGTGTTCCTCGTTTGACAATAAAGGCTATTCTACTGTATTGTTGTCTCCCAATACAGTCCATAATTACCAAACCAGCAAGATTTCCGAAAGAGCACTCCCACTAGTGGGCTACACAGCGTCCTACACTCGATATACATATTGATAAATCGTTTGTTTGGGTTAAAAAAAAATTTACACTGTTTACTGTACTTCCAGTTTTCAAATGATTTATGTTTGGATGTCCGCAGCCAATGACAGAAGAGGACAGACAGACGATGCTACGAGAGCGAGCGAGAAAGCTGATAGCGGACGCGAGAGCTGGCATCGTCAGGTAGGGTTATAATCGTAGACGGGAGTATGTTATAAACCTGTTATGGGCAAGAAAACTGTTCTATATCAGAGTATAGAATACAAATCAGAATTTGTAATTACCTGGACTAAAATGACAGCTTCTTCGACCTTTTTTTAAAGCTCAGTTCATAGTTGTGGGGGATATATATATGTATTATGTACCCACCTCACATTTATTTATGCGCCGTCTTGTTTGATGCACAGCCAAAAGAAACAAACAGTTCGTAATGACTCTTATATTGAACTTAGTTACAATATTACACAGTTTATAAAAGTATATATAATATTTATAATCATTTAAATTAAAATGAGTAAAGTTTAAAGTATAAGGTCGGTGGTTTTGTTTTTCTCACTGTCACACCGCAAGAAACTGCAAACTTCATTCCTGTATTTAGTTTGCGGGTGAGCCACTCGCGGCGCTGGTGCGCCTGCGCAGTGAATCTGCGCATGCGCGAGGAGAAGTTGTTGCCCCCTTTATACGACACGACCGATGATGTCTTACGCCCAACGATATTTGATCGTAAGGTTGGGTCGTGTCGATATATACTTATCTATCAATATATATAATAAAACTGTAGAGGCCGAATTTCTGTACAATAAAAAAAAATGCTAAAAACCGAGTCAGGGGGATGTAAGAAGTGAAATAGAACTAATTTAGATTTTTTTCAAATTTTTTGTTTCTGTTTGTCTGTCTGTTTATACCGGCTAATCTCCGAAGCGACTGGACCGATTTAAATGCAATTTTGTATGGTGGTAGCTTATATCCCTGGTCAACATATAGGATACTTTTGTTCCCGAAAAATTAAAGAGTTCCCGTGGGATAATTAAAAAAACCGCACCATGCTGTCGAAATCGCGGGCATCTGCTAGTGTATAATAAATATAATAATATATATATATATATATGTGTGATACATGGGTGAGTTTGTGTATTAAAGTGTGTATATATGTGTGTGTTATGTAATACACCCATATAGTGGTGTGGTAGGGCTCATTCATAAAAGTGGTTGAGCGGGCTAAACCTTAGTCGCATGAGCTCACTGCAATGCAGAGGCTCCGGGCTCCGGTCCTGGCATGGTAAATTTCGGAAGTGAACTTTCTGTTATTTACTAAGGTCTGGGTGTCTGGGATCTGCCCCAGAGTGGTCCGTTGTATATCACCCATAACACAAGCGTAAGGGATCGTACCCATACTGCGTGATCCGTTCGGAGGGGGGGTCTTCCAAATACTTCTGGCTTAGTTTTTCGTCACGTAGTCACTATCCTCTAGGGAAATCTCCCGCTTTTGAAATGGCTAGTGAGCCAAATTTTTTTTTATATTGTAAACTAGCTGATACTCTCCCGCTTCGCGTGCCGTAAAATCCGTTCTTAGCTGACCTCTACTTGACGAAAGGTAGGTCCATGCCAAATTTCAAGTCTATAGGTATTATAGTTCCTGAGATATCGTGATGAGTCACTATATACGTGGATTGCAATTATATATATTTAGATTGCTACATTTACTACGGGTTGTTACCACCATTTTTTATATATATATTTTTTATTCTAGTTATATTGCAAAACCCACATGTTATACAGTTTTTCTCTAATCCATCCTAAGGTTGTCTGGAAGAAATTGCTTTTAGTGATAAGACTGCCTATTGTCTTCTGTACTTAAACTTCTTGAATTGTATTTTAATGTTATGCAATAAAATATTTTCAATTCTATTCCCCTTATTCTTTTTCTCTTCTGTTACACAAATTAGCTAGAGTGCTGCTTGCTATACATTCTTAGCTCTATCCCGCTTACAGGATTCGCACACTATACTAAAATTAGGTTAATGTGCAGGTACATCGGGAGGATTTATTAATTGTGTATTACTTATATATGAAATTGAAAGTGGTATTTGAATTATTTTGTTTTATTGTTTTATAGCCCTACTTCCCCTCTGTCACCTTCCCGTACCCCCAGAGGGGGGACAGTGGAGATCATCAGCAAACACTCGCTCATGGAGGAGATAGCTGCCGGTAAGATTAATATTTGTATATATATATATTTTTTTTTTTTTGCGATCTATGTGCCGACAAAGACAAATTCACACCTGCAGCCCTGTAGAAACACATTTTATTACCATTTCGGCATTTGGACTTCTTTTGTTTATTTTGTGTTTAAAATTTGTGATTAATAAAATAGCCCATTGTGTATTGTAATCTTTTACGGCCTATTGTTGTATTGTGATCACTGCCAGGTATCTCGGATTTAAAAGTACAAACTGATTCTAAGAAATTAGGTCCACGCGGTCGACCAGACAAATTGCATCTGTGCAGTATAAAGCAATGCCCCAATGGAGAGTCGGCAGTCGAGCGATAACCACGGGCGAAGCAAGACTTGTATACATTCGGTAATCTATTTAGTGACGCACTTTGCGCGTGTATTTGAATTACGATCTTCTGCATTACGTTTGGTTATATTTGTATTTGTGTTATATGTGTTTGTATAGTTCTAATAAACTCTATAATAATTCCAACGGCATTTTAATTCGAGTCCTGCAACTCGTAACAGTATGTAAAAGAAGTGCAAAATTGCTAATTTCTTTTTATAAAATACTAGTCATCCTTTAGTACGTTCCTCTGGTTTAGGTTACAACACAGGTTACATTGTATTACATTTTTATGTAAGTACTATTTGAGAAAAGAATCTATGTCCACTTTCGGTATTAAAACTACGTATGTACACCAAAATTATCAAATCGACCAAAATAACGAAAATGGCAATTCACAAAAAAAACCTATCCTATTTTCTGGGATAACCTTTATATAAATATATCCCAAAGCTTATCCCAATATCCAGGTTGAAAAGTATCCCTTGTGCACCCTCGATATTAAAATTACATATATACCGAATTTTAGCCAACTTGGTCTAGTAGTTTTTCCGTAAAAGCATAACAAACAGAGAGACAAATATATTTTTATCCTGGAAGCTATCCCATTTTTCGGGATAAAAATCCCGGTATTCTATATTCATTCTCGGCAACGAAAAAAAAAATATATACTGAGTTTCAGCCAAATCGGTCCAGTAATTTTTCCTAGAAATCGTAATCCGTACACGTCCTGGCTAATGACTGCCGTAAAAGATTACAATACACAATGGGCTGTTTTCTAATCACAAATTTTAAACACAAAGTAAACAAAAGAAGTTCAAATGCCGAAAGGTTTTTTTTTGTCTTTGTGGGCGACTAGGTCGTAACAATACGTGTAGTTAACAAGGTTTATATTTATATATGAAAATGTTGCGTTAGCCGGCGGTGTCGAGCAGCTGGACGCGTTGTTGGCGCGCACGGACTCGATACCCTCAAGTCCTGGCTCCAGGAAGAGTTCCGTCAGTCCAGACCGATCAGGTAAAGTGCTATTATTTTTGGTCATATTATTTATTCCGTCAAATATATAACAATTATGACGAAACAAAAGTAGCTACAAAGTTGTGCACTGACCTCGACGACACGAGGCTGGGTCTTCGGATTTTTGGTAATTGAGATCTGCCTTTATTTTTCTTTTTAGATATTGTGTACCAAACTTTGTTTTTTTTTTCTCTCTCTTTTACTTACGGTAGCTAGTATAATTTTAATTATTCAATATGTGGCAAACGATGTTGGTGTTGTATAAATTGAAATAAAAATACTTATGTATAAAATTTTATTTTTATTTTTATTGAGACATGGCCTAAAAACAGTTATATTTTTCTATTAAAAAATGGAAAAATCAGCACTAAATTCTATCAGCAAGCTTGTTCGAGATTCACGTATAAAAACTACTGGGCCGATTTCGGTGATCGACAGCAAATACTTAAACTTAAAATATGCGCTACTTTTGTGTCCAAGGAAACTCGCGGGAATCTTCCTGGGAGCGGTTTGTAATTGCTCGGGTGCATAAATATTAGTCTTCACTAAAACTATGGTCGCGTTGCTTTGTGTCACGGGAATCTCGCGGGTATTTCAAGTCAAGCATGGACGAAGTCGCGGGCATATGATGGTAAGAAATAAAAAAACGTGTGCGTCTCGGAACGACCGACAGAAGTGATAACTTGAACCAATCTAAGTTGAACTATTTAATATTGAAATTGTTTAACTTGAGAAAAGCGTAGGTTATTACTTAAATTTGATGTATATAGCGCGTGGGTTAGAGTGAGAGAGGAGGAGCCTGCCTACCGCTGCCGTATGCGTGGGAGAAAGGGAAGCCAGACAGATTGGCGCCGTAACGCGTTACGCAACGAAGCGGTTTAGCCTCCACTAAGAAGTTATCACTTCAAAAAAATATTTTTTTATCAGACGACCGCCAAAGTGAGGATACGAAGAGCATAAAGAGCGGTTCTTTGAACGGCGATGAGCTGAGACGGTCTCCTCTACATTCGTTCTCAGCGTTGGTCGACAGGTTGACACCAGACAAGGACAAACCAGACGACGTGAGTGTTGTAATGTTAACTAAAATATCACAAACACATAATGATAAATAGTAAAACTACCTTTTAACGGTTTTAAGCGCGGTAATTTATTTGATTTTTGTTATTCCGACGTTTCGGCCACTTTTCAGTGGCCGTGATCACGGAAGACAATGTAAACACATAATGAATTCATATAGATATGTGTATAGTTCCCGACACGAATCTTGGGCGGTCGGCGGAACAGTACGGATTGCTTCGCGCTTTGATCGTAACCAATGTAATGAGATTTATCGACAATTTATGGTCGACAGGTTGTTTTTATCTCATTTTTCGAAAGGGCCAATACCTCATACTTTGACGAAGGATCAAAATTTCACTGTTCGTAAGAAAAAGTCACCGCTCAAGAATCGAGCCGAGGACTATACGTTGTTTTTTTACGTGATAAATTTTGGAATTAAAATTTTATGTTTTCTATTTTCATACCTAAATTTTAAATAATATAGTTGAGTGCAAAAAATCGTGTCTATATTAATACGAAAATGATTTTCTAAGACGTTGTTTCTCAAAGATTTCTATGTCCTGACCCACGAAAAAATACAAAAGGTTAAGTGAAATGTTTTGCGACGCCTTCAGTACAGCATTATAATAGTATTATCATTAATAGTTTATCTATACGAAATCTTTTTTTTTTTTTAACAGATTACGACCACATTTAATATCTAGCTAGCATGTAGCTAGATTTATGTTACAAAAAAATGTACTGGCTTCTCGGCAAATATTCTACTCTGTCAGTACCTAATAAGATACTCTTGTATAAACAGATTCTAATGCTAGTCTAGACCTATGATATACAACTATGGGGCTGCCCATGCCAACCAATTTAAACATTATACAAAGGTTCCAAAGGTTCAAAGTTGAGGTAGCGTAATGGCTAGCGCACGCGTCCCGAACTCAAAGGGCGCGAGTTCGATCCTGGCCGGAACGGATGCACCACTTAGTCAGTTTTCTGATCTATTGTGCATACTGTTACAATTACCACGTGCTAACAACGGTGAAGGAAAACATCGTGATGCAACCTGCACATCGAGATAACCGATGTGTCAAACCTGCCAAGCCGCCTTGGACAAGCGTGGCGGGTATACTGTACGTTCCCCCTATAATGGGAGGCCCGGGCCCCAGCAGTGGGACATTTATGGGTTGATATTATACAAAGGTTCCAAAATAAAGTACTCAAGGACACGGTTAATGCTCCTTGGTACATAAGATCAGACGATCTCCATCGATACTTAAAAGTGGACCTCGTCATTAAAGTAATTAAAAAATACGCTGAAGCCCACCAGCAACGGCTTCATCATCATGTAAACGTCGAGGACATCCAGCTCCTTGATAATACAGATTTATTAAGAAGACTCAAAAGGACGAGACCACTTGAGTTAGTGTTATAATACTCTCATAATAATAAAGTGTAGTGCTATGTGGTAAACATTAACAAGGAACACATGAACAAAGTGTCTTTTCCTTAATAAAGACAATAGGAAACGTGCTATTGGACACATTCTTAGTTTAAGTTATATCTAGTTATTTTAGGTCAGATTTAAATTACTCATTAGTCTGATTTCCTAGATTAGATTGTAATTTTAATGTTGTATCACTAAGATACATCATTTATGGAAAAAAATATCTAACCCCCCCACAAGGGTCGCGATTGCAATATTCTAAGGAAACACAATCTATTGATAGATGTACCTTATGATATAAAAAAAGCTTTACCATTGCCCGGTTTCTGAGGTACTTTTAACTGTAGTTTATCTGTTCGTTAGCGCTATCGGTTCAGTAACTTATAAAATTGCGTTTCTGAACACACCATCGTACGATAGTTAAACTACGTTCAACTTAACTGACCAATATAAGGCGTTTATCTATTCCATATATTTTGTTTGACGTTTTTGTTTAATGTAAATAAATATTAGATATTCCTTCTGAAATAGATCCATCTAGTGGCGAGTTTCGGTACTAGTTGTAGGTTAACAGTTAACCTAAGTTTATCTAATACATAACTTTATGGAATCAATTGTTATTGAACTGGTAACCTCAGAAACCGGGCACAAGCCGTTTTACATTCCTTAAGAGTAAATTTTATGAACTAAACTTATTGTTCGATATGCATTTTTTTTTTCAAAAATGACTAATAGATATTACTTAATAAAGATATTATTGTTACAACTTAAGTTCCGACGAAAACAAAATCCACCTGCATATCTGTAAAAAAACACATTTTATAACCTGTCGGCATTTGAACTAATTGTACTTCTTTTATGGTCGTCTTCTTTTGTTTACTTATTTATTGGCATGCGTTTCTAGAGAACAGCCCATTGTTTATTGTACCCGTTTATGGCCACTTGCGGCTGACTCATTAGCCAGGTGCTTCAGATTAGGTCGACTACGATACGGGCATATTGCATTTGTGCAGTATAAAACGATGGCCTGATTGAGATAGGGGGCAGTCGACCGAGAACCACGATCAAGGCGAGACGTGTGTACTACAATCGGGAATCTAATAGTGACGGACTTTGCGCGTTTTATTGAATTGCGACCTCTTCTGCATTATGTTTAGATTTGTTGTGTTCGGTTATATTTGTACCTGTGTTATAAGTGTTTGTATAGTTCTAATAAACTCTATAATAATTCCAACGGCATTTTAATTCGAGTCTCGCAACTCGTAACATTATGATAACGCGTTCATTTCCTTAAATAATATCCAAAAAAAAAAACGCAGGGCAGGGAGACTGGTTCGTATATCCAGAGTGAAATGGAGGCTTTGGAGAAGGAGCAGAAGGCCATCGATGAGAAGGCTGCCGCCTTAGAGAAGCAGCTGCGGAGGGTCATGGAGTCCGCCGACAACACCGAGGTACGGGGTTCATGTTACCAATATTTCCTCGTATTGTCTAAATTATAAGAATATTATACTGTTTTCAAGTGTTTAATTTACTTTTGACGTTTGCACGTCTACCAAGTTACATATTTCATGGCAGTAAAATTCACATGAAACAAATGACATAACTGTTGTGGCTGAGTTAATAGTGATGTTCTGTGAGTCATGTAACGCACAGACTATTAAACTATCGATACTATATATTAATAAATCGAAAGTTATCGATTTGAACATAAAAAAATGTTCTACTTTATTACATTTTATTGTTTAGTTTATTACGAAAATGGCTTATTTAATATATGTAAAATATGTTCAATGACATGTGGGTATATTTATTACTCGATTGATTAAAACTTATTTGTAGATGAAGTCGATTTTTATAACAAATCGAGTCGGTAACGCATTACGACATTACTAATTGGTCCGTCATCGAGCTGTCAAAAGTAAAATTAATGCTTGGAAAGTGTATAAATAAAAAAAAAATCAAAAAGAAAGTGATTTGAAATTGTTATATCAAGGTGGTCTGATAATATTGTTACGTACTACTGGATCTCTTTTAATTGCCTGAAGCCGACAAACAGACAGACGGCCCACTTAGGTAGAAAGTGGTAGAGATGTACGGACGCTTGCTACATCGAGAGCGATGCCAACGAGTTGCTGGCCTTTTGGATAGGATAGAGTTAAGGAGAGATAAGACAGAGGGGATGAAATAGGAGGGGTGGGATAGGGAGATAGGATAGGATTGCATCCCGTGGACTTCTCCCCTCTGTTGGTGAAGAGGGTACCCTTCCCCGGGGGCGCCTTAACTAAGATCCAAGCGTAGGGGAGCCAGAGATGTAATATCAATGGTTTAGTTCCTGTGGCATCCGATAAAAGCGCATAGGAGAGGGGCGCAGGGTAGGTTTAGTGGATACTCTGAGGGCCGACCAGGAGTCCCACACATCCCTCGGTGTAACGCCTTCCCCCCAGGCCTGAGGATGGTGTCCCAAGAAAAGGGATTGTCATAAAAAAGGTGGGATAGCATAGGGGAGAGATGAAAATGGGCCACTGTAGCTCTTATCCAAATTTATTCAAATGCCGTTTGAAAGATCACGCTCTTTTTTACAGCGTTTCTAGAAGCAACCAGCGATAAAACATATCCAAATAATTAGCAATTTGTCGAAAGTGTAAATACGCACTAGTCATAATAAAATTATCGCCTCGAATTCATTCGATGATGCCTTTGTCGCAACCGACACAGTACATCTGCATAGAAATACCTATAAAGTGAGTGCCCGTATAGGGTGCAAGAGCGAGATGGAATGCTCGTCCGTCTCAAAGGAAGATCTTCCCGCGAGGCTATTGTTATGCCTCGTAGGCCGAGGCCCGTCTATTATCAATCAATCAATTAATCATTTATTTGATCAAAAACATGGTGTATACATAGATGATATTATGTTGCTTATAAGGTTCACATTTTATTGCCGGTCAGGCATGCAAATTGTACATACATACTTAAAACTACTTCAAAATTATACAAGTCAATTTAAAATGATATAGGTTTAAAGAACTTTATTTCCCATAAGAACATTTTTTGTATTTCAACACAATACAAATTTTTTGCCTATAGTTTTATTTCCATAATAATAATTTATTTATATATTTTTAAAGGCTTTTATATATAATATTTACAATTTATCATGCATATATTCGACTACACAATAATTAATACTATTGTTGGAAATTTGTATATATGCTTTGTACGTTTCGGTAATCGTTTGCGACCTCAATTATTGCACAGCACCATCTATTGGCTTGTAAGTGTTCCACTACACCCGTAAAGAACAACAGATCGAAACTTACGCGTCCATTCGCGAGCATCATTACCCGCAACTAGGTTATCTTTTCCATCTTATATCTTCTAAGAATCTTTCAATTTCAAGTGCCTGGTTAATCAGTGATATTATAATCAAAATTAAATGACCCAACAACGGGAATTCATTGAATGCCATCTGTACGCAAAACAATACAGCGTGACAGCATTCTAAAGAGATTCCTTAAAAACTTCGTAATTAGAAAAAGGTCATAGAAGATGTGTTATATTAAGCTGGTCACACCTGTGCCCCTTTCCTTGTAACATTATTAAAGGCACAGACGTTTGTTTCCAGAAAAAACGGCGAAGATTTGTCCTTAGTTGCATAGAAGTACCGAGAGATCCGGTAGTAGTTCACTATTTAAAAATATAATTTACAAAACTGTATGGATATAAATTAATACTTTGATTTTAATACAGAGAAGTACTATAGACTGTATTTTGGTAGATGTAGCATCAATCTTTATTACCACTCTTAGTTAGCGATAGATGTCTGCGCAATAGATGCTTTTTCATCCATTGCGTAGCCTATATTACTTGTGTATGTTTTTAGTTTGAAAAAGTAGCTTTGCAAACACGAGCCCGATATCTAACGAATCGTAGAAAAGTTACGAATTACTTATAATATAGCAATTGTTTGGCATTTTCCAGGATAATAAGTATTTTGTAGTCATTTCCAATCATATATGGAAAGCTATGGGGAAAATCGAACATACTAACTTCCTTTTTTTGAATTTTTTTATTGCATTCGTTCAGCAGATGGCCCACCTGACGGAAAGTGGTTACCATCGCCTATGGGCATTCATAAACACCTAAAGAGCTACCAATGTGCTGCCACTCTCTAAAGGGAGACTGAAACATGGCCATTAATGCCAGAACACAACTCAAGGTTGTTATGGTGTGAAATTAACATAATAAATTAAACTTTTCATGAACACTTGTTGTGGATAGGATTATTTACAGAGAAAATATTAAATTAGATATCAAGACAGAAGGTTGAAGTAAGTATTCCCAACAGGAAAGTTGCTAAGCAACGATATTCTGTCAGAGACATTTAGACAGACAACTTATATGGAGGTTGTATGTATTCACATATGGCGACATACTCCAGAGCAGGGGTGGTCGCCATCCAGACGGGTAAATACCCTACCACTTGGCTGTGGGTTGTAATGTCGCCTCTTACGACAGGCCGTCCCCAACGCAGGAAATTGTATTCTGTTTCCGTTCCTGCACGGATAAGATATTAGGACAACATCTTTTGCCAGTCATTTGATTCACAGTGTATGTCTTTTCCTTCTGTAATCCTCTATTCTGACATACTTCCTCTGTCACACCACAAATCACCATATCACCTTCCATATTCGTCCATGTCTTTTTTTGGTTTACCTTTAATTTACTCGTGCGTCACCTCATATGTCCACAATATGTTAAATTAATCTCCCTCTCAATTTTTCAGTTTCTTACTTCCATACAATTAACACCTCGGATCCATCTCATTTCATTCATTCATTCATTTTCTTGCACAAACTCTTGTGGTTTCTAACATTAGCTTTTTAAAATAGATTCTATGTTCGTGTCTGATCTAGATAAATATTTCGTATCGTAAAATCCTATAGTTAGTAATATAATTAATGGAAATAACTTCAGTTTTGAAGGTGATTTCCATCTTTGATATGATACAATTTATTTGTCACAGGAGGAAGCCCGGCTGATGTCGCAGTGGTTCAACTTGGTGAACAAGAAGAACGCGTTACTACGCAGACAGATGCAATTAAATATTCTGTGAGTGATTTTTATTGGGAGTCTAATTAAGTGGCTAATTTTGAACCATTTTCTGTCTTTTTTTTAATACATCCAACTATTTATTTAGTAAGTTTAAATATATGCACTAAGATTTTAAAAAATTAAACTACGCTATAAAAAAACTTAAATACTAGATATATCTAATAATAAAGTATAATAATAATATTGGTCTCAAACCATTGCTACTTTTCGGGATTGTCTATCTTCATAATTTTAAATAAAACTCGTAACACAGAGCTGTGGCAGAACAAAGTCTATATTATAGAACTGTCATCTAGGTAGGATCAAATATTCTAAATGTATGAGAATAAGTCGACTTTATGCTAATTTTAAAACGCGTAACGCCATCTAGTTCACGAATTCAAAATTATAGTTCTGTTATGAATCAGATGTTGTGATTGAACAAAAATCATATAGGGTATTGTAGGCTAGTTCTTGAAAAATCATAACGATTTTCGTTCGTCACACTTTCTCTAAAACTATTGGCTGTGTATGGATGAAATTCGGAAGACTACTTCACTGTAGTGAAGTTAGAGGATTTTCAAATTTAGCTGCAGCATGAAAAAATTTAAAAAGGCGCGTGGAGTATATAGAGATTTGTCTTTTATAAGTTTTGAAAAATTTCAACCATGTTTTTAAACGACTTTTGTATTCAAGTCGATAAATGCTAACACAGAACTGAACTGGGGAAGAGACGAGAGGTAATTAGAAAAAAATCACGCAGTTCCTAGTAGCTTATAATATTTCTGAGCTTGCAGCTGCAACAATAGGCTTTCTCGTTCATTCATCCTGATAAATTCATTCGTTCATCTAAAAGTTCAATCATTCAATCATTCAGTCATTCAATAATTATATTTTGCTGTCAGTGAACAAGAGGAGGACCTGAGTCGTCGCTGCGAGCTGCTGGCGCGGGAGCTGAGGCTCTCCCTAGGAGTCGACGAGTGGAGGAAGACCCCCGGGCAGAAGAGGAGGGAGAGGCTCCTATTGCAGGTCAAAATCATATCTTTATTTCAAAATTAAATTCATTTATTCATAGCCTTGCAATACATAAAAATGAACAAACTTCAACAACCTTGTGCAGTTAATTTGTTTACGCCGTTTATATTACTAACAAATTAAATTAATTTAAAAAGTAAAATCCACGAATAATTCGATATGTCCAATTGTGGTAGTACAATAAGTAAACCTTCGCCTCATTATTAATTAAAATCACTTGAGTGCATGACGTGTAATTGTCCATCCCTTTCCTACACAATTCCCTATACTTGAGCCAAATTACCTTGTTCTCGGGTGAGAAGAAATCGACGGCAAGAAAGGAGGTAGTATAAAGGATCGACGCAGCAGCTAATATTAAAACATGTGTATAGTCTTTGAATACTTATTTATTACTGTTTAAATCTTATTACGCCACACGCCCCACCAAAATAGAAAAAAAATGAAAAACACATTTTTTTTAGCTTAAGTACAATTTTGTTCTGTTCTTATGTATAACTTCTTCTTTATTATTACGCAAAATTTTTACATTATGGTCCAAATCTTCTATAACTACAAAAGGACCGTGATATAAATTTTCCAATTTCTTTCCTGTTTCATTTCTTACCAATAATAAATCATCTTTCTTATACATTACGGGTTTTAAATATTGTTCAAATTTATACTTTCTTATTGTTTTACGTTTAATTAAATTTTGTTTTGTTTCACATTGAGCTTTCTGTAGTCTGAATTTTAATTCTAATGGATAACTGTCAAGGTTATATAAAGGTTCAATGGTAGAATTTTGTATATTACTAGGTATATTACAAAGTTTTCCGAACACAAGTTCACATGGAGTATATTTGGTTTCTGAGTGTACGGTAGTATTATATGAGAAGCACCAATATGGGAGCCAACCACTCCAATCTCTGCTATTATTATCAGTTTGTATCCTTAAATATGCATTAAGTGATTTATGGGAATTTTCAAGAGACCCAATTGTTTCATGATGGTAAGCACAAGAAAATGTTTGTTTAATATTTAATAGTTTACATACCTCGGCCATTGTGCTTGAAATAAATTCTGCTCCCCTGTCCGTCACGATTTCAAGTGGAATCCCATACCTGAGAATGAAGTTATCAACCAGTGCTCGTGCTACACTTATACTATCTTCCCTTTCTAATGGATACGCTTCTACATACTTACTTAATTCACATTGCAATGTGAGTATATAAGAGTAATTATAATAATCCTTATCTAAGGGCCCAACTATATCTAAAAATATCTTATCAAAAGTTGACTGCGCAGTCGTGGTTACAACCATTGGTTGCTTAGTATGCAACGAGTGCTTTTGTGTCTGACACTTGTCGCATCTTTTAATGAATTGTGTAACATCTTCAGCCATTTTTGGCCAAAAGTAATACTTTTTTATATTATTAAGCATACGTCTAATACCTGCACGCCCACTCGTGGGTAGTAGGTGAAAGTCATTGAGTATATAACTCGTTTGTTGTCATCATTAAGTATTCTTATTACATTTTTCAAAATATAAATTCGTGGACCGGTCCATTTTTTATTATTACAATATTTGGTTAACCATTTTATATATCTCATATTTTTATCATCCTTTAATATGTATACGTCATTTATGGATATTTTTTTAAATTGTGCTCGGTGCGAACTCGAAATAAAGTGAAATAAATATTAAAAATACTTTAAGTAAATTGTGTAGTGATATAAACACTCTAAATATTTATCACACCCAATTTATAGTGGCCATAAGATATACAAGACATAGTAATATAGAAGAATTGTGCCGTATTTGAAGGAGATCCGGTGAGTTCCTTTTGTGTCCTTCCAATGTCGATACACTAATTGTGCTCAAAACTTTGTTTATTGAAATTGAACCAAAGCGTAAACACCATTAGCTACCAAAGTCTTGAACTAGGATTAGAGTTGTAAATTTCAATTCACTTTGGCAACCTTTCAGCTACAGCTAAATACAAGAAACGCTAATGTAATCTTAAAAATAATGAAATTTTGAACTCTATGACAACTACAATAGTTTTCTGTGCTAATATGAGGTGAGGTGCGGTGTACATAGAATAGGAAGAAAAATTAAATTTTGACTTATATATGTGACCTTCAAAAAGTGTTCTCCAGTGGAACTTATTTTCAATAAAAACTGAATTTGAATATGGTTCAGATGGATGATATGACGAAAAAAACGTGTTCGTCTCGGAACGACCGACAGAAGTGATAACTTAAACTAAATCTAAGTTGAACTATTTAATATTGAAATTGTTTAACTTGAGAAAAGCGTAGGTTATTACTTAAATTTGATGTATATAGCGCGTGGGTTAGAGTGAGAGAGGAGGAGCCTGCCTACCGCCGCCGTATGCGTGAGAGAAAGGGAAGCCAGACAGACTGGCGCCGTAACGCGTTACGTAACGAAGGGGTTTACCCTCGCATAAGAAGTTATCACTTCAAGAGTTAATTAATACAGATAACGAAGCAGTTTTGTTCAAAATACTTCGAAGATTATATTACTATATATATATATATATATATATATATATATATATATATATATATATATATATTTCATTCATAAAGAATCAGAGATATAACAACTGAAATCTTTAATAATCAATACATACCGTTAGCCACAGAATAGGTTTAGGTGGGTCAATGAACGATACTAGATAATTATGTAGTTATATTTAATCTGTTCCGTGACAACCGGTGGACTTCTATACACAAAAGGGGTACACTGGCCTGTCGAAGCCTTGAAAGCTCTTCGAGTCAACTTGTTCCACAGCTCTAATATTAAGATATTTTCATATGGTTAGCAATCGGGCTGTACTTTCCGAGCGAATTCTACTTACCAGCGTAGAATAGAAACACTTATTTCCGAAGGTAAACATAAGATTAAAGTTATTTTACCACCGTGGCGGTATTGGAAAGAAACTCCTTTTAATGTTCGTAATCACTTATAAAGGCGTATTCGAGGAATCATGTGCACTTGCACTTAGTTCATCACAATAACACTAGTAGTTATAGTGGTTGTCCTTTTTGGATTTTCAGGAGTTGTTGTCTGCCGTCAACGAACGAGACAGGCTCGTACAGGAAATGGACGAACAGGAGAGAGCGTAAGTGCAATATGAGTTATAATTTGTTAACGGCCGGCCATCTCGACGTTTTTGCTTGCGAAATTAAATTTTAATTAACAGTCGGTCTTCTTTTCAAATACATGTATATATGTACGAGTTATATATATCTACGAAAAATATTCACATATTAGAATAATTTTTGAAAAAAAAAGGTAAAAAATGTATTTTCGGAATCTGCTGATTCAAATTTTTACATTCATTATAAAAACTCGACACTTCTACAAATTCATATTATAATACAGATAGACATATACCTAGATACAGTGTAAACTCCATGTGACGTCACTCGATTTAACGACAAACTCTCTTAAGCGTCGAAATTACTTTGCTTTGGTTGGTTTAGCTTGTCTTCCATACACTCTATATAGTGTTACACCCACTCTCAATAACGACAACAATTAAGTAATAAAAAGTACTTTTCAAGTTGCCACAATTAGTAACAACTACACAGCGTTACACTACGTTCTTTTATCTTTTATCACTTTGTTATCCTAGCCCGTAATAAACTCGACTGTCGGCACCATGCATACCGAAATTTCTATGAAATTCGTTCTTTTGTTTACAATTTGGGATTGCTTGTACGTGTACACTGTCGTTGACCTTGACTACTTAAGTAGGAGTCATGGATTATCTACATGCCTGAATATCGCAAGATATGAATAAAATAAGTAAAAAAATACAACAAAATTACTGGTGCAGTACAAGACGTCAGATAAAAATAACAGACTTCTCTCCATTTAACGACCACTCTCTATAACGCCATAAAATGCACAGTCCCTTCAGTGTCGTTATATAGAGTTTAGACTGTACTACCTACACTGTATCTAGATATTTATTTTATATAATAATAATTTTAGAAATAGTTGTACATGTAACTTATAAAATTGATTTTATCTTACAGGATAGCAGACGACGACGAGATAGAGCGGAATCTATCCCAAGTGGAAATACAAAGGAAAAACAACTGTATCCTACAATAGATTAAGTATAATATTGCGCGACAAACAAGTAGCTTCATTTCAATCTAATAACGGCAATAGTACGCCTTAACTTTGTGGCCTCTAGACTGGTCGTAGAAGGCAGCGCAATAAGTTAAATTATATGAGGAAAATCTATTGTGTTGCCATATGTGTCTGGTCAAAACTGGCCATAAGTTATGACGTGACTATACCAAGGGCATAGAAATGTGAATTGTTTTAAGTACTACGATTCCGTAGATTGACATATTTCTTTGGATAATATTTGACATTATTATGTTTTTTTTTCATTTTGACATTGACAAGTTACTGTTTTCTTAATACATCCTTAGAATACACATTTACGCTCTAAAGCCTAGTATGGACTGATGTTTTTATAAGAGTATCGATATCGATCTTTTACCGCCATTTTATCGTAAGCGACATTTGGGCATACGTTATATTTTTCGTTGCAAAAGATATTTTAAACTATTATACTGTTTTCAGACTTCCAGTTTTTATTTGGTAGGGTCTAGTCTAAATAAAACTAAAGGTCTTAGAACATAATAATAGTTTAAAATACCTTTTGCGACGAAAAATATAACGTATGTCCAAATGTCGCTTACGATAAAATAGCGGTAAACGCTCGATGTGAACCACTTTCCCATTCCTCCTGTCTGATCCTCTTATTCCACCTCTCCTATTCCATCCTCCTATCCCTTCCCTTAAAGGCTGAGCTGCTTCATAATAAAAAAAAATAGCCTCCTAAAATACTCTCTTGCAGTCCCATGCCTTACTATTCAGTCATTCGACTTACTATTAGTTAAAATTTGACATAAAAGTAATATCAATTTTCTACTAATGCTAAGGTAAAGAAAAAAAATAGTAAGATGTAAGGGAAATTATATTATTGTAACCTGTATAATAATTACAATGTTGCATGGCTTCAAAATAAAAAATAAGAAATATTTTTAATATGCTGACTGGGTGCCAATAATGGTATAAGTTACCCTACTCAGTCTGTACTAGGCTAAAAATTTGGTTGCACCAACCAAATTGAAGCTCTTTCGCAGTTGCGCTCTTGTAATGTGAAAATTTGAGTGTATCCCAGGCTAACTATATCGTAGATTTAAATTCGTTATCTAAAATATTGTTTCGACAGTAACTACGTTCAAGACGATGACAACGGTCTGAAGTAAGCCTTTCTTTGACACTGTCTGTGTGACAGATAATTTTTTGGTTAAGATTGTATATTCGTATTATTTAACACTAGATTTATGGACTGTATACTATTTTTCATTGAAGTCTGTTTTTTAAACGTATATATTGAAATGCAATTTTATTCAATACATATATTTATTAATTATTTTTGGTTATACACTTACTTACCAAATACACACTCGTTACATTTAACGCAAATTTAGTTAGATCTGTTTTCCTTACATAAACCGACTTGAGAAGATTTTTGTACCCATTAATTCACTCACTCACTCGCTCATTGACTCACTCGCTTATTGCTTCACTCACTCATTGATCCATACGCCTTACTATTGAAATTTTCACAAGTATTAAGGCAAATTAATGGATAGTAGTTGTCCACTGGAGGTGGTGAGTGGATCATTTACTTGTATACTTATATTTTTAACATAAAAAATTATTAAGCCTGACCTACATCAATAAGTTTTGCTCACTTAAAGGTTAAGGATGCAATAATATTTATCAATACCGCACTCAGCTGTGAAAGGATAAGTCCGGTATTTGTAATTGTAGTGTACTTTAGAGGCTTATGCAAGCAAAACTTACAGGTGTACGTACGGTCGTGCTAAATTATACAAACCAACCGTAAATCTAGTGTTAAATATATAATTTTAATAATACTCAATATTGTTTCCTAATATTTTATTATTTGGTTTTATTTATTTGAATAGTATAAAATATTAAAAAAAAATCGATTAATGTTTATTTTTGAAAATTTAAATCAAAACATTTTAATTTGTTGTATGAAACGATAATGAGTGTTTAATTTGTAGATATCGAAAATAATTAGTTAATATATTAATTTAAAACTTAGTTTTTGGTATATTTTGGTTTTACCAAAGAGTCATATTTTATTATTAGCGATTTAAGTTTTTTTTACGATTTATCTTAACTATGCAGAGTTATAATAAATATTTAATTGAAACTGGAAATCCCATTGATAAATGTACAGTCCTTGCTATATTGTATGACTGCTTTCAGTTAACAGGTAGCTGGTGTAGTGGAACACTTATAAACCAATAGCTGGCGCTGTGCAATAATTGAGGTCGCAAACGTTTCCCGAAACGTACAAAGAATATATACAATTTTCCAACAATAGTAGACGGGCCTCGGCCTGCGAGGCATAACATTGGCCTCGCTGGAAGATCTTTCTTTGAGACGGAGGGGCATTCCATCTCGCTCTTCCACCCTATACGGGGCAGTCTACACTGGACAATAGACTGTTTTAAATAAATAAAAAACAGATAACACTAAGCATAGATAATACAAAAATTGCTAAAAAGCGATCTGTTCCAGATAATCCCGAACAGTGATTTTTTATTTTTGCTCTTAGGATTGGTGAGACACCACGCTCTTACAGAATATCGACGGAAAACGTCTTGAGCTAATTGCGCTTCGTGCCGTTCGTTTCGTTTCGAATTTCTCTACGTATCTACTAGCGCCCATAATTCGTGCCCCTCCACTAAATACAAAATAAATACACCAGCACACGCGTGCTGTTCTTACAGTAACTCTTTCACCGTCCTATTGCTATAAGACAAGCCAAATCCTTACCGTGCTTTAAAAATCAGGTTCAAAAGTATTACTTTTTTATTGTATATAACAATTTCTAATGCTATTATCTGTAGATATAATAAGACTGTAGAGGTTGAATTTCTGTACAATGAAAAAAAAATGCTAAAAACCGAGTCAGGGGGATGTAAGAAGCGAAATAGAAGTAGTTTAGATTTTTTCAAATTTTACGTTTCTCTGTTTGTCTGTCTTTTTGTACCGGTTAATCTCCGAAATGACTGGACCGATTTAAATGAAATTTTGTATGGTGGTAGCTTATATCCCTGGTCAACATATAGGATACTTTTGATCCCGAAAAAATAAAGAGTTCCCGTGGGATAGTTAAAAAACTTTTATTACTTTAACAGCTTATTATACAACTTATGCACCTAATTAAGTATTGATATTGCCAGTATCATCATCATACAATAAAACCATTTATACATTAAAAAACAATTAGACTATATATCATCACGCTAAGGCCAACAGGAGCGGAGCACCAATGAAGAATGTTTTAAAATCGGTAGGGTTTTTTTAACTTACTTTTTTTAACTATTCCACGCGGATGAAGTCGCGGGCAGAAGCTAGTATAAGTATATGTATGTTTTTATTGACATATGTATATATATTTATTCATATGTGCTATGTTTATTTACCATTCATCATTATTTATTAACTACACCACCGTCGGTATTGAAAATCTATCAATACCCGCCAAGGGTTGCCTGGAAGAGATCGCTTCTTAGCGATAAGGACGCCCGTTGTACTGTCTTTTATCTTTTTCTACTTCTGTTTGTATGCTTTGGTGTACAATAAAGAATTATCTATCTATCTATCTCATCCTAAAGGCTGGTATCACGTGGGCCTCGCCCCTGGTGTTGCAAACATACGCGACGGGAACTACTTTGGGGGTTTACAAATTACGTCACACGAATTTCATAACTTGCATTTTCTTTGCTTTACCTCATTAATTTTGACATTATTCATTCATTTACTTTTAACTATATCTGTACTTGACATATGAATAATATTGATATTAATCAATTAAATTAATACTATATTGACGACATTTGAATCGTAAATGCTTTCCACACCTTCAATGGGTCCACACAATTCGACGGCCTCTGTGGTTGAGCGGCCTAAGCCGTTGCCGGCCTACCTCACTGCAACGCAGAGGCTCCGGGCTCGATTCCTGGTATAGTGAATTTCGGAAACTTATTTTTCCGTTATTTATTATGGTCTGGGTGTCTGGGAGTGGTAAGTTGTATATTACCCATAACACAAGCGTGACTTGCTCAATTTGGGGATACACAATATGTGTGTTTGTCTGCCGATTATTATTATTATTACATTCGAAATTTTATGTTAAACTATTTGTAATGTAACATAATAATGTGTGTGCTGTTGGTGTACCTTAAATAAATTGTAGCAACGAGAGGTAGAGGTTAAATGATACTTCAGATGGCAGAGAGTAGTATTCACTGTCGAGTTCTAATCTGAACTAATTTATTTTGGAAAGGGTAACCTTAAGTACAAATATTAACAAGTCATACAGCTAGTACAATATATAGCACAGTGTGTGAGCGGGACGGATGATGTGCGAGCGAGATAGAGCAACTATTAATATGTGCGCTCCCGCGCTGTGCTAGTCAGTAGTTCATTGTCCGCTGTGGTGACTAGACGTATGCAGCTCCCATAGAATAAATAAATAGATTTCTCGTCACCCCCAGTCCTTGTCATAGCTGGTCACATTCGCGAGAATCCCCCTCCCTAGTGTGACGTCACACATTTTGTAATGTTACGTCGAGAAATTGTGAAAATAAAACAGCAGTTCCGTGATTAGCTTCGATGCATTAGATTTTGAAATGTGACATCACGAAATTTAGGACCCTTGTCACAAAGTGCAGGAACGGAGAAAGAATACAATTTCCAGCGTTGGGGCGGCCTGTCGTAAGAGGCGATAAAAGAACCCACAGCCAGGTGGTAGGGTATTTGCCCGACTGGATGGCTACCATCCCTGGTCTGGAGTATGCCGCCATAACAGCCTTGAGTTGTGTTCCGGCATTGGTGACCAGGTTCGAGTCTCCCTTTAGAGAGCAGCATTTGTAGCACCTTTGGTGTTGCAAATGTCCATAGGCCTGTCTGCTGAACTCAAGCAATATATAGAAAAACTGTCACACTTCATCACCCTCCCCTTAACGCGTGACATGATTTATGAATAGCCCCTTTCCATCAGGTGGGACGTCTGCCTTTTTAACCAGCTTCGGTTCTTGCAATGTGATTTCCAGTTTTCTTTTAAATTTTTGGTGATACAGTAAGTACAATATGCCATAATAAGGAAGCACTCCGTTTTGTTTCCTTCGAATGTTTATTTTCTATTATTATTATTAGAATATTTTATTTTGGGAAACTGTAATTGACTTCGTACACTAGATAGTGTTTTTATTCGGGTACGATACAGTCGACTCTCGATAATTTGAAACTCAAGGGACCAGAGATAAATTTCAAATTGCCAACAGTTCAAAATAAGAAGCGTTTACTTATGGAACTTATGGAAATACATTTGTTCTTTCTTGGATTCATTTTAATAGCACAAATCAAACATTAACATGACTCATTAGCATTTGAAAGAAGACTGGAATGCCAACTTACTTATATCTATGTAAACAAACGACAGGTATGTGCATGATAAATGCTTCAAATTATAGAGAGCAGGAAAGCCCGGACTTCAAATTATCGGATGTTTTCGAACAAGATAATATTCCTTCAACTTCAAATTACCGAAGGGAACAATTAACATTGATTTTATTCAATTTATCGAGTATTTTTCCAGGGCCCGGAAATTGTTTTTCAAATTATAGACAGATTCAAATTAACGAGTGTCAAATTATCGAGAGTAGACTGTATTGGCAAACCCCATGAATTCTTATTTTTTATCTGTGGTAAAGCGATGCTTTGTGTCGATCTGGTGTGCGGCTAGCTTTATACTTTTATAATTTTAGACAACTATTCAAATTATCTTAATTAATTTATTGGAACTAGGAGGGAGAAAAATACTAAGAATGATGAGTGCCCATTTAAAATGTAACTATAAAGCTCCTCAGTCCCACATGCCTAGATGGCGCCACAGGTAGCCGCCTGTCCGACTTTATTATTTGAAAAATATTTTTCAAGAACTAAGTTTTGAAGTTTCACTGAATACATAGACTTTAGTATCTAAGTTAAAAGTAAGCGATTTTGGCATTTGTATACAGTATTGTTATATCGAGTTCAATGTCCTGAAGTTACATTGCACTGTTACTTTAGAATTTGCACAGATTTAAAGTTAGTATTTACAGGCTTAATAAAAACTAATAACAGCCCATAAATGTCGCACTGCATAGGGGAACGGACAGTATACCCGCGATGCATCGCGGTTTGGCGGGTTTGACACATCGATTATCCCGATGTGCAGGTTTCATCACGATGCTTCCCTTCACCGTCTGCGCGTGGTAATTGCAACAATATTGCACATTAGGTCAGAAAACTATCTAAGAGGTGCCTTGCTTTTCCGGCTGGGATTCGAACTTGCGTCATTTGAATTTGGGACGCGAGTACGTTAACCATCAAACCGTGGTGCTTATTGTTTAAAGGCTTAATTTATGTAAAATTAAAGAAACTATATCTTTCGTTGATCGACTATTTGTCATATACAGGATATTTCAGCAAACGGAACACCTGCCTGAAACCTTTATAGTATACCAGGAATATATCATAATTAAGATGCATTATAATTTTATTATTTAATAATAACAAAGATACAGGAGAAAAAAAAAAATTTTGGTTGTGCTTCTCCTTAACATTGTACACTAAGAATGATTGAACTTTGCACAAAACAGTTGGTAAGTTCGTTGCCCTTTAATAATGCCGCCAAACACAGACGCCGACAAAGCAACCGCGCATCCGGTTTACAGGTAGTCGGCGTTTTTATAAAGTTCAGCTGTCAGTTCGTGACCTCAACGACTTGTAAACATTGTTAAGGGGGATCCTATCAAAAGTACGTCGCTGCTGAAGTTAGTTCATGCGTTTTTTCAATACCGGATGAATAAATTAGAAAAAAAAGTATTTTCGATTTAAAATCTTTTGCTGTACATGTTCCACCTGGTTTTATGCGAAATTGTGGCGATAAGAAATGAAAGTTTAAACGGCCATAACTCTAAAACCAAATTGTTAAGAAAATTCATTTTTGTAACTGTACGCTAGTGTTATGCCCTTTCATCCATTTAAGTAGGTGTTCCGTTTGGTGAAACACCCTGTACGAGTCATAAAAACTACGTAAAGATTACTATTTAAAGAGTTACTCCCCTTATCACCATATTTCATACCGGTCTATCACATATTTTTATTTTGAATAATTAAAAAATCAAGTCTGCTCGAAATCGTATATATCGTGTATTTCTGCGCAGCTCACTACTTTTATGCGTTGAGTGTAGAAAAATTCTGAATGTAAATGCACTTTTACCTTTAAAGCTTACTTACATTGATTCAACTACTAATTACAAATTCGAAAGGAGCCAGTGCTGACTTCATACTGGCATCGTGTAAATTGATTTGAAGTCAGTACAGCGCTACCAAGTCATTTCTGACTTCAATATTTCCGATTGAATATTTTGAAGTCAGTCCGCTCCCTTAGTCAGTAGCTGGATCAATGTGAATCGGCCTTTATAGCTATAGTTAGCGAGAGGTCAACATGGCAATCGGGGTATGAGGTGAGTCGTAGAGGGGGGAGGTCTCTAGTGCTGCACGAGTCTGCATCGACTGCATTTATCGATTTCGATCTCGTTGACAATGTTGCTTGTATAATAAATAATTGTATGTTGAAAATAACTCCGTTTGCCTCTTCATCACGTGTTAAAAGAAAATAACCAAGACTCTATTCTCAAACACGAAAAGTAGCCTGAAAAGTATTAGAAAAATGTGACATTGAGCGGAAAAAAATAATTGTTATAAATATCCCATCAATCAAGACACTACGTATGACTGTGTTTAAAAATAGTACTTGCAATAAAATATTGATAATAATTTTATTCTAATTTTGAAAACATATCGATATCGACTACATGGTATGTGTTGTCACATCACCAGAAAATTGCCATGTCGATCTGTCACCAACTATAGTTGTACGGCAAACTTCACCCATACCACAGACGGTTTTTATCTAAATAAAGTTTCAAATGATAAAACATCAATGACAGAGAGGAATGTAGGGCCATCTAACTGTGGAATTTAGGAGTTTTTTCTTGGGCCACTGTCGTTATTAGGTCTCTTCCATGTCAGAACAAACCTTTTCAGTCTAGTACCAGAATAACGTGTTTGTGTTATTATTCGTATGTAGATATGATTTTTATAAAAGGTAGTTATTGTAGTTTGTTTGTAAATATTAGTTTTTAATTATTTATTTTCTATAATAAAATATATAAACCAATAATTAATCTTGCCTCTCCAATTTTAACAACAATGTTATAGAGTTGGGCACGGATCTTGAGAGGTCGGCGGATACTATCCGTGCAGGAACGGAGAAAGAATACAATTACTTTGTAAGAGGCGTCAATAACACCCCACAGCCAGGTGGTAGATATTTGCCCGACTAGATGGCTACCACCTCTGGTCTAGAGTATGCCGCCTTAACAACCTTGAGTTGTATTCCGGCATTAGTGGCCAGATTCCAGTCCCCATTTAGAGAGCGGCAGCATATTGGTAGCACCTTTTATGTTGTCTACTGAACTTGTGATTTTTTTTAGTAGGGATCGCATTTCTTACTTATCGTAGCTAATGTGACTGGATTTATCGACATATCGATAATACATATTATGCTTTTTTCTCTTCATTCGAAATGGACAATGTCTCGTCGAAGTACGAGAAAAAAGAACCGGATTTTCACTGCATAGGCGAAAGTGACTGCTCAAGAGCCGTGCCGGGTACTATAATGTAGTTGGTCTACGCCAAACTTAATGACAGTTCGAAATCAACTTGGCTATTTAAAAATAGATTTTATTTAAAAAACTGTCGTTTGCTTAGGCTAACCAATGTTTGGCATGGGCTATCATATTTTTTACATAAATAGTTATATAATTAAATAATTCAGTGATTAAATTGTCTTTTTTCTAGCAATAAAATTGATTTTAACGGGATATCATTTTAATATATAATATTGGATATATTAGGTAGTTCTGTATTTACTTTAGTCATTATCGGACAAGAACTTACTTTTCTCATTTTTTGGATTTCAAAATTAAACTAATAAATATTGCAAGTTAAGTAAAAGCTTGTAATGAAAATGATTTTTTTTGTATTAGATCTTCTGTAATATTTAATATTTTGTTCAATAAGGTTTGCTTTACAATTAATTTGTATATTTGTGGTCGTTTGACCTAAGATACAAAAATATTGAAAGGGCAACTTCATTGCATATGCAAATTTATTAGGTTATTTTAAAATGTATAGGGAGATTTTTCTAAATAAAGTATTGAATTAATTAAAACTAAGATTTTAACGGTTTTAAACGTGGCGTTTTTTTACTTTTATTTTGGACGTTTCGGCCACTTTTCAGTAGCCGTGATCAGGGAAGACAAAGATGTTTTAAGTCTTATTTGAACGAGATGTTTTCCGTTATCATCATGGCTACTGAAAAGTGGGCAAAACGTCGAAATAAAAAAAAACCGCGCTTCGTGAATTTGACATTTTAATAAGAAAAAATATTAAAGTAACCCAATATATAGTTTATGCAATTGACATTTTAATATTTCTTTATCTTAATTTAAAATACCATGAATTTACAAAGAGTGTGTATCTACATTTGGTCTGTAAACGTGTGTACCGTACCATACGTAGTTATCGTCCCTTAATAATTGTGAAAACTTTCTCTGGGTTAATTAATTTGGTTATATAAACGAACAAAGTATTAAAATTGTATTCGGCAGGTGCTAAATGTATTTCTACTATCGTATTCATTCTTAATAATGTGCAATTTTTACATGATACCTATCAAATATCGCTTTTCATTGGATCGGTTGTTGTATATATGATTAGATTTAATACGTTTACTTGATTATTTTAAATTTAATATGAATACATACACGATAAATAATGAATGAAATAATTTGCTAATTTAAGTATAAAGAACGAAGAATGAACTTGTAAGCTTTTAAGGTGAAACTTATATGAACATAGCATTTGTTTTAGCGATTAGTACACATAATAAAAGAAAATACTGCGTTTAAAACCGTTAAAACGTAATTTTATTACATGAACATATTGTATCTCCATGTTTCTAAGAAATATATGATTTTGATATTTTGCAAAATCATGACTCGTTTAAACGCTTGTCTTTTATAGTAATTCTTTTAATTCGACTATCGCTGTGGTTTGGTACAAGTTCCTAACATTGTAAATTTCTTAATGGTCCGTGATACTATGGTCTGGGTGTCTAGGATCGGCCTGAGAGTGGACAGTTATATATTACCTATAATACAATTATCCAATTATAACTTGCTTAGCTTGGGGATATGTGTGTTTGTTTGCTTAGTATTATGATAAATTTAAATCATATAGAAAACAATGAAGTCTGCTTTCTACCAAGGTGAAGAGAAGCCATGGTTATTATTTTAACTTTAATTTAGAATAATCAAGTAACAACGATCTTGTATAAGGGAATAAGGCTATAATGCGTATTATTACATGAATATATTCTATTATTAGGCTTCATCGATGTTTAATCATATTGCTATATAATTTATTGTACTTCACGTCAGACTTGATGGCCTCTAAATTAGCTGCGAAAGTCTAGGCCGTAACTGAAATTGAATCACTTGTCATTAATATTGAGCAGCTACGATCGGCATCCTGTATCCTGTGTGTAGCTGACTTCACTTTACGAGTCCGAACTCGGTCCTTCTATTAATGGTATAAGCTCGTTACACTTTTCTGACACAGGTTTGCACCACCAGTCCGCTCTTGCTATCATAGGAAGTGTCAATTAAAACTTTCAACCAACCATTTTTCAATTTCTTGAGATTGAGAAGGAACTCATTAGTACTTTTAATTTGTAACTAGTTTAAGTGAAACAAAAATAAGAGGTCAATAAAATTAGGGGTCGATTGAAAGCTTCAATTGACATTTTCTATAAAAATACCAACGGATTGGTGGTGCCACGGTGCCACCTGTGTTTATAGAACGACTGTCATTTATTAATATTCTTTTCCCTTGATGCTTACTATCTGTATATTTACCTTACCATTGGTTGAAAATTTACATAACTCGTATGGAATTTATGTCTAATTTTAACCAGCTGTAACGCAGATGAATGACAAGACGAGCAAGACATAGCAACCGGCTGTAAATGAGGCCATAAAGTTCGTTCGACTATTATCAGATTTTTAGGGCTTACTAACCATTCAGTTGCTTTACAATACGATCAAAACTTATATACGTCCTTGAAGTTCGTACACATCATAGTGTAGAACACAGTTATAAAGTGCACAGACGAAGCTGAGAGGAGTGTTGCGCTCTCACTCGGCCGCTATCCGGACTTGCATGCCATCTCTTTTACACAACACACCGTAAGGTGTAATAGACGTTAAGATCTGACTGGGTCTGAATAAACTTACAGAAATTACTACACTCGAAGCGCATTTTAATTTTGCGCGTACTGTTGTACTACTTGTTAAAATTTGACAAAAGCTCCAAGTGATGTCAAATTTCTACCAAGGCTAAGGTAAATGAATGTGTATATAAGATATATAAACCATATATGAGGCTAAAACTATCATCTCTATTATATATAATATAAATTGATTGATGCGGTAATTTACGATGATCTATTTGTCATAAATGCGTCAGAAAAATTGTTTCAAACCATCATTAAATAACGTAATTATTAAACTTCTTAAAGATTACTAATTAAAGGTTGACTCTCGTTATCACCATATTTTATACCGGTCTATCAGACATTTTTATTTTGAATAATTAAAAAATCAAGTCTTTGCTCGAAATCGTATATAACGTGCATTTCTGTGCAGCTCGCTGCTTTTATGCGTTCAGTATAGAAAAATTGTGAAGGTGAAGTGTGTAAATGCGCTTTTATTATTAAAGCTGATTTACATTGATCCAGCTACTGACCTCAAATTCGAAGGAAGCCAGTGCTAACTTTATACTGGCATCGTGTAAATTCAATTGAAGTCAGTAAAGCGCTACCAAATTTGTCTGACTTTAATATTCCCAATTGAATATTTTGAAGTGAGTCCGCTCCCTTAGTCAGCTGGATCAATGTAAATCAGCCTTATAGCTACAGTTAGCGAAAGGTCGACATGTCAATTGGGGTATGAGGTGAGTCGTAGAGGGGGGAGGTCTCTAGTGCTGCACGAGTCCACATCGACTGCATTTATCGATTTCGCTGACAATTTGGCTTGTATAAGCGTTTTTTTCCACCAGAGTTGTGCTATCCTATGCTGCGAGAATGTAAAAGCTAAGTTACGAAACTATGTGACCATTTCCACTGATGCTAAGCTATGTAGTAGAGAGAGAGTAAGATGTGCGGGGAAGATGCGCAGCTCTAGTAATGCGATAGTATCGACAATAGGTAAAGCACGCATCCATAGCACGCGTCCTTCTATATAAAAAACGTAGCTAGTTGAATCGGTTTTCACCACTGCTATGCTATGTAGACCAATGAATATGATTGGTGGATATTAAACGCATCCATAGCAATGTTGCATAGCACATCTCTGGTGGAAAGGTAGCCTAATAATAATAACATTTTATTCATGTCATGTCATTATTATAACTTTAATAACATTTTTCTTTCCTTTTATTGTGTCTTGGTCTTATTGAGTATGCACTGCTTGCTACAACTCCATTAATTCTTCAAAAAGTAATTCTGTAACATACTTCTGTATAAAACTTATTAAAAAAAGACAACTTGAGATATAAATAGAATAAGAAACTTAAAGAAAAACAATATTTAGCTAGACGCGTTGCTGGGGAGTTTGTTGCCGCTTCTTCTCCTTAACAGCAATAACACGTTGCGAGGCGGTGTACATAGAATAGGAAGAAAAAATAAATTTTAACTTATATATATTACCTTCAAAAAGTGTTCTCCAGTGGAACTTATTTTGAATAAAAAACTTTGAATTTGAATTTAATAGCTGTCTATTGAAAATGACTTCCGTTGCCTCTTACCTCTTGTCACGTGCTTAAATTAAAAAAAAACAATAATCCACTTTCAAGTACTTGAACTAGCCAGGTAAATATTATAAATATCCTGTCAATCAGACACTGGATATTTAAAAATATTACATAAAATAAAAAGTTGGTAATAATTTTACGATCATTTTGTTGCGTACCAATCAAAATATCAACATGGACTACTTGCAGCGCATTCCATTAGTAGCTCACAACGCCCAAAATGCTCCGTTAGCCGTTCCACAAGGCGACCGCGGTCGTTGTGGTCGTGGCGAAAACGTCACTAATGACGTCATCATTTTCGATCACACAACGCTCACAACGACCCATGTCAAGAGGTGGGTCGAATAACCTTTCCACTTGGGTTTACGGTTGAAACGCCGGCAAGCGAATGGAACGGGAAAAATCGCGGCCGTGAACACGTTGTGAGTCTCTAATGAACGTAGCCTTGGTATGTTAAATAACATCGCTAAAATGTTGCCATTTTGATCTGTCGCGAACTTCAGTTCAATCGACTCGTAATTTGATAACTAATAATGTTTAACGTCCTAAATTGGCAGTAGACTGGTTCGCACGTCCTGGGATCCCAAGTCTCTTGTTATAATAGTTGAAGAATGGTTGTACACTAGCAATCAGTGATTGCTTTTACATACTAAGACAACCATTATGTTGCTATTATAATGAATTGAACGATTATTGTGACACTGTTGTAATAGCAATCTTGGGGTCAAAGTCGCACTCCAAGAACAACTTTGGCCGGTTTCCCGTATCTTCCTGTCTATTCTCTTACTATGCTATTGGTAGAAAATTGATATTACTTGAACGGAGTTTAATTTAAAAAGTAGCAACGTTACATTACATACAGTTTTTAATGACCCCTGGAATGTCGGACTAATTTTTCGTAAAATGAGGTAAACAATAAAAATTAATATTTATAAAAGAATAAAACAGTTTTCAGTTGAATCCTTCATTATATTTCACAGGAAATGTAACTAGTGGCGAAATTCGGGATTTTACCATTACCCAAAAGTGAGCACACAAGATAATGCAAAATGCGTATCTAAAAAGTTTACGACACGCACGGTTGTGTCGCTGATATTCTAGGTTTAAAGCGCTTATTCGCTTCGGGAAAATTTACTGACTTTTATCCCGAAAACTATCCCATTTTGCAGGATCAAAACTATTCATGTCCATTTTCGGTATTGAGACTATATATATACTCCTTGCGCCCACGGTCCTTAAAAAAGTACTTCAATGAAATAGTAAATAAAGCCCAACACCAAATCCAATTTCGTCAAATGAACGCCCACTCTTAAGTACCCCAACTTTAACCATTGCTACTAATTCCAAATTACCACCTTTTTATAAAGTGATGTCGCCGAACGTATGTTCGAGGATTTTATTTGTGAAGCAACAGTGCCAACTGAAACAAAAGAAATTTGTCTTTCTTGACTTAACATCGAACAAGATCGTTGAGTGTGAAAATAAATCTTAATGTATTCATGAAATCTTTACGATTTGTGTTGATATGCTTATCAAAAATAGGTGCTTATATACTATATTTGCTGTTTACATCAAAAATATGGATCTGAGATATAGTGAAGATTATCTTAGATTTAAGACCTTTTAAATAGACCTTTGGGTTGATAAGGACCATCATGATTGTTTCGAATGTTTTAAATAAATAATAATAAAATAAATGTTTCTATTAATTTTAAAGGATTTTTTGTTTATTAAGATTATTAAATTAGTTTTATTTCATTTTTGATTTCTTGAAGGTAGATGGAAAAAAATGATGTAAATATTTGTTGTTTTAAGTTTAGTCCTTTTGACCCAAAGGCCTACCAAAAGGTATTTTTTGTCCTTTTTCCTTCTCGTTCACCTGGTACAAGAGAAAAAATCATACTTGTGAGATTACTGTAAGGTACAATTTTTAAAGTTCAAAGTCTTGGGTTTTCACCATTGAAACCTTTTTTAAGTACTTTGGGCTTTTAGTTCTTGAAGGCGTTGAAAAACCTGGGCGTCAGGAGGATATACCAAATTTGCGCAAACACGATCATGTTGTTTTTCCGCGAAAGCATAACATACATACACTTGTTATTTTCGTATTTATAATGTTTAGAATGAATTTTAACCAATAGTAAGATAACTGATTGTACGATAAGAACCGGCTATTTATCAAGGTATTTCGCAAGTGTCTGGTAGTCCGAACTGCGATTTTAATTAATTAAAAGTGAAGTGTTTTGAAAAATTGTTCCAAAATTTCGCGTTATTATGTTATAGAATTTGTGTTATAATTAACATTGTAGTCTCACAGTAGTGGAGTGCAAATGGTATATTTAAGATCACGCCATAGTCGTTTTTATTACATTGTAATTATGCCTATTTATTGTAATATTAGATAGTAAATATGGACGGTAATAAAGTGATATTGTAATGTATTTTGTTTTATTTATTCTGTTGGAGTTTGTTTGCATATGATTAACCGCCTCTTGCCACCGTCGTTCTTCTTCTTCCGTCTTCTTTTTTGACTCCATGACAAGAATGATTTATGGTTGTACCTAGTTTACGGGTCAAACACAAAAAAGTTTTACAGGAGAAGACTACAAATGTTGGAACAATATGTTTATATGTTTCGATTCGCAAACATGGCCTGCTATATGAAAAGTTGTTTAATTTTTACATGTTTCTATAATAAAAAAAATATATTTTTTGTTATTGGATCATATTACAACGTCTACCAAACTGAGGTATTCCGTATCTGAACAGTCTACAGTAAGAGACATTTTGGTTTAAACGAGAGCAATAAAAAAATAATTTGTTTGTTAAAATATAAAAGACTGTCAAATCTAACATACCCATAACATAATCTTATATAATAATAAAAAAATACATGAACAAATAATGTACATATGGAATTTGTGTAACTTAAACGCTTTATCTTCCGTTTTTGTGTATGACCCTTATGTTATCTTACATGAAACGTATTTTGCTACAGAATACAAATATTTTTGCATAAAAGGAGATACAAAATTGAATTTGTTTCTTAATAATCTATATTTTCATTACGAAGTCGTGGTTAACGCATTCGTGTCTCAATTAACACGGGTTTGAATCCTGAACGGAAATAACGCACTACTTAGTTTTTCTGTTATTGCTGAAGCACAGTAGACAGGCTAACGGCCCAACTGTGATGGAAAGTGGTTACCGTGGCCTATGGACATTAGCAATATCAGAGGTGCTGCCTTGAAGGAGAAACTAGAACCTGGCCACTGATGCCGGAACACGACTCAAAGTTGTTATGGCGGCATACTCTAGACCAGGGATGGTATCCATCCAGTCGGGCAAATGCCCTACCACCTGGCAAGTATTCTGTTCTAGTGTGCATATAGTTACAATTACCACGAGAAGAAATTAGCAAGGAAATGAGTTATCAGGTATACTGCACATCGGTTGCATCATATTCGCTATTAGCTTCTTAGAGAGTTCTCTTCTTATCTTCATACCCGCTCGACAAAGAGCAATTTTCACCTTCATTGCCGTCTACAGGGTGCAATGCAGAGGTAGTAATAATTAGTGAAGACCTTTTTAGAATAGGTTAGTTGACAGCCAAGTCAATTTAGAGTTTGCTTATTAACTTGCAAAACCCCGAAACAAATTGTGACTGTAAAGAGTCAAATAGGTGTTATAGTTTAATTTAAACATTACTTAAAATTACTTTGTGTTATTTCAAATTTATGATGATGACATTGTATTTAAACGCACGCTCTTTTATATGAACAAACATTGATTCAGATTTTTTTGTGATATATATACATACATATATAATAATTATAATAACAGCCCATAAATGTCTCACTGCTGGGCTCGGGCCTCCCGCTATAGGGGGACGCATAGTATACCCGCCACGCTTGTCCAAGGCGGCTTGGCAGGTTAGACACATCGGTTATCTCGATGTGCAGGTTGCATCACGATGTTTTCCTTCACCGTTGTTAGCACGTGGTAATTGTAACAATATGCACATTAGGTCAGAAAACTACCAAGAGGTGCATGCGTTAGCCATTACGCTAACACGACTTACATACACACACACACACACACACATATATATATATATATATATATATATATGTGTGTGTGTTGGTGAAATTTGGCTCCTTTTACGTGCATAAAAATATGAGGTCATAATTTTGTACACTTATGCAAAATGTGAGACGAAGGCGTAAGTTGATAAAATGACTTGACTGTCGTCTACCCTATTATAATAAAAACGTTTATTCATATTAAACTGTTTATTTCGTTTTAATCGTTGTACAAGCACCTATAATAACATTAATTACAAAATAAAACAATTTTAACTTAATGATATATTAACTTACCGTTTATTAATTAATCTCTATTAAATTATATGTTGTACTGGAAGAACCATGTTAAAATATTATTAAATATATGAATGTGAAATAGAGTTGTTTGTGTACATTTTACGGTCTTGTATATTATCCTATTTTGATGAAGTTTAGTATACGAGTTCAATGATCTGCGGCCTGCAATAAACATTCATGAGTTACTGTAGTACGTTGTAAATGTTACACAGAGGAATGCCAGAGGGCGCCCCTGTCGAGTATTTATTTTATAATAGCATACGGTACGTGATTATTGGGCCCCAAGGCCCTAATTCTGCTAATTGAAATATCATGGCGATGCGAAGATATTCAAAGTAGGTACGATTCCATTGCGATAGTGTAAATACCTCATATTCTACTAAATCCATAATATCTTTTCGCTATCGTAGCGGCTAAAACATAGTAGAAAAAAATGGTATGTATGGTATTTCTTTTATAAATATTTATAAAGAAGAGTGACACGCTATTAACTCGTCATAATCGCCGGACACTGTCGTCTCAATCGTAGGTTTGCCTGATTTCGGTATTCTATTAATTCGAACTGCGAGCCCGTGGCATGTCACTCTGTCTTTATAAATATTTATAAGCGAAAACGCTCGAAGGATCCCTTTGTATCCAGCGAGGTAATGCTGCCAGCCTTCTAGGTACAATGCCCAGCGACTGTGGTCTGGTGGGGCTGGACGGGCTTTAGTTTTATATACTATTGTATATATATTTAAAACGTGGTAGCGTAATGGCTAACGCATGCACCACTTGGCAGTTTTCTGACCTAATGTCCATATTGGTACAATTACCACGTGCTAACAACGGTGAAGGAAAACATCGTGATGCAACCTGCACATCGAGATAAACGATGTGTCAAACCTGCCAAGCCGCCTTGGACAAGCGTGGCGGGTATACTTTCCGTTCCCCTATAGAGGGAGGCCCGAGCCCAGCAGTAGGACATTTATGGGCCGCTAGTATATATATATTTATTTATTATATATATTTTTAAGTTACTTTTATTTATAGGATTGTTTAATTTTCAGTGTTACAATTAAAGAAAAATTAGTTTTGATTTGTGATATTGGCAGATACGTCACTACTGAATCAATGAATGGCCCGGTACAAATCAGCCTAGTTGCCAAAGTGAAAACTCGCGTAATAAATGTTTAAAATTTTCGATAGCTTATTCAATTTCTACTATTATTCTGCCGCGACGATATAGAGAAGATATTATGGATTTAGTGGAATATGAATTTATGACCCTATCGCAATGGAATTGTACTTTAGCAGAATTGGACCCTAGGTCTGCTACTACAATTGAGTCAGAATGGTTGTCTATCTATCCAGGTGATAGATGTATACCCACTGAAATAGAACGTAATAAAAATCTGATAAGTTAAATTTTTATATAATAAACAAAAATACTAGGTAATTAGATTGTTGCAAACGTTAAAAATCTGCATTTTGTATTTATTACATAATTTCATAAAGATAGGTGCACACTGACGGTACGTAATGACATATCGTAGAACATAATAGCACAACTGCGGTTATTTATTTATTTAATTTGTCTGGGAAACATATAATAATTAATATTCTCAAATATAAAACACAAAATTAATACATATATCAATGAAGTTTCCACTAAAAAATATGTTATATAATAAATATTGACTCGAACAGTTAATTACAAAACAAAAAAAAACATATGTTGCAATTATACGAGTATTACATAAAATGTCAATTTAATTTACATGAGGTCAATATTGAACAAAAAAAATAACCACAATAATTACTAATGAAATAGAGATAAAAAAAGGAAAGTATAAAAAAAGTTTGTCATTCAGATTATAATATATATATTCAGATTCAGGCTTTCAGATTATAAATTGTCTAAGTAGGGCTTTACACCCGTAAGTTTATAATGCATAAGCCGCCAAAGCTAAGCGTGTAATACGAGTTGTCAATACTGGACTCAGCTGTGAAGAGATGAGTCCATTATTGACTATCGTAGTAGCTTTAAGGCGCGTCTCTGCTAAAATTGTTGCCAACTACTATATTTCCAACTGTTTGCAACTTTACAAAAATCACCAACTTTTGTTTCCATTGTGTCTCCACCGAATTGTACAATACATTTGAGAGACATTTCAGTTGACAATTAGTGGTCTCTACAGGTATCGTTGGTGACATGTATTTGAACGACGATGATATTGTACAGGCAGCGGTTTCTGTTTCCAACTTTACCAGATGGGAGGGTATTTGCCCGACTGGATGACTACCACCCCTGGTCTAAAGTAGGTTGCCATAACAACCTTGTGTTCCGGCATCAGTGGCCAGGTTCCAGTCTCCTCTTAAGAGATCAACAGCGCATTTGTAGCATCTTTGGTGTTACAAATGTCTATAGGCAATGGTAACCGCTTTCCGTCAGATGGGCCGCCTGCCTGTCTACTGAACACTGCAATAAAAAAAACTAATGTTCTTTTGATGTTACCACCGAAAATGGAGACACGGTTCTCAACATTTATTTCCAATTTTTGTTGGCAACACGAGGTTATTTACGAAACATTTGTCACCAACATGCGTTGATAATACAAAAGTTATCAATTTTTCTTTGGTGGAGACCCAGCTTTAGCGGTTTACGCAAGTAATACTAAAAAAAATACGGTTCTCAAACACCTACGAGTACCTATTATTTATTTCGAACAAATACCTCAAGTGTCTGAAACTGGCAGTTTATGTGGGGGAACAAGTCCGTAGTCAAGCCCGTTCCTGCTCCCTCTCGGTGAAAGGAGTAAGTAGGTCCAAATAATAACTTAAGGGATCACAATAATATGCACGACAATAAAGTATTTTACTGAAATAAAAAAAAATCGTATCGTCAGTGGAAACCATGCTTTATAAATCCACTTATAATTTGAATGCTAAAGTCCATGCCAAACTATATCGCTTCTTCAGGTTAGCTTAATTACACATTATCTAAGTATACATTGTTTGTCCTTAAAATATCATTTTTGTCTGTACATCACTAACGCTGTTTTGCAATCAGTTACACTGTTTAATGTTGTTTAAACGTCTTAAGAAAACTTAAGGAACATCAAAACTTAGATTAGAGAAAATATTTTAAAACATTTTCTACTTTAATATCTAAACTTTAATTAAAATTTTATTCAAAAATAAAAAAAACAAGATACAGTTTTGTATATCTGTCCAACTTAGATATTAAAGTAGAAAGTATTTTAAAACAAATTATTTTAAAACATCTTTTACTTTAATATCTAAACTTTAATTAAATTTTTATTTAAAAATATAAAAAAAACAAGATATAGTTTTGTATATCTATCCAACTTAGATATTAAAGTAGAAAATATTTTAAAACAAATTATTTTAAAACATTTTCTACTTTATTATTTAAATTTTAATTAAAATTTTATTCAAAAATTTAAAAAAACAAGGTATAGTTTTGTATATTTGTCCGTTAGTAAGAAATTTTTCCACTGCGGTCATTTCACCGTAGCGTTGTGACTTCGCCCTGATTAAACAGCGACAAGTTTGACACGACCTATAATTAATATATCTTACTTAAAGCACTTTGGGGCTTTTAATACCATGTACATTGTTTATTTAGTTTATTAAAATCTTACCTTTAAAACAAACCGTTACTAAACAAAAATATCAAACTATATCCGAGAGCTAAAAGAAATAATTACTCAATACTTTTCTTGTATGCTTGTGTTTATGTATATAAGTAAGAAGCCATGACAGCGAAACTTCCTTCGCATTGATGATGTTTTTCATTGAAATGTAAGCTTACCGTTTCCAGAATAAATGAGTTCACTTCAGTTCTCATGAGCACTCGACAGTGAATTCTACTATCTAGGGATGTGAGACTAATGGAAAAGAATCGATTAAATAAAAATCGATTTTTCTTTATTCAAAATTAATTGATTTGTCAAGAATCGATTTTATTAAAAATAAATAATCGATTTCGGCGAAAAAATATATGTTTTGTATTATTTAAAAGTACATGCTTTTCATATTCCAATAATAAACCTGACAGATTCATATTAACAATTTATCAGATTAAAAATCAAATAAAATTATATGAATAAAAAATAACCAATTCAAAACTAAAATTCAAAGGCAATGTTCCTTTAAAATTTCAAGGTAAGGAATTAGGAAACCAAATAGCATTATTGATACCAATTTTGGTATTATTATTGACTATTAAACGTTTTATTTATTATAATAAAAATGAAATGATGAGCATCCCAACAAAATGACAAACTTATTGACTCAAAAACTAAACTAAAATACAAATCTTTCGTTAATCTTCAAGTTTAAACAATAAAATAATTATTATTGTCACAAATGTCACATAGATACGAGATGTTTGTGAAAATCGATTTAAACACGTAATTTATATAATCGATTTACTCAAAATCAATTATAAGAAAATAATAATCGATTTAAATAAAAATCGATTATTTTTTAACATCCCTACTACTATCTACCATCTGAAGTATTATTTAACCTCCACCTCTCTCTGCTGCAAAAACATTTTAATTATTTTTCAAATGATAATTAATTACATTAAAATATTATCCGCCAATAAGTGTACAAAGTTAGGAACGCGGTCGAACTATAGTATATTTTTATAAACGGTTTTAACGCCATCTACCATTTTATACGAAAAGTGAAAAAGCTGATTATATAGCGTATGTAATTTTAAGATCGACGGCGCTTATAACGCAATTCTTGAAAATAAAATTTGACTAGTAACGATTTGTGTTTATAGATTTTCAAATATTATCCTAGATGACTAAGACATGATTGATTGCATTGCAGAACAAAATAGTTAATTTTAAGAATATACATATATCGAAGAAATCACTGTTATTCTTGAAAATTTCTGGCCAGCAGATATTATTTTTCACAATACCATATATATATATATATATTGCTTTTTCTAATTTCCAATTACTATATAGGACTTTTGATTCATAATTTTATTCTTATGTAAGATATAATTAATATAATTTTTACATTATATACTTAAAATAAATTTATTAGTATTTACAACAATTGAAAAATTGGAAGTGTACAATATAACTAAGCCTAATATTATGATCTATTTAATACTTTATAAAGTAGTCGTGAAGATAACGACTGTTATTAAAATGTTTATTTTTGTCAATTACAAAATTTAATAATCATGTATTGTAATTTCAGCCCTCGTTCACGTCCACGACAGTAAGCAGTGAATTGGCGAGTTAAGTGAGCATGTAAACACAATTATGTTGAACATGCCCATGCCCACTTCCCTGCTTACTGCTGTAGAAGTTGGTTTAATGTAAACGAGGTACTACAATTTATCGCGAGTAATTTTCAAAACGAATATGATAAATAAGTAAATGGCCTAACATGTAATAATATAAGGCTCTAATTACTACAATCAGTTCCTATATCTTACTATCCTTTGTTTATTTGCCTTATTACTGTAGCATACACATCCAAAAGGACGGCATATTTTGGGAAGATACTCCGATTCTCGTTTTCTAAATATTATTAACTAGCTGTGCCCGCGACGTCGTCCGCGTGGAATTTGTTTTCAAGACCCCCCGATTTTTAAACATTCTTCATTGGTGCTCCGCTCTTATTAGTCTTAGCGTGATGATATATAGCCTTCCTCGATAAATGGGATATCTAACATTGAAAGAATTTTTCAAATCGGACCTGTAGTTCCTGAGATTAGCGCGTTCAATCAAACAAACAAAGTCTTCAGCTTTAGATTAATTCGTTGCACACGCGTGTAGTGTGATTCGTAGTGTCTACCGACTCACAGGCAGCTCTCGACTTTGGCGGATAAGGTTATGCTAGACAACCAAAAAATTGGTGGTTCGATACCGCTAGAGCCGCGACACACGAACATCGATTATTCGAATAATAGTAAACATATATCTAAACGAAACAACTACTGTTTAAAATTGGACGCAAACTTCGTACAAGTGCTGTCAATTATCTACCAATGGTAAGATAAGAATGGATAGTTAGATATAAAAACCCGATATAAGAAGATTTTTTGACCTTTTCGAGATTTATGTAATGCTCCTAAAAACTACCTACAAAAATGGCAGTAAAAATTTCGTCATATAAATTTTGTTTTGAAAATTACTCAAGTTGATGAATACGATACACATTCACTTATAACTTGACATAATTATTTTAATAGGTATTAATAAATGGTTTAATTGGTCTTGGATTAGTTAATTAGTGTTTAATGTTACGCTCTCGTGTGGTTGTTAGTTGTGACTGGAGGCGCTTCAGGTTCTTCAGCCGCAGCTTCCGCCTTCAATTTTCTGAATTTTCCTGATATAAAAAAGAATTATGTACTTTGACTCGCCTTAAATGTCTCTCTCTCTCGCCCCTTTGTATAATACTTTCTGTACGGACTATTAAATTGTACTTTAATTTCTTCGATCAGATGACTGTAGTTACTAGTAAAACAAACATGTATGCTACCAAATTATATTAGCGACTGCTTGCGGTGGGGGGGTTACGTATTCATTTATAGTAATCCATTTTTTGGTACAAAATTGCACTAACACTAACAATTCACGAAGGCGAGTAGGCACTAGTTGTGGTAAACACCCACAGTACGCGCAAAACTTAAACGCGTATCAAGTGAAGTTAGTTCCGTAAGTTTGCACGGGTCCATTATTACACTTTATGGTGTGTTGTGTGAAAGAGATGACATACAAGTTCGAAAAGCGGCCGAGCGAAGACGCAACAGTCTCGCCTCGCAGCTCCGTCTGTGAACCTTATAACAGTGTACTGTGCTATGGTGCCTAGGAACTTCGCGGACGCATTTAAGTTCTGCTCGTACTATAAGTCTAAAGTACAGAAGAATTGTGTGGCGTTCTGAGAACGCATCGATAGTATAAAGCGGACTTGATATGACCACAAATCTATGACCGACATAGTGACGTTTGTGATTCTTTATTAATAGACACAGACGTATTCAGCTATGAATACAAAGTGAAATAAAATTCTTAAATGCCATACAGATAGTGCTTATTTTGTACTTTAGTTATCTTAAAAGAAGCAACTTGGATCCTAATATTATAACTAGGGATTTCTCTAAACCCTAGTATATTTTGAGAGCAAGCTTTCATATACGTCACATGGCATTAACTCTTTATCTAGGCGCTATTCGCCCCGGAAAATCCACTCAATTTTATCCTGGAAATTATACCAATTTCCGAAATATAAAGGTCCTTTTTTAATGAAAGCATCATAGACAATCAGACGGATAGAGTTACTTTCGCATTTACAAAATTGTGGATGGATCTCATCTACTCACTTGCTATCTTGACCATGATGACTCCCCACCAGATAGACCATCCCCAACCGACTAGGCAGAACAAGACCGTGAATAGTTGACCGCAACCAACTAACAAGTTGATCACGAACGAACCTAGAAAATTAGAAAATTGTTTGCGTTACACTTAAAGACTCGCCTATGGACATTTGCAATACCAAAGGTGCTTCTAATTTGTTGCCATAACCGTAACCTGCGCAAGGATACCAGGGTGGTAGCCATCCAGACCAGCCATTGTTCTACCACCGGGTTGCGGGTCATTTTATCATCTCTTACAATCTGCCACAGGAATTAGTGTTCTTTCTCCGTATCTGAACAGATAGGTAGTTTTTAGTTCAACATCTTCCAATTGATCAATATACCTGGATTTAAACAAGTCTCTACTTTTATTATCTCCCTGTGACAGATGCATGATTCTAATAACTACGCTCTAACGGTGCAGGAGAGCATCTTGAGGACTATAACAACGTTGAACATAGGACATTATCCCTTAAGGGCTTGTATACAGAAAACCGACAACTTTAACTCATTTGGTTGTTCTGTTTGCAATATTGTTACGAGTCCCGAGACTAGAATTAAAATGCCGTTAGAAATACTATAGAGTTACAAATATAACCGAACACAACAAGCCCAAACGTAATGCAGAAGATCGTAATTCAATAACACGCGCAAAGTCCGTCACTAAATAGATTACCGAATGTACACAAGTCTAGCTTCGCTCGTGGTTATCGCTCGACTCACTCTTCCCCAATCGGGCCATTGCTTTATATCGCACAAATACAATATGTCCGCCCGGCAGAGTGGACCGAATTTCCTAGAATCGTAATCCGCACACCTGGCTAATTATGCCTGCAAACAAGTACAATAGGCTGTTCTCCATAATAGTCAATAAATAAACAAAAGAAGACAATCATAAAAGAATTACAATTAGTTCAAATGCCGACAGGTAATAAAATATGTTTTTATAGATGTGCAGGTGGATTTTGTTTTTGTCGAAACTTAAGTTGTAACTATCTTTGATTTAAATGAATAGGTTAAAGCTTACCTATTCGATGCTTAGCACCATCGTGCACCCCAAATCTTGGTATTCCGAAGCACAGGCAAAACATTCCGCTGAATATCGTACCTTGAAATACATTTAAAATTTTAAACTCATTAATCTAAAAGCTCACTGAAGATAAGTATTATTTATAGACTAATACGTAATGACAAGGACGTGCGTAAACACACGGGTCAAAAACTTGGATCTTCAGGCATAACGAGAAGATTGGTCTCAATCTTCCCAGTGTTACCCAGCCCATTTGTAACTTGGTGGATTTCTTTATCTATTTCTGCTTATACATAAAATTTGTCATACTAGTTATTTCTGTCATAATATAATGTATTAATTGTTACCTAATCCTGGTACAAGGATGTTGCACATCATGCAGATGTATGCCAATGCGATGGGCAGCACCGGAATGGCCCCGCGCATCACGCTCGTATGTTCCACCAACGACGTGTCCAACTTTTTGCGGTTATCCTGGAAATTTATTAACATAGCACTATAAATAAATTGAGAATAAATGTGTAGCGTTCATCGAACGCAGCTATTAATTTTTGGTACTGACAACACTAGGTCGGCCAGTTTAGGCAACACCAGAGGTCAATAAATTAATTTGACAGCTGCTCACAAGTGTCGCGATATAAGAAGAAAGAAAAATATTTCTTGAATTCGTAACGTAAACTAATTGGTATACATTGCAATCAGTGATAACTCCTGTGCTTAACGATTTACTATATCACCTCATCATATAACAAGTAAAGGAGCCCTCAGCAACCATAACGTCATATCGATGTCTTATGAGGTTCCATCAATGGATATTGTTCAAATCATTTATTGTCATTGAAAATGTTTTTGAAGCTCTAGAGCCTCCACATTACTTTTTCTAAATTTTGGATTAAAAGTTTAAAAGGTTTTGCCAACAGTGCAAGAATTTTTCAAATCGGTTCAGTAGTTTCGGAGCCTATTCAATGCAAACAAACAAATCCTTCCTCTTTATAATATTAGTATAGATAATAATGAAGTAAGGATATGTTGCCGGAGGAATAAGGCGAATTTTGGCCATAGTCACTAACTCTAACACTATCCCTGATTCGGAGGATTAAAGAGTCTCAAATTTCTTATAGAATAATTACCTCTGTGTCGTCGTCATTTAAATCAGTATCCCGTTTTAAAAAGTCCGCTGCTATCATGGCTTTCGATTTCCGAGACGGTTGAGGCGATGGCACGTATATTGACATTATAATATTAATTCCAATCCAATGATTACAACAATATAGACTTAAGAAATAAATTTACTGAGTTGTAGATAAATAATTATTTTTAAGAAACCATTGACAATAGGGAGCGTGCCTAGAAGGGTGGCTGCATTGGCACCCTGTGTGCCAATTCTGCTACGATTATATCGTCGAACACCACGATTGAAATCGTTAAAAAGTAGTTTTAATATGTGAACTGGTCGCGAAATGCTAGAGATGTAACTAAGATAATTATTCCGGCATGGCTCTGTTCGAACAATTATAAGACTTAACTTGCAATATAACTAACTACTCAACTAACAAAAACGTAAGTCGGGCTTTAGGCTTTGTTCTCACATAGAAGCGATTTAATTTTTTTTTTTAAATAAGTTGTTATCGTCACTACTCACAAGCACAAACTGACGTGAAAGTATTTAATGTCATTGTTCAATACCATTTAATAAAACAACTATTGTTTGGTAGCGATATTAATTTCAATTCAACCCATTGTAACGTAAAACTGACCTTGGTTCCACTGACCTATATAGATTACACTTATAAAGAGCTTTATGTATAAAATAAATTAAAAGCTTTTATTGTTTCTTTACAAATATAATAGTTGAAGAGTTTTAAAATAAATAATTTACGGTCTTATTCATATTGAGTTAGACTATTTTTTTAAGGCTACTATATGTTTCTTAAAGAATACTAGAAACTTAGACTATAAGTTTAAACGTGGAAGGCATTAAGAAGGTCGATAAAAAAATCAAAACCGATTTCACACTAGAAATCAAAAACAAATATTTAACCGACTTCATTGTACAACATCTAGAATCGGTGCCAAGTAAAATTTACAAAATTTAGTATACTAGAGTTTACCCCGCGGCTGAGCCACGGGTCAACCTCTAGTGCGTATCTCTTGTATACAATATAACCTGTACCGCCTGCTCTTTAAAGCTTCACTTCATTTTATATCGCAAACTATACCATTCCCCAACTATCTGTAAACTACGTTATCTGGCTAAGTGACAAAAATGACAAAAGTGAACCAAGTGGACCAAGGGGACCAAGGCGACCAACGGGGACCAACGGGACCTATGGGACCAAAGGGACTAATGGGACCAAGTGGATGAAATGGACGAAATCACAAAAAACCTATCCCACTTTTTGGGATAACAATTACATAAATCTATCCCATTATCCGGGACAAAAAGTATCCCTTGGCCACCCTCGGTATTAAAGTTACATATATACCGAATTTCAGCCAAATCTGTCCAATAGTTTTTCTGTAAAAGCATAATAAACAGAAAGACAAATATATTTTGATTCCGGAAACAATCCCATTTTTTGGGATAAAAAGTATCCTGTGTTCATCCTCGGCATCGAAAATATATATATACTGAGTTTCAGCGAAATGGGTCCAGTAGTTTTTCAGTGAAAACGGAACAGGCAGACAGAGTTACTTTCGCATTTATAACATTAATAGGGATTTGTTTTACTTGACACCAACTTCTAGATTTTGTAAAAATAATTCGATTAAATAATAGGTTGGGGACAAAGTCTTTTCGCATATAGTATGTATGAACTTGTAATAAGATCTCTTTGGCTATACCATTTGTATCTGGCTGGTTTTGGTATCATTAAAAAGTTTTAATTTTAAAGAAGACAATTCCAAATTCAAATTAGGAAAATGTGTGATTTTCATTTGTTTTTCTTATTGTTAAAATGAGTGAATTTAATGAAGAAATTCGATACATTTTAAAATTTATTACAAAAAAGTTAAAATTCGACACAAGCCGCGAAAAATTTTTGTGATGTTTATGGACTTAATACAGTATCTGTGAGAGTAGCGCAAATTTGGTTTAAGCGTTTTCAATCCGGAAATTTTGATATCAAAGATGCACGTCGCTCTGGACACCCTGTTACGGACAAAATTGATGCCATTTTTCAAAAAGTGGAGCAAGATCGGCATATTAGTAGTTACGATGTAGCTGGAGAACTGGGAATTGACCACAAAACGGTTTTGGCGTATTTGAAAAAAGCTGGGTACACAAAAAAGCTCGATATTTGGGTGCCTCATGAGCTCACTGAAAGAAAACCGTGTACTCATTTGTGATTCTTTATTAAGACGTAATGCAAACGAACCATTTTTGAAGAAGCTGATAACTGGTGATGAAAAGTGGATCACGTACGACAAGAACGTGCGAAAAAGATCGAGTTCAAAGGCCGGTCAGGCTTTACAGACTGTGGCGAAACCCGGGTTAACTCGCAACAAGGTAATGCTGTGTGTATGGTGGGATTGGAAGGGCATTATTCATTATGAGCTGTTACCGACAGGCAGGACCATCGATTCTGAACTGTACTGCGAACAACTGATGAGATTAAAGCAAAAAGTTGAGAGAATGCGGCCGGAATTAATCAACAGAAGGGGTGTGGTTTTTCACCGTGATAACGCTAGACCTCACACATCTTTAGCCACACAGCAAAAATTACGAGAGTTTGGCTGGGAGGTGTTAATGCATCTGCCGTATAGTCCTGACCTTGCGCCTTCAGATTTAAAAAACCATCTCGGGATTTAAAAAAATAATTTGATAATCGGTCCAGTTATCCAGCGCTGATTTTCCGCTAGAGCTATTAGCGATATCCACGAACACAGGCAAATGAGATAAGATACGAAGTGAAATATTAGGCGTTTTGAGTTTTCTTTGAAACCTGTGCAGGTTTATGTATCTACCAGTGTCGTGGACTTCGTACAAGTCGATTCTCCGCAGCTTACCATTAAGAAACTAGCGACTAGCGATCAATTCATTGGCGTTTACGTGTTCTGTTCAAACATAACTAGTGTCTCTATAAAGTAACTAGCGACCAAAATGTCGAAAACGCCATGCATTTATTGGCACTTCAGTTTTTTATTAGTGCATATATTGTTATTGTATTATTATCTCTTACGCTCGGCGGCTTTTCACATGTATTGGATCGAATAGCAACTCATAACCCGATCGGGCACCGGTTTCAAAATATGCGGTCAAATCGCAAAATTAAAAAAGGAAGTTTTAATAAGAACATACATCGCGAGCTAGACATTTTTTAACAGCGGTGTATTATTTTTTACCGGCTTACCCTAGTCGGATTTCCCTCCGCGCTATTGGTACCTACACTACCAATTCAGTCATACATGCCACAGCGGTGGAACTTATCATGTATGGCAGCTTATACACACTCCGGTTTACTTGTCCGGTCATCTCTGCACAGGCAGACCTGGCTGAACCGTAGCGTGTATAATCGCCTTAAGCAATCACGTCATAGTATTTATAAAAATTTAATTACAGTCGGCACGCTTTACACGCAAACTAAAATAAACGTATTTAAATAACTACTATAATTATGAAACGTTCTCAACAGAAATCCGATATTCTTTCCTTTCATTAATTAAATATTAAAGAAGAATTGAGGAAACGGAAGTTACTTATTGGGTATTGACTTGATTATTTTTGGTGAGGTAATATTTAGTAGGAATTAAATATATAGTATCGCTGGCATGAATAAAACTTACACATCGACGTAACTGATGTGTGAAACTCACTAATCCGTCTTGTTTATCGTGGCGGGAATATCGCACACCGATATCGCAATCGATTAAAACCGGTTTTCGTCTATGAATAGAGTGGAATATAAATCTTTTTTTGACCAGGCAAAATCCGATTGAGAGCCATAAGCTGCGACGAGGGCAGGACCTTGGGGGATAGTTCCTGACTCGTGTGTGGGATTCGCCAGATCGGGGGTGGCACTAGCATGTCCAGTCAGAACTGGTGCCATGCTATCGCGACTCCCCAGTTAGGGATACCCACTACAATCCCTGCGTGTTGCGTCCTTCGCCTTATGTCAGGGCTACGGGTTATGACCTAGCCTCTCTTGGGGACTTTCTTGTATCCCCCGGCATCATCAAGCTCTCTGTACGTGGGGCGGTATGTAACTGGCTCTGGTTGCGCCGAGGAACGCCTCCTTATAAATTCTTCCTCTCCATCCGCGCTGAAGGTCCATACTGGCCCTCTGGCGCCGACGCGTCCTCCTTTGGCGGGAGCGAAGCAATGATGTACGCTTACGCTCCCGTGGAATATAATCTGATTTAATTGGGTTATTATGCGAGAAGAGGAAATATCTTTCTATCTCACTCAACAGTCATTTGTATGCGACTGAAAACTTGCTATACCAATGCCTACCCTTTGATGGTATGCGGCAAAAACCGTTCGGATTCGGTTTATGCTAGAAAACCTAATTAACAAATTTTTGTTACCAAAAACCGGTTGGTTGATGAAAAGAAGTATAGAATTAGTCTATGACCGGTTCTACTTTTTTTTACCGGTTTCCAAACCTTGCCTGCTACGTTTATATAAGGTGGCTTGGCAGGTTTCACACATCCGTTATCTCAATGTTGGGCCGCTTCTTGTCCTTTAACAGTAACTAAACTTGATTTAGAAGCGGCGGTAGACTAAGTTTAAGCAACTCTCTATCATCCTTAATTATCTGTTGCATTGAGTCAAAAAATCTTTCACAATTATAATACAAGTAGTAACGAATAGCCATTAGTTCAAATTTAAATGTTTGCAGAATTTCACAGAAATATAAACTTAATGTTCTGTCATTATAACGACCATATGATTATAAGATTGTTAGTCATGAAACATGGGAGGTCCTTGACTCCATATACTTGATGTATGTGTTTCAGAGTATGATTTATTACACGAAACATTAAATTAAGAGCCCACCCTATCCAACCGTGTTGATGTTTGACAACTTAAATATTTAAACATTATATAAAAGCTATGGATCTAAACAGAAGAAAATTTAATACGTAAATACACCATTTTCGAAAATACTCTCGATTATTTTCGTTTCTTAAAAAACTTAATTTAAGTTAGGGATATACGTTTCAACATAGAATTAATACAGCCCGGGTTGTCTGGAAGAGATCGCTCTAAAGCGATAAGGCCGCCCTCTTGTTACTACCTTGACACGAAATTACTTTATGTGTATGTGGTGAACAATAAAGTATTTTCTATTTTCTATGTATCTATCTATCTAATATGCTTAGTAGGTACCAGTAAAGTGAAGGACTTTTAAATACGACCTGAAAGTCTCAGTTCACTTGCTGATGCGTCTGTCCCGTCAGTCCGGCAGACAAAGCCTCAATGTTAGCCTACTTTTTAGAAAGACTCTTATTTACTAGCAACATTATTTGTGCCTTTGTGTGCGTGTCAGCGAAAATATGGCGTTCACGCACACATCGATTGGTTTGTGCTTCAACTCTGACTGTAATTTTTTATGAAACTAGGGAGACAGTTTTCTGGGTTTTTGCTGGGTTTGGGTCTTGATAGTTTTGATGATCGGATCCTAAACAGTTGGTGCTGCTGGATAAACCCAGCCACTACATCAGATTCGATAACCCACAAATCCCCGCGAAAGAGAATCGTTTCATACCTAGAATGATGCATGAGGCTATTGAAATCAAAAAACACCTCAATTTCAATAGAGAAAGGTTGGCAAGTACCACACCTATTTGGGATCCGATCATCTTAACTATCAAGACCCAAACCCAGCAAAAACCAACTGCCAGACCTCAGGACACTGTGAGCTCAGTAGTAAGCAATACCAGCTGACCCGGCGAACTTCGTACCGCCATATTTTCTGAATTCTCAAAAGACTTTGTTTCATGACACAAAAACAAAATCACCAAAATCGGTCCAGGTGATTAGGAGGATTCTAGAACCCGATCTCAGCGCCACCTACTGATTCCAATTGTGAATCTAAACCATCCGGGGACCCATTCAAACACACAAAACAAATATCATCAAAATCGGTAAAGTCGTTCTCAAGCTATGCTCGTATATACATTTGTACGATTCATTTTTATATGTATAAAGATATTAAAATGGATGAAAGAAAATAAAATAAAATATCAATCAAGTATGTTTCTGTTCCGGTGCATGCACAAAGAGCTCACAGTGTCCAAATCAAATAAATCACCGCGCTTAAAACCGTTAAAACGTAGTTTTATTATACATATAAATTTACTGAAAACTAACTTTTTAGTTACTAAATTTGCATCGAATGTAATGTAAATGAAGAACCTATTATGCCTGAGATGGCATGTTCGAATTCAGTGCAACTAGCAATTATATTAAAGAAAACTCACTTTTTACAGTATTTGCGTCGAGATATGAACAGACAGGCGCTCTCTGTTCTTATCTCTCTATATAATGAACGAATTTGCTTTAAAACGAGACAATCTTTTGTCCGGCTTACCAAGATTTTCTTGACCGGACAAACGTAAATAAAACCGGACTATGCGGTCGAAAAACAGACACCTGGCAACTCTAGTCTTAAGCGTGGCATTTCTGTGTTTGCGTGGTAACTGGTATCACACCGATCCAGTCGGATCTAACAGCTGTAACCAACATAGGTTACATTCCTCTTGATATCCACTTGCTTGCTGACGTTACAATCATAAAATGTAGTGGAACGGATGAGCGTTGATGACATCTCATTAACGATGAAATACACAAATGTCATTGCTTTGAAATTGAATTGAATTTGAAATTGGTGGTTGATTTGAAAATCGCGCCCTTTTCAATGTGAATCGATAGAGAGAATTAATGCTCTTGACGTGGGTCGTTGTGAGCGTTGTGGGATCGAAAATAATGACGTCATTAGTGACGTTTTCGCCACAACCATACCGACCGTGGTCGCCATGTAGAACGGCTGACGGAGCATTTGGGCGTTGTGAGCTCCTTGAGGAACGCGCTAGTGATTCCAGCATGTCTCTACCGCGTCAGTTTCGACAAAGCAAATTTTGTTTTTTCGTCCTCCTAAAAGATCAACGCTTTGTCCATTACATGTGAAATAAAAACAATAGATACGAAGCCATCATATCTTTTACACAAGCCAACAAGTGAGTCAATCGTGTCGCGTGTGGCGAGTCATTTGAATTACGATATCAGGATTTAAGTGGCGTGGGTAAAGTTTGGTCACTCCAAAGGTCAAATGTTGGTTCAGAGTGGTTTCAGAGAAAATATCATACGATGGCGAAAATGTCAGAATGAGTATTATTTTTCACACAAGATGACGTGTCGTTAAATAAATTACAAACCAGCTAAGTGCGTGAGGGACCACGCACAATATAAAAAAGCGACTTAAGCAAAAAATTGATATTTTCTCCTACATCTTCAAGTCGCTGTCAAGTAAAACATAAGAAACGACGGTTTAATCTCTCAGCCTTAGAAGGGACATTGGCCCTCTAAGCATGTTCTACCGTCTGTACAACGGGGAGTGTTCTGATGAGCTATTTGATTTGGTGCCTACGTCGCCATTTCATCATCGCACCACTCGCCGGCGATTTGTTATAAATCCACACTTCCTCGACACCTCAGTCATCCACTGCACGTAGCACATACTCCTTCATGCCATGCGTGTGCAAACTGTAGAACAAACTCCTACCCGAGGTTTTCTCATAGTATTACAATATAGGGCTCTTCAAAAAGGGCGTTTACCTGTGCAGGAACGGAGAAAGAATACAATTTTCTGTTTTGGAGCGGCCGGTCTTAAGAGGCGACAAAACAATTAACAGTCAGGGTGCAGGGTATTTGCCTGACTGGATGGCTACCACCCCTGGTCTAGAGTATGCCGCCATAACAACCTTGAGTTGTGTTCCGGCATTAGTGACCAGGTTCCAGTCTCCCTTAAGAGAGCAGCAGCGCAGTTGTAGCTCCTTTGGTGCTGCAAATGTTCGTAGGCGATCGTAACCGCTTTCCATCAGGTGGGCCGTCTGGCTGACTGCCTGTCTCAACGAGGTAGGCAACGCATCGGCTCCCTTAGTGTTGTAGATGTCCAAAGGCGACGGTAGCCACCTACTTACCACCAGGTGGTACGTTTGGCTACAAGCAAACATAACAAAAAATAGTCTGCCCGTCTATAGTAGACTGTTATACGAGAGGTGAAGGTGACATATTTAGGCACGCGATGGTTTGGCGCACGAGCGTAGCGAGGGCGCTAATAATTCGAATGCTTAAATATGCCTTTCACCCGAGGTTAACACTCTGCCTTTCATTTCGAATATGAGGAAAGTAGATAAAAACTAATTAGTTAAACAAACAACTACTTCTCTAATAAAATCAGGTGTTGAAGCCATGTCTAAATCGGATGAAACGTCATCACATACGTCATATATGCAACGTCAAGTATTTTTCTTTTCTGTGGAATTCTACTATTATTTTTCACTGATAATAGTAAATATTTTTTGTCTCAAATTTATGTAAATTAAATAATAATTTAGTGAAAAGTAATTTATAAGTATAAAGTGATGGTACTAAATTCTTGATATTTTTTTATTACAACTTATGCCGCAATTTAACAGTGGTCCAAAAAGTTGAGACACGAGTCGCATGTATTATCTATGGTTCACATAGTTTTCAAAAAATTTTGAGGGATTTTTTGGCGGGAACTGAAAGGGGACGCCTTGCTGTGCAGTTTTGTTTTCTAAAAATGTGTAAAATTACTCTAAAATTAACAATAGTTGTAGGGTATTGATAATTTTTGAGTAGTAATCATGTGTTTTTGTGAGAAATGTGAACTTGGTAGCCAAATGTGTCCTTTCGAGTTTTCACAAGAACTCCGTTGGATGGCATCCATTCTAGCCTACAATACAATTGCGCCTGGCTTAAAGACTTAGTTGCCAAGCCATAAACATAAAAAACAACATTTTTTGACAGCAGAGAGAATCGTTTCCCGGGGACAAAAAGTGATGTTTTCATCCCTGTGATTAGGCAACTCCAAGCGTATTTTCAGAATATGGGAAATGAAAAAGTGTGTTATTCCACCTGAGCGATGGCCAACATAGAATGTAACTGAGGCTTAAAAAAGTTTGTACATCATTGTATAGTATCCTGTCGTTCCACTTACCTCTGGCGGCGGCATAGTAGGTGATAAACTCTTGTTTTTGGAGAACATGCTTGTTCGTCTGCTTGAGGAGTGCTCGGAGCTGCGTCGGCACATGCCTCGCAGCCAAGTGCATAGCCGGTTGTTGCAGCAACTGGAAAACGAAATTTAACATTAATGTTAAATGTATATTGTTTAAGACTACGGGCTATAACACTGGCTCGGAATGAAGGAAGTAAGACTTGCTCGTAGAGACCCTTTCAACAATCAGATCCATGCAGGAAACGAGAAAGAATACTAATAGGGATGCGTACACATATTACTTATTATAAATTCTTCTTTAAAATAACATATTATCATCTCATTATTAGCCAGATCCTTAGGGTCGACGTGCAATTTCAGGGTTATCTGGAACATCCAAACTTGTTTACTAAACTGGTCCATGGAGTTTTTTTTTTGGAGCCAGGGGAAATGCATTTCACACACTACCGGGTCCTTTACTAGGGATTAGACCAAAGCGACGAGAGGTATCACCACAAATGGCGCACCAGAGTCAAATCGCCGGCTTGTGTGGAGACTCGAAGAACTCAATACTCCACTAAAACCACCCTCCTACCATGTGCCTCGCGCTGTGATAGGAAGAGCGTGAAACTTAGAACGTAGTTACGTCCACGCTGATCCTAGCGCATCAGTGCTTGAGAATACCCCGGGACAGGCAAACTCACTTCGTCAACAGGGGTGAAGAATCCTCTGCTCCCTAGATGCTAGAGGGCCCCTGTAGCGGTATTTACGGGAGTAGATTTTGCGCATATCTGCGCCTCCGGGACCCCGACTGACGTCGGTACCAGCGAGACGCGTGCGCACCTCTCTCCCGTTCACGATCCGCGGCCTCCTTTTGAGACATGACAGCCTCGCAGAAATAAGCCGGTCCAAGCAGTACCTTACCCCGCGGCAACGACTTGTGCTTTACAAAGCGTAATAACACTACACGTGGAGTACTGCTCACATCTATGTGCTAAGACACTCGCTTAGGATACTGATCCTCCGGACTCTGGACTCCATTCAGCGTCGCGCCATTCGTATCATCGACGGTTCCATACTAGACACGTGCGCCGCGTTAAAAAACCGCGGCTACGGTGCGCTGGAGGTTTTCAGTCAGCGGCGGCGCGGTGCTAGCGGCGTTACAATTTCAGGCTTTTTTATGTTTACGGCTTGGCAACTAGGCCTTTAAGCCAGGCGCATTTGTATTGTCATCCAACGGAGTTCTTGTGGAAACTGGAAAGGCCACATTTGGCTATACAGTTCACATTTCTCACAAAAATACATAATTACTACTCAACAACTATAAATATCCTACCACTATTGTTCATTTTAGAGTAATTTTACACATTTTTAGAAAATAAAACTGCACAGCACAACGTCCCCCCCCCCTATCAGTTCCCGCCAAAAACTCCCCCAGGTTTTTTTTAAGTTAATGTTGTAGCAGCAAGAGGTAGAGGTTGCTCTTGTGAAGGCCCTACCCCACAGGACCCAGAGGTGCTACCGCTGCCAGGCTGCTGGTCACGTGGCGGCGGTGTGCACCTCAGAGGTGGACCGCAGCGGAAACTGCTACCGCTGCGGACACGCCGGACATCTGGTGACCAGCCCTTGCACCGCGAAGCCGCACTGCTGCCTGTGCGAAGCCGCGGGCAAGCCGACCGGTCATCAGGTGGGCTCCAGGTCCTGCAGGGCCAAGCCCACCAGGAGTAATCACCAGGCAGCCAGCCGTAAGGTGCCGGACAGTGCCGGCTCACACACAGGAGAGGCGACCCACCGCCCGCCGGGGTTGCGGATAAAGGCCACCGCTACATACCGTGACCCCGACACTCAGGCGGAAGAAGGCTCCCATGGGGTTTTAGTGGGTATAACCGACGCCGGTCGTAATGATTAATCGGCGTAGGGGGAGCCCCACACACCGGCCGCGACATCCCCTCGCGGCTGACGGTGCGGCAACGCATTAACCATGTAAAAAAAAGAGGTACAGGTTAAATGGTACTTCAGATGGCAAAGAGTAGTATTCACTGTCGAATGCTAATGTGAACTGAAGTGAACTCATTTATTTTTGAAACGGTAACGTAACGGATATAACATTCGATGGTGCAGAGGAGAAAATTAAACAAGGTTTTAAGGGTTTGAAAGTTAGCCGTTGAAAAAACTGTGAGTGTAACGAATGCAAGGCACGTGTCTTCCGGTTGGTGGTCGCGGGCAACTGACTCGGGTCGATCCCGAGTGAAGTTCGTGCATTCGCTTACACTCTAGGCAATCAATTTGCCAATATTTATTAATTTAAAAGACAGCTAAATAGACAACAAATATTTTATCTTTTATATATATATGTGTATTTATTTTATATGTTTATATTATTGATTATTTATATTGAATTATCTAATTTATTTATTGTACAAGCAACACCGAGCGAGCCGTTCAGACAAACGCATTCTATCCTTAACAGGTAACCTTAAGTACAAATAAACGTCGAGGAATTAATATAAAAAAACATCTTTCGCAAAGCGATTTCCCGCGTTCAGGTACCCTTTTATATATAGCAGAATAGCTAAGCTAAGCAAAGATGAAATTATTAGAATAACACTAAAATAGCCAAAAAAGTTTACATTTAAACTCTTACATTCTCTTACCTACTTTCAAACAGAAGAACTACTACGTATTGTGTCTTAAATATACAAATACATGCACGCACACATACGCATATGCACACACATGCATAGGCACACACACACGCGCGCACTCACACACACACGCAAACACACAATGGTTTTGAAGTTTTAGTAGGGATTCCTAATTTTTTCTAGTAATAATTATAGCCTATGCTACTCAGGAATAATGTAGCATTCTAATGGTGAAAGAATTTTTGAAATCGGTCCAGTAGTTTTTGAGTTTATTCGTTACAACCATACAAATCCTTTCTCTTTAGAATATTAGTATAGACTGGCGCGCGGCGGCGCACCGGACATACGCGGCGTCCATGTATATTCCAATGTAACAGGCGGCTTAGGATCGCTTAGCCTTCGAAGAGACTTTGCGTCCCTCTGCGTCTGTTACCGCCTGTACAACGGGGAGTGTTCCGAGGAACCGTTTGATCTGGTGCCAACACCTGACCTTTACAACCGCGCCGCTCGCCAGCGACGGGATGTTCACCCCCATTTCCTTGAGCTCCTACGCTCAACTTCGCAAGGGTGCTTTAGAAAATGTATTCCCCGCCGCAGTTTTTCCTCTGTGTTATGACGTGGGATTTTTTAAGGGCGTTATAAAAATTTTTGGAGGTCTGCAACCCGTTAGCGTCGCCTCAGGTTTCACTCCCCACTTTCTACCAGGTTAGTCATCAGCCCGTTTGCTGTACTCCAGTACAAATCGTGCAGAACTATACATATTTAAAAAGAGGGAAATTCACTAAAACCGCATTTATTCGTGCACGAACGGAGAAGGAATACAATTTTTTGCGACCGGACGACCTGTCGTAAGAGGCGGCAAAACAACCCACAGCTAGGTGGCAGGGTATTTGCCTGTCTGGATGGCTACCACTCTTGGTCTAGAGTATGCCGCCATAACAACTTTGAGTTGTGTTCCGGCATTAGTGGCGATAAGAGTGTTGCAAATGTCCTTTGGCGATGGTAACCACTTTCCATCAGGTGGGCCGTCTGCCTATTTGCTAACTAGAAGAAAAAAAGTTTAACGCGTACTGCACTTACCTTGAAGGCGGTTGATCACTTAGTATACTGTCTCGCCGTCCCACCTGCCGCCTTCGTCCGCAACAGCCGGTCTCGCCACTCGCCATCGGCGACATCGGCTCCGTTTGCTGCGTCTGCGACGCGTCCGCAACGCGCCGGCCTCGTCCGCAACACCCGCACAAGATGTCGCGCATCTTTCGTTTTCGTTTCACTTCATTCTCGAATTCTACGCTCGCCTAGAAATATTTTTTTTATTAATTCTTACTCACTAACGATTTTTTATTTAATTTAGAAATGGATAGCTTACTCTATTTCAAGTAAAGCATTGGGTAATAGTAGTATTCGCCACAATAGTAGGTAAAGAAACTTGGCCCTTAAAGCCTTAACTTATGTATTGTCTTTAATAGAGTTCAGCGAAATTGTAGGTCTTCGACTGACGTCAAACAACAGGGTTCTTGTGACAACTCGGAAGGCCATATTTGACTACACATATTACAATTTAGCTTATAGTCAGGACTTAGGCGCGTTCCTCTTGTAGCTCACAACGCTCAAAATGCTCCTTACGCCATTCCACATAGCGACCACGGCCGTTATGGTCGTCACGGAACCGTCGCTAATGACATTACAGTTTTCGTTTGCACAGCGCCCACAGCGCCCACAGCGATCTATGTCAAGAGGTGGGTTGGAGTGGGCGTCGATCACAGAGCATTAATTCTCTCTATTGATAACGTTGATAAAGTCTTTTATCAATTATCAGATCAACCATACTTCAACTAATGACATATGTATAATAATGACATCAACGCTCCATAATCCATTCCACTTGAGTTTATGATTGAAACGGCCGCGCCCGCAAGCAAGTGGAACGAGAAAAATCGGAGTCGTGAGCATGGTCGTTGTTAGCCCAAGAGGGACGTTGCCTTATTACATCACCAAAAGGATGTATATACTAAGTACCATTGCCTGCCATTGTGGCAACAAAAGAACAACAACATTTTATGTTTTTTTACTCTGTGGGCAGTTTTGATTCGCAGTTCTTGATGGATATAGTATATTTTAAACTACCCACTATCTTATATTTAGTATAGTTAGTTTGGTTATGATATTATGTTATTTTAAATAGTTTCTATATAAAATTTATGTTTACTCTGCAAGTAAAATAAAATCCCTATTTGTAAGTGTTTTCATGACTTATAGTAGTTAATTGAAATTCTCATGCTTGTAATTGTTGGAACGAACTGTGATAATTTTATATGGCATAGCAATTAAACATTCACATGGCATAACGTCACGGTTCATTTTGTGTATAAGCAAAAAAAATGGTTAAGTGCGTGTCGGTCCACGCACATATAGAAGGTAATCTGTAAACTTGGGCAAAACAGCTCACTAAATTGAAAAGAGAGATCGCTCTTTCGCTTTAAACGACTGTATCACTCTTTTAACTCTTTAGCTCATTTGGTTCAATAAAAATCAGACACACAGAATAGAAATTGGAACGATGCGCCGCGTATCACTCTAGCTCTTTCAAGAGCCGAAAGAGCTCGAGCGAGCGTGTTGTGACCCGAATGGCGAAATTTTAATTCATATTCGTTCACACTTCAGCAAACATTTTTTTTAAATCTTATTTCAAAGGAAATAAATGTGATTATGCAATAGGTTTTACTGCTTTATATCAACAGAATAGTATAACCATATATAAATATATGCTTAGGTATTCTCTACTTTAATTTTATAAGCACAAAGATATTTGTACTATACGTATTGACGACATTGTGCTCTGTGTACGTTACTGAGCTGATTGAGCCAGTGAGCTGAATGAGAACTTGAGCTGTATATTTACTAACTGAGCGAATGAGAGATAAATTTCCAAACAGGATATAGCGTCTTTTTATGACTTATTCACGAGCTACACAAGTCTAATCAGGCGGATGGAATATTGTATAAGGGATATCGTTTTTACCAAAATGGCTAAGGAACCTTAATATCTAAAAAATCTCTCACTTTACTAGCAGCTCTTTCGATCTCTTCCTCTCTTTCATTTCCTTTCTTGCAGCAATTAAGACTATTCACCACTCCTTTTTTCTCTTCCCCAATTCTGTCTTCATCGTCTTTCGCACCACCAGAACAGCACGTCTTGCATTTGCCCACGAGTCTTTGGCAGATGTTTTGAGGCTTGCTCTCTTCTACCTGCTCTTTTGGCTCAGGAGTGGGTTCTGCATCAGACTGGCGTTTCTCTTTTGGATCTCTCTTGGTCCTAGCCGGTGGTTTTGGCGTAGTGCTCGTACTTTGTGGAAACCTGTTGGATTAATAATGATTTACATTACATAAGTTTCAAAATTAAGATGGAAATTAGCGTGCTTTGGATATGCAATTAAATTACATGGATTTATTTAATTAACACATTAAAAAGTAATATTCAAGACTGTAAGTAGATTACTGAGCCTAGGTTACCGTCTTCTATAGGTAAGGTGCCCAGAAGGCTGGCTATGTTTCCTCGCTGGATTTCCATACCGACCCATTGCCCGAGGTAGGCACCAGCCTTCCGATCCCCTGAAGAGTTGATAAGTCATTTTGATCTCTTCTTAGAGGCTCATGGCGTCAGGAGCCCACAGCCAAAGCGTCTCAACAGCAAACAGCACAAATAAATAACTCTCTGTGCAGGAACGGAGAAAGAATACAACGCAGCCAGGTGGTAGGGTGTTTGCCCGACTGGATGGCTACCACCCCTGGTCTAAAGTATGTCGCCATAGCAACCTTGAGTTGTGTTCCGGCATTAGTGACCAGGTTCCAGTATCCCCTAAGAGAGCAGCAGCGCATTTGTAGCACCTTTGGTGTTGCAAATGTCCATAGGCGATGGTAAGTACTTTCCATTAAGTGGGCCGTCTGCATGTCTACTGAAATCATGCAATAAAAAAATACTCACTGATGGTAATGATAATGTTTATGCCGTTTCAGTGATTAAGGTGTATCCGCCGCCGAAACGACTGATTTATCAAATTCATTTATCAAATACGGCCGGTATTGGTAAATGGGCCATAGCTCATTAGAGCCACCCGACACCTGACAACCACTGCCGTCCTCGGGTGGACGCCGCGTTGACAACTAGTGAACCTCGCGTGGTCAACGCGAATACATCGTGTGATCCGCGAATTGCCGATTTCTTTCAAAAATAAGATTATTGCAAGTCCGCTCTTTTATGTAGTCATCAATTCAGAATTTGTTGGAGCGTAAATGTTGGTAAACAAAGTGAGTAACATGCAAATTTCGAAAAAGATACACATTACCTTTGTAGTGTAGATTGGCCTGGATATCTAAAATAAGTAAATTTGAATATGAATATAAGCAGATATGTTGTTTGTAATTTGAATAATGTTGAATGCGTAAAAACTAGAGCTAACAACACAACCATCGATTCTTTAAAACTATGTATTAACGGTTATAAACGCGGCATTTTATTTAATCGAATAAAATCAATCTGTATACTATCTTTATTAATTATTTTTATAAAACATTTCCATATTTTCTTTTTAATTATTAGTTATATAAAATACGAAAGCATTCCAAGCGATTTTGTTTCCGTATTTTATGTGACGTATCCTAAGAAATATTTTGCGTCTAATCTTGATCTCTATTAGTAATCTAACATAAATATATGTATGTCAATTTCAGATGGAAATTCTGTTTATAAACAAGCTTGTGAACACGGAACAAACAAATACAACTTTGTTTATGTATATTCATTTAGAAAAATTTAATTTTACCCAACGTCATTGTCGTACCGCTTTGGTAGCAACTCATTTGGCAAAATATAAACAGTCCTATTATGTATCATGTTATTATTTTTCTTCATAATTAAATAAGTCGTTAAATTTAATCGATTAAAAATAAATCGGTAACACTTGGAAGCACTATGCGGAGATTAAAAAGATACTATTATTTTTTTCGTGACAATGACACAAAGGCGAAATGCCTAAGTTGTTTAGAAGAAGTAAAATAATTTCGCGCCATTTGTTTAGGCGGGCGAGGCGGGCGCCGCGCGGGGTCGGACTAAGGCTCCTACCAATTTCTTAAGGGTTGTGCTGTTGAGTGCAAAGAATTACGTGTCGCGTCGCGTGTTGACTTAATGAGGGCTCACACAAAGGAAAGTTAAAAAGACATTCTATTCGCGTTTTGTTATTCTAAATACGATTAATTAAACTGATTTTAAAAATAAATACCTAAGCCTTTTTGACACATGTCAAATGGAATGTAGCAGAAATAACTAATGCTTTATCGACATGCTACTTCTCCACTGGGATAATGCTATAGTTGTTGACCGTTTCACATAGATGTAGCGACGGGTTTAATGCGTTGTTTATGACGCAATATTGTTATTAATTGTTAATAACGTTAAATATTGACAGATAACGTATGTACATACAATAACGTAGCTTACGCTATAAATAAGACCCATTTGGCTAAAGTGCCTGAACTTCACATTGTTCGCAATGTCAACACCAAGGATCCCAATTACGAATTACAAACTATTATGAATAAAAATAATTATGGTAAATTTATAGAAAATCAACACCCTAACTTATGACCACTCTCAGTTATTTGGCATAGCACGAAACACAAATCTGTAAAGCTACTAAATCCCACACGACATTTTATTATTTAAAATATGTATGTATGTATTATTATTTCAAGCAGTGGCGGATTTATCAATAGGCTGAGTAGGCTGTAACCTAAGGCGGCAGATTTTGGAGAGGCGGCAAATTTGGGGCCAAAAACTTTTTTGTCTTACATACTAAACTAGGACATCCACAGTGTGGACCTAATACGACCTGATCTGCGGACTCCACACAAACAATTAATTTGTCCAAAAATTTCTATTCCGCTATGTCCTTCCTGTGGATTGTAAATTTCCTACTGACATTAGTACACAATATTTTTGTGAACGTCCTTTGTAAATTTTTAATGCTCAATAATATATATGTGTTACGTTAGTAACTTTATGTTTGTGTTGTCCATAGATTCGCAAAAACGTGTATAAATCACCATCCAAAATTCAGTGGTTAAAATTGCACAAAGGTTAGCACCTGTCTTTTTTAACTTTGAACTTGGCAAAATTAATGCCGAAGGCGTTGGAGCCATAATTTAAAAAACTCAATATGTTTCATCAATTAGGCAGTTTTCTATAATTTGAGTAGCATTCGGCTTCGGCAAAAACAAACACTAAGGGCCGCTTGCATAACGATCGCCTTTAAATAAAAATGAGTTAATCATATTGTTACGAGCTAGAGTACTCGAATTAAAAATGCCGTTGGAACTACTATAGAATTTATTAGAACTGTACAAACACGTATAAAAGAAATACAAATAAGACTGGATGCAACCAGTTCACACTGCACGATTCAATACAGTCCGATACGCGGAAAGTCCGTCGTCTATATCGCTAATCGAGAGTACTAGAAAACGTCTTACTCGTTTCGTAGCCGTCGCTTGACTGCCCCCGCCCCTCCATTCGGGCATCGTCTTATACTAACTACACAGTACAAAGGAATTGGAGGCGCACACTGAGTTTCTAAGAAATATTAATTTGCACACCTGCGAACGTCCACAAAATCGAAAACAATAACAATAAGGATTAGTTCGACGCTAATGATGGTTATAAAACAAGTAGAAAAACAATGGCATGTTACAAATTCAAAACACAAAGGATTCCCTAATCCGGGAGGAAAATAAGCTGCGCTTACAATAGGCTCTGCGGCTTATCTTTGACGGCATGTAACAATATTAAACTGCCTAAATAATGTTTTACACAAAACGTATTGACGGTTCTTCAAACATATTTAGCGGCAAATTTTTCGTTGTGCAATACGCCAATTGTATTTAAGGGTGTTAGATGCGTTTTGTGTTTCTTAAATAAATTTAAGCAACATTATGCAAGCGGTGCTTAGTCCACAATCTACTAACTACGAGAAAAAGATGGTGTAATTAAGACTGTTCACAAATTATAAAGTTAAAATTTTATTGCCAATTAATATGATTGTGAAGTAGGATATTAATTTGTAAATGTTGGTAAGGGGGGCAGAAATTGAATAGCCTACAGGCAGCAAAGGTCTAAATCCGCCCCTGATTCAAAATCATTCAAAAATATAAAAGGTAGTTATTTTAAAACTTCTAATTGGTTTTGAACAATATCTTTGTCGCTTTTTTTAAGCATAGGGACCAATCTTTACATGAGTTTTTGGCTGAAACTGAAAGGGGAAAGCGTTGTGCTGTGGAGTTTTTTTTCTAAAAATGTGTAAAATTATTCTAAAATGAACTATAGTTGTAGGATATTGATAGTTTTTTAGTGTAAATTATGTGTTTTTGTGAGAAATGTGAACTATATAGTCAAATGTGGCTTTTCGAGTTTTTACAAGAACTCTGTTAAATGGCGTCAGTTGTAGCCTACAATACAACTGCGCTACGAAGCTATACGAAGACTTACACATCAGAATTGACTGTATGGACGAAGGTTCCTTTGACTGCCTTTGTGGCGAATTTTACTATTGTACTACTACTAATATTACATTATAGATTAAGTAATAAATGTTTTGGATAAAAGTTGTCCATTCTAAATAACGTTATTTATTTCTAGTATAAATACATACGGTATATGTACACTTCTATACACTTTGCCAAAAATATTAATAAACGTACGAATGTGTAGAATTGTTTTCTTCGTCATATTGCTCCAATTCTATTTCAAGTATTGAATCGTTTTCCACATAAGATAGCTCTTCATGTTGCACAGATTCCGCATTTTCCAACTGCTCATTCTGATCATCAAACTTTTCATCCTCGCGTGATACTGTCCAGAATTCTCCAAGCTTTATTCCAGATTCCAATAATGGGGCAACACTATAAAAAGGCGCGTCAAAAAAGTTTAAATGATGTTTTCTTCTTTTAATTGTTTTTATATTATTAAATATAGAATATCAACTTACGAGGTGTTATATCGACATATTATAATCGCCATTCGTCCTTTGATTCCGAGAAAGTGTTCTATTTTTAAAATCATTTGTTTTATTTCTTCTTCGTATATTTAATTTTAGCTTAGCACGCTTTGTTTAATTTATTCACATGTAGATATGTACGTACCTACTTCGAGATTGCTTTTGTGATGACAGATTTTTATTTATTTTATACCCGATATTGTTTTATATTTAGTTATTAATTCAATTTGTGTTTAAACTATGATTGTCTCGTTCTTACATTAATTATTTCTTAAATAACTGTCAGCTATTAACATGTTTGAATGATTAATGGTTAACAGGGTTTTGTAAATGGGTTTTAAACTATCCATTCTTTTTTTTAATTATGCAATAAAAGCCAAATAATCACAGAAGCCTTAAAAACATGTAAATTTTAGTTAAATATAATAGAATCTCACTATGTGATTTTAAGTTATACGTGAATTTTTAAATGTCGTTTAGTATGGCAACACATAAAAATAAATTATATATAAGAATTAATTATGCGTGTGTGAACTGCACACGCAGTAGAAGTGAAACTTCACAGAATATACTCACAGGTAATTCTTCTCTAATTTTTATTAATATATATATATATAATTCCTTTAGTCTACATCCGTCAACATATTATAATTCAAAATAAACTTCTTAGTATTATAATATTTTCTTAAGTATTCGCGACTTATACATAATTCTTTAGTATCACTTTCAATTTTTCACTGTTTTAGTCCGAAAATATTATTATCAGTTTTATTTCGGTCCAAATTGGACTTATGTTTAATCATCGGTCTTATCGACTCTCTAATTCGTGCTGCACAATGTAAAACTGGTATCTCATTCTCTCGCACGCTTAGTCCTATAGATTTATGTGTTTATCTCTTTTCAGTGTCGCTTTATCTTTTCATCGTGTTTCAAATCACAAAGATTCTAAAGAAGTTTCACTTCAGTAATTCTTTTATTTAGGAATTAATAAGCTCACATAATTTAAATTTATCACCACAACAGTCGCGAAGTAAAATCGTAATCAAACTAACCTTTTTGTTATTCTAATTATTTTATTTTAGAAGGACAAAATTTAAAGCATGCGAAACATTACTTATTAAAAGAAAAATAAAACATCGATCATTGCCACTTCGATATTTTTGTGTACATTGACGTTTTTCTTGAGTGTAAAAATTAAAGACGTGCATTAAAAACGGCTTTGGAAGATAAACAAATCGATTCGAAAGGCACTCGATTATTAGAATACATTTCTGGTCCAAGTTATTAGGTCGTTTAACTCGGTACAATATTTTAAGATTGAATATTTATTTGATTTATATAAAAGTAGTTTTTTTTATAACTGAAGTACAGCAGACAGGTTGACGGCCCGCCTGATGGAAAGCAGTTACTGTGGCAGAACGTTTGCTCGAATAAATGTTATGACACCCTTTTTGAAAAACTCCGTATCGTAGCTCTATGGAAACGCATCAGCTGGCAGTCGTATCTTGGTAAACGTAGTTCAAGATACCCTTCAGAAGGTACTAGGAACAGGTACCGGTATATACTCGTATTAAAATTATGTAGCACAAACTTAGGTAACGTTAGTAAACGTTACCAGTAGGTGTTGATTGACTATCAGTTTTTAAATTAAGAATTTACACTTTACATAAGCGTGTATATAAAAATACGGCTAGCGCTGTGGATTAGATTGAGAGAGGAGGAGCCTGCCTACCGCTGCCGTATGCGTGAGAGAAAGGGAAGCCAGACAGACTGGCGCCGTAAAGCGTTACGTAACGAAGCAGTTTACCCTCCCATAAGAAGTTATCACTTCAAAGACTTAACTAAAATTAAAAATAAATTCGAAAAAGTCTAACGTTGAAGGAGTCAGCACATATACCAGATTTGTGGCGGAAAATTTGGAAGGCCTATTTTCAGCAAACAACGATTGGGTATCAAAGTTTTTAAATTACATACGAATCATTCATTACACAAATGTGACATGCTGTTAGTTTAAATAAAAGTAAATATTAAAAATAGATAACTTAAAAAATCTAAAATCTAAAAGTAAGGCACTAAAAAGACCGAAACAAGATTGGGAATGGAAAATAGAAATAAATAAAGTAAACTAAAAATAACTTTAATTTGGATTAAAATACGAGTACTATATATGAACCGAAAGCCTAAGTTAAATGAAGTGTAGTCCACATTAAGTGTAGTAGCAAGCGGAACTCATTAATTTTCTTACGGCTTATAATTTGCAATTGGGTCCTGCCTGATACTAATCTTAAAACAGGGTTTTTGACTTAGGCTTACGCCTCATCTCACCTGACCAAGGATTACGGACTTGCATATATACCGGATGTGTGACGCAGATTTTGAAAGGCCTACCGAGGCAAATTACGATTGGCTCTCAAAGTTTTTAAATTATGAAACATTACATTACACCAGTGTGTATATAAAATATTTTAGCTTATAAGTAAATACCAGTAAGTTTGATATCCAAGGAGTTCGAGCACACACATATTTATGCCGGATATATGGCCCAAACTTTGGAGGGCCTGCCTGACATGGTAGAGCCATGCTGGAATGATTATTTGATGAGAGTTTTTAGGGCCGGCTCGATGTGTGTGACACCACGCTCGCACAGAATATCGGCGTGAAAAAGTTAACCTTGAACTCGTGAATCGTGCGATAAGTGAGAGTTCCGATGGCCCTCTTCCTGCTACCCCTATTCGATTCCCCTATCCCATTCCCTTTGTTAAATTCCTCCTGTCTGATTTTGCTATCCCTCCTCTCCTATTCCAATTTCTTTATCGCATACCTCCTACTCAATCCCCCTATCAAATCTTAAATACTGGCAACAAATATGCTTCGCCGTGGTGTTGCAGACGTCTATAGGCCACACTAACCACTGTTAATTAGATGGACTGAACGCGTTTGCTTGCAGCTTCGCAATAAAAAAGTCTACTTTCAACAAATGACGATTGGTTATAAATGATTTTTGAACTACGGATTACATTACACTAGTGTGTGCACAATAGCTGTTAGCTTAAATTAAAAACGAATACAAACAAGTTTGTTGTTCAAGGAAGGAAGGCTAACGTTCAATAAATGACGATTGGCTATCATAGTTATTGTTTTTATTGCATGAGTTCAGCAAACAGGCAGACAGCCCACCCGATGGAAAGCGGTAACCATCGCCTACGAACATTTGTAACACCAAAGACGATGTGCACCAATGTGCTGACAATCTCTGAATGAAGACTGGAATCTGGCCACTAATGCCGGAACACAAGTCAAGGTTGTTATGGCGGCGTACTCTAGACCAGGGATTTTAGCCATACAGACGGGCAAATACCAGCTGGCTGTGGGTTATTTTTGTCGGCTCTCAAATTAAATTAAGAATCAATACACTACACTAGTGTGTGAAAGCTGTTAACTTATAGGGCAAACTTTTTAGGTCAGATTTTAACTGCCGAAACATCGTACCGCATCGCACTTGGGTAGGGTTGCCGAAGTTTAATCTAACATAATTTAACGCAACGGAAATTAGATCAATATTACGCTAGAAGTTTTCTTGGTAAATGAAAAATGGCGTGACCTCGGTCCCGTTATAACGTCGGTGTAATGAAGATAGCACGCCCGCATATGTGTAAAGGATAATGACAAATTTGGTCCCTAAAACGCTAAATCATTTTTTATATTATTATAGCAAAGTAAAATGGTAGCATGGCTAGCATACGCGTTCCAAATTCAAAGAGCGCAGATTCGAATTGTAGCCGGAACGCTTGCACCTGCAAGGCAGTATTTCGACCTAATGTGCATATTGTTACAATTACCACGTGCTAACAACGGTGTAGGAAAACATCGTGATACAACCTGCACATCGAAATGACCGATGTGTCAAACCTGCTAAGCCTCCTTAGACAAGCGTGGCGGGAATAGCGTCCGTCCCCCGGTAGTGGGGGGCCCGAGCCCAGAAGTGGGACGTTTACGGCTGTTATTATTATAAATTATATATAGCAAAATTATCGATTCTTTTGTAACCCAGTATATAAACGAAATAAACATACTTTTGAACGCTGTAACTTTCAATTTATACTACTAGTTTTCTAAGAAATATTGCCCTAAAAAAATTAAGATTTTAAAACATTTTTAATGTATATGATAATTATTTATATTTTCTACAAAATAGTGAATAAATCACAAAGGCTCGTGCAATTTTATACAAAGCCCAACTCTCCTAACAAACTGGACAGTGTGCTTTTGCCTTCAAAATATTTATGAACTTTTTGTATATATGAGTAGCTGTAGCTCGCGGCTTCGCTCGCATAGAATAATTATAGACATATTTTCAGCAAACTTTCTACACCTTTTTAACCCCTATTAGGGGTTGAATTTCCAAAAACGTCGATACACGTTTACATTTATATCTAATCTGAAGTAAGTATATAAAATTTTGTGTCTAGTAAGCCTACAAACTAACTCAAACTCAGATCAACAATATCAAAGGTGCTGCCAATGTGCTGCCGACCTTGAAGGAGAAACTGGCGCCTGGCCTCTGATGCCGAAATACAACTCAAAGCTGTTATGGCGGCATGCTCTAGACCAGGAGTGATAGCCATCCAGTCGGGCAAATGCCCTACCACCTGCCTGTGGTTTGTCTTGTCGCCTCTTAAGACAGGCCGCCCGGCCGCAGGAATTAGTATTCTTTCCGTTCCTGCACTGGGAGAGCCTTAAAGAAGCATATAAACTTACTGTAACTCAATATGTATAAGACCATTAGAGTCTGGCCAACGAATCATGGGACAACTAAATGGCGGCAAATTCAAAATATCTTCAACTGGCAACATTAAATATAACACAAAAAACCCAATTTGGTACTTTTGTATTTTTTGTTTAATGTAGTTACATTAAACAAAACCAGGTGCACGGGGTCTAGACTCCGCGCTACCAAAGAAGTCCCACGGGAAATTAAGGAACTAAAAATGGCAGCTATTTATAGAATTTTCAATAGCTGCTTTTCGTAAAGTAGCCAGGAAGGAAATTTACAGCTTTAATTATGGAATATTTTGTATTTATTATGCAGTAATTACCTACATCAACTTATGGATTAGCAAATAATTACTCTGGTTGGATTAAGTTATACATCAAAAAAAAAATGTCTCTCTGTCTGGATGTTTCGACTGATCTCCGAAACGGTTGGACCGATTGTGACGGGACTTTCACTGCCAGATAACTGATATTATAAGGACAAGTCTCCCTTAGGGGGTGCCTCCTGCTGGACATTCGTCCTTCTATCAGTAGATTCGGGTAAGCGAACTCGGTGCCCCAACGTCACTGTCACAGTCCCTTTTGTTTCGTGGCAGTGGTGTCCCATTTCTCCCTGTTTCCAATATCCTTTCCCCTTTATTCCCCTCCTTCCCATTCTCCTTATCACATCCCTTTCACGTCCTAAGAATCCCGTATCCCTCCTCTCCCATCCAAACCCTCCTCCAGTCGTAGCGGTTCCCGCTCCATTAGACTTAGGAGGGTGAGGACGAGTGTGTGCACCTATGTTCGCGCAAATGCTTGTGCACCTAAATACATTTTTCTGTCTCTGTTATCTTTATTCCTCGAATATATGAAATGTATATAAGCGTGTTGTTATGTGTGTTTGTTTGCATGTGTGTGCGTGTGAGTGTGTGTGTTAGTTTTCTATATGTCCCATATTACTTTTAATGTATTGTATACTACCTTCTTTTATTTCGTGGATAATCTAGTTGGATAAGCATTGATTTTATACTATATACTGTTTTTTTTCTTTCTTATGTAATTTTAGTGTATTTCTGTTTATTATTCTAAATAAATAAATTAAAATATCCTGCGTACTTGACCGCTTCCGTTGTACTGGATATTGAGCCCTATGGCGATGGGTAAAAGTAGAGAGGTTCGGGCTGATGCAAACCTGGTATTGTCTAACACTTGCTCATAGGCGGTTCTGAGGAATAAGGAGTGATTTAGCCTCATTTTTCTAGGGTTCCGCAAAAACTACTACGCGAACGAAGCAGCGGGCATAGCTAGTTTTGAACAAAAACGTTTGAGTTTGTATCGGGGCTACATAAGAGTGCGAGTCATGACTAACTTGCTTCATTGACTCGAAACATTCGAAAATATATTTTGGACATCCCTGAATCTCGTAGTATGCAAATATGCTGCGGTCACGCCACGCCTTTCAATACATTCAGCTGACCGGACCCTCGATGTTTGGGGGTGGACCTTGGCCAATATACGGCGCGCTTCTTCAATAACAACACACGGAGAGCCTCATACGAGATCCTCTCGTTCTTTGAAGTACATACATATTACGTTGTAGCCATTTTGGTTACAAATTGGCTACTTACCCTTGACTATGCGACCACCGAAGCACTGATTTAATATATTTATTTTAATAGAAACTGTACATTACATACATAATTACACACACAAACACACACATACACAACACACACACATGCACAACATACACACGCACTCACACACACACACACGCAGTCACATACACACGAAGTGCGCGCGGGCGCGCGCTCAGGCACATCTACGCGCTTACCCACTACACATAAAAACACTGCTACCGATTTATATTTGTTGTGTGTTTAAAACTATATACGACTGTGAGAGGGCACTGATTCCCGAAACACAGGCTTACGCCTAGCTCGGGAGTCAGGGACTTCCATAAGTTATTGTATTAGATTTTTTGGCAATAAAGATTTATTATTATTATTTTGGTAAATTAGGAACTCTTATAATATCGTCATGTTTTTTCTGTTTCTCTCAAAAACTGCTGAGTCTATTTATTATTTAACTAGCTGTGCCCGCGACCTTTTTAGCGTAACCCTAAAGGAAGTAGCCTAAGTTACTCCTTATAACATCAGCTGTCTTCCCGTCAAAATCGGTCCAACGGAGATTAGTCGAAACATCCAGACAGAATTTAATTACTTATTTTTTTATATAAATATCGTATATACTTTCATGTGCATTTAATAAACAGCTGTTATTTGGATATTACAAACAGATACTTCAATTTTATTTATCTGTATGTAAACAGTCATATAAATTAAGTACATAAATACAAACATTGCTTATTACAAGTCTGTATAGATTAAATCTAGTAATAACTAGTTAGTGAAAAGTACAGATATGCGAAACAAAACGAAACTGATAGACTTAGTACAAGTAGCAGCAAAGTTAGAGTGAAAGTGGGCAGGCCACACAGTAAGGGTCAGAGACAATAGGTGGAATCAAAGAATCCTGTTCTGGTACTCCAGAGAGCAGAAAAGAGGTCGTGGAAGGCACATTATAAAATGAAGTGACGATATTGCATCAGTCGCAGCGAGACTCTGGACAAAGAGCGTTTTCTTTTCTCCGTGCAGGAATGGAAAAAGAACACTAATCCTTGCGGCCAGGCGGCCTGTCGTAAGAGGCGTCAAAATAACCCACAGCCAGTTGGTAGGGCATATGCCCGACTGGAGGGCTACCACCCCTGGTCTAGAGTATGCCGCCAAAACAACTTTGAGTAGTGTTCCGGCATCAGATGCCAGGCGCCAGTTTCTCCTTCAAGGTCGGCAGCACATCGGCAGCACCTTTGGTATTGCTCATCTCTATAGGCGACGGTAACCACTTTCCATCACAGTTGGACCAAAATAAACAAGGACAGCGCTAAACAAAATTTTATGGCAAAAGACGGAGGAGGCCTACATCCAGAAATAGAGAAACTTGAAAAAATAAATATAAATTATGTATTTATGCAATAAAGGCTGTTTTTATTTTATTTTTTTATTAAATAACTAGTTGGAGTGCTAGTGAAACTTCGTTGACGTTGCCACGTTGTTTATGAACTGCAACGGCGGCACCAAAAAACACGTCCGTAGCGCCATCTTTTAGCTATATTCGTCTATCTCACGGAAAAGACGTCATTTATCGGGATAACAAGTATCCTAAGTATTGAACCGCGATATAAGTAATCTCTTTGTCAAGTTTCATTCAAACCCGTTCAGCAATATTTACATGATGCTCTAGAAGACGGACGAAACTTCTAACAAAAATATTTTCGGCTTTGCCCGAATTCGGAATTCCGAATTCCGAATTCCGAATTCCGAATTCCGAATTTGCCCCATACTTCTTTTTCTATTTTTAAACTTATTGTAAGGACCTTAGACAACACCTAACATATTTGACAAAATAAAACATTACACATAAGATATAAAAGGCTGCAAATGTACTTGCAGTTTTCTCATCGAAATTTTGTTTAATAATGTATCCCCTTTAAAGCCTGATACATCGTAAATGTTTGTCAAAATATAAAGACAGAGTAGTAAGGAATGGAAAGAGTATTATTACATGTTATGTTATTATTGTCTTCCCGGATTAACGAATTCTTTTCTGTTTTGAATTTGTAATTAAGAAAAACATGCTATTGTTTTTCTACTTGTTTTAAACCATCATTAGCGTCGAACTAATCCTTATTGTTATTGTTTTCGACTTTGTTAACCGTTCGCAGGTGTGCAGATTGCTATTTCTCGAAAATTCAGTGCACGCGGCCAACACTTTTTTGTACTGTGTAGTTAGTTTAAGACGATGCCCGAATGGAGGGGTGGGCAGTCAAGCGACGACTACGAGACTGGTAAGACGTTTGTAGTACTCTCGATTAGCGATATAGACGACGGACTTTACGCGTGTCGAATTGAATTGAATCGTGCAGTGTGAACTGGTTGCATCCAGTCTTATTTGTATTTGTTTTATACGTGTTTGTACAGTTCTAATAAATTCTATAGTAGTTCCAACGGCATTTATTTTAATTCGAGTCCTGTAGCTCGTAACAGTATTTTGATCTTGCGTCAAGAGAAAATGGCCTATGGTGTAGAACATTGCAAAGCGAGCCTCCTCGTATTCCCTGGTTTGTGTCCAAGCACATGATTACGCTCCGGTCACATTCCACTAAATAAATTATATCATTTTGTGGGAAGGATCAATACTCCGAATTGTCTGCAATGCAATATAGTCGAAGACGTACAGCATTTGTTAGTGGAATGTGTCCGGACCAGAGCTGGCATGAGGTGCTGGCGGATGCTCTGGGAATTCATTTGATTGACGTGAATGTTTTCTAAAGCATTTTGTTGCGGCCACAGTATACTGCGGCTCTTTTCTATATCTATACTAATATTTTAAATAAGAAAATATTTAATTGTTTGTTTGTTTGCATTGAATAGGCTCCGAAACTACTGAACCGATTTAAAAAATTCTTACACTGTTGGCAAGCTACACTATCCCCAGGTGACATAGGCTTATTATATTTTCAAAAAAATTCAAGGTGTTAAAAATTACTTAAAATGGCGTGCGCAGCGAAAACTATTGATGATAGAATAAAATAATGTACTACGACTTTGCTGAACACATCATTATTTACAAAAAATGTTGTGACAACATATGCCTAACTATTATAGTTATGCCACAATAAGTGTGCTTTTATTTTAAAAATTTAATTGAAATGACGCCGCTGGAAAAGGCTCTTTATTTGTGTCTTGGTATTCATCCTTATCAAAATAAATTACTTCATATTCAAGACTGCTTCAATACCTTTATAAAACTTTTTGAATTATTCAATTCGGACATTCCATTCGAAAGATATCACGAGTTAAAAATGTAAGTATTAGAAAAAAGTTGCGTGGTCGCCGCTCAGGGTGAGCTCGGCTAGCTAGGCAGCACCTTATACGATGTAGGCGTCACTGAGGTCACTGGGGTACAGGCCGTACAGGAGGGGAAATATTTTAAATTCGCTTAGTAGGTAATAATTAAACTCAACAAAAAAGTTCTTTTGAGATACCCGTGCGAAGTCGGGGCGGACCGCTAGTAATTTTGTGTAATTGTATGATTAGGGTAAGAAGGGTCCAGCATGGTGACATCATCACTAAAAGCCCCTAAATAAAATAGATAATAAAAAAAGGCCTGATACATTTTAATATAGATGAAAAATGGAAGGATAAGTAATTGTACAGATTTATTATATCATAGATGAGCTCTATATCTGAAGCTTTCCAAAATTATATTAATAAATGGGCATTGAACATTCCTACCATTGTTCTTCAACAGTGAACATTTCACTAAATCCTTATATGTCATCGCATTACGGACGCGGATGGAGAATGAAATCAATTTACATTCTAATCATCGTAGCCTAGGGACTTCGTAAAAGTAAGCAGGTGTCTAGAGGGATTTAGATAATAACACTTTCTTGAAAGGATTGTGAAATTGCATATATTATTGTGTGTACAAAGATGTGCTTAAGCGATACATGATTAAACGTAACTTCGAACTCTTGTGCTGGGAGGAGTTGGCGAACAATGGTATGAATTGGCGAGCTTTGCCGGAATGCTGCTGGGCTCCGGCTTCCGTCTATAGGGGAACGGACAGCATACCCGCCACGCTTGTCTAAGGCGGCTTGGCAGGTTTGACATATCGGTTATCTCGATGTGCAGGTTTTATCACGACGTTTTCCTTCACCGTTGTTAGTTTTTAATTGTAGGAATATGCATATTAGGTCAGAAAACTGCTAAGTGGTGCATGGTTTTATCCGTGCAAGAACGGAGAAAGAATACAATTTCCTGCGGCCGGGCAGCTTGTTGTAAGGGCAAAACAATGCACAGCCAGGTTGTAGGGTATTTGCCCGACTGGATTGCTACCATCCCTGATATAGAGTATGCCGCCATAACAACCTTGAGTTGTGTTCCGGCATTAGTAACCAATTCCAGTCTTCCTTAACACATTCGCTGATAAACAAGGTCTTTAAAGCCTAGTGAGTATCTGAATTCTGAATTCGTGCCGTTTCATTCGGTGCGGACCCTGTAACTTTGGTAATATTTGACGTATGAAAGAGCCAATCATATATTTCACCTTTACTTTTGTAATTTATCGTAATAGGCTATTAAAAAGTAGCAGTACAGTGTTCTTTCGACCTAGTTCGCACACGGATAAAATTATTCATGTTCAGTGCTATACCAAGCCTTGTTTTATTGGCCTGGTACCCGCACTGAACATTTCGCGGGGGGGGGGACAGTGCGCGAGCGTTGCGACCAGTGCAGCGACGATTGTTAGTTCGCTTTTGGATGTCGATAGTCCACGTCCATTCTCAGTCAACTTTCTAAAGTTGCATTTGCTTCCTTACGTCATAATGATAAGGTAGAATTTAGAAAAATTGACTGAGTAATTGTACATGATGCTATGCTAGTTTATGCTTGAACATTACTAATAAGTTTCCTACTAATACATAATATTTCTGTTTCAATGTCAATGTAAATCAGAATGCAGTAAATTCAATAGGTCATGTTGTTTACCTTGTTTTAATGAACAGCATTTTATTAAAAAATAAATATAATTAAAACGTGCCTATCGATAGATTTAAATTTTAGTCCCTGTCCCATACCTAGAAATTGAAAATTCTAGTGTGTTAAAAGGCTTAACAAACATGGTAACTTTATTACTAGTGCGTTACAAGGTATAGCAGACTTGGCGATTTAGATCCTAAAAAATCCACTTTTTTTGTCCAATCCTAAGGCTAATCCGGTGGTAGATTGGTACATTAAAAAACTAGAAAAATGCAAAATTTGATTAATATAGCTGCTTATTCGGCGCCGCTAGATAAGGTTTTACAATAATGGGTGGAACCAGGTTAAAGGCGCCTGGTACGCACCACCAAATATACTTCCACCGTGCCTAATCATCCTGGTTGCGCACAGTATGAAAATACATGAAAACTGGCTTAGCAGCCAACGTGTTAAGAGAGCAACAGTGCATTGTAATCGCTTTCCATCAAGTGGGCCGTCTGTCTATCTGCTGAACTTGAACCCACGAAATAAAAAAAATGCGTTCCGGCCAGAATTCGAAACCGCGCCCTTTGAGTTTAAAATGCGTGAGCTAGCTACTACGCTACCACGACTTCTAATGGAGAAAATCAAAGTGAAAAACTTTGAGTTTCAACATTGCTTTTATTATGATTATTACAATAGCGTTCTAATCTGCCTAAATGCAAGCGTATTTTTTAAAAATAAAGTTGGTTACGTTAGTCACAAGAGAGCGCACGAACATCGCAACATTAGAGACTGAAGCAGTTTCCATAGCTGAATCGGCTCGAAATTAAATATTATGTTATATCTAGAGTATGCCGCCATAACAACCTTGACTTGTGTTCCGGCATTATTGGCCAGGTGCCAGTCTACCTTTAGAGAGCGGCAGTACATTGGTAGTACGTACATGTGTTACAAATGTCTATAGGCGATGGTAACCGCTTTCCATCAGGTGGGCCGTCTGCCTGTCTGCTGTGCTCATGCAATAAAAAAAATTCGGTTGGAGGATTTACTCTTATATATATTATATCTTTATATGGTCACGGAGATGCATATGTGGCGAGGGATGTGTGGAGTCACGCGGAAAGACCGCGTCAGGAGCTCCCGCATTCGCAATAGCTTTCATGACCGTGACATAGCAGACAAAGTGCAAGAGAGTCACTTACGCTGGCAAGGCCACGTTTTACGGAGACCGGTTAAATATGTGGGGAACAAATGTGTAACCATGCCGCCTCCGCCAGGTCCCGGTCGAAGGTGTAGGCCCAAGAAATGCTGGCTTAACGTTGTGAAGGATGACATGCATGCCAATGGTCTCAATACAAGGGATGCCGTAAACCACACGAAGTGAAGAAAAAAAAATAGGAAAACGAACTTTGGGCGTTGTAGTGAACGCTCCGAACGCGACCGGGATTTAACGCTCGGATGATGATGATGGAATGATTGATATCATAGAAAACTAACTAATTAACTGCTGCGGCTCAACGACCCAAAATGAGTCCTGGCCTCCGAAATGAGAATACTCCACTCCACAAATATCTGGGCTGTTTTTTTTTTAAGGCGGGGGAAATGCCTTTCCCACAACACCAAGTCCTTTGCTAGGGATTAGACCATAGTCGATAATGGAGGCAATCCCCTGAGGGCTACCAAACACTAATCGACCGGCTTGTGTGGAGACTCGAACCAACCTACCTACCAACTCAATACTCCATTAAAACCACCCTCCTCCCATGTGCCCCACGGCTATGGCAGGAAGAGCGTGAGACTTAGAACGTAGTTACGCCCACGCTGATCCTAGCGCATCAGTGCTTGAGAATGCCCCGGGAAGCAGTGCAAACTCCCTTCGTCAACAGGGGTGAAGACTCCTCTGCTCCCTAGATTCTAAATACCTGGGCTGTACTCTAACTGACACTAACACCCGCGAAGAAGATAGATATTCGTATTCAGAAAACCCTACGATGTACCGCGGCGCTTCATAAGGTGTTGGTATCCAAGCTTCTTAGCCGTAAGACCAAGATACCTATATATAAAACGGTTATACGCCCAATATGATGTACGGACGTGAGGCTTGGACCCTAACACTTAAGGAGGAGACCAAGCTGTTGGTGTCCTGGGTCCAACACGGGAAAGCGATGGCAACTGGCGGATCCGAAAAAATGCCGAAATCGAAGAACTGGTGGAAGAGCTCAATATAATAGGCGAGAGCAAGGCACATCGCTTGCGCTGACTTGGCCACCAACATAGACCTCCCATGGGAGGATCGCGCGGTGGAAAGAGCCTATCTGGGCAGACCAACGGGACGGCGACCAGTTGGTCGGTCCAGATATCGCTGGATTAACGTAGCGGGAGCTGAACTGGGCGAGCTTTATACATATGATTGGCAGGGGACAGCGCTGAACAATAAGGAATATCATAGAAAAAGAACACCTAAATGACAATCGCCTAGTGAAGAACGTAACTCGTAACACACTTTTATTGGCACAGTTGGAGTCACCTATCCGCTCTTATTATTAAAACTTAGTCAACGTCTAATTAATATTTTCTTAAGTTTTCGCGACTAGCATACATAATAAAACTACGTTTTAACGATTTTATTACGTTTCGGCAACTGTTCACTAGCCATGATCACGGAAGACAAAGATGTCAAGTTTTATTTTGTTATATAATTTTATTGTATAAAAAGAAATTGTCAATCAAGTTGGTTTGTTCCGGTGCAGTTGGTTTTTGTTAAGTTTTTGATGACCAATCTTTCAATAGCCTCACGCATCATTCTTGCAACATCGGAATAACAATAATCAAATGAATTATGTACCGCGCTTAAAACGCGTAGTTTTATTATAAATTAAATCAAATTGTAAAGCAGATTAAAAGATCCCTACCAACGGGGAGTGTATCCAGAAGGCTGGCTGCATTGACACGATGTATAGCAAAGCTTATTTCTTGGGCGAAATATTAGCCAGCCTTTATTTCTTATAGATGTAACCACTTTTTATGCCAGTTGCTTTTAATTTAGATGAAAAATACAATGTTGTATAATTAAATTACTCACCCGCCGTTGCTTTGTGCAGATTTATCTGATCCGCTCCCCTCCGTAGCTTTAGTATGCAACACCATCTTGTCAACTGCAGGAGTCGAGACATTTGAACTTTGCACTTCTACTTCAGGTTCACCAATAACTGTTTCATTCTTCTCAACCACTTCTGGCGTACCTATTTTCTTCTTCTCGTTAACTACCGTCACAATGGGCTCAATCTCTTTCTTTGATTCTTTCTTCTCTTCCGCTATTTTTGAAGGTGGTTGTTCTGTTATATCTTTTGGCTCTTCAACTGGAGTGATTATACTATTTACAATTT